>CALYLW010000251.1:0-714714 GCA_944989445.1 Ampullaceana balthica
TTAAAGTTGTTGACTCGTTTATCTACTTTGTAGAAAATAAAGGAAAACTGCTGATGAGATCACAAATATGATTTTAAAGAAATTAGACATGTTTAGATACAAACAATTGCAGAGGAAAGGCTTACGATAATGCTTCCGTCAGAGTTTGTAGCATGCACAAATCATTCCTTAAACCTGGCATTTTTACATGCAGCTTGTACTGCTATTGATTCCTTAAATTTTTTTGAACTATCGAAAAGTTGTTTTCATTTTTTAAATTCTTCCACGAGTCAATAGGGTGCTCAAAAATACCTTCAAATAAAAGGCTTAAATGTTCACCAATGCCATATAAAACTAAATTCTTTGCCAACCCATTTCTTGGAACAAAGAGATGTGATAATACAAAAAGATGTTATAGCCGCCAAAAGAATTTGTGAAGAGATGGAGACATCGACTGAACGCCGAGCTAGAAGGGAAAAACATATGAGTGAAGAAAATTCACAATCAGTTGTCCTATCTTTAGAGCATGAAGTACAACGATAAATGTTTTAATCCATGGATCGAATTATAAAGGAATTAAAACAACGCTTTGATCAGTTGCATGATCTTGTAAGAAAATATTCGTGTATAATCCCATCATCATCATCGCCCTTCGTCCCATCTGGGGCATAGGCCACGAACAAAGTCTCTCCAGGCATCCCGGTCCTGCGCCAGTCTCTCAATCTGCCCCCAGCTGTGCCCGCTCATTTTTGTGTCTGCCTCCAGTTCTCTTCTCCAGGTCATTTTGGGACGACCTCTTTTCCTCTTGCCTTGGGGGTTCCATGTGAGGGCTTGTCTCACAATGCTGGATGTAGGCTTTCTGAGAGTGTGGCCAATCCATCTCCATCTGCGCTGGCGTATTAGCTCTTCCACTGGCTCTTGTTGTGTGCGTTGCCAGAGGTCCTCATTGGTGATGACATTTGGCCAGCGGATTCGGAGAATTGCTCGGAGACATGTATTTATAAAGGCTTGAAGCTTTTTAGAAATGGCTGCTGTTATTCGCCATGTTTCTGCTCCATACAGTAGGACAGGCTTTACTGTGGTGTTGAATATCCTGACCTTGGTATGAAGAGTCAAGTTGTTGCAGTTCCAAACTTTTTTTAGCTGTTTAAATCCCATGTAACCTACTAAATGAAGAAATTGAATGTCAAATAAATGATTTTATTGAAATTGATAAAGAACAGTTCCATATTGAAAGAAAAATGATCCAGGTTTTATGGCTGTACCTATACTACCAAAAGAGACATTGCGTTGGAAAAATGGAGGAAAAGGCCCCCTTGAACTATTAAAATTTATTCAACAGTATAGATTGGAGACTTCTGTAACCAACATTGTAATCTTGCTAAGAATTTTATAAAAAATATTGTTATCAGTGTCGCTAGTTGTGAAAGGAGCTTCTCTAAAACGAAGTTGATAACAAAAAATTATCTTCGTTCCACAATGAGTGTATAAATTAAGACTTTAAAAATCTTGCAATATTGTCCATAGAACAAATTATTTAAATTTTGATAGCATAATTCACGATTTTTCTACTATGAATTTAGGAAAATAAATTTTTAAATAATATGTTTACATACTAATGTACACAATTTTTTTATAAAAAATAATTAGTTCATAATATTTTGGTGTAAAATTGGAGTATGTATGTCTCATTGGGGAACCTGCAACCTCAGTAACCTTTAAAAAAAAGTATCTTGTATTTTTATAAAATATGTATTTTTAGGTATAACATTTTATTTCGCCTCCTTTATTGCTGCTTACTTAAATATGGCATCTAATGGTAAAAATGTTCGCCACCTTTACTTTGTTTTAATTAAAATTATTTATTTATGTTTATCAATTTATAAAAACTGGGACTCTTACTACTTAGCGAGGGCGGCAAATTGGAGACCGCCCCGGGCGGCAAAAGGTCTAGCTACGCCACTGCCCCTAGGCGCGTGATGTCATTTATGGACGGCCCCTTAATAACTTAATCGTCTTGCGAAAGGTCTTGCAATGTGTATGGCTTCATATGACAGAGTTTTCAAAATTCCTACGTAGACAAAGTGGAATAACTTACCGTGGGTAAAATTTGTGTGCGCTTGTGCCTAACTTTTTAAATCCAGGTTCTTTTGGTATGTCTTTTTATTTACACAAGCTTTGCCCAGACTCTAAGCACCTTCAAATGATGTATGCATCTGGATTGCTACGAAAGTGATTTCTTATACAATTTTCTCATGATTTAATTCAGGCGCCGAGTTGCTCAGAAAGTAATTTTATGTTAATTTATTTTACAAATTTACCAGAATAGCTAACCATTTTTGTAATCTTCAAAGCAAAATAAAGCTAATTGAGTTAAAATGTGCTCGAAGATTTGCATAGAATATTAGAGTGGAATACAGCCCTATTATGGTTAAATTCCTTTTAATTAAATACGATATGTTATGGTTAAATTATAATAAAACATTTTTTAATATTTGTTTATTTGTAATGTTTAAAGGTAATTTTATAATTTTTAGAAGTTTGCCGTTGAAGACAAATCGCATTGCCTGAGCATCTCTGACTTAATAGCTGTAGGGAGATAACTCAACAAATTGTATGATAAAAATATAAGTTAGTTCCCTGGATCAACTTCAATTTTTTTTTATTTTTTTTTCTTTCTTTTTTCTTTTTTTTTAATGTACTTATTTCTAAAATGATTTTGTCTGCCATGTTTTGGTTTCCGATTTTATCACACCTTTAAATTTTAGTTTGATCATTTAGCGAAGCTATGCAGTAGTGTTGGGATTTTTTTTTAATTTGGATCTTTCCTTTTAATTTATCGCAATATGTATGTTACTTCCTTGAATTTAAAAAAAAACAAATTTTTTAATAATTAAAATTTAACAGCAACAAATATAACGAAAGCCAATAACATTTGAAGTAAAATATATTTTTTTAATTTATTCGTACATTAATATGTACATCTAAAATGTTTTAAAATATCACCTTTGAAAAGTTTGATCAGTTTTACTTAAAGAAAACATTCATAATAATAAGTATTAATTCTCTAAAGAAATGTACATTAAATATTTTGTTTTTAAAATTTGATATTTCTGTGAAAATGTTCAAGCGTCTTTTAAAGTTAAGTATTAATTTTTTTTACCAAAGTGATAGATAAAATGTACAACTTTATTCTTTGCAAATGTACAATAAGAAATTTACAACATTATAACATAATTTTAAAGTCATATTTTGAAAAAATACGTCCCTGCTGCCTTTTATTTGGGAAGTCAATAGGCTATTTCTAGAACATATTTCATCAAAACATTGTTACACACAACCATCAGAAGAAACTAAATTTGTATAAATATATCTTTAACTTGCTCAATCTGACCGGAAAATTTGAAAACTGTAACTTAATTTTTTGAAACTTCAATTAAAATTTAAAAAATGTGACATTTTATTTCAATTTTTGAAACGCTTTTTAAAATCTTTTGACTAGCGAAATGATTCTGCTCAGCTTTTTAGCATTTTTAAAAATGTTTTGAACCGATATACCAACCATAACGGACCAGCACCTACACACAGAGTATTAATTTTTTTGTTGTAGTGTCTAAAAGCATTTTCTGTGGACAATAGATGGACCAGACTCGTCGTACTCTTGTTTGGAGATCCACATCTGCTGGAAGGTAGACAACGAGGCCAAGATGGACCCGCCGATCCAGACGGAGTACTTCCTCTCAGGGGGAGCAATCACCTTGATCTTCATGGTGGGTGGGGCGAGGGAGGTGATCTCCTTCTGCATCCTGTCGGCGATGCCCGGGTACATGGTGGTGCCGCCGGACAGCACTGTGTTGGCGTACAGGTCCTTGCGGATGTCAACGTCGCACTTCATGATGGAATTGTAGGTGGTCTCGTGGATGCCCACGGTCTCCAGGCCCAGGAAGTTGGGCTGGAACAGGGCCTCCGGGCACCGGAACCGCTCGTTGCCGATGGTGATGACCTGTCCGTCGGGCAGCTCGTAGCTCTTCTCCAGGGAGGACGAGGAGGACGCCGTGTGCATCTCGGTCTCGAAGTCGAGGGCCACGTAGCAGAGCTTCTCCTTGATGTCGCGGACAATCTCCCTCTCGGCCGTGGTGGTGAAGGTGTAGCCCCTCTCCGTGAGGATCTTCATCAGGTAGTCGGTGAGGTCACGGCCGGCCAGGTCCAGCCTCATGATGGCGTGGGGCAGGGCGTAGCCCTCGTAGATGGGCACAGTGTGGGAGACGCCATCACCAGAGTCGAGAACGATGCCTGGAAAATGAGGCAAATGTTAGGCAATTCATTAAAAGATGGTGTCATGAATGTCTATTTCTTTGAATTTTGTTAAAACACATGATTCTGCTGATGTTGAAATTTTTTTATCTAATTAAAAGTTTAGATATTTGCTTCGAGTGATGGTGTGTACTTTATAAACTACAGGAATCTAAACGATTTTGAAAGGTTAAAAGCTTGTCAAGGTGAGCATTTATTTTTTAATAAAAAAGATTAAACTCATGTACCTGTTGTTCTTCCGGAAGCATAGAGTGACAGAACTGCCTGAATGGACACATACATGGCTGGACAGTTGAATGTTTCAAACATAATCTGGGTCATCTTTTCTCTATAAATAGTTCAATGCGGGGAATGATTATTTAACATTGAAACCATAAGATAATCAGAATACAGTGTACATATATTCAAAGTATGATTAGCATTTTATGTACTATATTCTCTTTTAAATATGTGCTGTTTAATTGCTTGTTTCTTTATATAAATAAATCAACATTGTTAACCTAAACAGGTGTTGTATTTTACACTGAATTATATTATGTAAAAAATATTTTGTTAATGAATCCAATTAATTGAAACAAGTTTCTAATTGCAATATTGACACCTTGTTGTATTGACACCTTGTTGTATTGACACGTTGTTGTATTGACACCTTGTTGTATTGACACCTTGTTGTATTGACACCTTGTTGTATTGACACCTTGTTGTATTGACACCTTGTTGTATTGACACCTTGTTGACTCAGCTGCTTACCTGTTGGCCTTTGGGTTCAAGGGCGCCTCTGTGAGCAGGACGGGGTGCTCCTCTGGGGCGACCCTGAGCTCGTTGTAGAAGGTGTGGTGCCAGATCTTCTCCATGTCGTCCCAGTTGGTCACGATGCCGTGCTCGATGGGGTACTTGAGGGTCAGGATGCCTCTCTTGGACTGGGCCTCGTCCCCGACGTAGCTGTCCTTCTGACCCATGCCCACCATCACACCCTGGGGGGTTCATGATGAGAGGTTAGCAGGTCAAAGGTAATCGGGATTATTTCGATAGCATTTGAACAGTAATGAAATGTGCTGACACTAAATCACTTAATCTATAGTTATGAATTGTATAAAACAAGAAGGAAAAAAAATGGGTAAAGTTTTAAAAGCTGGTAAAACTCTTCTTGCTTTCTTCTGGAGTTGGTCTAAATCTGTATGTTTTTGTTATACTCCCCCCCCCCAATGTTCCCTCTAAGGTTTGTTAGTTCGTGTGCAAAGTAATAAAACTCGTGTGCAAAGTTGCACAGCATAATTCTTTGTGCAATATTTTACAGAATTTGCTGCGCGGTAAATCCAAACTGCTGCGTGGCGTCGGTTAGACATCTGCGCGGCCGCGCAACCGCGCAGCTTAAAGGGAACATTGCTCCCCCCCCCCAAAAAAAAAGTATTTTTTTCCTAGGCGATCGTTTTTGTTTAACTACTTATTTAATCTATCTCCTTCTGTTGACACAATATTGATTTGCAGTCCCTCATCTTTTATAATACAGTAATAAGAACAAGTGCATGTAATATAACCTCATAAACTACAGACTCTGTTTACGTATGTCTTCCCTAAATGTTTTTTTAAGTAAGAAGTTGCTTTCTAAACTTTTGTAGATTCAATAAACAAAAAATTGAGTTTTTTTTTAAAACTGTGTTCTAATACATGATGTGCTGTGAATTATTTGAATGCGATTTACTTCGTTGCTTAATTAACGGTGATTTAAACTGATATTTAAGCACGGTGTAATGGATCGATTGGTTTCAATCGCAGTGTTTGTGCTTGCTACTGTTGAAGGGAATGGGAAAGGTCGTATTCGTTATTCTATTGGACACTGAATTTCGCCAAGCGGTGCTCAGCTAAACACTTTGTGGTCCACCGGGAGAGGGGTTTTAAATTCAAATCTCTTACACTGAATATCACCCCTCTCCCCCTTGTCACATGTTGTCATATTGTCATAAAAAGTTAGCCCCCCCTCAAATATGACGTCACAGCGTTTTGCCTTCCATATAAAAACCGTAAATTTAATTAATTTGAAAATGAACATGTTTAAAATCACGTTATTGTTATTTAATTATGTATTTAGTGTAAGGCTGCATTCTAATATCGTAACACGCGTGCAGTCCGTTAAAACGTCATTAAATGAATTGTAAGCAATCAAATATTTTAGTGGAACTTTTATTTTAAGTGGCGCGTTTTTTTTTAATGTGACGTCACAGTTCTTAAACACCACCTCCTCCTCGTCACACATCGTCAGAAATGCGTTACTCCCCTCCCCCAACCCTTTTAGGTGCATGACGTCATTTATGGGCGGTACCTAAGCATTACTAATGATGTTGTCTTTTGCTGTCATTTTTAAAATGAAAATTAATAATTGAAGACAGATAACTCCCCCTTTCGAATTGTTGTGCCTCAATTCTCTCCCCTGACAAAGGTTAATTCATATCCAACCAACACACACATCTCATGATTATTTCTTAAAAATAAAATATAATTCAATGACCCAAACACACAACACATATTTTTTAGCTGTGAAAAACTTTGGGTTCGTAAACGTTGATAATTTGACTCCACTAATCAACACGTCTATTCATGCAACGCCCCCTTGACTACAGCACACACTTATTGTCACTAGCCTTATCTTATCCTAGTCTGATTACTGCATTCATATTATCTAATGGGGTGGATATGAAATTTCTGGCCAGTTATCAATCTAACAAACACAAAGTCGAATGTGGTGTATGTTTGCGCAAAAACCGCTTTGATTATCTGTGCTAGTGTCCGTCATTTATTGTAGCTATAGGCTGGATCAGCCAAGAGGAGACAACTGACTTAAATGGGGGAAAAGTCGATTTCTGACTTAAGTGTGTAACTCTTACCCAAACAACAAAAAACAAAACAAAAAACACAAAAATTTTAATCGACAGATTTCAATCAGTAGATTTTTATGATCAAGGTCTACGAACGTCAGCAATTAAAATATATTAACTGTTCGGCGTTTATTGCAGGGAGAAATGAAGTATATATAACCCAACTGCCTGGATTATGTGTCTAATCGTTTTCATTTCTCCTCTTTGTTTATTTTTAGTGGTCTGGTAGATAACTAACTATGCAACGTTAATTTTTAACATATTTGATTATTGTTAACGATGAAGACACCCACGACACGTTTAGACCTGTACATTGTTTGTTAGTAAGGCTAAAATGTATTGTTTTGTTAAACATTTTTGCCATGTCTTTTTTAATTTCACAAATCCGTTCATGCCGTTCCCGTTTTCATTAGAAATATTTGAGACAACAATATTAGCAAGTGTTAATCAGAGGTTTAAAAAAAAACAACTTTTTCGCTGTTTATTAAAATATAAGCATTTATTCTGATAAACAGGGGTCAGAAGGAATAAAATAATTAATTTTGTTGTCTGTTTACTCTAAAATCCAAAGCTACATAACACACCTATGAGGTAGAGAATGCAGCTGATGTGTCACGTGACCCACTACATTCTTAAAACAAAAGATACTCGGCCATAGTCAATCTTTGGTCAAAGCACACACCCCACACATACACACACACATACTTTTTTTTTACCCAAACCCCTTCTGAGGATTTATCGTGACCATAACTAGGCCTGGTAGGCTAGATGACACTTACCGCTACCAGGGTGTGCTACTCCCCTTGCGTATCACATAAAACACATGATGACAAGAATGCGATGGTCTCCGATTGGAACAGTGGCGTAACTTAACGCCCCCCCAACCCCATAACCCCCGTAACTCACACATGTACTTAAAGTTAGATGTAAAACAAAAAAGTAAAACCACTCACCCACCCAACCCACAGATTTCACTTCCAATTAGTTATGCAAAAATGGAACACCATCATTGCCGTCAGCCTTGTGGCTAAACCCACATTTGTTCATCCACAAAGAGACTGTAAGCTTTTTACATCAGACTATTCAAGTATCCACGAACCACCCCACCCCCTTCTCTTTGCCTTGAAGTTTTTCCAACAATAATAATTTTCCATTTGAACTAAGATACGACAATAATTATAATACGCTCAAATACGAAGAAAATACATTCTGATGGTAAGTGATATCGTATTAGAGCGTTGATTTATTGTTTTTTGGGCTCGGAGCAGTTGTATTTTAATATTATTTGAAGCCTTTAGATAACGATGACTCCCCCATCAAAAGCAAAATTAGATGGTAAGAGACACTGGTCAATTAATTAAATTAATAACACCTCCCGAAAACATGATACTCCACGGTCTCCGCTGTGTCTCAGCGGGAACTGGAACAGGGATGCTGTAGTCATGTGTCACACAGGGGCTTTGGTCACGGGGCACCAATTAACAACATCCGAGGTTCCATTCCCAGCAATCAACACCCTCATGTGTCATGCTGACAACCCCTCCAACTCATACTTATTTTTAGCTGTAATTAGTTTATAGTGTTAGATCTAATCTTCACATCGAATTAAAAAAAAACCATCTCGTGGTTATTAGAGATCGGTCTAAATTTTGCTTGGCTTTACCAGTGCCAAGAATACATACTCGTATTATAGATTTATAGTTTCAAGACCTCTTTGATTCAATGGTTCTAATTTATTAATTTTTTTTTAAAGAATGTCTACAATCGTTGATTTTATTTCAGGAAAATAACACACAAACCTGGTGACGGGGTCTCCCCACAATGGAGGGGAAGACGGCCCTGGGAGCGTCGTCTCCAGCGAATCCAGCCTTGCACATACCGGAGCCATTGTCCACAACAAGGGCTGCTACTTCGTCGTCGCACATGCTTGCTTGTTGAGTCGTCTGTCCTTCAACTGAATGTCTGTATAAGGAGGTGTTGGTCTCGGTGGTGTGGTCGGTAATGTCTCTGTTGTCCTCAAGTGGATTCAGATATACTGTGCTGAACTCTGGCTGACTTGGACGAGATGGCCCCTAATCTAACGAGTTGTGCCTATGCCCGTATAAGGATAACGGTCCCGGGCATATCATTGGTTGAACAAGATGGGCTTCTAGGAAGTGGGCGTTGTCGATGCCCTTATTTGTAATCAGCGGTGTTTTCCTAATAAGGGCTGAAATTGTTAATGATGATTAGCACCCGTTGATTAATCAGTTATTTCACACACGTGTGCTAAGAAATGTGTTTTGTGTCGGGGACGGAAAGTAATCTCTATTAATATCGCTTCACGGCGTTCCCTGTTCCTCAAACGATTGGCCCTTGGAGTATTTACAAATTAATAAGTGGAATTGTAGCTATCTAAAGTGCTGTGGTGACCGGAGGACAACCTTAAGGGCTCAAGCAATTCCGTTTGAGGATCTAATATAATGATCTACAAATATCTATAGACCGTGGTGGCTAAAGCCCTTGAAGTTTTCCGCTACCCCCCCCCCAGGGCAACCCGCAGCATAAAGCAGACCCCTCGATGGCGTAACTCGTGTTGTCATCTTCGTGTTGCTCGTGTTGACATTCCAACGGCGAACCAACAATACAAGTGACGTGACGTTATGGCACTAGTACGACACTGAGAAAAGATGTGACTCTGAGCAATGACGAAGTCAGAGAAAAGGGTTGGGCGTGGGGGGGGGGCAATTCAAATAGACTTATATATATAACATGAAATCTCCAACATATGTTTTAGTATCAATAATTATCATGCATAACTACCCTCCATATACAAGATATCTCAAATCAACATTATGTTAAACTATATTGATCCTATATTTATTGCTTTTTAGAAATTGTTTTCATGTTTTCATTAATGGCCAACTATATTTATTGATTTGAGGTGTCATCCCCGGAAATGTCTTAGGGGCCGTCCATAAAGTACGTCACGCTCCAGAGGGGGGTATAAGAAAGTGTGACAGTTTGTGACAGGGGGGAGGGGGTGTCCGGCCATGTGTGACGTCACGGTGTTTTATAATAAAATTTAATTATTTTGTTAAGAAAATAATTATTTTTGTTCGAAAGTGTGACGAACTTTAGTCCGAGATTTGTGACAGTTTGTGACAGGGGGGAGGGGGGAGTTAAAATGGTCGAAAATAGCGTGACGTACTTTATGGACGACCCTTTAGTTAAAAATTGTATATAACCCTCGCACGGTCTCTCGGTAAAAAATATTACACATTTAAATATTCACGCCTTCATGCGCCAAAGCAAATATATATTCTAAAATTAAAATTTTGAAATTAAAAGCTAAATTAATATTTAAAAAAAGATAAATATCTATAATAAATAACAAGATGAATATCAAGAATTTCCTCTTTTTTTTCCCTTCCTTTTCTTGAAATGTCATTTTTGTATCCAAGGCAAGTGCCATAGGCCCTGTAATGGCATAAATTATTAGGGGAAAAAAACATATTTAAAAATTCTTTTTAAAACATTTTTAATGTTAATTGGGACAAGGAATAAATTGGTGATTTTATTTTTTTAAAGGCAGCAAACGTTCATACATTAGGAAGACCTTATATTACACATTCTTCTCCCTTTACTCGAAAATCCAAAGATATGCATTTTTTTAAAAGACTCTCCTAATTGCTGGTTCTTATCAGGCGTGGAACCTGTGTGGTTACCCTACTGGTCTAATCATTCAACTAGACATTTATTGGTTTCTTTACATACATATTGTCTCAATGATACATGTTCAACACCGATGTCAAACTTCAACACATACCTACAGACAGAACCGTCGCGTGCAATTATAAAGCGAAATTTCAGGGCTGTGATCGAAAATTTGCGCGCTCTAATGTCGCGGGGGTGGAGAGGGGGGGGGATCCCTGAAATTTTTAGGGTCTCAAAGTTTTTCTATTGGGGGGGGGGATCACGTGTAACTTCATGGAAGACACGAAACCACAAAATGGCAGGGGCCCTCAAGTCAATCAACGGCTCTGACAACGGTTCAAGTATCCCAACAGACAAATCGTTTGTCCTTGTCCTCGCCCACTGAGTACTTTTATATCTCGACATTTTTTTTTAATTTACTAGGAAACTTCAAGAACGTAAGGCTGGGGAAACAACACAAAACAACGAACATATCAGCAACAAAAAAAAACGTTCTCCTCGAACAAACAAAAACAGCAAATAGTTTTGATAATGAAAACCTATGCTACTGCTACTATGTGTGGGCCTGTTGTTGTCTTATGGGTTTTTTTTTCTTCCTTTTAGTCTCGGGCCTACTCATACCATGTTCAATAGCTTCCTCTCTACCAATGTTAACTACTAAGCCTGATTGCTGTTGGAAACCATGGATGCACTTCCCTTACCAAACAGAGCTCCTCTCTATGATATAGGAATTAAGGAGACAAATTTCAACACCTTTTTAATATTTACAAGATCAGTAACAGTTTATAACGACCATAAAGACATTTAACCAAAGTTACCCCCCTCCATTTAGGAAATTTGTGCTAAGAAATAAGGAAGATATTGAACAGGGTACAGGGTACAGGGTACAGGTGAAGACTGACAAAGACACAAGGCAACAAACACGTAGGCAAGAGACCTTTCTCAGCAAACAGAAACAACAAAAAATGAAACAAACTTAGCCCCTGATGCGTAATACAGGGAGACATCAATCAGAAAGTACTCAGTAAAAGTGCGTGTATATATATATTTATATATATATATATATATATATACTTTCAAAGACTTTCTATCAAAAACAAGTTATCATAACAAAAAAGAAGGGGCACGGTGGTCGAGTGGCCGGCGTACCAATGGTCTCGGGTTTGAATCCCTGTGAAGGCAGATAGCTGAGTCCACCCAGCTCCGAATGGGTACCTAACATTAGTTAGGGAAATCAAGGCGGCTGGGAATAGCGTGGGACCCTCATAGCCGTGGCCTGTGGACGCTTCGTCACTTCCCAACAGACCGGCATGGTCTGTGGACCTAATAATCGTCTGTATAGATAAGACAAGACAAGAAGGGTATCATTCTTACCACTTAAATGGTTTATGCAAGAAAAAGAAATGTTTTTTTTTAAATTCCCATATTAAAGAAGATACAATGTTAATACAATTCATGTGCCATCTTATCTTGTCTTATCTATACAGACGCTCCTTCTATGCAGAAGATAGTTGCGTCCACAGACCATGACAGATGATCTGTTGGCAAGTGATGCAGCAATAACAGGCCACGGCTTTGTGGGTTCCACGCATTACCCAGCCGCCTAACTACATGTAGTGTTAGGTACCCATTCGGAGCGGGGTGACTCAGGGACGCCCTAGGCCCCGGGAACAAGCCCTTGCCTTCACACGGATTCGAACCCGTGACCATCGGTACGACAGTCCAGTGCGCTGCCACTCGACCACCGCGTCCCACAGTGCGGTAAACAGTTTGTCACGCGTTTGTGACGATGTGTGACGAGAGGGGGGGGGTGTTTAAGAAATGTGACTTCACATCAAAACGCGCAAATTTAAATAAAAGTTC
Organism: Ampullaceana balthica; assembly: GCA_944989445.1. NCBI lineage: Eukaryota > Metazoa > Mollusca > Gastropoda > Lymnaeidae > Ampullaceana > Ampullaceana balthica. Next base: position 12,726 of record CALYLW010000251.1, read on the forward strand.
CACTTAAATATTTGATTGCTTGCAATTTATTTAATGACGTTTTCAATGGCTTTATACGTGTTACGATATTAGAGTGCATACTTACACTAAATATAAATTTTTATGAAAAAAAAAGTAATTTACGACATGCTAATATTCAATTTGAAAATACGGCATTTAGCAAAGGGGGGGGGGTGTCAAAGCTTTGTGTCATCATAGCAGGGGAGAGTGGGGTGTGTGAGAATCGGCCACAATCGCATGACGTCATTTATGGACGGCCCTTAACACGTAAAAATCATTTGTTGTAATGCTGTCAAAAATAAAATATAAGACATAATTTAAAAATAGTAAAAAGTAAAGTTGTGTAAATGGTATAATTTTTGTTTACATGTACTTACGCTTTAAATGCTGTGTGTGACAGTCTTTGAAATTAAAATTTATTTTTATAGTAGATTTTTAGGCCAATTCATTGAACATAAAATTGTTATACTTTTTAAGCGCATATATAGCAGTGATATAAGTAAGAGTTTATTTAAATTGGGTCACAACCGATCGTATCCAGTTTAAATATGTGGTATTTTATAATTTATTGCAGGAACATATGCATGCATCCTGATATAATCAACGGAAGCAATATAAGTTAAACTGAAAGTTTTAAACTGCATATATTTTATAATGAAATACAATTTGTTTAGGTGTGATATAAACGACATTAATTTCAATGCTAAAAACAAACCAAGCCACAGCGGAAACAAAAATTATGAAATAATTTTAAAATTCAAAAGTAAAAAAAATAATAATAACTAAACGGTTTTTAAATCCCTTATATTGACTTCACCGCCGTCTCATTCGTCCTCGACCGCGACGCACCGCGACGCCCGTCGTCCCTCGACCGCGACGTCCGTCGTCCCGCGGAAAAACAAAAGTAAAAAATGACCCACTTCCAGTGAAGCCATCGAGCTGAAATTTGGCACACGGACCCGTCTCACCTAACGATGCATCGTATCAAAATTTCAGATCGATCGAACGTACCGTAATTAAATTTATGCATTTTTAGTTTATCTATATAAATCACTATTTAGAAAAACAAAAGTCGAAAATGACCCTACTTCCAGTGAAGCCATCAAGATGAAATTTGGCACACGGACCCGTCTCACGTAACAATGCATCGTATCAAAATTTCAGATCGATCGAACCTACCGTAATTAAATTAATGCATTTTTAGTTTATCTATACTATATAAATCACTATTTAGAAAAACAAAAGTCGTCGTCTGCTAGAGTTGACCTAGCACCTATTTATAGCGGCAGGGGAGATTACTTCGGTTTCAGTCTGTAAATGTTTGGAACCGTCACTCTGTCGTTCGTCAGACGCGGGGACAAGACCTTTCCCCTCGCTTACGGGTTAAAAGCAAAGTTGAGTTGAGACAGATTCAGCCTGTAAATATTTGTCGATTGTCTCATATATAAGGGATTTATAGTCAAAACTTTGTTTTTACGGGGTTGTTTTATTATTTTAAAATTTAAGCTCTAGTCAATTAACCCGGGTTAGTATTCAGAAGAGAAAACAAAAATTGGCTTCTTGTATATAAACAAGGTAGATGTAAATAAAAGAACAAGCTACAAACGGCGTTGTTGTTTGTTTTAAAATAAACAATTGAGGTATATAACACCTATAGTTAATATAGTCCAGCTTGACACAACCATAAACCATGATTCAAAGACCAAACTTTTTTTTTAATGATGCCTTTTAAAACTGTTATTGACCATTGTCATGGTTTATCCGGTTATCAAGCGCATAAAATTGTAAGAGGAAAATAAATGGATATGGGAAGTAAATATTATTAAAGTTATGCAAGCACAGCTTTATTTTTGCTTTATTTTGGTTGAATCTAAGTTTCTTCAAGAGCATACATTTGTATGCGTTTAATCTCAAGTATTCCAATGTCAGACATTAAAGTTATTCATGCTGTTAATACTAGCTAGAGTTTTACTAAAGACTACTAAAAACTAAGCCCAGTATCGTTCAAAGAAATAATTACAGTATCTTGCAAGGAAATACTAAAACCTGCCCCTGGAAAACAAAAAACACTGGATCAGCGATGAGACATGGCAAAGAATTGAAGATAGGAAACATGCAAAACAAAAAGTGAATCAAACCAAAACAAGAAAACATAAACAACTTACTCAACAAGAGTACCATACAATTTCAAAAGAGTTCACAAAAATGCTTAGAAATGACAAACGAATATTTTATAATAAGCTAGCTGAACAAGCAGGGGAAGCAACAGGAAAAGGATATCTAAAACAGTTATACAAAATTACTAAACTATTGAGTGGCAAGAAATCTAACTACAATCTACCAGTCCGAGATAAACAACGTAAAGTTATTTCCTCCATAGATGACCAGCTTAGAAGATGGAAAGAATATTTCCAGGAAGTCTTAAACAGACTGAACCCTCTGAACCCACCCGATTTGACCACAGGAGAAACACTGGACATAAATATGGAAGAGATATCCAAAGAAGAAATATGGACGGCCATCAATCAAATGAAGACAGGGAATGCAGCAGGTGTAGACAATATACCACCCGAGGTCCTAAAAGAAGGAGGAGCTGAAATCATCAACCAACTCCACGGTATCTTCAACAAAATTTGGTCAACTGAAAACCCTCCTGCAGAATGGAAAAGGGGCTTGCTGATTAAAATTCCAAAGAATGGGGATCTGTCACAATGTGAGAAATGGCGAGGATTACTCTACTATCAGTACCAAGCAAGGTCTTTAGCAGAACTACTAAACAGAATAAAAGATGCCTGCGATGATCTCCTGAGAGAAGAACAAGCTGGGTTCAGAAAAGGAAGATCATGCATTGACCAAATAGCAACACTCCGGATAATTATAGAACAATCTATTGAATGGCAATCTCCACTCTATGCCACATTTGTAGACTTTGAAAAGGCCTTTGATAGCATAAATAGAGAAACTATATGGTCAATAATGAGGCACTATGGAATACCAAACAAAATAACGAACATCATCCGAAATCTGTACGAAAACTTCACCTGCCAAGTAGTACATAATGGTAGACTTACAGATGAATTCCATGTCACAACTGGAGTCAAACAAGGATGCCTCCTTTCACCACTTCTGTTCCTTCTTGTGTTAGACTGGGTCACAAAAGAAGCTTATGCAAGCTCAGGAAAAGGAATCCAGTGGAACCTAATGCAAAAACTAGAAGATTTGGAGTTTGCGGATGACTTGGCCATTCTGTCCCACAGACTTCAAGACATGCAAGACAAAATCACAGCCTTGAACGAGACTGGGAAAAGAGTAGGACTCAACATAAACATTCAAAAAACAAAATTTTTGAAAATAAACTTCCTACAAGATGGAGTCATCCAAGTAGAAAACCATAACCTTGAACAAGTAAACAAATTTGTATACCTTGGGAGTGTGGTCAGTGTATCAGGGGGAACAGATGAGGACATCGAACGAAGAATAAATTTGGCGCGACAGGCTTTTGCCAATCTGAAACAGGTCTGGAGATCTACACACATCTCTGTCAAAACAAAAGCAAGGATCTTTAACACCAATGTTAAAACGGTCCTACTTTATGGATCCTAAACATGGCGGACGACAGAGACAACAAAAATAGACTCCAGACCTTTGTTAACAGATGCTTCAGAAATATTCTGAAAATAAAATGGTTCGATAAGGTCGAAAACTCCAAGCTGTGGGAGAGGTGTGGACAAAGAACAGTAGAACAGTAGAACAACAAATCATGGAAAAAAGTGGAGATGGATTGGACACACCCTCAGGAAAGATAACAGCAGGGCTAGGCAGGCCTTAGATTGGAACCCCCAGGGCAAACGACAACGAGGAAGACCCAAGCGTACATGGAGACGGAGCATGTTGGATGAGGCTGGAAGGACTGGGAAGAGCTGGGAAGAACTGAAGCGACTCGCAAGGGACCGTGTAGAGTGGCGAGCTTTGACAGAGGCCCTATTTTCCACAAGGAACTCAAAGGACAAATGATGATGATGAAGCAAGCTATCACCACTTTGTGCGGTTGCGGTTGAAAAGAGTTTTGCGGTAGCGCCTACTTTGGGAATCACGGCTCTAAGTGAGAACAACTCATGAGTAAAGAAAGGGGAAGTTAAAGTTTTTTTGGGTTAATTCAATAATCTATGAATGTTTAAATAAATGTTGAAATTTTGTCAAGATCCATGCATTTAAAACCATGATTCCCAAAGTGGGCGCTACCGCCCCCTTGTGAGCGCTGAAGCGATCCAGGGGGGGGGCGGTGAAAGCCACAGGTCCATTGGGGGCGGTGAATAACTGTAAGGGGGCGGTGAAAGCATAAAAGAAAAAAGAGAAGATTTAGAAGAAGAAAAATGTGTGTATTCCGCTCATAACGCTTAATTTTTCGTTGAAATACTTTTTTGACGTTGGTTTGGTTGCAACAGATGGTGATAGTAGGGCGCTACATGGGTGTTCTTGCATATTTTTTAAAAAATGAGGTGCTCAATGCATTCACAGTACACTATATAATCCATCGTCAACATCTATTTGCCATAATTTAAGTGCACCCCCACATAATTCAGAACAATATGTAATTAAACCTATCAACACAATCAGAAGGAAATTATTGAATGGCAGATCATTTAAACAGCTTTGTCTTGAAAACGATGAAGAATTTAATCGTTTGTTGCATCATACAGAAGTTCGTTGGTTGTCAAAGGGAGCTTGTTTAGATTGGTTTTATAAGCTGTTTAACTCAATGCTGACGTACTTGCAAGATAAAAAAAAATGCTTTACGATCCAAATTAATTCAATAAAAAAGTGACATCGCTTACCTGACCGACTTGTTTCAAAAATTTAATGAAAGGAATCTTTCGCTTCAAGGTGATGAACTGAATTTAATAACAACAAAATCTGTTATTTCTGCATTTGTAACAAAACCTCTTCTGTACAAATGCAATTTAGAACGAGTGGAATTCAGCCAGTTCCCAAATTTATCAGGTGCAGGAAAAAAAAAGATGAAGTCTTACTTCATTATTGTCAGCACTTGGATGCTCTCCATTTAGATTTTTATCAACTATTTGATGATATTTTGATATTTAGGATCCTTTTTGAAGTGTAAACACAGAGTTATTTCCGCAGTTACAATAAGAACTAATGGAAAGAACTACAAATGATGAATTTCAATTTAAATTCAAAAGCGGCTACCAATAATTCTGGCTGGAAAAGGAGATCTTTACGGCTTAACCTGAAATATGGGCTGTAATTTAAAAGTTCTTGATTACATTTCCTTCATCATATTTAGTGGAAAGTGGTTACAGTGCAGTAACAAATTTATTAACAAACAACAACCAAATAAAGAAGAAGAAAAAAAAGAAACCAAATGCAAATAGAACTTCTCCTTCGGGTTATAATCTTCTTGTAGGTCAAAAACTTTAAATGTATATCCTCTGAGGGCTGAATCAGCTTCTGCCCAAAGTGGCGAATTGAGGATATTGAAGAGTGGTTCCAGATTCTTAAAGTCTTGGATCTTCTTTTCCAATTCCATTGCCAAGGTATCCAACTGAGCCTTGTACTTGTCAGCCATTTCACCTGAAATGGTTTTCTTTTGGAGCAAAGGAAAATGGCAAAACTTGTTTTCACCTGCTTTCCTGGGGAATAGGGAGAGTTTTGCATGAAATGATTTAACATGCACATACTTTTGATTTGCAAACAAGCTATTGCCCGTAAGTTTGACACTCAACTTTTCCATAATGTTAATGGCAAACATAAAGTCTGACTTCCACTATTCATTAACAATTATGGTAGTAACAAAGTCACAAACAAAACCCTTCATCTACAGGAACATAAATATTTCCTCCATGAGATCCCACAATCACGTCAATATCTTGACCAGGCTTGACCAGCGGATACTGCTGTGGTATAGGTAATACCATAATATTCAAATCTTCAAGCAGTGCCTTGAGCTGCCTGTGGTTAAATGTCCTGACTGTGACAGTTTATCATACTGACAACTGCTTGTCCTTCAATACAGCTTTACACATACTTTGCTGATGAAGTATACAGTGGTGATATAAGAGTGTATGGTCAGGAATTTCTAATTCTTTATCTTTATTCTTCACCAATTTCACCAGAACTTCTTTTTCCAGTTAAAGCACGTACTCTCCATCGGTTGTTAACACTTGCCATCTTGTTCCACACCAACCCAGCTCCTTCAACACAGTTCTCAGCAGCATTTAATAAATCTTGGCCTGTAGTTGTGTCTTTGGGTTACTCAAAACTAATTAATTCTTCGGTAACCTCGAAACGAGTGTTTATTCCCCGTATATACACCAACAATTATGCTGTGACCTGTACATGGGTACTTTTGTCCAACACAAGAGAGTACGACAAAAATTATTTGCTTGCATCTCAAAGTTGTGCATCAAATCGTCATTTATTTTTTCAACATGCCTGATTACAGTTCTCCTTGATAGAGAAATGCTATTAAATTTTATTTTCTGTTCTGGACACATAATGCTTGCTGCATCTGACAAGCATTCCTTGATGAACTCGCTTTATGAAAAAGGCTTGTTCCATTTTGCGATCTTATAGGACCAAACTGGCTTCCGTTGCAGCCTCTTGTATTCAAGACTGATGGGTGAAAACCTTTTGCTGCTTCTTTAACTTATTAACCAACTCCTCACATTTCTTCTTTCTTTAAATTTTGAATGTTTTGTTCGGTTGTGTCTTTTTAAGTTGTACTCCTTAAAGACGCTCACACTGTCACAGCACAGCAAATAGGGGACGCGGTGGTCGAGTGGCAGCGCACTGGACTGTCGTACCGATGGTCATGGGTTCGAATCCGTGTGAAGGCAAGGGCTTGTTCCCGGGGCCTAGGGCGTCCCTGAGTCACCCCGCTCCGAATGGGTACCTAACACTACATGTAGTTAGGCGGCTGGGTAATGCGTGGAACCCATAAAGCCGTGGCCTGTGAGCGCTGCATCACTTGCGAAACAGATCATCTGTCATGGTCTGTGGACGCAACTATCTTCTGCATAGAAGGAGCGTCTGTATAGATAAGACAAAAGACTGCTTTGCTGCAAACGCTCGTGCAACAGTATTTAAAAGTCCATTCATCATTAAAAACACGACATTCGTCCTTAATATTTACTTTTTTGGTAGCTCTCTGTTTAAATAAATGTCCATTTTTTAAAACTGTTCAAAGTGTCAATCGTTAACAAAAGCCAAATTCGGTTGAGCTGAAATGTAGTTTCTAATAGATATGTTTACAGTTAATGAATATTGGTCACCATTCGATTCTGGAACCATAACCCGATTGTATACCCCTAGATTCGAATCAAATACTCGGAAAAGAAATTCAAAAATATATCCAAAATTCTAAAAATAAAATAAAATTAACATGACATAAGATCACCTACGGGCCGCATAATATACTCTGACGAGCCTCATGAGGCCCTGCGAACCGTAGTTTGCACACCCCTTTGTTAAAAAAATAATTATAAAAAATTGGGGGCGCTGAGTAATATTTTTTTTTAGAAAGGTGGCGGTTGGCCAAAAAAGTTTGGGAATCACTGATTTAAAAAGTAGCCAAAGTTTTAAAAAATTATAGAGAGTTTATAAGGGGAAAAAATACATATTGAGTGGTAAATTGAAGTATAATTTTTTTTTACCAATTAACATATTGAGAGTGCACCATTTTCTGAAGTTACATGCTTCTTCCTACACGGGAAAGTTGGAGAATTAGTGATGTTTAATTAAGTCAGTGAGTCTGGGAATTTGCTTACATTTGCATAGATCAAAGGTGGCCAGACCTGTAGTAATAGAGCCATTTTAAATTTAAACAATTTGTTGAGAGCCGCATTAAAGCACTATATATCACTATGGGTCATACAAAGGGCTTGGGAATCTTCCAGAAATCCTTGTAGTATATATTTCATAGATTGTACGCGAGCCACTATGTGAACACAGATGAGCCGCATGCGGCTCGCGAGCCGTGGTTTGGCCACCGATAGTATAGATGAATTCCTAATTTAAGGAACGAATAAAGTGTTACCACTTTATTATAGTGCTGAGATAAGAAAGTGTGAAAAGCAACGAAAAGGTGTATATTTAACAAGACATATAAACAGCTATTAATGATTCAAAAACATAGTTTTCCTCCTTCTTAATTAAAAAGGGATACAAATGCTAATAATAAAATTAAGGCATTACCTATTTGTTTTTATTAAAATACTTAAAATATTTCTTCTAATATCAAGATCATTAAATCGTTTGAATATTTTTTTTTCTTTAACTCAAAAAAGAAATTTAGACCATAAAAAAAGAATTTATTTCCCTTGATGAACTAAATCGTGTATATACTGTGGGGTAAGGGGGCCATCCATAAATGACGTCACACGATTTTAGCCGATTTTTTACCCCACCCCCTACCGTCTACCCCCCTCGTCACACTTCGTCACAAAAACCCGTATTTTCAAATTGAAAATTAGTATGTTTAAAATCACTTTTTTGTCATTTAATTATGTATTTAGTGTAAGAGCTGCATTCTAATATCGTAACACGTGTGAATCCATTGAAAACATCTTTAAATAAATTGGAAGCAATCAAATATTTAAGTCGAACTTGTATATAAATGTAGCGCGGTTTTTGATGTGACGTCACATTTCTTAACACACCCCCCCCTCGTCACACATAGTCACAAATTCGTAGCCCCCCTCTCCACCCCACTAGGCGCGTTACGTCATTTATGAACGGCCTCTATGACGTCATTATGAACGAGATCTAGAATTAAGAAAACTTTTACCCTAAGCCTGAGAATAATAAAAAGAACTGCTCGGCCACTCGGGGAAATGCATCCCAACCCAACGGTGATGCACCACCGGCTCTCGAAACGAAGGGTTGCCGATACTAACCTTGGGATCACATTCAAAATATATAACTACAGTGGTACCTCGGTATACGACTGCTTTGATTATAAGTCCAACTCGGTATACGTACTGTTAGGGCGCGAGCGAGACATAGTGCTTGGTATACGACCTTTGTTTGGAATTCGACCTGCGTGCTTTAAGCAATTTTGGTCGATCTCCCCTCCCCCTCGTCACAAAAAGTTAGACCCCTCTCAAACATGACGTCTGTAACGATATAACTTTATATTTCTCTTTTATGTAGGCGTTCTCACAATAATTAATCTTGTGCACAATAATTCACTGAAGAATTCGTTTATCCAAAACAACTTTAATATACATATATATTGTACACATAAGAATCATTTGAGGTAATATAACGTGGAAATCTTGAATCATTCATCACAGAACCTTCCTCGACGGAAGTCTACACACAACTGTTCGCCCAACACTTTCAACCAATAGAAATGCTCCTTTCTTCCCGCGTCTCTTGTACACGTGACCTTACGTCACAAAATTATGTTAATCAGATGTGACAACGTCACAAAGCTGCGCCGCCCCCCACCCATAAAAGCCATATTTCCTATTTGAAAATAAGCATGTTTAAAATCACTTTATTGTAATTTAAGTTTGTAATTAATGTGAGGATATCATATCACGCGTGAAGCCATTACCATGTCATTGAATAAATTGTAATCAATCAAATATTTAAGTGGAACTTTTTAATTTAGAGGTTCGCATTTTTTTATGTGACGTCACAGTTCTTAAACATCCTTCCTCCCCCTCATCAAAAAATGTGTGACATCCCCCCCCCCAGTTGTATGACGTCATTTATGGACGGCTCTTAGGAGTCATCTTATCTTATCTTATCTTATCTGTTTACAGACGCTCCTTCTATACAGAAGATTATTGCGTCCTGCGCTTATCTATGGTTTGTGTTTAGTCCTGCATTTTTAATTAGAAATTTAAATGTTGATAAAGTGTTGGTTTTGCTGGATTCTTCAGGCAACCCATTCCACGCCCGAATTCCGGACGGGAAAGACGAAAACTTGTATGTGTTTGTTCTTGCATAGGGAATAAGAAAGGTGTTTTTATCCTTATGTCTATCTGAGGGTTGTATTAATTTATCTTTGTGTTGTATTTCTAAATTAGAATTAATTGCTTTATGTATGGTTACCACTTTGCTCTTGGTTCTTCTATCCTCTAGTGTTTCAAGGTTTAATGATTTAACTAATGGTGTTATTCTTGTCAGTTTTGAATATTCTCCAGTAATGAATCTGGCAGCTCTTTTTTGAATTTGTTCTAGTTTATCAATGCTTTCTTTGGTGGATGGGTCCCATACAGAAGATGCATATTCTAGTACAGGTTTCACCAAGTGGGGTAGCATTTTAGTTTTATATCTTTATTACACTTGTTAAAGTTTCTTTTTTTATAAAGTTTGATTTTTTAATAACTTCATTGACATGGGGATTCCATGATAGTTTCTCATTTATTAAGACTCCTAAGTATTTTGCATCTTTAGTTTGGGTCAGTTCTTTTCCATGAATGTAATATTTTGAATTTATTTGTTTCTTTTTCTTTGTTACTCTTAACAGTTGACACTTTTCTGGGTGGAAAGACATACTCCAATTAGACTGTAATATTATCAATTCATCTAAGTCTTTTTGTAAAATGTTACTATCTTGTTCTGATTTAATTGTTCTATAGATTATACAATCATCAGCAAATAACCTAACTTTTGTACCTGTTGAGATGTTGTTGGGTAAATCATTTATATAAATTAAAAAGAGTAAGGGACCTAGCACAGTTCCTTGTGGAACTCCTGAGTTAACCTTTATTGGTGCAGATTTAGATCCATTAATTATTACAGTTTGCTCCCTGCCCAAAAGGAAGTCTTGGATCCAGTGATGTAAGGGACCTGAGATTCCAAAGTAGTTAAGTTTTTTAAGTCAAAATTGCACATCGCATATGCGTAACTTGTAGAAATCACAGCACACCACACGATAATCAAGTCATGTGTTAGTATGGTAGTTTACACCATATAGTGAACAACTCGCGCAATAAATAAATTATCATGTGACTGTGTGTTTTTCTAGTAAATTATTAGCAAATTCCCTTAATTAACATGAGTCCAAAGAAAGTTAATGAGAGGAGCCAAGCAACTAAAAAAATGGTTAGGATCACCATGGAGTGGAAAATAAAGATAGTCATACGCTTTAACTGCCTATACATAAGCTCAATTGGGAAATTAGTCAATTATGAATTGTTAAAAAAATTATTTCCAAAAAAGTTCCCGCGAACCGGATTCGAACCAGTGACCTAAGGATAGCTTTTCTTGCATCTACAGTCCTCCGCTCTACCAACTGAGCTATCGCGGGATAAATACAAATAAGAAATAAAAGTAGTTAATCCCAAATATATTTTGTATATTATAACCTGAGAGTAATAGTAATTTTTGTACTTGTTTAGCTCAAAATATTGGGGATTATGCCTTTGGGACTTCCGTTTAATTTTTTTGGTTATAATTATTTATTAGAATTGCCACATTAAAATGCGGAAGTACGACGGAAGTTTATTTCAAAGGGGAACAATCTATGAATACGCGCATGCGTTAAAGTAAAGAAGATGTCGCAGAAAACATTTACATTCATAGCTAATTGTTTCCCCCCTCCCCTTAAAATATGTGTCTAGCGACCCTTCTAAATAATTTTTAGAAAACTTTTAAAATTAATGTGATGTCCTTTGATGCATTATAAATATTTTCGGTAGGTCTTTAAAGTTTTTCCTTAACTGCTTTGTTGTCAGGGTCGACGAAAATATTTGTCTTGTTGTTTTACTTTTCAATTTTACCACGATTTACCGTATTTGCGGTTCAGTCGGTTCAGTGACTTACTTTAAGTTATAGTTGAGTTAGGCTTTTTTATTTTCTATTTATTAAGACCTTCTTGATAATCTTAGCCTTAGTTTGCAAGTCTTATTTTAGTGACCCAGCCAATAAACAGGCATTGTGCTATTTGTCCTTAAATTACATTGGTTTTTCTCTGATGACTTCTCATGTTCTGTTAGCCCAGGCCCAGGGTTATTAGACTTAAGAGTAGAGGCATTTTGGTATGATCATGATATATAGGCCTAATAACTTCAGTAGCCGTAATTTAATTTAGTAAAATTAATGTTAAGAAGTGAGATACCAAATTTTCCAAATTAGTCACATGATTTAGTTTTGATAAGATCATTTCTTAATCGTAGACTTAGTGATCAGCAATAGCATATATTTATATCATATTCATATAGCATCTACTCTACAGTCTACAAATACAAGTTTGAACTGCTACTGCTAGTAGTTTGGAAAAATGATAGCGAATTGCAATATTAGATCAAGAAAGGGGTGCTTATGGCTTATCAATTTTTTATTTCTTGCACAACAATTGCTCCATTTGTACATTTTCATAATTAAAATAATAATAATTTAATTTTTTTTTAAATTTAAATTAAATTTTTTAAAAGCCAAGAAAACTACAAAAAAGCCCCGAAAACATTTTGACTGCAACGCGCCTGAAAAAAAGCCAAAATTGTCAAATTTGGCACAAAAAAAAACAATCTGGCAACCATGGTTCAGTCCTTGACTATTACGCTGTTACTGTTAGCACTGTTAGGGGATATATTATTATTTATTGGCAAGTCGGGTTAAAAGTATAAATTTAAATATGTGCAAAGATTGATGCCATTTTAGGCTTCTTGTTCTAAAACATCCTTGCCAAAGTTAGTTTATTATTTATTAATGTTTGAGACAGTCTAAGTGCCTGAAAAAACCAGGAAAACCAACACTTTATCAACATTTCAAACTCTAATAAGAATGCAGGACTAGACACAAATCATAGATAAGCGTAGGACGACATAATCTTCTGTATAGAAGGAGCAGATAAGTCTATAGCCCAAATACTAAATAGTAAGAGCTCACTGAAATTTGTGTGCTTATACTTTCTTGAATGTAAATACATAGTTATAATGGGTAACTTTTACATTGCTAATAGTTAGTTTAAGCAAGTACTTCAGTAGCGTGAAAAGTTACAAAGACGATGTGTAGTGGGGATATCTGCACAGTGTGACACCTACACAAGAGTGTAACATAAGACCAGATAAAAAAATAGAAATTTCTTATCTTATCTGATACATTACAGTCACCCCTTCTTTGCAGAAGATTATTGCATCCTACACGTATACATGGTTTTTGTCTTGTATTTTATTAGACTTTTGAATGTTAATGATGTCTTGGTTTTCTTGGCTTTTTAAATGTTTGTGTTGTTTTCCTCAAAACAAGGGCTTAACATTAGCAGGTAAACTCAGAAAATATAATGTTGTTAGATTACCATGTATATAAACACAAATTGTGACGTCGAGCCTTGGTGATACCAGTTGATTAAATGACTTGAATGAATGACTACAATGTACAAGTACGATGCTCAATTGTTGTTTTATGAGCATGAGTCTATTATATTCTTTATTGTTATTTTTAGACTGTAAGAGCTAAATCAGCATTAACAACACTAGGGCTGTCAATATTGTTGAAAATGCTGCCCGGGTACCCGTCAAAATTTTGAACGTTCGAAACGCCACATAATTTTTGCCTACTGTACTTACGTTTCTTTTTGATTAAAATTTTATTGCAGTACACGGTTAAAATATGTTTACATTATCATTACTACATTAATGAAATACTTAACTGGATGCAATAATACTACATTTTTACTGTATTAATGAGTAAGAGTGTCTTTAGAAAGTGTTTAGGAAGCATTAAGTACAGTATATAATATCACACATAGGCGTTTTAAAACTGCATCCCATTTCGCTGTTTTTCGCTATTCGCGGAGGGGGGTTGAAGTAAAGAACATAACACCCCCACCGCCACGAATTGCTAGGGAAAAGTATTGTGGACTTAAATGCACCAAAAAGTTCACGATAAGGGTAGAGCTGCAGTTGGGTCATCAACCTTATGCATAGTGGCCTGATCGCGCTTGATTGTGCTGGTGTTGCCGCCATTCGCCGAAAAAATTTCATCACAAAGATTGTATTTCATAATGTCTGTCACCTCGCTTGGCGCGACGCCACACGACAGAATTTTAACCAATCTTACACTGTTAGTAACTAATTTATTTACTTTAAATATGGACTTTGTACTAACCAACTCAAGAAACACAAGCAATGGAAAGCCGCAGAATATAGGAGTAGATGGAGGAGTGAGGGTGTATAGATAAACAACATTGGCTTGTATCAATCGGTAACTGTAACTCAATGTGCCGGGGTATTTCGAAGGAAATTTAGTGTCCTGTCAAAGAATAAAAGCAAGGGTGTTATAATTAATAACACAAAGTACTGTCTTTTTCATTTATATGCAGCCTATCCTCATTCTCAGTCGTGTTTTCCTGTTTTATTTCTTCAAAGAACCAAAACCTTTTTGTGTGCGATTTTTGTTTATGTTCAGATAAAAAAAGAGATGTATACAAATGCATAGTAGTTTGTTGGGACCGTATTTTATTTCCTGTTGATAGATATTTCTTTTAAGGGTTTTTATGTTTAACTAATAACCAGCATTTATTTCAAACAAAAAGTTTTCTTTTGATAAATTGTTCGCGAACCGCAATGTGAACACAGAAGAACGGCACTTTGGCCACCGTTGGTATAGACATTGCAGCCAAATTTTCAAGAGTAACCAGGCGGAATTTTACTACCCGGGTAATCGCACGGCAACGGGTTCCCGGGTACCTGTTGACAGGCCTACACAACACTAAAAATTTGGTCTTGTTACAAAATAAGAGTAATCTATATTCTGCAATGCTTTGTTACTGAATTTTTAATATACAAGCTAGTTTACTAATAAAATATAAATATGATATGAATATAGTTTATGATATAACCGTTTTGGTGCAGTTTTCAATGGAAAAAATAAATTGGTCAGACTAAGGCATCAGATTCATAAAATGTACAATTTATAGGGCTGTTAACGATTAATTTAAGTTTAATCATTAACTTTTGTAATATTAACAATTATCTAATCGTTAATTTCTATTAAAGCCAAATAATAAAATTTATGATGTCATAAGTAACACATATTAAACGTTCTTGTTGAAACTATGCAAAAAGACAAGTGTGTTGACATTATTTGGTTCAAGTGATGAGCGGGTCTGATTAACAATATAACCAGCCGAGCTGGGCAATCATTCACTTGGAACTGAAGTAACTGGTATGAACAAAACGTTCTTGGCAAGGAACGACATTATCGGATATCAGTGTTCATTACGTTTTCACCATTGTAGAGGGTTAACGGATTCAGGAACTTTCATCACCATTTTGTAAAGCAGTAATTTATCAGAAGAGCTGTCGTGATTTTTTTGTCTGTGAGTCAGACTCCATTACTGCCATTACCTTATTACACTTTTCCTTTGATTTGATAAGTAGGCGAAGTGTTAGAACCATGGTAGGCAAACTTTATCAACATTTTGAACATTCCCGTCAGTCAATAGTTTAAAACCAAAATGTTCGTGTAATCGTCATGAAATTTATTATTTATCGGCCACTATTTTTTATTATTTTTTAAATTACTTTTTTGACTTCCAATAATTTGTAAGTAATGGGTCGATTAATCGTTATAAATTAATTTAATCGTTAAAATTATTTAACGATTAATCGAGAAGTTAATAGTTAATTTCCGCAGCCCTAAAAATTTATAATAATTATATTCTCATATAATTTATATATGAAAAACATGAAAATAATAGTCTTTTGTTAAGAATCTTTTTTTTATTTGTATAAAAAATTATATAAATAACAAAAATACCTCTTCCCCTTTAGGTTGGAGACCCATTTCTTCAAGTTTTGACAGCTTCAGCCTTCATTACATTTAAAGTTGTAAGTAGAATCATGTAATTTTCACATTCATGATTAGTGTTTCATAACATATAGTTTATGATCCATTTGCTTGAGTGATTTTTTAAAATTTTATTATTTTTTTGCCAACTAAGCTTTTACATTTCCTGTTAACTCATCATCAAATTCTTTGTTTTTATATGAGCATTTTTAATTGAATATTTCTGCTATTCCCAGTTAAGTAAGTAAATGTATAAGCCTAATTAGCCTTACTGTTTATTTATGCTGTCCAAGGCTTCTTGCCTAAACACCCTTCTTCCGATTCTTCTCCATGTCTTGTATTTCATAATTATTATAACCTATTAAAAAAATTGTTACTCTTATTATACTTTTGATGCTTAAAATTGAGAAGTCACATTAAAACATATTTTTAGTTAAATTATTTTTCCAAACTTTTATATTGAAAAACATTAATCATGCTTCATCTTGAAACGAGTGGCTTTGCAAAACATTCGTATAGTTTCAAAATGTAACAGAGTCTGGGCAATTACCAAATTTTATATTTTTAAGAAAGGGGCCGTCCATAAAATTCGTCAGGCTATTTTTGACAATTTTACCCCTCCCCCTGTCACAAATCTAGGAACCCCCCCCCCAAAGTACGTCACACTTTCGAACAAAAATGTTGTTTTTTATTAACAATATATTATAATTAAAATTTAATATAAAACACCGTGAGGTCACACATGGCCGGACCCCTCCCCCTGTCACAAACTGTCACGCTTTCTTACACTTACACCCCCTACCCCCTCTGGAGCGTGACGTACTTTATGGACGGCCCCAAAGTTAGTTAAAATCAATTTCAAATTCTTAAGCCATATACCATGAAGGCAAACAGAAGAAAATAGACTGAACATCCCCCTACCCCCTTTTTTTCACTGAAAGAATAAATACATAACAAACTTAACTTAATTAAAGGGAAAGAACTCAGATGAAGATGGAACTGTAATCTTGAAAATATAAATTCATTAAGTCCTTCGTGAATGTTGAATCAAAAGTAATGTTAAGAAATTTTGATGTTAAGAGCTTTTTAAAGGTAATGGGTTAAAGACTTCTATTAAAACTTAAATCTTTTTTATGTCTGAAAAAAAAATCTAGCTCCACAAGAACAACCCTAAGCATCAGTAAAATTTGTTACAAAGTAAATAACTGCCATAAGGTTTACGTACGTAGAATCACTATTTAGTATTTGAACCTTTGCCTGTTGCTTTCCATGAAGTTTATCATCACCATTTCAGGCTTATTGTTTCTCATTGTTTCATTACCAAAGTCAATACCAAATCTATCAAGCGTATTTTGGAAACCTGAGTGGTCTCATAGACTTTTTTAAAAAAAGTCTTGTGTGTCCTACTTTCTCATGAATCTATGTGAGAAGAACCCATCCTCCAACCCACATCAGAATTTCTAGGTTGTATCTAGATTTTGACACTACCTTCTGATGGCCTCCAACGCCCCCCCCCCTTATTTCGTAGCCTCTTTAGTTTAATAAAGCCAGTTAACGTATAGGTTGCCACCCCCTCCCTCGCTACACTTCACGAATTATTATAGACCAGTTCAACCTATAGGCAGAGTTCGTCCACATTGATTTTAATTGATTCAGAAATGGGGGTTGTCTTAAACAAGCCGTTAATATACCAAATTTTATAGATTTTTTTTTATTGCAATGATGTATGTGTAAGTTTTGGTGGGGTGCAATTTACTCTATTTGTGTTGGAGTTATGTTTTTCAGTCAATTACATTTTTTTTTACCTGGTTTTTAATTTCCAGGGAGTTTGATTGATGATCACGGGTCGATGGGTTTTTTTTTGATAATGTTTCATGTGGTATTTCAAAGTAATGAAATAAAAACAAATAAATACAAAATATTTAGCATGGGATTACTACGCCATAAATGTCACATTAATATTTTTTTAAGAGGGCAGGAGTTCAACAATACAACAGGAATGTTATGCCCCTCCGTCCAAATTCTTTAATTGCATGGGTTTCTGCGTCCGGTTGACTGAGCTAGCTAACAGTTGCTAAGCCTGGGGGCCAGACGTCATGTCCCATGCGCCCGCCAGACGTTGCACGCGCCTCTGTGGCAGAAATCGATTCCGTGAGAGAAGGAAGCTCCTTAAATCCGCATCAGATGTCGCGTGATTCGACCTGCCGATAGTAACTACCTGACAGCATGTTTTCACCGGAGATCGTACTCTGGGCTGGGCGGCGTTTAACAGGTGTTCTCGGGACAGTCGTTCACAGACAGCGAGGGGCACTGGCAATAAGTTGTGGAGCAGTTACTCGCCGGGCTGATCATTTGATCAGTAACTGATGGTATCGTCAACTCAGGACGAAGTGACAGAGGCGTAGATATGGATTTGGGGGCCCGGGGGGCTTGGCCTTTTTTTGGGGGGGCTGCATTTGACATCATGACATGAGATAATGTACACTCCTTTGGGGGCCCTCCTCAAGTGGGGGCCTGGGGACTTTTGAATTTTGACTCCTTTAGATACGCTACTGCAAAGTGATGTTGCTGTTTGAGATCTAGCAGTTTAAACCAATGATGTACTTGTATATTTTGTTTAAGAGAAGGCTCCATTATTATATATTAGGGGGTCTGGTAAGAGGATACAGTGATCTATTTTTGGGTAAGATAGTACAATTTAAAGGCTAATATTTCAGGGTCTTGTATTGGAATCCAGTGTGTAGTATTTTGGGGTCTAGCAGTAGGGCCCAATTGTCATATTTTAAATAAAAACAACCCGTAAAAAACCAAGTTTTTGACTATAAATCCTTTACGTATGAGACGTAACTAAAAGAATGTTCATTATAACACGCAGCGCAAGACCATCCAAAAATACAAAATTGCAGTTGTGTCGTAAAACGTGTTTAATATAATGCGCACCGATCAGGAATAGGTTTATAAAAAGTGTTGTCAGTAAAATACGCACCGCGACGCTCTATCTCAAAAAATAGCATGATACATAGGAATAAATAAAATAATCTAAAAAATCAATAATTTAATTACGGTACATGCGATCGATATGAAATTTTGATACATTGTTTTTATCATCGGAACGAAACTGCCTGCAAAATTTCAGCTCGCTATCTTGCGAGCAAGTGGGTTAAAAATCGATCAAAAGTTTTGGCGACAAGCCATCAAGCAAGCAAGGTCGGTCGGTCGGCCGCAGACACCACGAGTTAATATAAAGGATTTAATAAAAAATCTCTTTATGTTGACCTTATGTTTCGATGGCTACAGTCGTTGTTAATAAATTATCACCCTTTATTGCCTTCCTTGTGGTTATCACAATCCTGACTTTGGTTTGTTTGTAGCTGAATGAATCATATCCAGAAGTCGTCCTTGTTTATTTTGTATCGATTTTATTATTTATTTATTTTTTGTTGTTGTTGTTCACATGTATTATAAATATGACTCCGGATAGGAATCAGCTTAATAAAAAAGTAAAGCACTATATTGACCAGTGTGAGCGAGGCTCCGTCTGATAAGTAAGCCGATCATGTTGCAATCATCTTACTTCCATGTATTAGTCTGTGTTAAGTAAACAAGGAGCCTAGTGCTGCCCGTCTATAGGCAACCACGCCGGGCTCATCAGAGTGAGAGATAACATGTCACCGTCTATCATGTTTTGATGGCATGTTGGAATGTCATAGAAACTTATAAACCCTCTATTTAGTTTAGCGAACCAATGAACCATAAATCATGTTTTATGCTTACTGTTTGTCCTGGTGTTTTGAGGGACATCCCTGTGGTAAATTCTGGCAGCCCCTAAAATAGTTTATTTACATCTAGAATATGGTAAATTTTTCACGCCAAGCTTCATTTCTAAGGAGTCATCTTCATAATTTTGTATTGTATCTTTACAACCGCTTAATAACCCAGAGTTGGTAGTCATGTGATTGTAACAATTAAATAGTTAATGCAATGATAGGGTGAACAAAAATTATTTACTCTAAATTTTAGCTTCTTTCCACAGCTGGCTGTGGATAGGCCGAGATATACGGTGATTAAGCCGAGATATATATTGAATAGACAGAAATATACTAGATGTACTATGGTTTTGGGGATCACCTTGCGATAATCAAGGTTAAGGACCCATTTCTCACAGGGAGGTATGGGGTTTTGAAGTGATTTCTGCTGGGTCGCCGCCGTCTCAAATAGAGAAATAGGAATACGTTTTATTTTCCTTTTTAATATTTAACAACTATTTTGATTTACAATGCTAGTACCGGTAATTACATGAACTCTGTTTCATAAGCTATAATGCCGAATTATCTTGTCTTTAGTGTTTTCATTCCAGAAAATTGCCCAGATTTAAAGCCCCCTTTTTAAAATAAAAAAAGCACTTTAAATTTCTCTGTGCTTGCTATATTTCGATTGCGAGAAAATTTGTCTTAGTGGTTTTTTTTATACTCCATAACCTAAATGTATGGGATATTCTGTTACGTAAAGGCCACCTTGATTTTAGCGCAGCGCAATCCGTCCGCACCGTCCTCTGGACCCCATAGCCCCCACAAGATCTTTCTACCGGCTCTTGTAGAAGGAATTGTACCGATCTCTGCCACCGTTTAAGACGGTCTGTCGAGTAACTTATGCATTCCACTTGTGTTGTCAAAAAGCTTAAGGCGAAGGCCAATTATTGTTTCTAATGTAATCTGGCCGTGTGCCCTTGACATTACGCCGATGTTCAACATGGATCCTACATTCCTACGGAACTGTAGTACTTGTTTTTGTGTCGTTTTTTATCATCTGCATCCACTTTTACCTTGGGCGCGTTGTAATTATTTGTAAAAACTCATTAGATCAGCGTTTCGATGAATTTGGCGGGCTCTTCTTCACTATTTACCAACTCCCCTCGCATTGGGGATATCTACTGAGAGTTATTTGTAATGCATGTTTGCCGACAGGTCATACTGGGTTTATTGAAATGTATCTTTAAAGCATCAAATGGCAAGAGAAAGTCCCCAACACAGAGGTCCTGGCTCAAGCAAGCATGGGTAGCATTCCAGCCATATTAAACCAAAGACGCATCCGTTGGCTTGGACACGTCAAGAGGATGCAAACTGGTCGTATACCCAAGGATGTGCTATACGGCGAGCTGGCGACAGGGAAAAGGTCGGTTGGTCGGCCATGTCTCAGATACATGGACATATGCAGGAGAGACATGAAAGTAGCCAACATTGATATACAAAACTGGGAAAGCCTGGCAGAGGATAGGTCCACGTGGGGGCTTTAGTGAAAGAAGGATAGTAAGAGCAGAGGAGCAAACTAGGGCAGAAGCAGTTGAAAAAAGAGCGAGGAAGAAGGCCAGGCAACACTGCCCCACTGCATTCGTGTGTGTGACATGCAGAAGAGACTGCCACTCAAGAATTGGTCTCATCAGCCACACCAAGAGCTGCAAATAATAAAGATAAATCTATCGTCTTTAGTAGTAGTAGACGGACAGATGCCATACCATCTTTAAAACAAGTTTAGAAATCAAATCGTCTCATCCATCGGAGAAATGAGTGTCGCTGCTCAGATACTTAAAACAATTTAATGACGCATGAATGTATACAATATGTATTATTGTCTTGTGTGAATGGAATGTTGGGTTACTTTGGTGCAAGGGAGATCGCTTTGTGTTTTTTAAGGAAATAACGTCTAAAAATGTATAGACATTCTAAAAACGAGACTTATGTTCAACAAAATTGAAAAAATTATTATTATGTAAGGTTTAACCTTCAAATACCCACTTTTAAGGTCCAAGGTCCTTGCTTGGAGTTAGGAAAAAAAATGTCTTTACGTGTCAAATTTAGCCAAACGTTAAATATGTTACGGCCATGGGAGGCTACTTGTTATGCACGTGAAAAGTTGTCTTGTGGCGCGAGCGAGGCGTTGATGAGTTAACGACTTGCCATAACGACGTCACAAAGTGTCGCCCTGGGGGTTACATGTCTTGGGAGACCCAATTGTAACTTTATATTGGCTTCGATGACTTGCCGTTAGTGTTCTCATTTAAACTCTTGTAATGTCCATTTGCCGGGTCTCCCCGGTCCCTGGCATGACCGCTTGCTCCCGAGGGCCCGTGAAAGGGGGGGGTGTGAGTTGAAAGGGGGAAAATGCTGATTGCCGGTTCATCGTTATCGATCAGATGCCGCTAGATCGATCTCCGCGGGCGGCGCTGTTAGTAGGGGCAAGAAGTGGAGTGGGGTGAAAATCGTTGTGGTCGACTGGTGGGCGTTGCCGTGTCGACAGTTGCGACCGTCAAGCCAGAGAGACGGGAGCTGGCATAGGCACTGACACTGAGAAAATCTGCGTAGGTGGCTTGTAATAATGCATGTGCTCGTCATGTGTTTGATTTTTTTCTGCGTTTACCTAGAAGTTTATGAGAAACTCTGGAAACGGTTTTAAAATCTAGACTTCAGTACTGATTTCTCGTTTTCAAAAGTTATTATTATTATTGTCTTTGTGGGGTTTCTTTTGCTATGGCTTTAAGAATTATTAATTTCAGACCGGCTATTCAAAGAATTTTATATTATTTTTAAAGTTAAGTTCTTATCGTCTGTTGACTTTCACCCGAATTAACGTGTACCAGTTTCTTTCTCTAGTTTGCTGTTGGGCTTTAGATAATGTATACATACGTAGTTGTGTTCTTAAATGAAGATGTTAGCAAGCTTTCAAATGTAGGTTTTTTTTTAATAATATTTTTTTATTATTATTTACAGATGATTATCCATTTTTTGAGCTTGAGTTATTTATCAGGGACAAGTTTTTGGTACAGTGATATGTCATGTGAAAACAATGTTTACAAAAAGTGCTTTAACTTTATGTTTAGATGTGAATGCGAAAATTTCGTCTCCATGTGTTGGTGGGTGGGAGTGGTGATAATAAACAGTATTAAAATATAGTGCCTGGATTCTTAGTTGCCTGCTTGGTAATAATGCTTTTTTTTTAGAAGCGCTGTAAGCGGTTGTGCTAGAACATGAATTTTTTTATTCCTGTTGTGAAATCTCTCGTTCAAGTCATCTTGATATGAGCAAAGCTCCGAGGGAATTTGTGTGTGAATATAAATTATTAACAATTACTCAAAGCGTTCATAGTGGAACGATACGGTTAGTCAAGGAGCTGCATAATTACTGGGCATTTACAGAACGTGAGGCATAGGAAAACAAGCGCCGTTGAGGGAGGCTAATTTCTCAGTGAGCTGTCTATAGATTACTAGCCAGTGTATACTCATGACTTGTGCCGGTCACAGGGCAAACATGTCTTACAACGTCACAGTCCGCAGCCCGAAAGATGAGAACATTACAGGTAAATGTCCGGTTTGTTGTAAAATCGTATCTTTATTATTGAATTCAGTGGAGGGATATGCATGTCTTGTTGACTGATGGTGAACCCAAGTTGTCTCTCTCTTTACAGATGTTCTAAAGATTGTGTTAATGAACCCAAATTGTCTCTTACAGTGCAGATGTGTGTGCTTAGTGAACTCAAGATTCCTCCAATGAATGCTAAAGAGCCAGAGCTCGTTCATGACATGCAGCTGAAGCTTTGAGTCTTCCTTAAGACTCACAAGATCCGTTGTCGTGACTTTCTGACTCTTGGTCAGTTACTTCCTGACTCCTGGTCAGTTACCTCCTGATCCTTGGCAATTTCTTCCAATTTTTCAATGGCTTCTTTTCTCTTGGTCACTTATTTCCTAAATCCTAGTTTTATTGAGATATTTAGAGCGTAAGTCTGCCATCTATTACGAGTTGACGTCATCAGGCCACGTGGTATTTATTCCAGGCAGAAATATCGTTGCTATGGTTAACATAACATCTAGCTAAATCGGCGTGTCACATTTCTTATAGCTTCCTGTTTAAATAAATATCAGTTTTCTCATGTTACACTTTTCTCAGTCCACTTTTGTTGATTTATATATCTCCTTATGTTTGCTCTCTCCATCGCGTTATATATCTCCTTTTATTTTCTCTCTCCATCACGTCTACTTATCGATTGCATCTTTATTTTTTGTCACGCCCCCACGACACGTATGTTATTCTAGGAAGAAATGGTATTGTGACAATAAGAACTCAGCGGCGAGAACCCATTGTGCTCGTCCTTCTTTACCCGAGACTTGGAGTTGCTCTGTCATTTGAAATTACGCTTCATGCGGCGCCACGCAATTTACACACGGTGGCGTCTAAATATCTGCCTTATTCTTTGTTTGTTCCGAACTCCCGGATCCCGGACTTATTTAGTTACCTATAGTAACAGACGCCCCCTTCTCTTACATAGCATGCATTCTGTTATACAGATCGTCTTGTAGATTGTCCTACCAAGTTCTATTGCTGAGAACTCTTCTCTGTCTATACTCTATTCTTGACTGGCATATCTTACGTAGCACGTGAAGGGACTCCTCTGATGATGCGATGAACGCACATTTCATAATCAATATCAAAGCCCACCAATTTATCTGTAACAGGAAACTATATTTTTTTTACTGAAGAAACATAGTGATTGTTTTTAAATATTTTTAATTACTTGTATTCAACGAGGTGTATTAATCCTCCTGTTAAAGACAAGAATGTATGACCGACATTTTATGCAACTATGTCTGAAATTCTTCGAAATCATTTTTTAAAGATATTTATTATTTACGATAATGTATGGCAGTTTTTATTTTAATGTGATTCGTGGCTTAGAATGATTTCAATTGAAATTTCGTTAAACCTTATTCCCCAGATCGTTTTGAAAGAGCAGAACAAATATTGTTTTCGTAAGTGTGTGGGTGGGGATGGTGGTAGGGAGGTTAAAAAAAAATAATGCATTACTATTGACTAGCATTAAATGGAAGGTTTGCGAAACACTATTCAACTCTCACTGTCACCCAATTCTCTTTCTTTCTTCGTTGCCTTAATGTTCCTTTCTTTTTAAATCCCTTATATTAACTTCACCCACGTGTCTCTGTCTCCCTGTCTGTCGTGGTCCCTCCCGCGGGGGGGAAAAAAAGAGTAAAAAATGACCCACTTCCCAGGATCCTATCGAGCTGAAATTTTGCGAATAGACTTGTGTCACCTAACAATGCATTGTTTCAAAATTTCAGATCGATCGAATGTACCGTCATTAAATTGATGAGTTTTTAGTTTATCTCTATGTGGCCGTCTGCTATAGTTGACCTCCACGGGTCACTGGAGGTTCACTCCAGCCCTCGACGTCACAAAGGTCTGTCGCGCGGTGCGTATTATATTGAACATAATCAATACTTTTAAGCGTGTCTCATTTATAAGGGATTTATAGTCAAAAACGTTTTTACGGGTTGTTTTTCTTGCTTTTTAATGCGATATGAACATTTGGTAAGAATGGAAACCGGCGCAGAGACGAATAAGCCTTATTGATATTATTATTTTTACAAGTTATTTGTTATAATTACCGGTAAACGTTTTAAGAGTGTCGATGTCATGGTCCGTGTATTTTTTTAAAATAATTTTTTACTCAAATATCTTCACTTCAAGGTGTACTGCACATATAGTCTAGAAATTACTTGTGTGTCTGTCTCCTCCATGATTTCAGATGAGGGATGGAAAATTAATAACACGTTTAAATCGTTGTGGGTGGTGCATTATCAGCCATGTACTCTATGTTTAGATGTGAGCGTTACGCTTAGTCTCCAAGACTTGTGCTCCAACAGTGACTGCATCGCCATCTCGTTGATAAGGTTGCCCCCCCCCCTTTTTTTTTAATACCTTCATCTGCCCGGTAGCTCCGTGACAATCTTGTCGTGTTTTCAAAATGCAACATTTGCTTTGGAGATTCGGTTGCTGACCTCGTCGTGTACTGTAGAGTGTGTTGCCCGAATACGGGGAGAAACTGTCCTCTGTTTAGAATTTGAGATTCTGATAAAATATTTTCATGGAGCGGGTGTATTGGTACGAGAAACATACGGGTAAATGATTACCGGCACCAAACACCGTCAGTCTCCTTTGTGGCAGCTTTCCGAGTTTGCGGTTGATCTTATTTACTATAAGGTAAAGAATAACATAGAAACCGCTGCATCGCCACAAAAGACATCTGATCTTTCTTGTGTACTGTCGAGGTATTGTGTCAACAAACTCACCACTTATAGTTATAGTATAGCTCATCTCAAGGCATGAGATTGAAGGAGGGGGTTGGCAAGATAGTATTCCCAGGTCCGTGAACGAAAATATGTCAACATTGAAAATCCCAGATCACACATGTTAAAAAATAGTGGACGGTCTTGACATGCTATTGAAATGTGACAATGGACACTTTATAAACACGTTCTGCCTGATAATCCATGCATAGGGTATACTAAATAAATAATTAATAAATACCAACAAGATTTATGAAATCGTTCACGGATAGATTGCTAAAACCTAATGAAGATCGTTAATCACAAATGTTTCCGTGTTCTGTTCGTGCTACTAATGAGATGTGTTGCAATATTAACCCGATGTCCGCTACTGCCAGGCAGGACAGTGCAGTGTTCTTTGTGGTTTGTATAAGCTTGATACTGACATCGCGTGCCGCGCTTCGGTTTATTATACCGATCATCTTAATTGAGTGACGTTGTTTCAATTTAGTGTTGTGTGTTTCGTGCTGAACTGTTAAGTGTTAGGCAAAGCAAGGAGTTGGATGTGCAGACGTACACCAACTGTAACTCTAGTAGTGTAACCAAACCGTCCATTGGACGCCTTTCTTCGAGACATTAGAATCTCTAGCTTCGTTCTGTATATTAAAAACTGATGACATGTTCCATATGCGGATATTTTTTAAAACGTTTAAGAACTTCATATAATGATAACTGATGTGATGTGACTCAATGGTTTGGTGGTGAGGACGACAACTCTGACTTGCCTCGCTTATCTCCGAGTTACCTGCAAGACAGCACCGCGCCGTGATGTGCTTCAAACTGGGATGCCAGCGTCGTCACGTTTGTAGGGTTTTATGAGATATTGTTTATCCGTACATTACACATCAGTTCACTTTTGTGATTACCTTAAGACAAATGCATAAAATTTTGTTGAATGTGTTTCATTCTATAATTTGTATTATTACATTTTTTAAAAATTATTTTAAAAGTCATTTTTAAATGGATATTGAAAGGCCTAATGCTTTAAAATAAGAATACAATATTAATAGTATCTCTACATGAAATTAGTGTATATAATTTAAGATGAAACATTTGTAAGGTTTTAACAACTTAGTCAACGGAAATATCGTCCCCTCCTAAACCTGCAATCCCGGTGGTTTTGTACGGTGGTCTGTTCGTACATTTAGCCGACACTCGATGGACATAGGTCGCCGTTACTTTCGGAGCTGTCGGACACCTCGGGGAATCCCGTATTACTTTACTACCTAGGGATGCCCATTGCAAGAGCTCATCTTTGTCAAATCTCAAATGTTATGGGATCTGCTGCCGCAGGGTTAAGGATTGAGTTAGAGGAATTTCAAGGGTGACGTAAAATTATATAGAGAGAATAATGGCAGGTGGGGGAGGGGTACTTTTTGAAATGTATTGTTACTTATTTAGGTGTTTGAGAATGGGACAAAAATAATTAATTGGAAAGTACTGTTCGCTTTAAGCTTCGCGACCGCGCAGATATCTGACCGACGCCTAACAGCAGTTTAGAATTACCGCGTAGCAAATTTTTATAAAATATTTAACAATACATGGATGCTGTGCAACTCTGGAGCACACGGGCTTTTTTCCCTTCTTTTTTCACACGGAACTACGAACCTTAGATGGAACATTGGTGGAACGTAAACTTCAATTGGCGGTGAGGGAGGGGTGATGCGAGACTAATTAAGGTACTTTTTGGAATACAGGGCATAGAAAATGTTGGGAATCCGTGCGCTCACTGATTGCGATCGCTAGACTAGAATGTGTCGGTGCTCAGTTTCCACATCAACAACCCTAAGTAATTCCAACACTAAATGGATTTTGAAGTGTCATATGACTGACGGCGGCATTTAAAAGCCAGCCCTTTGCCGTCATCTGAAACAACGTAGTTCGTTTATTGGCTTGTGCAACAGCCCGATCCAGTGTGCTGAAGCTATCCATTTTTGACAAGTATTGTTATTAACCGTCTCCTCCAATCGATGCTATTATACTCTGTCCAAATACTGGTTGATTGCTGCCTTGTTCTTGTCTGTACCGCTGCAGCTGTTGGATGTATGCTTAATAAGACCGATTGTGACTTAATACACCCCAATTAGAGTTTTAGCTGACACAAGACTGCAGCAGCGTTTGCCAACCCGCGGCTGTGAGGCTATTTAAGGAATATGTTTTTGTGCTGATGCATGTTGTCTTGCGTGTCTCAAGATATTTTCTAGGCTGTATTTTTAAAAATAATTTTATGGATCTCTACTTTTAAAAAAATAATACAGATTGAAAGAAAAGAATGTAATGTCTCTCGCGCTAACACGAGAGGCACCATCATTGCTGCATGGGTTGGGCTAATTTATAAGAGCATCATCTTGTACTTGTTCCTTTGACCCAAGACTAAAAGTTATACCACGTTCGTGCCGGCCTGCATCGTTGATGTTTGTTCAGGTCTACGGCCATCGAGGATGCAGGAAACGCTGTTTGTGCCTGTGGTATAATTGTGTCACGCCACCATCCCGTAGAGCGGTGGAGCTATAGCTAGGCCATGTCTTTTCACGACATGTTTCATTGTTAAGACCCGTCTCCCTCAATCCCCTTTGGTTGGTAAACTACTTCAG
Source organism: Ampullaceana balthica (assembly GCA_944989445.1). Classification (NCBI taxonomy): domain Eukaryota; kingdom Metazoa; phylum Mollusca; class Gastropoda; family Lymnaeidae; genus Ampullaceana; species Ampullaceana balthica. Next base: position 41,259 of record CALYLW010000251.1, read on the forward strand.
ACTCCCAGTAGCATTCCTTCCAGGCTTTCCTGACATCGATTTAGTTCGACGCCTTGCATTTTTTCTTTTGTTGTACCCGTCCCATTTTCATTTCTTCTAATTGTATCATATAACTTGGGTGGGGAAAATCGTTACACAAAATTATTACCGAATGACAAACGGGATGTCGAAGCTGTGGCACAGTTGAGGGGGGGGGCTTAACTCTGTCTGTCGGCTTTTAAAGTCTTAACTTCTTGCCGTCAGAATCTTTCGTTGACAATTTTATCCAATTTCTATGACCACTTGAAAAAAAAATGTATCTCTGACGTTTCCCGAAACGAAGATATGTCCTCTTGCCTGGCGTGTGCTCATTTCAGGGGATAGCATCTTTATGACGTCACTGGCATGAGTTTGATGACTCGGCATCACACACCCCACCCCCGCCCGCTTTCTGTTTGTTACCTGGATAAATAACATCATATAACAAAGTATGGGCTTGGTTCAGTCTACCGTAAACTATTTTATTTTCACAACTTGAGCACCTGGTTTATAAACAGGTTACACATTTATCGGCACAATCATTGTGATAGGTTGTCTGATGTCGGACAATTTTCTTTCTCATCATGGGTTCCATTCTCTACGTTGGCCAATGATATCAAATGGAAAATTAAACAACCCCGTAAAAACAAAGTTTTTGAGTATAAATCCCTTATATATAAGACATAACTAAAAATATTGATTATGCTCAAACGCGACAAACATTTACAGCCTGAAACTGAGTGAACTCCTCCTGGTGTTAAACACGAGATGTGGTCGTGGATGGGTGGCGTGAAATAAAGTGACCCGTAACATGTAAACAATAGCGACCGCTACTATAGTTTTATATAACTAAAAATGGAATAATTTAATTACGGTACATTTGATCGATATGAAATTTTAATACGATGCATTGTTAGGTGACACGAGTCTATGTGCAAAATTTCAGCTCGATAGCATTACGGGAAGTGTGTCATTTTTTACTTTTGTTGTTCCGCCCGCCCGACGGACGACAGAGACGGCGGTGAAGTTAATATAAGGGATTTAATAAAAACAAACCCGTAAAAACAAATTTTTTTTTACTATAAATCCCTTATATATGAGACATAACTAAAAGTATTGATTATTTTCAAACGCGACAAACATTTACTGAATATGTCTTAACTCCCCTTTGCTTTATAACCCCGAACGGTCTGGTCACCGATCGCTGGACCGAGCTCAGCGTGACACGTAAAATGTAAACAAAAGCACGCCGGTACATCGCGTCAACGCGCGAACTGAACTGTCACGTGAAAAAAAAACAATAACAAACAGTGAAATTGAATTACATACTTTGTAAAAGATAAACTAAAAATGCATTAATTTAATTACGGTACGTTCGATCGATCTGAAATTTTGATACGATGCATTGTTAGGTGCCACGGGTGCATGTGCCAAATTTCAGCTCGATGGCATCACGGGAAGTGGGTCATTTTTTACTTTTGTTTTTCCGCCCTCCCGACTGCCCGACGACGAACGACAGACACAGAGAGAGACGGCGGTGAAGTTAATATAAGGGATTTAAAAACGTTTACGCGTCTGTCATTTGTATCTTAGCTCCATTGAAGCACTATGTTAAACTGTTTGTTAGATGGGCAGGCCAGGCATCAAATAGTCGCTCTAAGCCAGTGAGTTTTAGATTGAGTTTCTTGGACAACCTAAGACCATTGTAGCGCTCTTAGGACCTGCTATTTGTCCTTGTCTCTGGGTATTGAGGCACGTCACAGTTCGGTTCAGCGATCTCTCTGATCTCTCGTGTATGTGGTGCAGAGATATGAGCTTGCCGTGTGTCTGTTTGTTGGATAGATGGGCAGGTACCAAAGAATCGCTCTGAGCCAGTGAGTTACTTGGACAACCCAAGACTAATGTAACGCTCTTAGGTCCTGCTATTTGGCCTTGTCTCCAGGTCTGTGGATATTGAGACACGTCACACTTCTGTTAAGTTAAGCGATCTCTCGTGTATAAGATGTGGTGCAGCGATATGTGCTAGCTGCGTGTTAATCTGCCCCCCCCCCTTCAATGCTACGTGCTTGTTTTGCCCGAAGAGGAAATGTGTGTTAATGTTGTTGTTTTTTATAAAAAAAATTCTTTTCTTTCTTATCAATGTTAATATAACCACTTCTTTCAGTACCGGTAATGTGTGTGTGTGTGTGTGGTTTTCGCCTACCGCATTGTGACAACCTCCTACCACGTTTTAAAGCTATTTTCTTCCATTAAGCAATCAGCTTGCAATTGAAAGCCACGCTGCAAGGGTGGTGGTCTGCCTCGGGTAAAACTTCTGTGTATAGCAGTGTATTGACGTGGGCATGCTGTGTCAAATGGACGTTTTTGTCTTGGAAAAAGTATGGGTGGGCGGGGGGGGGGCAATTCTTGGACAGCCCCAGTTTTCAATGACCCAAGCAACTCAAGGCATCCTAGTTACATCACGGATGTAGATGTTACACAAGAGAACCTAAGTGTGTACTAAGTCATTGTGTAACAATATAAACATTTGGAATGGTGTAGTTACAGTATTGAAATGGGACTGTTTTGTTGTTTTTAACCCTCGAATTATTCCTGTTGTCTTACCATGACATTTTTGCACTCTATGCATATAAAACTGGTAAAGACTAGCCTGAAGTTCAGAATCAATATAGTTCAAACGTAACAATTTCAACTCAGAATAGATACACATGCAAGACAAGACATGAGACCATGAAACCTTTGGTTTAGCTCAGGGGTCTCAAAACTTTTCTGCCGGAGGGCCGCATTAACTGTCAAACAGCAGTTTGGGGGCCGACTACACACAGTTTTGTGGTAAACTACAGGTAAAAATAGTATCTTATTTTGGAGATTAAAAGGTCTCTAAGGGCCGGATGAGAGGGCCTCGCGGGCCGTAGTTTGGAGACCCCTGGTTTAGCTTACCAGTTATTTTTATGTCTAATTGCCGCAAAGTGGCTTAACCCCTCAAATGTTTACGAAAGCTTGTTTGATATGATAAAAAAAACTGCTAGTTGTGAAGGATATAGGTAATAAAACAAAATATATGCAGGCTTGAGAGAAAAACAGCACAATTAAAATGACTTTTTGAGTATACACTTTTTTCAGCAATCAAAAGAAAACAAAAAAACAAATGGATTTGAAAAAACTTGAGTGTTCTTAAGTTTATACAAGCTGCAAGGACTTGCACTCAGCAAGCAGAAAAGACCTCACACCACATCAGCATTGTTAGTTGACAAGATGGAGATACACTTCATAAATCCCGCTAATTTAAATTCGATTATCGGTTCGGGAAATTAAAACCGATTATCGCTTTCAAAACGAATAATCAGATCTCCGATTATCGTTCAACAACCTCAGCTCAGAGTAGTCTGACACTTTCTTTAAAGAATTTTTTTATTTATAGTACGTATCTATGTTTTGTTGGAAATGGCTGCACCTTAATTCATACACAGCCTATATTCTATATATATATATATATATAGATATATATATATATATATTAGATGATGCTTTGTGTGTTGTGTTCGTGTGTGTAAGAACTATGCATGTCTGATTTCTCTGTTGCAACATAGAATCTTGAGGGGTAAAGGCTACACTCGAAATCCAAACTGATCTCATAATGCAATTAAACACCAACTGAAGGTGACGGTCCTAAATGCTTAATTTCTGGCACACTATCATTATATCATTAACTGTGTTGAGGTGTCGTCCCGCACTTCCGGGCTGTAGACCAAATATACAGTGCCAGGTAATGTTGAAACTAGAGCAACATGTGTTGTTAGACATGGCACTTAATGTAAGCCCCTGTCAATTTATATTCTGAAAATTTATCATACTGAATCTAGCCTTTCTGAACTCTAAGGAATAATTAATCAATAAGGGATCCATTTTTAAAAAAATCTCTCATTGTTCCAGTGAGTTTTTAAATTTATATTTCATGATACTAACTGGTCCATTTTTAAATTGTCCATCCAAATTGGCTGAACTGAATTTATCACCCTGTACTTTCATATATGTTTCCTTAATTTTTTTTACAAATTGTCTATTGACAAATTTACTGCCCCTCTTTATAAAAATCATGCCAGCCACTTTTGCTGTAACATTCCCTTGTAACCATCATCTCATACTTTTTTTGGGCTATTTTCATTTACCTAAACCTTGTGCCAACTGTTTGTTACCTGTGTTTGTATGACCAGGGTTTTCTTGATCCTACTTTATGATGTTTCTGTGACCATCTGACACCCCCCCCCCAATCCCCACTCTCTCCTGTACCATAATCATTTGTTTGCCATGTGTTTATGTTTTCTCAGACACACACTGTATTTTTCTCCCATCCTCAGATGATATGGCAGAGCTCCAAGCTACCATAGAAATCTCTGTGGAGCTGAATAAATTCTACAATGTTGACCTCTTTCAAAGAGGGTAAGTTGGACGGTAGACAGTGAAGCTGTAGATGAGTGCAATGAGAGAGATGAAGAATTCTTTGCATGATGTCTTCCTTTTGTCTGTTTATTTTCTGATAAGTGTGTTTAATTAATGAAAATAGTTGCTAACTTCATTTATAAAAAATATTATTCAGGTGCTAACTCCCCAAATTTACTTGCCCACCCCTCTCTTACACTTTATGTTATTCCTGTAAAAATTTGCACACAGCTATGCAAAAAAATGATCACCGTTAATGAACTTTTCTGGTCTATTCATTTACTCATAAATTTTTTGACTACATACAATAGCAAAAGGCAAATGGTTTTGTTACTTAAAGAGAAAAAATTGAAACATAATTACTGTCCTACCATTTAGAGCAGGGGTCGTGAATCTTTTTGTCCGAGAGAGCCATAAACACCACATATTTTGAAGGAAATAAAATTCTATGAGAGCCATACATTATGTTTAAAATAGAAATTCCGGTAAATGTGGGCATTTTTGTGTAATTTCAACACTAAAAGTACAATAATTATGTCTCTGAATTCTTTTTAATGACTTTGTTTTGCTTTTTTTTTGTATGCAGATGAAAGGAGTCAGAATAAAAAAAATTTAAAAATAATTTAAAATTTGTCTGAGAGCCAGATGCAGACATCAAGAGAGCCACATCTGGCTCGCGAGCCATGGTTTCCCGACCCCTGATTTAGAGCTTGAGTTTGTGATGGCTCATAACTTAAGCCAGTCCAGCTCAGGGGTTCCCTACTGTGATTGTCATCTGATATTGATTGGTGCTTTCTTGTTAAAAGTTGTTAAGTTCAACTTAGTAATCTGTCAGCTACAGTGAGCTTCTCATGCCCCGATTCAGCCTGGCCAATGCAGGCTTGTCTTCTGTTGCTCTCTTTTCTTATAAACTTGGCTTTCTGTGTCTCAGTCTTCCTTTGATCTCCGATGGATTGTTGCTTAGGTCTATGGGAATCTTTTCATCACTCAGGGGCGCGCTCCCCAGATTTTCAGCTCGACAGCCCGGAGTGGTTATTAAATTTGATCATATATTCATCCACGAACGATTATAGTGGATGCTTTAGCTATCATGTTTATCTCTCAAGGTTTCGGCTACCACTGCTTGCATTTATTTTTGTCAAAAAAAGTTCTTCTTTCAAAGTGCTCCGCTTAATTTTTGTAAAAAATTTCCTACAACAGCCCAACCAAATCCTACTGACTCCATCCCTCCACATGCCACCCAGAAATGGTACAGACCTGAGTGTTAATGATGTTGATAAATGTTAATGGTGGTTGAAAAATAAATGGCTATTTGAATCAACGTTGAGGGGAAGCTACAAAAAAAAGTTCTACATCACTTGGCTCAGAATTTACAAGCCAGTATAAGTAACATGTCCTTTGAGGCTTCAGACAAGAAAAACTGTATGTATCTTGAACTGTTTATTTTCAGTGAAGATTTCTGAATACATTTGGCGACAGACAAGACGGGTTAATCTTGGGTTCATTCTTAGTCTGGACATATAACCAGGGACATAAATCTGTGTTGTGATATTTTTAACACACAGAAAATACATCAGTTGAAACCGAATGCATTAAATAACTCAAATCCAGAAGCACTCGGAAGGCCATCTGAGAAGGCGGATGGTCAGTTGAATTAATAGGCCTGGCTAATGAACTCAGCTGATGTTTTAGTAGAGGTATAAGCAATTTTAATGGTGGATGGAAAAGAAGTTAAACATTGGAAGGATAAGATGAAATTGAAGAATAAGAAATTACAAGTTTTGAAGAATAAGAGTTAAATGTTGAACAGGAGAGAGCTGGAAGACTAAAAAGTTATAAAGCGGAAGAATAAGAGGATAATCAGTATAAGGATGTGGAACGCTTTGGTGGAAGGATGAGAAAGTATTAAGTTTGAGGACAAGAGATCAAACAAGTAATGATATACTGTATACACTGTATACAGGGCTCTCTGGGCAATAAATTTACAAGATTTAAGCATGAAATTTTAAAATAAGAACATTAAAATGCTGCAGATTTAACTAATCTACAGTATTGTTTGGGGGAGAAAACTCTTGGAATTTGATATAGTCAAACTTATTTTAGTTTGATTTCATATTTAATATTACAATTGACCTGATCTTTCGGCAACAGGTGAGAGCCTCTCAGTGATGCTCACTGTTGAACTGGGGCATCCCACTGGTGCTATCACGTTACATTACACACACAAATTGTTTGAATAAAGGTGAACATCAATACAACCGAAATAGAAGTATGCACAGAACAGGTTGTCGTAATAGGCAGTCTCACTGCTAAATCTGGACTGCCAGTGGAGATATTTTCAGCCTGTTGCGATGAGGACAGAAAATCATTACATGTGGTCCGCAAAGACTCGGTTTGGGATGAAGCCAGTAATTTGTCTACTAAAAACAGCTGCGTGAGGAAGGTAATTGAAAAGTTGAGCTTACGCTTGTACAAATGACAACCAAGAAAAATGCCAGGCAATTGTTAAGGGGATGTGAAAATGTCAAACCACAATGATTTATTCATTCCGGAAGTGGAATAATAGATTGGATTTTAAAGGATTCTCGCATCCTGCCTCTCTTTTGTCTAAATGCACTTGTTTGGACGTGTGACTAGAGGAGGAAGAAAAACATTGTGGTCTGATGTGTGTGTGTACGTGTGCATGATCTGATGTGTGTACGTCTGCATGATCAGATGTTTGTGCTTGTGCATATTGTCTCACAGGCTCCAGAGCGTCACTCCAAACCGCTGCTGGGAATATCTCACCGCTTCCGCGGCTTGTAATTTTAAGCAGCCTGACTTAATTTCTATTGATCAGTAAACATGGCCCCTGCTTAATGTCAGTCAGATGGGCTGGGGAATAAATACTTGTCTGGTTCAATAGGTGGGCTATTGATGTCTTGAACTGGTTCAACTGTTGCACGTGATCTGACATTACTTACAGGATCAGTCGTGTGCCTGCCGTGGTATGCCTCATCAGCGGGTTTTTGTCACACGGGGAAACTGAAAGCTACTCATCAAGAGGAATAAAAGACTGAGATTCAGATTATCTTATCTTTTACAGACGCTCCTTCTATACAGAAGATTATTGCGTCCCATGCTTATCCATGGTTTATGTCTAGTCCAGCATTTTTATTAGAGTCTTCAATGATGATAAAGTGTTGGTTTTCCTGGTTTCCTCACGCAACCATTTCACGTCCGAATTTCGGATGAGAAAAATTAGAATTTGTGTTTGTTCTTGCATACAGAATAAGAAAAATGTTTTCATCCCTGTCTATCTGAGAGTTGTATTAGATTATCTTAGTGTTGTATTTCCAAGTTAGAATTAGTTGCCTTATGTATTATTACTACTTTTCTCTTTGCGCTTCTATCCTCTAGTGTTTTTAGATTAGACTCACCAGGTGTCCACAGATGGGGACAGCCACATAAAGATAAACTAAGGCCTCAAGCCTGGCCATCAAAGCTTAATTTTTCATTATTAAAAGAGACAAGACACAAGCAAATGTGTCATGTTTACTTTCTAAGGTTAAGCTTTAATAAAGAAAAAAAGTTATTATTAAAACATAATATTTCAGGAAATGTCTTCACCAGCATTTTTTTTAAAAATCATATAGGTACTATTTGTTTATGTCTCTTTTTAATCACCCTAAAAGCCTTATAATTAATGTTATTTTTTTTTAAAAATCAACTCCATTGGAAATCCTAGTCCACAACATAAACTTAATTAGGTCATCTTCTGCCTTAAACAATATGATTGAAATCTTGCCAGCTCAAATTACCGCTGCCAGAAAGCTAGAAAATGCCTGAAACTATTTTATATGAGGATGGCATCTGTTTGTATTAATTCAACTCTAGGCATACAGTACACTGTAGAAGGAAACTAATAGTAACTTTAGTCAAATAATTAAGAGCTCTTTGTATTTGAAAGCACTGAGGCATGCCCTGAATGTAGCCATCTACACCACTGAGGCATGCTCTGAATGTAGCCATGTACACCACTGAGGCATGCCCTAAATGTAGCCATGTACACCACTGAGGCATGCTCTGAATTTAGCCATGTACATCACTGAGGCATGCTCTGAATGTAGCCATGTACACCACTGAGGCATGCCCTAAATGTAGCCATGTACACCACTGAGGCATGCTCTGAATTTAGCCATGTACATCACTGAGGCATGCTCTGAATGTAGCCATGTACATCACTGAGGCATGCCCTGAATGTAGCTCAAGTCTTAATCCAACATAATGATGATCAAAAGTCAACTTTTTCAGTATCCTATTAACCATATAAATACTTATTTAAAAAAGGCTTATGTTTGTGGATGTTAGAAATGTATATGTTGTTTTGTGCATTAGCTAAACTTCTCATGAAATATAGATTATTATTCCTTGAGATGTCATACCTTTTCTATTTACTTTATAGAACAGTCATTTGAGTTTTTTTTCCTAATAATGTATACATGAACCAGCCTATCCCAGTTCCCAACAACCTAATTATTTTTAAATATATGAATAATATTATTATTCATGTGCATTGTAAATTTTGTTAGCACAGTGTGTGAATACGGGTATTCAAGAATGGCTTAATGTAGCACACTTTTCAATACAATCATCTCCATTGATACATTCCTCCAGGTACTATCAGATACAGACAGTCTTAAAGACACCCCCCAAGTCCCCAGCCCGTGTAGAAATTAGTGACAACAAACTCAATGCTTTGAAAGGTAAGCACAATTGACTCACCGGGTCATCTGCAACAGTGGTTCTCCAATGCTTTAGACATGGACAGCTTGTAAAGTCTGTGGGGCAGTGACAGGGGCACAGAAAGAAAGTGCTGAGGGGATTCCCTTGTTTCTTGTATAACAGAGGGGGGCTTTTTCAGCATACTGCTTTCAAATTTTGGGGCGACACAAAATTTGAAGGGGCTCAGCAGCAGAGAGGGTTAAGGTAGGTATGAAACACTAACACAATATATTAAAGGCTGAAAAAGATAATTTTCATTTTAAACTGTATGTTTTTTGTTTTTTTTAAATTTAACAATAAAGGAGAAATTTTTTTGTAAGTTATGTCCTTGCATAACAGTAATGGCGAACCTACGGCATGCGTGCCACAGATGTCACGCAGAGCCTCATCAAACGGCAAGCGACTAAAATATTACTTCCTTGATCATACCATTTAAGCCTTACCCGCCTTTTTGGGGTTTCATTAAAGTGTTTGGACTTTGCTGTAAATAAGTGGGTTTTGGTTGAATTTTGGGCATGCGGCCCCAAAAAGGTTTGCCACCACTGTTATATAAGCTTTAAGATTGCTAAATAAATAAATTGTCATCATTCTGTTTAAATTAATTCATATTATGAATCAACTGAAAAAATGAAATAGTATAACTATTTCTTTCCCAATTTCAATTTAGACCTATTTCTGTCTGACCACTGGTTGAGTGGTGAGTCATGCACCACTGATCCATAGGTCCAAAAAGCAACAATTTATCTAATAGTTTTTTTTGTTTTTTTTTACACCAAAGACTTATTTCATTATCTTATATGTTTCAAATAATGAATTGTTTAGATCTGTTAGGTTTTGATAAAATGAGTCATTTTGTATCAGTCTATTCTTTCTCCGGGGAAGGGGGGGGTGTGATTCACAAAGTCTGTGGACACAGATGGCATTGATTTTGTCCTATAAATATACATACATTATTTATCAATGACTTGCAGGTAGTCAAGACAACACAGCTGCTGCCTTCACCCAGAGTGCTGTGGGCAAAAGCCAGAAGTTTCAGATATTGTACAGAAATGAGGAGGTGGAGGTGGGGGATCTCTTTATATACAGGATACACATGCTGGTGGAGAGTGCCAAGGTATCAGTGTGTGTGGTCGTGCTGAAATACTAGTGAAGACCTCAAGGGAAGAAATGGCCATGTGACATTCTTGAAATTTTTTAGTTATCCCCTGTATCTGATAGAGGATCAAATATAGAATGTTCTGAATTAGATTTTATGTAAAAAATAATGTATCTGACCCTATTTAAAATTCAAATCTATTTAGTTAATTTATTAGAAATCTGCATAATTTTGAAATTTCAAACTTGAATATCTCAAAACCACAAAAATGTGACATAGCCGTTTCTACCCTTGAGCTCTTCAAGTGTTTCTGTGTTGATGGCCCCGTCATGGTCACTATATACCTCACTATGTTTAATTTAAAATATATACTACAAGTTTACAAACAAAAATACCCTCCAAACTTTGATTTATGTTAGCTTCACTTGGGTGTGCATTATGGAAATAGTCTTTCATTGTAGACTATTTGAGGTCAGCTTATACTCCCTGATAACCAAATATATAAAATACTTAACTGCCTGCTTTTGAACAGTTGAGTTTCAACTTTGTTATTAATGTTCAGTATATATATATACCCCCCCCCCTTTTTTTTTGTCCCCATAAAATTTCTACATTTGTGTGTTGCAGTTAGAAAAGAATTTAGAAAATCTTGACCTGAGGCTTGAGATTCAGCTGTGGTGTAATGATGAAGATGAAGCGTAAGTATTTAACATTAGGCAGATGTAGATGTTGAAAGAATGTAATTTTCTAGTTTTGTGAATTACTAAATTGTCAACAAGGATTTGGCGCAAACTTTCAGACGTACGGGTATTTTGACTGACTGACAGACACGAAGAGTAAACCTGATAGAAAGTCTTAAAATGGGACTTTATTCTGAAACTATAAGCTTAGCTAGACCTTTGTCTGTGGCAGAAAGATATTTATATATTTACATCATGCAGAAGAGTTAAAGCTATGTTATAAAACTGTCATGCAGTAAAAAAAAGAAATTACATTATAATCAATAATTTGATAATTAGGAAGGAAGTTTTTCATAATCCAGAAATAACTTTTACAAACCCACATTCGCATTAAGATTTATTAGATAAATTGTTCAGGGTTTATTAGTTTGAAAGGAATTCAAACCAACAAATTTTGTAATTCTGAAGAGAAAAAAAAAGGTGCCCCGAATTATCATCCAATAGCTATCACAACCATTAACATTCATCTGGTGCTTTTGCACTAAATTGCTGCTCTTACTGTCATGCTTGTGTAGGGGTTTGACTCTAACTGCCTGCAGTTTAATGATACTACAGTAGGCCTATTATATTACCACCTTTTAATTGAATTGTGATTGTTTAATTTTTATAAGTCATTTTCATGATTAGTTCACAAATAAGTCTTAAAATTACCCGTACTCCCAAAGCTCTGAATCTGATGCTAAAATGGAAATGGCAAGCACAAGGACTTTACTGCTTCACCTATCACCCACAAAGGGACTGCACCACTCTCTCCCTGTCCTGTTTGATTACTTCCACCTGTCAGCCATAGACGTTGTTGTACATGGTACTATAATTGCCATTCATCAGCCTTATCTTACGTAAGTGTGGAGCGATCTAGCTACTTACTACACTAAAATATATTTGCTTATATTATGATTTATTCACAGTTCATTGATGATAGAATAAATTCACAGTGAGTTAACTACTGGTTTACAAAAATCGTGCTATTCAATGGTGCCTATAATTCAGTGATTAAACTCCATTTTAAAGTTATGTCTGCAAAGAATCCACATTTCTATAGCACTTATGAGTCACAGCTAAATATCTGACTGCTGAAAAAAGAAAAGTTAGTAACTAAAGAGCCATCTTTGAATAGTTCAATTGATGAAATGTTAAAAATGCAGATGCCAGTATTTTAATGGAAAATGTGATATTTTTGTAATCACTCATAGCATTGCCGTATGTCAGGTTTTAGTTTCCTTTGATAAATATCATTAACGAGACCTGCAGGCTTTTTTAATTAACGTGCCTAAATATTTTTTTTAAAATCCAAATGCGCACGGTTCAAAAATGAACTAATAAATTTCTTTGACCAATATTTTATTCATTAATTCAAGTACTTTGTTATTGAAGAATCATTTAATACTTAATGTCAGGTGATTGCAAGTTGTAGTGTGATTATTGAAAATTAGACATTAAAATTTTTTTTTACAGTATGCCAAAGTCCCAGAAAGGTGCCAAAGTCCCAGATCAGTCAACATTAGAAGCTGTTTACTTTGGTCAAAAGCTGGCCACCCCTGTAAGTCCTGTTTCATTGCTTGCCCATAAACCATTCACAATCTGTTTATCCTCCTCCTGTCTATGAAGTGAGCCGGCCTTTCCTGCTCACTTGGCTCCCTTACACCTCATACTCATTCTTTGTTTACACTAGATGGCAACTATTACATTTTATTTTTTAAATTAAAAATTTACATAAACATGTTATTCTTAAAGTTAATGAAATGTCTAATGAAGCTCGCTTGTTGTTGAACATACTTACCATCCAGCCCCCAAGTAATGTGAGCAGTAGCAGTTTCCGCCTCCAACAAGCTCACCTCATGCACAAGACAATATGCAACATCCTTCTGTCAGCCCATGAAAGCTTACAAGAGAGCTTGCTACTGTTTGCTTCAAAGATCCCAGGAAACAGTTTCCAGCTAGGTAAACAAAAACAAAAAAATCCACCTAGGTTGTTAACTGTTATTTTTGCTACATTTATCTTTCTGTTTGTTAATAGATAAATTTTAATTTAAAAAATCAAATAATTTTTTCCTAGTCTATGCCCACTGCGTAAAATTTATTTTTAAAGGATTTACATATTGATTGACTTAATTGTAATGTGTTTTATTGAAAATAATCAAACTGTCAGGAGATAATGTGTTTAAAGTAGTGCTGTAAATATTTGATTTAATTATTCCAGCACGTAAAGACTGCCACACAAGACTAGGTGAAGCAGTAATGAAAGTGCAGGTAAGATTATTTAAATATCAGTAAGTAAGTAAGTAAGTCCCATAACCCAAAGGTCGTAGGGGATCCCTAATGTTTCCATTAGAGCTTACTCGGGGCTTGTTTACACCTGGTGGGTGCCCCAATTCCCTTCCAGGGGTCAGCGGAGGATTTTCTTAGCGTATCATTTATATTGTGGCTTTGCGTGGGCTTGATCCCACGCCCCTCAGCTTTGTAAGGCGAGCGCACTACTGACTTCGCTACCCAGCCGCCTTTCATACCGTATATCAGACTTTCATTTATTAATTTTTTTGTGTCATTATTTTTAAAATGTCATGGTTTTGTTGTTTCACTGTCAATAAGTTTCCATGGAAAGTGTTCCTTAAATACCCCCTGTTTTTGTTTTAACGTGTGTCTCAACAACTACAGGGAGTCCTTGAGGAGGATGACCTGATCCAGACCGCCATCACTGACATCACCCAGCTGTGTGCTGAGAATGTCATCCTGTGGGCACAGTTCCTGGAGATTGTTCTCAAGCAACCCCAGGTCCACCAGTACCTGGCCAGGGAACATCACAACCTCAGGGTGGGTGCACGTTTGAAGAGTTGATGACAAGTTTAATAACAACATTCTGAATCAGGAGTTTAATCTTCTATTCCAATTTTTGGGTGGTGTTTAGGCGTCAACGTGTAAATGTAAGTAGCTGAGGAAATCTGACTTGGTGAGTGCCAGCACTTGTTGGAATAACCCAAGTAGTTCCTACAGGTTGGCTGCAATGTTGGAATTTGAACTCTGTCCGTTTTTTGTTTTTAAAAAAAAATGTCATTTTTGCTGTGTCTTGAAGGCAAATGACGTGCTGACCTCTAGAAATCAACATAATTTATGAGTATTTATTTATTTTTTTAATAACATTTTTCAGATACGAAGATTTGCCGAAGGTTTTTTTACAATGGAGCACAACAAATCTGCTTGTCTTTCATGCTATGACCCAGGGTGAGTTTTGTACAGGGTGGTGGTTTTTATGTCAATTTTAGGAATAATTTTTTCTGATACTTAAATGGCGCCAGTTGGTTTAATTAATTTAGACACATTTACATATCCTTTCCTGTTATTGTTATTGAAGATAAACTTGTGTTTGTTTACTTGCAGAATCCACGGCCACTCATCACTAGCCAGCCTTGTGAAGGCTTCCCCATATTTCTGTAGCTTGCCCAGCATTCCAGTAGAGTGTACAGACTTGGATGGAGACGACAACACATTGCCCATTATATTTGAGGATAAATACCACGACGCCAGGGCACCACCCCTCCGTGAGTGATCAAACAATGGCATCTGAAAATATCTTAATATTTGCTCACGGCAATTATTTAGAAGACCATAAATGAGGCATTTTTGTCATTATTATTATTATTATTTAATTTTAAAAAATTGTTGTAAGTCATGCTATCCGGCTTCACTGTCCTATATTTGTATTAAAACACAATGACTTGTTAAACTGCCAGTCTTCTCACCACTATGTTCACATTTGTTTAGCTCTTGAAACACTCCATTGAATAAAATATCATCTACTTGAGTTATAAAATGGGTAAGTGTTTTTGTCACATTCGACTTAATAGATCAATGTGTTGTGTTTTTTTATATTTTATTTTTAGAAGTTTACCAGAAGTCATTTCGCCATGTGGTAGAAGGCAGCACCACTGGGTCTCCAAGGCAGCGGTCATCCTCCAACTCCTCATCCTCTGTGGCCAGTGACAGGGGCGGCACCTCGCCCCACCTGAGGAAACGTTCGTCCACCAAGAAGTTCATCAAGAACATGAAGCCTGAGGGCTTCAAAAGGCCGTCGTCGTATTACTGCAGTGAAGCTGAGGCAGCCCAAGTCAAGGACGCGGCATCCAGCGTACCTGTAGGGGTCACTCTCATAGGCTATAGGAAGATCCCTGTACCAGATTATGTGCCGTCTGCAGCTGTTCAGTTAGGGACGTTCAGCCCAGATTCACCCGATGGCCTGCATGGTAGGTAATATTTGGATCGGATTAATTACATAGAATTATAAACAGAAATATAAAAGGCAATAAATGTATTTTCATCATCCTAATGCAGATAGTGGTTATTTATTTTCATAAACATTTTTATCCATGATCAAAATTATATTTAAATTATAATACAGATATTTCATAGATATTTTTAAAATTTCTGTATCAAGATTTTACTTCAGGGATAAGTTACAAATATATTAGCTGCGTAAGGCATGGCAATAATGTGGGTCCCCATGAGGTCCTTTGAAAGTAATGCACCACTCATAATTGTCATGCTATAAATAATGATAATTGATCTGGTCATGATTGGTTTGATCAAATGACGAGTGATTGTGTTGAACAAGTCATAATTACTGAGTGTATTAAATTATTTGGATGGCCCAGTAACAATTTTAATGCTTACAGTGTGTGAAAATGCCTTTAATCAGTTACTCACAGAAGCTAACAAGCATACCAGACGACCCGTTTTTATTTAATTTTTTTAAACTGTGACCTATTTTACTTGAATGAAACTTTCAGGTGCCAACCTGGCAAGTCAACTGGAAAAAACTTACAGCACTTCTCTCTCATCAATATTCCCGACCTCCTGTATGAATCGTGGGAGTGAAGATTCTATACCAGATTTATGTGATCCTTCCTACACCTACAATAGTTCAGATGTTTCCAGCAATATCCCGCCCCACTCGGGTGTGTTAGCCAAACAAGCTAGTTCGAATGTGTCCACCCCAGAGAAGACGAGCTCGCACGTAATAGGCTCAACTGTAGTGCTGCCCGATGGGCCATCAATAACTTTTCAGCAGCCGACCGTTTCGTTTGGCACGATCTGTCCACCCGCGTCGTCTAGTTCTTTTGTGTCCAGCACAGTTCTCCCCACGGTTGCTTCTAGTGCTATCCCTTCTGTTCAGTCCAGCGCAGTCCCTGCAGCTGTTACCTCCAAGCCTCCCATTCCACCAACACATCGTGATTCCTTGACCTCCAGCTCAGGTTTGAACATCTCTAAAGCTAGTGACAGACATTCCAGTGACAGTCTACTTACACTGACCTCATCTCAGCACAAGGTGTCGCCCAGCTCCCAGATCAGTTCAGTCCCTCACAAAATATCACCGGCCAAGAACACGGCATCGGGCTACAGCAACCAGGAGCTTGATAAACTGGCCAAAGGGATCAGCCGGGCCCTCGGGGAGGTTGATTCTCCATCCAAACCCATTGCCGCCATCATGTCCTGTAACGATGACGACTTCAGTGATGATGAAAGCAATGTAGCAAACGGGTTTGACGATGTTTTAGAGACATACCACCAGGACTTTAAAAAAGCCCAAACTTCTCTCAGCAATACCTCCTCTTTGACTTTGGTCTCCTCATCAACCGACCAGGGGATTCAGCCAAGCTTATTGGACAAGGGCTCCTCTGTGTCGGATAGGTCCCTCGACACCCCACACACACCAGACTCAAAAAACAATGACAGTGCCTTAGGTAGCGAGCTCTCCTCGCAGGAAGAGATGAGCTACTCCGTCTCTCCATCGGGGCTGAACAGACCCACGCAGAATGACAACGTTAACTCTGCTGTACTTTTGTCCGGTGGGTCAACAACACCAGTGACCCCTGGACATGTGGCCACTGCTGAGTCAGGTGGTTTGACCAGCTCCTATGTGGATCCAAGGCAAAAAGTAACTGTGATAGAGCTGCTCAAGGAGGAGTACAGAAGATCTCTGGTTGGTGGAGACGGCTCAACTCAAGTGTCAAGTAAGACCTGGTCTTTGTCTTAATTTTTTTAATTTCTGTGTACTTTCACTTTCTAAATTTGCTTTATTCCCTATGTTTGTACATTATTTGGGTTCACTAAGTATTTATAGAGGTTCTACTTTATTTTATTTTTTTAAAGAAAACATTTTTGAAAAAAAATGAGTCGAACTTGTGTTAAATGGTACATTCAGATTTATGTCAGTGTTAACTATGGCTCAAAGTGCAGAGCTTTTGTTTGAAATTATTTTCCAGCACATGGAGTCAGAAACCTGTGGCCCCATGCAGCTCTTTAAGTAATTAAATGCCAATTTTTTCATTAAATTTGCTCTATGAAAATCTTGAGTAAGTTATCATGTAACCATAATACTTGTATAACTGTTGACATTATTGCATGTCCCTGGTGAGGAACCAGGATATTCAGGAACTAACTTAATAAATTAATGAATTCCACATTTTAAAGCTATTATTTAATATTAATTAATTCCAATTTTATTTTAAAGCATTAGTTTCCCTGTTATTAATCCAATTTTTTTTTAGTATTCTTTTTAAAATAACTTGCAATTATTTAACAGAATGTTAATCTTCAAACTACAAAATATGCCGAGAGATTTGAATACTATAAAATAATAATAGAAATTTCTAAACCTGCCCTCTCAGCTGATACATGCCGTACTGTTTAATAAAATAACAAATGTGTTTAAAAAATAAATTTGAAAAAACACTTTTAAAATTACTCTTTTCTAAAGATTTTCTGAAAATTTTTAATGTCCTTCACAACATAAATTGTTTTGAGTTGCATTTATGAAATATTAAGAGGTCATAGTGTCTTGGCAAACACAATGTTGGAACTATCTTAGAAAGTTCTTGAACAGACGATTTTTGCAAGCCTGAAATGGACAAAACAAGAAGATTTTACAATATGCAAAAAAAAAGTGGTGCGATGTGTAATCCTAGTAGACATCAACCACAAACTTTCTGTTTTTTTTTATCTTTCCACATCCTCTTTTCTATAACATCATTAACGACATTTGAAAGCATTTTTTTTTAAATTATTTTGAACGAAAGTGAATTCTTTAGATTGTACAGCTCCCCAGCCGGTTTATCCTTACCTAAAGTAAACACTTAATAGTTTCCACTCATGCTTGGAGATCTGTGCAGGAACTAACTAGCTGAAATAGATCTGTTACAACACTTAATAGTTTCCACTCATGTTTGGAGATCTGTGCAGGAACTAACTAGCTGAAATAGATCTGTTACAACACTTAGTAGTTTCCACTCATGTTTGGAGATCTGTGCAGGAACTAACTAGCTGAAATAGATCTGTCAATGGAATGAAGTTTCTATGTCTGCCCTAAACTCTCTAATCATGTTTTAGCGCCTTGAAAAGAAACTAGGGGACCAAAAAATTTGTATTTAATAAATTAATAGGCATACCAAAATAGTAGGTGTGCACATGCCAGTTAGGTAATATGTACTATTACTAAGATTAAAAAATATAGTGTGAGCCCTTGTTTCATAAACCATTAATGTGTGGTATCATAAATCCTTTTCATCATTTTGTAATAGATGCAGCTAAGACCATTGACATAAGCAATATTCAAGTTGCTGTCAGTAAGGAGTCCAACTTTAGTAATCAACGTGCATCTAGTGACTCGGACATCCTAAGAAACTGTGAAGAGGAGGAGAGACTTGCTCAGAAAGACTCCACTGACGGATTACTCAGGTATTTTGTGATGACTAATTTGTTTAACTCTGTAGCCTTGCGTGCCATGTTTGACTGCAGAACTATCAGCTTCTAGTGGGGTTGAACTCACTGAGTCTGGTTTTATCAACAGAATAACTGCGGACGTGGGTGACAAGAGGAGAACAATGTTGTCGTCTTCTTCATCTTACCCTGAGTTGTCTCATGCCACAAAGCCAGATCCACCGAGATTGGTCTCAGTAGTTGGTCACAGCACAGTTAAGTAAGACTTGGATTTCATTACAGTTAGTGCCAGTCACTGTGCAATTGAGGGTTGGATTTCATTACAGTTAGTGCCAGTCACTGTGCAATTGAGGGTTGGATTTCATTACAGTTAGTGCCAGTCACAGTAAAATTTCAATAACATTAAACTTCTAAATTGGTGTCATATGGATCCATTCATTTGATCCATACACTCTGGGGGGAGAAATGTAATTTTGGAAATAATGTTTGCATATTGTTTGCTTAATTTATGGATAATCCCTAACATGAATCATTTGATTGTTGTTTTAAGTCAGTCTGAGAGAACATTTTCATTGTTTAATTTAACTGATAAATAGCAACCACGTTTTGGAGTGATTTTCTAAATATCTTTGTTTGTTATTATTTATTTATTTTTTCAAAAGAAATGATAAACAAGTGCAGTGGACCTGTAAAGTAAAGCAAAGTAAATAAAACCTAGCAAAATAAAAAGATGAAAGCAAGCTTATAGACGTCGGCTGAATTCTTTACACTCTTCTTGTTCACATTTGTCTGCATTTTAATGAAGTCCCCTCCAATGTTCCCTCTAAGATTCGTTTGTCAGTGTGCAAAGTAAAAAAAAAGTGCAGAATTGCACAGCATTTATTTCTGTAGGCAATATTTAACAAAATTTGCTGCGCTGTAATTCTAAACAGCTGCACGGTGTCGGTCGTATATCTGCGCAGGCGCGCAGCTTAAAAGGAACATTGGTCTTCTCCTAACTTCGCTCTAAGGTTCGTTGGTCCTTGTGTAAAGTAAAAAAAAACTTGTGTTCAAAGTTGCATTATTTTTTAAAATTTGCCGCACTGTCTGCTGTTAGGCGTCAGCACATATCTGTACAGCCACACAGCTTAAAGGGAGCATTGGTCCCCTGACCTGCACACCTAAGCTCTGTGGTCATCCTTTGTGGACAACCCCTTACCCAAATAAATATTTAGTTCACTGGTATTTATTTTTATAAATTAAAAGTTTAAGCTACTTTTGTTTCCATCTTATTGCCAGTTTTGTCCAGCTAAGAGAAACTATAAAACTGCAATTGAATTTCCCTGGACATTTGTACAGGTATTTAAAAACATCTTAATTCATCTGTCCTGTGCATCTACTCTTACTTATTTTTTTGTATTACCACATCATTCCTAACAGAATATTATTTAAAATTAAAAAAACAGCCAGACTAAAATTCAAGCAAACATTTTTTGTAGTTATTTAACAGAGTTTTATTAGAGATATGAAAAGGCAGGAGTGTATTGTTTTTTTTAAATATGTTAACACCTATTATTTTATTTGAAATGCATGTGTGTATTGTTATTTTTTAAATATGTTAACACCTATTATTTTATTTTAAATGCAGGAGGGTATTGTTATTATAAATTTGTTTACACCTATTATTTTATTTAAAAATAGTGTATCACCCGTCAAAAATGACGGAAGTTTTCAGCTATGTATTTTGAAAATAATTCACTTTTTTTAGGGCTCCTACGGCGCCCACCTTTTTCAAAAGCCCAACTAACTTGTCCTTGTTTGATCAATACGAAATATTAAACTTTCTGAAATGTACACAAAGTATTTTATAATAGGGGTTGTGCGCCCCCTTTGTTTTTTTATTTTATAATTAACCATCATCAAATCCTCTTTTTACATTGTTCCCTTTTCCAAAATTAAAATATGAGCTAAAACTATGACGTCATATAATATTTTTTACAGCGCATCTTTAATTTGCACACCTTTTGATGCATTGCTGCAGTAATTTGGTGCGCTGCTTTCTAAAATTAGTAGCGTCACGGACAGACAGACAGACGTGACAGAGATTGCAAATTATGTATATTGACTAATATCACTGCTTAAAAAATGCACTCCAGATTTCCTTTATTTACATATCCAGCAAGCCATTACGCTACATTTACCAAAAACTATAACTTTCAATAACTTAAAATGGCAGAATATGTTTTCTGGAAATAAATACAAATTTGCTTATATATACATTCTTTACCTGGCAATTAAATGCACTTTCCTAAATTAAGTGCATATATGCTGCCACAATTGGCCGGTTAATCTGCTTTGATTCATTTACAGAATTCAGTATTTTTTATTTTAATTTTATTTTAGATCTTAAAAAGTAAGTGACTCCCACTAGTGCCAAAAAATAATATAATAAAGTAAAATTCTGTCTCGCAGTGAATGTCCAACACTTGCGTCTACGATACCTTACTTCCATGTGACCAATGAAGCTGATGATTCAAGTGGGATTCACCTTATTGTATGTGTCCATGGGCTGGATGGTGAGTTCATGATTGGGAGTGTGAGGTTGGTCAGGTCCATGAGGGAGGAAAGTCGAAGCAATAATTCTTGTATGTAAATGATAGTATGTATGATATGTTGCCTTCCCGCTTCACCGCCCCTTCTGTCATATTTCCTCTAAACAGGATATCAAAATGTGTCAAATTCACAGGTGTAAAATTTCAAGAAATGTACATATAGAAATGTTAAAATCAGGAGTTCTCATTGTATTCTCCGTGTTTTAAGTGGGATTAATGAAACACCAAAGATTTAAATGATCTTTTGATATTTTTGAAGCAGGGGCACAGCAAGGAGAGGGCAGGGTTTGATGCAGTTAAGCTTCATGAATTACAATTCCTATCTCCAAACCCCTCCCTGTACCCAAAGACCCTAGCACAGGATAACCAATGAACAAATATGGTGTATTTTGAAAGAATAGCAAATACTGCTAAAAGGTTTTATGAAATATTCTGTGGTTCAGAGTGAGACCATTGTCCAGGACTAAGGAAATTTTTTTTTAATTTCTGTTTCATTGCAGGCAACAGTGCTGACCTCAGGTTGGTCAGAACTTACATTGAAATGGCCCTTCCAGGATTCAGGCTGGAGTTTCTGATGTCTGAGAGGAACCAGGTACACATGCCCATATTATAACAAAGAGATTGAGTCAGTTATTTCACTCTCATTTTCCTAGTTGATTTAAAAACTAGTTAGATTCATGTAGTCTAAAAATGGTATTGAATTAAATGGATTTTTACAAATGCTTTGATTTTGTGTATGATTTATAGTATTTGATTAAGGATTGAATTTCTTTTTTTATCTTGTGCAAATAAAAATTATTTCTGGTATACACGAAACAAAAAATACTTAATAAAATTAACTTGTATTTAATGAAATTCCCTTTTGCAAACAACATTGTTCGATCATTTGATAAGTCTCCCTTACTTCTGTTAATGGTTCTACGTGCTATTTATTTATTTTTTTATATATTTTGTTTACTTATATAACCCAGTACCCCAACCTACGGCTGGGCTCACAATTATAATTATTGTTTTCGATGATGATTGCCACTGAAAATTTTATCTAGAATAAAATCAAGCTTTTGAATGAAAATATTCATTATGAAATTAAATGAATCAATAGTAAATATGCTATTTTTTAAAAGAGTTTTTTTAACTTATTGTGCCAATAAATTTTAGTGTCAGTGGTGAACATTATTTATTTATTCTGATAATTGCTTTTACATGAGTTACCTACTCAAACTTGGTTGGTCATCACCTCTCCAACATTGCCCCGTCAGTTGTAGGACTTGATAAAATATAGCTTTAAAATAAATGGCTCAAGTCAAATAAAACCAATGCTGTTAATTAAGGGTTTATGAGCTGTATGCAATTTTTAAATAATTTTTTAAAATTAATTATTTTCAAAATGATTATTGTGAATCATGCCAATAAACTAACTGAAATCAAACATTTTTTTTATAACATAAAAAAGTCATATCACCATTCCCCCCCACCCCCACCCCCCTAAAAAAAACAAATGTTTGATGATTTTTGTCGATGTTTCTTAATGTGGAAGATGACAGCTCCATACCAACATCTGTCACCTGTCTCCACACCCATATGTCATCAGTTTATAGATCAAACTGAAATTAAAATAACGCCATCATGTTGTTGTTGTTATTTTATGTTATGAATTATTTTTCTTTTTTTTAGCAAGACACTTTTGCAGACTTTGACAAGATGACTGAAAGACTAGTGGATGAAATCTTGTCTTATATGGATACATTTGGATTTGATATAACTAGAATAAGGTACAATAAAAACTCAACTCTTTTTTGTGTGACAGGTTAGTTAGTGTTAGGTAAATATTTGTATTGCTTTTAATGGAACTGCTATTGATTATGAAAACAAGGTCTTAGAATGGTGATTAATGATTTAATTTCTCTCTTGTTGAACTCTCCGCAGTTTTGTCGGCCACTCTTTGGGCAACATCATCATTCGATCAACCCTCTCCCACCCGAAGATGGTTCACCTACTCCCCAAGCTGTACACCTTGTTGTCCTTGTCGGGCCCTCACCTGGGCACCCTGTATAACACCAGTGGCCTGGTCAACATGGGTCAGTACCTTAGGACCATCTTACGGTTTTAGTTAAAACCCCTCTGATCATTTACATTGCATTCATGGATTATGTCAGCATATAGATTCAAGGATTGTATTATACATAAGATTTTTCTTTGAGATAATGATAATTTAGCTAATAATTTTTATCTGAGGATTCAGTTCATGCAATAAAATATGAGAACACTTTTTACTCTCTAGTCTTGGTTTCGGAATAATAAATGCCTTTAAGTCAAAATTGACTCCTGAAACAACAAACTTTAACTTCATAAGTAGCCAGGTTTTAGCAGCAACATAAAATATTTTGTTTCTTTTTCATCTTAATTCAATTATTGTTGAATTCTATATCTTATTCACCACCATAGTTTTTACAACAGTTGAATGATCTGGTTTGAGGTTATCAAATGAAAATATTTTTTGTCTTATGTTTTCTGGAAAAAAACCTCATAATAGATAATCTAGTTATTAATAAACTAACCTAAAAGTGAAATTTTGAAATGGAAAAAATATATAAAAATATAAATATTTGTATGCTCTTTAACTTAACGTTAGAAAGAGTTATTAGAAACATAAATATTGACACTCGAGGAACAATAACTGGATACTTCCTGAGGGAAACTCAAGAACCAAAAGCTATTGGCACTTTCTATAGCCAACCCATCCAGTACCTTGCATATGCTGATGACATAGCCCTGCTTGCTAAAAGTACTAAAGACATATCAAAGTCATACATTGAATTAGAAGACGCATCACTGCAAGCAGGGCTGGAAGTCAACAACCAAAAAACAAAATACATGACTCTAGAAAGAGAAGAAAGGACAGGTGAAGACATTAAAATTAGGAACCAGACTTTTGAAAAAGTATATCAATTCAAATACCTAGGATCAATACTAAATGAAAGGAATGAATTAATGATAGAAATTAAAGAAAGAATATCAGCCGGTAATAGAGCATACTTTAGTAGCCAGAATATCCTCAAAAACAAAAATATTACAAGGGAAACAAAGAAAACTCTTTATAAAACTGTCATCAGACCAGCTGTAACATATGCAAGTGAAACTTGGACCTTGACAAAAACTGCAGAAAACCTGTTAAATACATGGGAGAGGAAAGTTCTCAGGAAAATATATGGACCAACAAAGGATGAGTTCGGATGGAGAATAAGAACCAACCATGAACTATACAATCTATATCAGGATACCACAATAGTTGCAGAAATAAAAAAGGGCAGACTGCGCTGGGCAGGACACCTAGAAAGAATGTCAAATGATAGAGGAGTAAAGAGGGTACACCACCAAAACCCCAGAGGAAAACGGCTCAAGGGAAGACCTAGGCTTAGGTGGATGGATGACATAGAGAAAGATCTACAACAACTGGGCATCCAATACTGGAAAAGAAAGGCGTTGATAAGGACTGAGTGGAAGGAGGTCGTGAGGCAGGCCCAAGCCCTACATGGGCTGTAGCGCCACAGGGATGGATGGATGGATAAATATTTACACATAAATTATTCGCTTTTTTCTAGGAATGTGGTTTATGCAGAAATGGAAAAAGTCTGGCTCTTTACTACAGCTTTCACTGAAGGACCAAACAGACCTAAGACAGACATTTTTATACAGGCTTAGCCAGAAACCAGGTAACTTTACTTATAATCTTATTTTATAAATACTTAATTGCTGAGAAGTTTCATACTAATTGTGTCTCTGTTGCTGATATTTAAATTTTAAAAAACCCGTAAAAAACAAAGTTTTTGACTATAAATCCTTTATATACGAGATATAACTAAAAGTATATTCATTATAAGAGACATCGCACAACAATCCAAAAATCCAAAATTTAGTTATGTCTCGTAAAACATGTTAAATATAATGTGCACCGTGCGACAGACTACCATAAACATTTACAGATCGGGAATATATTTTTAAAAAGTATTGTCAATATAATACCCACCGCGCTACAGGGAAATATTTAAAAAATTGCTCAATATAATATGCACCGCGACACTCTAGCACAAAAATTAACATGCTACATAGAGATAATCTAAAAATTCATTAATTTAATTCGATCTATCTGAAATTTTGATGGATCATTTTTATCATCGGCACGAGTCTGCCTGCAAAATTTCAGCTCGCTAGCCTACGAGGAAGAGGGTAAAAAATCGATCCAAAGTTTTTGCCGCAAGCAATCAAACAATCAATCAAATAACCAACCAGAAGCCACGATTTAATATAAAGGATTTTTAAAAAGATGGACATTAGAAACATGGTTAACTAATTATTTGTGGCAAGTTTGTCCTAAATCATACTTAACAAAAAATAAACTAAAAATCACTCTGTGTTGAATAATATTCACACAGTCATCAAATGAGCTAGACAAAGTGATTATATTTCAAAGATATATGCAGCTTTTTTTATAAAACAGTTCAGTTATTGAAAATGTATTAAAATATATTAAATATTTGCTTACCTTTAGTAAAGAATTCTTTCTGCCTGATGTATTTTTGTTTGCTAATACTAAGCACATTTTTTATTTTCATAGATATAACTGGTCTCATTTGTGAATATTGTTTCATTTCAAAGATTGCTGTGACTTTTGTTTCATTTCAGTACTGCAGCACTTCAAGCATGTGTTGTTGGTGGGCTCCCACCAAGATCGTTATATTCCATATCATTCTTCCAGAATTGAGATCTGTAGGGCAGCTCAAAAGGACACTAGCACAACAGGTAGACTCCATACACCACTATCTGACCAGCATTTGCTAAGGTGTTGTCACCAAGAATTTACTTATATCTCCCTTGACAAGACATCTCATTTTCAATTCCTAAAGAAAAGTTTTCAGATTTCTTTCTAAAATCTGTTTGTTATTAAACCCTTTGATGAATGTCTTTGAGTTTTTGACAGTTATCAATAAATAAGCATTTTTAAGCTTATGGAATAGAACGTGTATATGGTTGTAGTTCTTTTTTTTCTAACCTCATTTTAAAGTTAATTCAATGAAAGTTGTAAGACACGATGTGTTGTTTTTTGTTGTTGTTTTTTTTAGTTGTTTCCTTGTTTGACATCTTATCATTATTTTAAACTGTTTGTTCAACTTCCCTCTGGCGCTGTCCAATCAGGTGCTGTTTACAGAGAAATGGTGCAGAACATTCTAGAGCCTATCATCCAATCCCCCCACTGCACACTTATCCGTTACGATGTTTTCCACGCCCTCCCCTCCACTGCCAACACCATGATCGGAAGGGCAGCCCACATAGCTGTCCTGGACTCTGAGATTTTCATTGAGAAATTCCTCACAGTGACGGGGCTCAAGTACTTCCAGTGACCTTCACCCTGATCAACCGACCTACATGAAAGTTTCCCACACATTTCCTCAAAAGTCTGAAATTGTTGACCAAACTATTGTCTTGATCCATGACGGTGGTCATGTGTTGACTGCCATTTCTTCTGGTGAGGATGACTTGGGTTAAAGTGAAACGTGATCCTTTATTGAAACAGACCAGGTTCAGACATTCACAAATGTGCTCAGTTTGATCATGGGTGAGTCAAGTCAATGCCACCAAAGTGGTCCAAATATTTATTATGGCTCTCTCTTATTACACGTGATCAAGTTTGTTTATTCATCAAGAGGAGTTATAGATGTTAACAATTTGTCCAACAGTTCAAAGGGCTCAACCCGAAATCTCCCTGTACAAGAATACCATGTAAATAATATAGTAAGCAGGCATAATTTGAATATTTAAAAAAAGAATTTAAACAAATATTCTTGCAATAAGCATAATAATTTATTTGTAATGTTCTTTTTTATTGTCTCTTCTGTCCCTGAGCCTAAACCCTTTTTGTG
This sequence comes from Ampullaceana balthica, assembly GCA_944989445.1. Taxonomy (NCBI): domain Eukaryota; kingdom Metazoa; phylum Mollusca; class Gastropoda; family Lymnaeidae; genus Ampullaceana; species Ampullaceana balthica. Next base: position 68,536 of record CALYLW010000251.1, read on the forward strand.
ATTTAATTCTTGTCTCTGTGTCTGCTGTGTTCAAAGGTAGTCATAGGACAAGCCTTAGATTAATTTTGTTACACTGTGTTTTAGCAGGATTTTCTATCTCTACATTTGTATTGTTAACTTGATCAATGTCACTCACCTAGCAGCCATTATCTTTGATAATGGTAAAAATGTCAACTTTATGGAATAAAGAAAATTATGTACTATATTGGTCTTGTTTTTACATACCCTGCCCATTTATTTTATTTTTTTTGTATTATGTATTTTGTTGAAATTTTATGTACACTTTCTTTTTCTTTAGCAAAGTATTTTTCATTTGTTAGTTTGTGCCATAAAAAGCTGTTGTAGTTAGTATAAAAAGCTTGTTAGCTAGTTTTCAGTTTGGGTGTCCAATGGGAAATGGCTGATTACCAGTATTACAGTGAAGGAGTTTTCCTCTTGTTCCTTTCATTATTATTTTTTAAATGAACAATTCAAGTCCCAACAAATACATAGACAAGTTTTTAAAGTCTCTTTAGCGTTCAGATGTTTTTCTCAGGCATCTCTAAATTCACTCTACTTTTAAACAATAAACAAAAAGTTAAGCTTCACCATAGAACAACTTCACAAGTTTTGATTTGTATCTGAAATATCTTCTGTGCTTAGAGTCCTCAGCTTGTTCATTGTTTTTTTGTTTGTTTTTTATTATAATATTTTTTAAAAGATTTCCTTAGCATTTGGAGATGTGAGTTAAGAGTACATATATTTCAATGTATTGTAGGAATACTATTTCAATTCTATTGGTTGGGAGGAATAGAATTTGCAGATACCAGTGACAGATTTAAAGGGTCTACAAGGAAGCTAATTAAATCTATGGCTATTGTAAATTATTACTTCATCATTTTCTTCAAAAACTAATTTTCATAACAAAGTGGTTGCATAAAATAGCCGGTGTCATTTTGATATGTGGCAATTTATCTTTTCATCTTTGCCCGCTTCAGTGATGTTATACAACGCCTCCCATGTTAGATAAATAGGTTATTTCCTCATGAACAACAGAAAAAGCTAAGTACATTTTTTTGTTGCGCCCTCCCCCCCCCCTTTTACTGTCTGCATAATATTTTTTGTATAAAATTGAATTACTCAATATTCTTTGTTTATTTTATGTCTGTTTTATCATCTCTAAATGATAACACATTGTTTCATTTAGAAATATTGTAACTTGTAATGACCTTTGAGTGAACTTGGCTTGTTTATCTTGATGCAATATTTCAATGCAAAAAATTAATTTTATTTGTTGTTGTTTTTTGTTGCCAGGCTGAAGGCTTCATGTATAGACTGCTTTAGAGAAGTTGTAAATATATAGAATGCTCAAACAAAAAGAATACTCGCAATAAATGGTGTCTTTTGATTGTTTTTTTTTAAGTCTGGGATAGCTGGCAGGTTGGTAAACGAGGTAAAGGCCAGGGATAGATGGCAACTTGTTAAATATTATCTAGGTCATAAAAATGGCAACATGTAAGTGTATCTGGGCTTGGGATAGTTAGCAAATTTTGGAGTGTTTACAATTCATAGGCTTTTTAGAAACTTTATTGAACTTGAAATGAGTGTTTACTAATTTTTTTAGTTTTTGGTTCATCTTGCTTTGGGTCTTTTTTTTTAATGGTTAAGTGACACAATATTGTAGCAACATTCTTCACCAAATACATTTAGTCTCCTGGGTCCTTCTTTACACTCCAGAGCTAAAAATGGATTTTTCAGTTTTAAATTCTGAAATTTTTTTAGGCTCACACATTTAACCATGACCTGTAGCTTTACAATTGCATGCTGTATGAAGATTGTTGCTAGAATGCCTCACAATTTCAAGTCAACTTGTAAGCCCTAAAAATTGGTTTCCAACCTGCCATAAAACCAACCATTCCCATACTACACAACAGAAACTAACTTTTTTAAAGTTTCATACATTTGACCAGTGTTTAGGCATCAATCATAAATAAATTTTAGAAAACAACCCAGTCCCCACTTATTTGTTTGTCTCAATTCAAAATAAAATTATACCTTTTATACTCCACTTGATTTTAATCATCAGTGTTATTAGTTTGTTAATCTACTGGATTTTGTATAAGAGGCAGAGAAATTTACAATTATTTGTCTGACATAAATTTGAATCACAAAATAAGAAAAAAGAACAATAAGTGTTCCAAAGTCCCATCTAATTATGGAGGCTCATTGCTAATGAACATGAAGGATCATCTCCTTACCTAACAAGTTTGGAAGAAACTAAAATTTTGTTTTTGTCTAAAATCCACTGAACTCTGACAAAGGATCTGCATTTCTGTCCTAACACTTACATGATTACTTTCATGTCACAGATTTCAGTGCTTGAAAGTCACATTTAACAACTTATATTTTCACTTGTTTTTGCAAGTCAATGATTTTCAATGGAGGAGTTAAATCAACTTTGTTTGGTCATGTTACAAGAAATAAATATTCAAGAAAGGACATAGTATTCAAAAGGCTTTATGTATATATTTGTCATTACCAATTTTCCCTCTAAGATTTGTTGGTCCATGTTCAAAATAATGAACTTGTGTGCAAAGTTGCACAGCATCCATTTTTTTGGTGCAAAATTTTACACCCCACAAGCACAAATATATTATTATCATAAAAATTTGCTGCGCTACAATTCTTAACTGCTGCGCTGTCGTCTGATGTACCAGCTATTGCCAGACTTAAAGGGAACATTGGTCATGACTATGCTTAACCTTTTAAAGGTTAAACTCTTTTAAAAAATGTAATGACTAAAATAAAAGTCAAGGTATTTTTTTAATATTATAATTAAAAGTTGTTTATTTTCCACCTTAAAACGGAGAAAGCTGATGTCAATGTGAAATGCCATGTAAAAGGCCAGCCAAATCACTGTTCATCTATCACATTGCTGACTATGCAACTTGTATTGATTGAATTTTTTCTTAACTTGTGGAATACACACTTATTTTAACAAACATTACGTGCGTGGTGAAAAATGTGTATTTGATATTGATATCTCTTCATTTTAACTGTATTCAAATGACGAAGTCAAAACCCCTTGAATATTTTGGGAGGCATAAATAATTTTTTTAACATTTTCATCAAGTAAAAAATAATTTTAGAAATATTGTTAAATAAATGACTCAAACCTTTGAGTTGACCTTTGATGGAAAGTTGTTATTCAGCCAGTGTTGTTAGTGGTATTATTGTGAGAATATTTTAATGAAATTTATGAATCATTGCCTCAATATTTGCCGTATTTTTAAGGAGGAAAAAAACCCATTTTTTTAAAATAAAGAGCTATTCAAAATAGCTTTTAAAAAGATGTAAAGCTGATGGCAACATCATTAGACCTGACAACTCTATAGATAGTAACACTACTATGTATACAAACTTTTACTTGGACTGTTCCTTGCTGTGTTGACAGATGATCACGTGTTCATTAACATATCTATTGATATTACCATACACAACGCAAAGCAAGTTTTTCTTGAAGTACTACTCCCATTTTTAAATTCTCTATAAAATCCTGCTGATCAAAGATTTTGTTGACATTTTAATCCAACATTGACAGATACCATGTTTGTTATTTAAAAAAACTTCAATAAAGATTCTTTAACTGAAACACATTCAGCATTGGCACAAATATTTAGTAAATACTCAAATTTTTTGTTTTACATTTTTAGGCTTTAGAATTACATATGAAAGTTTTGAAATACTTTTGTATATCTTGTGAGTTTACTCTTAATAATATCATTCTCTTCCTTTAACTATAATCTATTATTCATCCTACATTTAGTTCTTACAGTATTTATCATTCCTTTAGTTCGTATGGTTGTTGCTATTCAATGTGGTTTCCATCAAAAACGCCATTCCTACACTTTATTCACAATTTGTAATTACCGCTATTTGAAAAGTTGTAGACTAATGTATTAATTAGTATTATGTTAACAGTCCTTCAAATGTTCCTGTGTCCTCAGGTAAATTATAGTGTGAGAATGTTAACTGTCATTAATGTCAACAAAACTGTTATTATTATCTGCAAAATGTTGGATATTAAACACCAATGATGTATTATTATAAACACTTTCACTTAGCTAAATATTGGAGCCATTAGAAAAACTTCATCAAACACAAATAAGAAGGCCGACTGTTAGTTTCAATATTCCCTATCTATGAAGTGTGCCATGAAATTTATCGTCAATCAATTGTGTTTGTAGGAGGATAATACATTTGTATCTATATCTGAATAAATATGGCCATAAACTTCCTCCCTAAAACATTCTTAACTCTCTAAGAGTGTTCAGACAACCTGATCATAGCTTGAAGGTTTGTATATAATAATATTATAACGTATTTGACAAAAGTTGTAATCCTGGCATTCTTTCTGACTTCTCATTCATGTGTAAAATATGGCAGTTATCAATGTTGGCAGTATGATATCAAATTTGTATTTAATGCCAGTGTAACCCAAGTATGTAACTTTTACATAACAATTTCAGCCCTGTATTACATAAGTACAATATGATATCAAATTTGTATTTAATGCCATTGTAACCCAGGTATGTAACTTTTACATAACAATTTCAGCCCTGTATTACATAAGTACAATATAATCCATGTTGTACTTCAACCACAGCAATCAATAAGAATTAATTGACAGTATCCAAAAATGATGAGAGCGTAGCATTGTGCCATGTTAACAAGCAAAAGAGGAAAAAATACAATTTTAAAAATAATTATGGTGATTATGCAATGTAACTTTTTTGTGTGTGTGTAACTTATATTGTAAATGATACATTCAGATAATTATTGTAGAGCTGTTTTATTCCTCATTGCATTTCATAACTTGTGTGCTTTCCATTGATTTATTTCTTAGAAAACAAGTCTCTTTATAATTGAGGGTGTATAGTTTCATTGGGGAATGAATGGTTGTGGTGTTAACTTTATTTTTAATATGATCTATTTAAAAAAATTTAAGTATCAATACTGTCAGGAGCATTTAAAGTGATGCAATTTCTTTTATTAAAGGGAGACTATCTGAACATAAAAGTTTTACTTTATTTTCTGCAGGAAAATTATTTTTCTGATCCTTGTTTCTGTACTATTACCAACAAAACAGCCGCACAAAAGTAGTTGAGTTGAAGTTTCAATTAAAGCTTGATCTTTAGATTTCCATTGTGTTTCATGATGGCTAAAAAAACTTATTCATATCATAGTCATAGACACATTGTTGGTAAATATAACCTTATGTGACAAACCTTTCTGACTTTGCTAGCAGCTCTCTGTATTTTACAATATGGTTTTTGCAGATTTACTGTGATATGGTACAAGGAAAAATATATTTCAACTAAAACTTATACAACTGAATATCTGACATGTAACCAAGTAATAGCTACAGTTAAATTTATTTTGCTTTTTTGTTATATATGAATATATGCATATATTGAATTCAATAAGTGTCCTGTATAAATTGCGGACATTTAAATATGTTGCAAAAATACAAGATGTACGTGTCAATCTCTCTGGTCATTTATTGATTGAATTAAGAGATTTTAGTTGATTACGTTCTCCAAGAAACAAATGTACACTTAATATATTAGTTAACTGTAATTATTCTAAATTGATTTCTAAACCAAAAAATTGATTTTGCCTGTGTTAGTAGACAAAGTTTGTTGAGATTATAAAGTTCAGTTCTGCAACATTGAAAAAAACAGGGAAAATTGACACACTTCTGGAAAGACTTTAATTGACTAAAGTTAATTTTTCTTTTTGGATATTTTGTAATAAGAAATATGGCAATAATAGACTTAATTATTAACTAACTATATTTATTTTTGGGTAATTTTTATTTAATCGCATCTTGAGTACCAGTACAAAAGTAAAATGTTTTTCAGATACAGTTATACAGCAAATGTCCACAGATTTATAATCTGTGTAGGCATAAACTTATTTTTGGTTGTAAGTTATTTAAATTATTATGGCATGCCATAAATTGTGAGGGGCAAAAAATTTACTTTCGAATTTTTCTTAATTTATGAAGGTAATTTTGTATAGAGGTTTGAACAATTTCTAAAATATGACTTTTCAAATGACATATGATTTCACTAACTGTATGTGGCCAGTTAAAGAGCTTAATACATTTTTTATAGTCATATATATTTGTACAATTATCCTTAGGTTTTGAATTGTAGCGCTAAGGGTGTGAACAAGCTTGATGATTCATAAATGCTTCAATATCTTATTCCTAAATTTAATTTAGAATATTCGTTTCACCTGTCAGGGCATTTAGGTTTTTTAAAGCAGCACGTGTCTGGTTGATGCATGTTGATTGTACATTTATTTAATTAAAGGAAAATATTAAAATTTATTAAGTGATTATTAAAAAATAATGTTTATCCCAGCCATCAATCTCATGTTTTTTGTTTTATCAATATGGGACACATGATGCTTCTATGCAATTTATTTATTAGAAACTAGCTGACCCGTTGCGCTTTGCAACAATCTCAGTATAAAGGAATACATTCTTTCAAATCATTGAGTGGTACCTTTTAAAAAAGATTCAGCCAGAAATCTTTGCGGAAATGTAAAAAAATTCCAAAAGTTTCATGGCAATCGAATAAATATAATAATATTTTAAAAGCTTACATAAAAAAACAATATTATGGGCCCCAGCCCATAGAGTTAATTTCTTTAAAAAAATGTATTGTAATTTTACTCAGCAACTTATCAAATGATCAGGGCTATAGGTTGATAAAACAATCATTATAAAGCTTATATCACTTTGTTTTAAAACATAAATGGCCCCAGCGTCCCTAATGATGCAAGATGTAAATTTCAAAATCCCTATATATATATATGTCAATCTGTATCACGATTGATCTGTGTGTTAATATATTATGTCAAGATAGTGTAAAATGGAATGGGGAAAACCATCTTAAAAGTTTACAACAACAAAGATTTCAGACCCCCGGCCAAAAATGAATCAACATTAGGTGTTCAATTTCGAAACAACTGTTCATTTTAACAAATTTCATAATGATTTAATTTTTCTTTATTACTCAAAATCGTGTAAAATTGAGTGGAATAAAATCTTAAACATTTACGAACAAAGACATTCGGGGCTGGGGCTTAATGGACATAATGAGTTCAGTGCCCTACAGTATATTAATTATAGGATCTGAAGTTTTATATACCAAATTTGGTCAAGATCCATTTATTTTCCAAGTCGCTAACGCTTAGACTAATTTTTGTATAGCTCATATAGCAAAAATCAACATTAGGGGCCCCCAGGCCCATTCGGTGCAAGATGTAAAGTTCATTTCAATAATGAATTAATTTATCTATATTTCTCAAGATCTTATAAAATTTAATGGGGAATAAAATCTTAAACATGTACAAAAAAAGATATTTGGGGTCACCGGCCCCGAAGAAATGGACAAGAGTTCAGTGGACTGCAGTATTTTAATATAAGCTCTCAAGTCTTTATATACCAAGTTTGGTCAAGATCCATTCATTTACACAGTAGCTAACGCTTAAACTAATTTTTATAAAGCTCATATAGCAAAAAAACAACAATGGGCCCCCAGAGTGATACATAAAAAAAATTTTTTGCCAGTTACCATCCTCGGAGCGTACAAAACAATCTCCCAAAGTTTCATTGGCGATAGTATGAATGGTTTAGTAGGCTATAACGGACATGCAGTCAGACATACTTTAATTTTTCAATATATAGATATTTATATATAGACTTCCAAGTCTAAAAGCTCATAATGTGTGGTGACTTAACTGAAGTTGTTTAAATGGACTTCAAATAAAAGTATTTAAATCAAAAACAAAATTGATTATTTACATTAAAAGTTGAAAGCTGCCTGTTTTTAAAACTTTCAATTTAATTCAACTTCTTCACAAACAACTTTTATACTAAATATATGAAGTTCAATATATTTGTTTTAAATTTAAATCATTAGGATGAGTAGAAACAAAACTCTCAATATACAGGACTTTAACACAACTGTTACAGCTTTTAAAAATCTATTTCACTGGCATCATGACATTAAGTCAAATACTTCTTAAAAATAGTGGTGTGAGTCAAGATTACACACTTTAAATCAAATAAAGACTTGAAAACTAACCAAGAAATCAAATATTGTTTCAAAGTTTATTTCATAAAACTATTGCTCTTAACAAGTAGCAATAATATTATTTACATGGAGGACATTTGAAAAAAACACTGATATTATTAAACTTAAAATTATTGTAACATAAGAAATTATTTACAAATATTTTTTTAATCAAAAGTTTTCACATAAAATTACAATATTTTCTATTACCTTTAATAAAAAAATTTAATTGAATGTTTTTATCACAGATTAGGAAAAACAAATATAAAAGTCACAAAAATATGTCTTAACAATTTAAATTTGCCATCAGAAATTGCTCCTTAAATCAATGTTTCACAATAAAGTTCTGAGCACTAATTCTAATACTCAGTGAAGTCACTTCAAGAGTCCCGCAATAATTCTTTTAAAAGAAAAATGAATACAAATGCTAAATAATTTTGGCATTGGATTGTAATAATTGAATGCAAATGATCACATTTGTGTACAAATAGTTCTTCTGGGCTCAGTAAATGTGATTTCTTTACTTTGATTTCCACTCATAACAATCTTATGTTTTTATTATTATTAAACAAATCTACATGGATTAGGAAATTGAAGGTTAGGTGATAAACTGGTTTGCTGTGCATTTGTAATAGATCCCTCTCAGCCAGTAGTTTTATTAAATTATTTACTAGTAGATTTATCACAACATACATTCTGAAATGTATTTATAATATATTTTTAGCACAATATTTATTAATTAGCTGTTTAAGACAGTGTAACTTGTGTAGCTTGTGTAATGCTCTAACCGCTCATTATCTATGAGCAACTGTTTTTGTTATTGCATACAAAATAAAAATATATTTCCTTTTCAACGTAATAATAACTATATTTTATATTTGTCATTATGAAATAAACATAATAGTGTGTTGCAAGAGTTCTACTGAAAACATTTAAGAGTTTAGAGTTTCTTACTTCAAAAAAAAGAGAATCAATACTATACAAAACATTTGATTTATCTTTAAAAACAACCCATTCTTGCATAAAGAACTTTTTTCAAAATAATTTCATCAATTTTTTTTTAATTTAGTGATAATGATAGTCCTTTCCTGATCGATATTGATGATTGTTACTTAAGTTAAGGAAAATACAAAAATATATCAACTAGGGCTGTTATCTATTAATTTAAATTTAATCGTTAACTTTTGAAAAATTATCGATTAATTAATCGATAATTTCGATTAAAACCAAAAATAGAAATTTATGATGTCATTAAACTGAACATTTCTCACGGACATTGAAAATTAAGAATATTTTGAATTAAATTTCATGACAATGTGTTGATACTTGATTTGTGCTGAAGGTGTTACGTCAGCGATGTATTTGATCCTTTAAAAGAGAATTGTTTATGGCAGTGGACACAGAAAGTGTTTTCACCATCTTCGACTTTGCCATCCGCAGTTAGCTTAAAAACAACATTTTTGCACTACTTTCTAGTTATATGTTTAAATTTAACTGCGCTGATGCTGACAGCAGGGCCGTCTTAACGCATAGGCCCGTTGGGCATTTGCCCGGGGACTCACGAGCATATGGGCCCCATGGCAATATGTTTATTTATATATGTTATGTATATTCATTTTTTATTCCTGCGGGGGAAGGGCCCAACACTATTTTTTTGCCCGGGGGCCCAACATGGTGTAAAGACCGCTCTGGATGTCAGACATTTTATAATTGACGTCTGCCGGTCAACATAAATTAATAAAATTAATTTTAATATTACGCGGGAGATGTTTGTACGTAAAAAAATATATATAAATTATTATTAATTATTAATAATTTATTATTTATTACTAAAATTTTTAAAAAAATATTATAACTATTTTCTTAAATTTTAATCGAATTTTTATCGATTAAAATTATTTTAATCGATATTTAATAGATAAAATTTTTAACGATTAATCAAGAGATTAATCGATAATTTCCGCAGCCCTAATATCAACACATGCCTATAAGAGAGAATCATGAATCAGCAGACTGACACTGAATAACAGCAGACTGACACTGGATAACAGCAGAAGACCACATGGCAAACAGCATTGACAGCATAGTAAGTTTGTCAACATATAGATCAATTACCATAACAATAACACATGCAACTGATAATGATAGAGTCTAATGTGTGTAGATGAATTTCCCTGTTAGATCCACTTCCTTGCAGAATTGAAAATAAAAGACTGTTTTCCTAAATTCACTGGACGATAATGGGCTGTAAGTAATGATTTTTAACAAAATATTATGAGTACCCGGTACATGTCATTCAATTAGATTTTATTTAACTAAATATTTCACTGTAAGATATCAATAACTATAACATTCGGACCTCGCTGAGTCGAACTTCCCTAAGTCGAAAACCTCCCAAAATCGAATTAATTGTTAGGTCACGGCAAAATTCTGCACCTATTAAGCCATTTTCCCTAACTTGAAAACTCAGAGAGTCTGATTTTTTTCTGCTCCCTTTGAGTTCGACTTAGCGAGGTCCGACTGTATTTCAAAAAATGAAATTGCTTTTAAATGAATGATGTGAAGGAGATTTCAGGAGTTAACTGGCTGCTGTTACAGATTGATTACAAGAAGTACTTACATGGACCGGGCATATCTGCATTTTGACCCTGGCCAGTCCACCGCCCTGTTGTTGACACAAATGCTGAACTGGACATGTAGTGCTTCGGAACATCCTCAAAGTTTCTAGTCTCATATGCTCCAGGACCAGGAGATGGAGGGGTGGCAGGAAGGGGCATCGCTGGGGCGGATATGCATAAATAATGTTTCCGCCTGTAAGGTTAGTGGGAAAAAAAATTGTGACTGGAATGGACAAACTAAAATATATGTAATTCTTGACATAAAAAAATCCGCTCTCTTAAGTTTTTGTTTAAAAAAATTAAATTTTAATGGAAGTGGGGAAGTGCCATTATATAATTTGTATATCAAATCAAATTTGAAAGCAATTATGTCAGTTTTTTTTTAAAAAAAGGTCAATTAGTGTAATTATTTGTTTATTTATTTATTTATTGTTTATTATTCAGCGATTATTTGTTGTCTTTTACTATGATTTAGAAAATAACTTTCAGTCCAACAGTAGGTCATGATGAACTAACTGTACAAGTACAACAGTAGGTCACCATGAACTAACTGTACAACAGAACTTGAGCTATCTTAAGTTAGAGCAACCAGAAAAAACATACGGAAAAATAAGTTTTGGTGGGTGTTCCACTGGTCCATCAGGATCATATGCCCCAGGTCCTGGTATCTACAAAACACAAGTAGTAAGAATTTAATTGGTGATATTGTTCCCCATTCAAGCATCGGCATCTATTTTTTTAAACAATATCAATCATTTTTTTTTGTTGAATTTTAGTGAGGTCTACTTGCATTATCTATTTTAGCCTGAAGCTGTCGTTTTGACTTTGACTTAAAACTTGAAAATGGTATTTTTGAACTGTTGTGGAGTATTTGATCATTCACATTGTATTGACCTGTATCATTGAAAAGAAATGTGTGAGTAAAATCATGGCTAAATAGTTCAGTTTCTCTTAAGAGATATTCTTATACACAAATATATGGCATATGGCAAACTTGCCATAATCTGCTTCAGCTGGTTACTGCTTTTTAATTTAAATTATTTGAAAGAAAGAACACACAATCTATTATTGGGGTTTTATTGATTTTTTTAAAGTTATGTTTCATTATAGATGTGAGTTTTCCATTGATCTAAAACATTTATTCAAATCTTTGATAATGAGAGGGCTTACCTGGAGCTGGATTATTTTTCTGATCAGACAATTCCATGAGCTCACGTTTTGATTTTGACTTGAATGACGCATTGGCAGTTACATTATTACTTTTCCCAACATTGTATTTTAATACCTTCAATAAGCAATACAAATATTTAGCAGCACTGATAATTTCTATCTAATCATAAGTATAAAATGAACGACACATGAATTTTGTTTGAGAAAGTTGCAGCAAACTTCCTTTTTTAAAGTTTAAAAAATGTCTGCCAACAACTGTTATAACACATCAATCAAAAGTCATTGTTTTTTTATTAACATCTTATTTAATGTAAGTCATGGCTTCCTCATGAATACTTGAATTTACTTTTTCTTCATTTTTATCATTGTGCAAATTCATCCTGCTAAATCAAGATCAAACTAATATTGGTCACAATGAAGCTCAAGAAAATCTTATTTGCTAGTATTGAATTACAGTCGAACCCACTTAACTCGAGCTCGGTTAACTCGCCCACCCCATTATGTCGACGTTTTTTATTGGAACCGCCAAATTCTCTCTTTGTCTTAGCATTTTCTCGTCGTTTAATTCGATTTTTTTAAGTCGCCGAAACGTCATAACACGAGCACAAAAAAGGGTCAAATTTGCCACTTAACGTTGGTTATCTCGATCCCCATGACCAATCGCAAGCTTTTGAAAATGTTAGCTATGATTTTTTTATAACCAAGGGAAGGGACCAATTTTCTGCCTCACCAGGGTCTGCTGGTGATGTCACAGCCCGCTTGCTCAGCGCTGTTACTTCTGGTACTATGCTTCGGTAACAAAGAGAATACATTTTTTTTTAAATCGGTCACTAGCGAACTCCACAAACAGTGATGACGTGTATTTTTATATTTATAGACCAGAATATTATTATTATTAAGAAAACGCTTTGATTTTGATGTCACGTTCGCTCGCGTGTTGGCTCTGGTATTCTGTCGTAACACAACAAAAAATTAACTCTGGGTAATAAGCTAATATACCGACTAAGTCCTGATAAAACGGAGTTAACAGTCATAATAAGATGGAATTTATTTAAATACCATATTATGTTTCACTCGTCAACTTGCCAGAATTATTGCATTTCGCCGCGCACACGACGATCCCCCCCCCCACCCAATAGGGTGGGGTTTAGGTGGGGTTGAGCTACACTGGCCATTTACCAAGGCCTGCTCTGACTCAATTTAAAAAGAAAAATGTTCCTTCCCCCAACCCACTGTAGATGTATAACAGTGGGGAGGGTGTCTCTTCTCGCGGTCTTGTATTGGTATGTCAAAGCAAGAGGCTTCCTTTTATATAAACATCAAAGACCTGTCAAGCCTTCTAGCCTCCCCCCCCACCACCCTCATTATCCCTAACTAGAAAACTCAGTAACTTGTCCCCCCCCCCTCGTCCCTCTGAGTTCACTTAGAGCGGACCGACTGTAGTAAAAGCCGTGACCTTTGACCGTGGTTCACATGAAGCTCGTACAGCTCCTCGACAACTAAGCAAATTTTTAAAAAATTTTAAAAGCATTCCTTAGCCTTAGGCGAAGTAGACTAATAGTGATGACGTGTATATTATTTAGATACCGGAATAGGGAGAAAGCGATTTGAAGTCACTGTTGCTAAACATAACAAAAACGAACTCCGGGGTAAAAAGCTTTTACGGGCTTATTGAAGTTGCAGCTGAATAAATTATTTAAATTCCGAAGACTTAAAACTTAAATAAATAAGCCTAAACATTTTTAAAGATGAGTGTAACCGGTCGTTCGATAGTCGTAACTACGGTAAACACTAGACTCACTAGTCATAGCGTAATAGTAGTCAATCATTAACAAATATATTTATTTGAGTATTGATTGTTTTCCTTGGTCCTTTACAAATAAATGCCTTGGTATTTATTAGTAATAAACTTACACTAAGATTATGACTTTAATTATAATTACATCATTAGTATTAGTAGTAAATAGCATGAAATAATAAAGTTCAAGGACAAACGAGCAAATGAACTAGAACTAGTGACTAGAGCCTCAGTTAGAGCCGAGTCACTAATTCATTTACATAAATCATACTAGCAAGGACGTTCCATTTCGCATAATATAATATATCACATAATTTAACATTATATTGATATTTCGTATATTCCCATACGATTCTGATTAATCTTCCCATCACTAAGTAACGCACAACATGTATATAAAGAAATTTCAAGCGCATGTTAATATTTTGCCGCCATATTGGTTTTCGTTTTAACTCGATCATCGGTTATCTCGATGCCATTTTTCATACCCCAACGTCGTCGACTTAACCGGTTTCGACTGTACTGTGTGTCAGTGTAAGAGCTAAAACAGAAAAAGCAATACAGAGTACTGTCTGATTGTGAATAGCTTTAATGCTTTTAAGGCATGATTCACAAATAAACTCAAGAGACAAAAGCAAAGAAATAGCTCTGTGGTATGGGATGTTCCAAACTGATGTTATTTATTGATGTTCGGTGTTTTTTTATTAAAAACAATTATGTACATAGGTAAGATAAAATTAATTATCAATTACTGTCTAAAATGTGTTTTGTGAATTTTCAATGACTAAACATTTTTTAAACGTCTGAAAATTAGGAAATTTTACTAATTGCTCTCCATAATACTGTTCAATTTTACCATATTATAGAACTTTTATTTGTATATTACCAAAATATTTTTAAAGTGATTTTAAAGCTGATTTTTCAGGCTACTATATATATCACGGGCAAGAACCTATATAGAAAGTATGTATTACTCAAATAGTAATATATAGTTAAAGCAAGAAGAAATTAAAAATAAGATTCTGGGAAAGGTTAATAATACTTTCAACAAGCTTTAAGGGACATTTATAGAAAATTGATTGAATTTAATGTTCCTACTTTATGAATGTTTCCCTATAATGATGGAGGAGTTGGGATCTTGAACCTAGCATCTAAAATAGACAATGGACAAATGCACTTGTACAATTTTCATTAAATTATACACACTTCTGTTAGTACTGATGACAATGTAAAGTCTAGAAGTTTGCCTGTTTTAATAATTGAAGAAAGTCATTCACCTCATATGTGTTTGGAGCAGGAATTCCATTGTTTTTTTCAACAGTCTTTGCAATTGGAAGCTGAAACAATCTCTCAACCTGACATCTATTGAAATCTTTTCTAGTACTGAGAAGACTTGGGAGTGCATAGATGCCTGGTCCAGGACCACTTGAGAATGTATAGTTCAATTGTCGCTTAGACTGCATCCATAAAAGAAAACTGAATTTAATTTAGTTTTAAGTTAATAACTGCAGTTTGGTCATTCATTATTTTACACATAGGCCTATAAATATAGTTACTAAAAAATAATAATTTTTAAAGAAAACCATTCAGTGATTAATTCACTAATTTATTTTTAGAGTATAATTTGAACATACAGCGCCAAAATTTGTTTATATTAAGAAATTAAATAATAACCAAAATAAAACAACTTAAAATAAAAATCCGTACAATAAAATAACTGGACAGACAAAATACAACTGCGCAAGAATCTAATGATTCATGTATTAAAAATATATGTCATACAATACAGAAATTATTTTTTTTAATGTTCTGTACTATTTGAAAGGCAAAATTTATATTTCCAAAAAATTATTGTATCTATGTTATTGCCCATTTAAATAATTTTTTATTGTCATTCAAACATATTTTTACTGCTACAAATGCTTATGCTCTGCATCTCTTTGAGCCAACTAAACATTGTGTTGATAATATGTAATCATATTCTAAGTTTAACCTTAGAAGCAAATGATCCAGTTCCCTTCTTAGACAGTGATGGGTTGGTTGAGTCTATTATATTTACATCACTGTATGTGCCTGGAGCTGGTGCTTCTGTCTGCAACATGAGACAATGATAAATATGGTTGCCAAAATATAAAGCTGAAAAATATAGCTTTTAATCAATAACTTACTGTCAAATAATAAAATGGTATGATTAATCAGTTACATAATAAAATGAAATTATTTTGTACCATAAATGAGTCATCTTTAAAGCGTTTTGCTTTCATTAAGAAACCTCTCTTGTCACTATTTTCAGTTATTATTGTTTGATATTTTGTTGGTATAGAAGCGTTTGCAGCAACGATTGCATGACCTGAAATAATTATATTTATATTATGAACATATAGAATAAAAAAGATACTCAGTAGGAAATCTCATTTTATTTAATATTTTCTTTTTTTCTACCCATGCTCATATGGGCCCGTACCTGAATGACATCATGCAATTTTGGCCCATTTTTACCCCCCCTACCCCCTAGTCACAAAAACTTAGACCCCCCCTCCAATATGACGTCACAAAGCTTTGACCCCCGCACAAAAGCTGTATTTTCTAATTGAAAATTAGCATGTTGTAAATTATTTTTTGTCATTTAAATATGTATTTAGTGTAAGTCTGCACTCTAATATCGTAACACATGTGAAGCCATTGAAAACGTCATTAAATAAATTGCAAGCCATCAAATATTTAAATCAAACTTTTATTTAAAGTTACGCTTTTTGATGTGACGTCACATTTCTCAAACATCCCTCCTCCCCCTCGTCACACATCATCACAAATACATGACCCCTTCCCCCCCCTGGTGATTGACGTCATTTATGGACGGCCCCTATGACCAAAAGGAACATGCATTTTTTCCTCCATTGCATCCTAAGAGATAATTATAACCGACTGATTTATTTATTAATATCAATTTTTATCATAATCAATAAATTGTAACAAAAGGTATCGGTATTACCTGTAATATTAAATGTAAAACGTTATAATTATCATTAGAAGTTAAGCTTTACTTTATTCACTGATTCACAGTACCTGACCTATTCATATTCAGATTCATATTGACATTGATAATTATATTTTATTAAATTAAGTTTTAACTTTAACTTCAACTAGTAACTTTTAGTAAGACTAGTTCATGCAAAAGGTTAATTATTATTTATTAAGTAATAGCTTTTGAAAATTGTAACATTGTAAAGGTTTCAATACATTTTAATACAATTTAACTATTGGAAAAATGGTAATCCCTTATTTCAGCGCATTTTATATTTTAAGTCATCAAAAACACATTTTTTTCAAACTTACTTTATTAATTATTATTATGAAATCTATTTTAAAATTAAAACATTATTTTTTGTTGAAATAAAATTACTATTTTACGATTTGTACGAAATAAAAATGTGTATATTTCACTATCTTCTGTGACTAACAGCGCCATTGTTGTTGTTGGAAGTCTGCTTTTAAAAACCTTTTTCTAAGTTAAAAACCCCTTTAAACTCAAAAAAACACACGAAAAACTAATTGTAAAGTAAAGCATTAAAATGAAATACTTTTTTTATTTCTGATTTAAGTGTTTAAATTAGTAAAAGTAAGTTATTTTATTTATTTTGTTCTAAAATTTTAAAATGCGCTGAAATAAGGGATTACCGGGAAAATTTATATTATCCATTGACAATTCCCTATTTAGCTACCTTTATGAATATGCCCCGAAGGTGGTTTATTACGTTTTGCATAGTGACTATCAACCAATTTCACTCCGTCCGCCATGTCTAAACAATGACCTCCTCACCCTTCTTCGACAAATATGCCGCGAATTATTTTTTTTTAAATTTTGACTATTTAGATAACATTTTATATGTTTAAATTATTTTTTTATTTATATCATACAAATTTCAAATTCTCATGTTCTCAAATCAAATTATATATGCAGTGCCAGAGACTGGGCAAAGAAGTATTATTGCGCGACATCAAAGATTAAAAAACTTGGTCCTTGGTTACGAGGTCAAACGTTATCTTCTGCTGTAATTTTTCCATGTTCATTTTGCAATAATGTTTTATCTAACTCCACAATAATAAATATTTATGCTCTATTATAACTATATCAAACTTAAAATTATTTTCTTTTGTTTTTCTATAATTGGTTTTATTTAATTGTATTCAAAATGTTATATAACAATAAATTGCTACCTTGACCTTCCAAGTGGACAATTTCGATATCTTCTAATTCGATTACCTTTAATACTCGTTTCCATTTTCTCACATTGGCAATGGACTACCAGACATTTCAATGTGTCATTTATAAATAATATTATTATTATACTTACCTCGTCTAATCCCCAAAATATGCAAAATTGTATTATATTGAAAGGCAGTGTCGTCTTATATAGAACCATGTGAATTTACAAGCGTAACACCATTAGTTGATTCACTAAACCTCTATGGGATAGAAGAACAAATAGCAAATGCATTTTTTAACACAATATTCCTTGGGAATTGCTTTTATATATTTGAAATGTCCGGCCTTTTCGAGCTTTGAACAGCAACTCCTCCTGAACCATACCAGATAGAGGGTTCGGGTCTTTTGCAAATATGTTAAGGAGGTCCCAAGGATGTGCAAGAAGCAAAAATATTACTGAAAAGGTTTACTGGATTTCCTGGAAAATCAAAACAAACCAAAAGAAAACAACGAAAAATATCAGTAGTTTGTCAATTTCTCGCCAACCATAACATCTATCGGTTTGAAACAAACGCCAAACGATAGCTAATAATATTTAAAACAATGTTGGAGAAAGAATTTTTGAAAAATCTCTTTTGGTTTGACTCCCGTAATTTTAGCAGCAATTTGCAGATAGCACTTGTTTTGTTTAGTTTCAGAATTATTGATTTGAAATGGCTTTTAATGTAATCTAGAATGATATTTAATGGGGTTTTCCCGCTTTGTGAATGCTAATGTTAGACTGCTGCGTGGTGCGCATTATATTGACACATTCTTGGTGTGACTCTAGAATGATTTCCCTGCCTTGAATTTTTAAAAAAGGAAATTATTTGTTGGAAATAGCGTTAAAATACTCATTTGAGTTTTTATTACTTGTGTTTTTTTTTACTTTATAAGCATAAAATCTAATTTGGAAATACAACACAATCTAATACAATTCTTGGAAAGACACAGGGATAACAAAGCTTCGCTTGTTCCATATGCAAGAACAAATCCTCCCCGTCTCGCATTCGAGTTGGTATGGGTGGCCTGAACTAACAAGGAAAACCAGGAAAATATCAATGACTATCAATATTAAAAACACGAGAAAAAATGCAAGACTTGACAAACCATGGATATCTGAGGATGTAAAAAATCTTCTCTATAGAAGGGGATTCTACTATGTTTTACATAGTACATAGGGAAGCTAACGATACACTACATTTCCCAAAACTAGTTGTTCTCAAAATGAATTGCTTAGGGAAGTTGGTGGTTTTTTTGTTGTTGTTTTTCCCCGACACAGAAGTCATTCGACATTGGTGTTACACTGCACTGAAGTCATTCGACATTGGTGTTACACTGCACTGAAGTCATTCGACATTGGTGTTACACTGCACTGAAGTCATTCGACATTGGTGTTACACTGCACTGAAGTCATTCGACATTGGTGTTACACTGCATTGAAGTCATTCGACATTGGTGTTACACTGCGGGTCATCGGGTTTAGCTCATTATGAAATGTTCTACACGAAAGTTCTGTAACACGTGATCCATCTCTGCCACTCCTTTCGGTTTGCTGGCATCTGATCAATTAATTGCATTTCCCTATTTTCACCTACAAAATTCCTTTTGTTAAAGACTTTCTCTCAACTTACGTTTCCATCTTTTGGAGCTTCAGACCTACTGATTTTTTTAAACACATGTATTTTCACCCAGTTTCAAGAAGTAGACCCTAACAAAAATCTGCAGAAAACCTCTTAGATGCGTGGGAGAGGAAAGCTCTCAGGAAAATATATGGGCCAAAAAAAAATATACGGATGGAGAATACGAACAAACAATGAACTATACAAAGTTCCCACGAAAGTAGCAGAACTTTTAAAAGTGTCAGAGTACGCGAGACATAAATCGATTATCGCGTTGTTCGCCATGACTATAAGACTAGGGTGCTTGCTAGCATAGATATTGATAGACTAAGTTTAAACTGAACACCCTGGGGCACGGTGGTCGAGTGGCATGCGCGATGGTCACGAGTTCGAATCCTTGTGAAGGCAAGAATTTGTTTCTGGGGCCTAGGGCGTCCCTGAGTCCACCCAGCTCCGAATGGGTACCTAACATTAGTTAGGGGAAATAAAGGCGGCTGGGTAATGCGTGGAACCCTTATAGCCGAGGCCTGTGAACGCTGCATCACTTGCCAACAGAGCGGTATGGTCTGTGGACGCATTAATCTTCTGTATAGAAGGAGCGTCTGTATAGATAAGACAAAACCCTAGTCTTATAGTCATGGCGAACAACGAGATAATTGATTTCACCTACAATTTAACGTTCCTGTCTAATTTTAAACTTTTACATTTTCATACATTTGGAACTAAAGGTCTCTTCTGACTGTAAATTTCAAATTTATTTTCTACTTTTTAGTGTATTTCTAATATAAGACTAGTTTTTAAAAAGTGTTTTTTATATTTTTTTATTTTGTTTTAAATTCACATTCAACGTTGATCATTATTAAATTTTAAAGTAAAACAATTTTGCACCCCTTGAAATATGAAAATTAATTATAAAATGAAATGTATTATCCTAAGCCATTGTCGATGTACTATTTCTGAAACTTTACAAAAAGACCTGAACTAAGAGGGAAAAAAGTGGTATCGAAATATGAGTAAAGTATAATCGACTTAATATGCCATAGGCTTTTATTTTTCAACAAATGAAAATAGTAAAAGTGCGACATCTGTGACCTAGTTTATTTTGCTAGCCAATCAGTGCTCGAATTGAGGAAAAGGCGCGTGTTTGAAACGCCTTTTTCCCGAACTTAGCATAATCTCATTCCAACATTTGCGGGAGCTACTCCGAGCTACATCTTCATCAGTTCTGACATCATTTACTTGATAACAATCGGTGCATAATTCTAAAATGTCCTCTGTCTCAGTGTTCCGTTACAACGATACACAACTGAGCACACTAATGAAGGCATCTAACTTAAATGACGAAAATCAGGTAAATTTGAATGAATTAAATAATTGCGACGTCAATCACTTTATTATGTAACAGTAACATATTAATCGGCATTGTTGATTTATAGAAGTGTAATATTGCTAAAAATATTAACGCTCGCTATAAGATTTTTTGGGCTTTAAAAGAAATTAATACTTAAAGACTCTTTGTTTCCAACTAAGATGATTAGATTGACAGAAATGAAACCGTTATTTCAAAATATATATAAAAAAACATGACGTGGCCAGTGGGCGTCTCCCGCGCTTTCTTTGTCTCTAAAATTGTCATCTGTGAATGTAATGAACTTCTTTATTTCAGGCACCAGCTTCAAAACTAGGCCCTCAAACCCTACGTAAGCCTCTCGGAACAAGTAATCTACAGGTATGTGAAATAAAATTGTACTTAAAAAATAATCAGTTGTAAATAATTTGTTGTAATTAAAAATGTTTCAATTTAATTTTAATGTACCGGTATAAGTATATGAATGGATAGTGGTGTTCTTTGTCTTTGATTATATATAATAATTTGCCAAGATTGTCTGGTTATGGAGTTGGGTTGGAAAATGTATTGAATTTACATTTTAATTTTAGTAACGTCTTGTCTTGTTTTACAGTCTGTAGTAAATATAATTTAAATAATTTATTCATTCACAATCTGATGAATTCTGATGGCTCATGGGGAGCCCATTGTATTATTTTAGGAAAAGTATCGTATTCGATTTATTCAGTTTTATTTTTGGCCTTAAACTTAAATATAAACAATAACGTAAATATGAATGTCCCAAATCACCATAAATTGGGGTGGCAGTTGGGGGAAAATTTATATTGATGTGTCCTGTTTTATTTTTATTTGCTCGCCTTTATTGTCAAGCAGATAAGCAATTTGAAACAGTAGTTAATAAATATGAGACTTAATACTTTGTGGTTCAATTGTGATCTACAGAAATTCTCATGGAAGAAGTCTAAATACAACTAAATAATATTAATAAACTCTTTTCAAATCCCTTATATTAACTTTGAAATCTTGTCTCTCTGTCGTTGGCTGGCGGAAAAACAAAGTAAAAAATGACACACTTCCCATGATGCTATCAAGCTGAAATTTTGCACATAGACTCGTGTCACCTAACAATGCATCGTATCAAAATTTCTGATCGATCGAATGTACGGTAATTAAATTAATGCATTTTTAGTTTATCTCTTTGTAATTCAATGTCGTCGTTTGCTATTGTTCGCCTTCCACGTGCCACTTGAGTTCACGCCAGCCATCGATGTCCACACCCCCTTCCCCCGGTTTTAAAGCCAGGGAAGATCAGTCGGTTTCAGTCTTTAAATGTTTGTCGTGTGATGCATATAATATTGAACATATCAATACTTGAGTTCTGTCTTTTTATATAAGGGATTTATAGTCAAAAACTTTGTTTTTACGGGGTGGTTTAGTTATAACATTTTTTATTAGTTAATTTCACATTGCAATAATATTCCTTTTACTTTTGTAGTCAAATCAGTATATTGGTCCCTTGTCTATAAAATTTACTAACAATAATATATTAACCAGGATTCCTATGGTCCATGGTGTCCTGAAATTCCTCAATTTCTTGGTAATCTGAAGTTTTAGAGTTGGTGTGAAAACCCTGATTAACAGAGGTGTATAACTATAACTTCATTACTTATTCATAGTTTTGTCACTCATTGTAAGTTTTGCCATTGTCACTGATTACCAAGTTACCAAGACCTAGTGTGGTAGTGAAGTCAAATTTTAAATTGGTTATCTTTGTTTTTGTCTTTAAGTCTTTTGATTACGTATGAAATATTATAATAGGAAATGGTGATTAGGCTTTTTATCTTCATGCATCTACATATAAACTTAGATATTTAATAAACTGCTGCCTAGATTTTCAATCCACTGGTTTTATATTTATTTTGTATGTATATATCTGTTGTTGAGCCTTCTCGTTCATGAGAAGCATCCACCAATCATCATCGGTGTATACGATTCCTCCAAGGGCATAGGTCAACTATGAGAGACCTCCAGGCATCCCTATCCTGGGCCAGCCTCTCCAGGATCTTCAAGTCATGGCCAGTTCTCTTGATGTATGCCTTACATTCTGGTCAAGTGTTTCTTGGGCGGCTTCTTTTTCGCGTACCCTTGGGGTTCCATTTCAGGGCTTGCCTTGTCTTGGAAGCAGGGTTTCTTAGTGTATGACCAATCCACCTCCACCGCTTCTGGAGAATCTCTTCCTCAATTGGCTTTTTATTTGTCTGCTGCCAGAGTTCCCTGTTGCTGATTTTGTCCGGCCAGTGGATTCTGAGAATTCTTCTTAGACAATGGTTGATAAAAGACTGGGTTCTGGTTAGGTTAACGGCCGTCGTTCTCCACGTCTCGGCTCCATATAGCAGCAAATGCTTCACAGCAGCGTTAAAAATACTTATTTTTAACTTGCTGCTTATGTTTCTGGAGACTGTTAGGGTGTATCTACATTTATTTTATTTATTTTTTTAGAATGTGGTATTGGCTCAAGAATTGGATAAAAAAATTATTAAAGGCCCAGAGGTAAGGCAATTGATTATTCAAGATTATAAATTAAAACCTATTCCTGTTGATCGATAGAAGTAGTATTTAAGTTGTCAACTGTAAAGCCTTTCATTTTAATTGGGTGGTTTGTCTCTGAGATGTTAATTTAGAAATGATAGAGAATAGTAATTAAGTTATTTCAACCCACAATTTCAAAAAAATAATATATCTGACCTTGACCTTACTTTAGTGTAAATGATCCACACACAAAAAAAGAGACCCATTTGTCAGTGGTGGAAAATTGTATTCTCAAGATTTGACACGCAAAAAGGAATCTCAGTTATGGTTCATAGGTCCAAAGTTAATGGGACCCTGCTCTTAGGTTGGGTTAACAATCTTAAGTTTTTAAAAAATATTTATTTGTATCTGGTGTTTTTGGGATCTAAAAATATACTCAGTAAAATTGGAATTTAAAAAAAAATCAAAAAATCTTGTGTTCTAATTTAAGTCAAAGTGTTGACAAATCACACTTGTTTATATTATAAATCATTGTTTTTGTCTGCATTAAATAAATTGATAGAAGAGAAAGTGAAGCTTTCCATGTTACCTTTTGAAAATAATAATTTAAATAAAAGATGAATTTTTATCTTCATGGAGGCAGGAAGTGGCGCTCCAATTTTTTTTTCTTTCTTTTATTATGAAACACCTTCACATATTAGTGTAGTGCCTTGTCTGGGGGGGTTGATGTTTTTCTTTATTATGTTTGGACTCTTTGGTTATTTACAAGTTCTAGAAGGAGTGTGGCTGAACTGCTTAAGGACTATTAGCAAATTTATTTTTATTTGCTCACAGCAAAAACAGGCATCAAAGAAGGAAATTGAAGAAGAACCCTTGCTGAAAGAAAATCCTGGAAGATTCGTCTTGTTCCCCATTCAGTACCATGACATCTGGCAGATGTACAAAAAGGCAGAGGCTTCATTCTGGACAGCAGAAGAGGTGGATTTATCTAAAGACCTTGATCAGTGGGAAAGGCTGAAACCAGATGAAAAACATTTCATTTCACATGTCCTAGCATTCTTTGCAGCAAGTGATGGGATAGTCAATGAGAATTTGGTAGGTCGTTAAATTGTATCATTTTTAAAGTCTATTTGAGAAATGGTTTATTAAAGAAAATAGTCACAAAAGTTTTTAAAAATCTAAGTTGGTATTTTAGTTTCTGATTTCTAACTTCAGGTTGAAAGATTCAGCAAAGAGGTTCAGGTGTCAGAGGCTCGTTGTTTCTATGGTTTTCAAATTGCCATGGAAAATGTGCACAGTGAGATGTACAGTTTACTTATTGATACCTACATCAAAGATCCCAAAGAAAGGTAAATAAGATGCTGTTTTTACCTATTTTCTTACTTGTTTCTTAATAATAGTTTTATATAGGTTTTGCATAAAACTTATTTAATATTTTCCAGAGACTTCCTTTTCAATGCAATTGAAACCCTTCCTTGTGTGAGAAAGAAGG
This sequence comes from Ampullaceana balthica, assembly GCA_944989445.1. Classification (NCBI taxonomy): domain Eukaryota; kingdom Metazoa; phylum Mollusca; class Gastropoda; family Lymnaeidae; genus Ampullaceana; species Ampullaceana balthica. The sequence goes on from CALYLW010000251.1 coordinate 93,488, forward strand.
CGGATTGGGCCATTAAGTGGATAGGTGATGCTGAGCATCCATACAGTGAAAGAGTTGTAGCTTTTGCAGCTGTTGAAGGGATTTTTTTCTCTGGATCCTTCGCAGCCATTTTTTGGTTGAAAAAGAGAGGGATTATGCCTGGATTAACTTTCAGCAATGAGCTTATCAGCAGAGATGAGGTAATTAAACATAAGTATTTTGGTTTCATATATTATTTTTTAAAAATGTGTGTACATGTATACAACAAATGGCTACTTTATATACAATTCTCAGGGAACCTTCTGTTATATTTTAAATAACCCAGGTAAAATTTCTGATATCTGTGCTAAACGATACAATTGAAAGTTTGCAGGTGTATTGTTTGTGTAATAAAAGTATTCATTGGCATACTTATACAGTGGTTTAACTGTAATTAGGATTCTTGCAAAGATTGATTCATGGATGAATATCCCATGTAAATTTAGCTGATATCAAGCTCTTGTATTGCTGCAACAATTATTTTTAATTTTCATGCCCAGTAGGCCCTCCTCTTAAGTTGATGGAAAATCTTTAGTTTTCTTGATTTTTTTACAGGGACTTCATTGTGATTTTGCTTGCTTGATGTTTAAACATTTAGTTAACAAACCATCTAAAGACAGAGTTTGTGAAATAATCAGAGACGCTGTTGTCATTGAACAAGAATTCCTCACAGATGCCCTGCCTGTCAACTTAATTGGTATGAATTGTGAGCTGATGAAGAAGTACATTGAATTTGTTGCAGACAGACTTCTGGTTGAGCTGGGATGTGAAAAGGTAAGTAATTTGCAGGAATCTTTAAGAGTGGGTATTTTGTTTAACCCTAGAACTGTCCTAATGGCCGATGGTCGGCCGTTATCCCCCGTTCTGTGGTGTCCCGGCCGATATAAACGGCCGTTAGTAAAATCGTCATTAAAAATGCGAATTATTTTATTTACGTTTAGTAAAGGGAGATCACTGTTAATAAATGAATTTCCTTCCTGTTTCCTTATGTGGTTATTTTTACAACGTGTGCTTATCGAGTGTTATTTTGTGAGTAAAGCAGAGTGAAAATTTTCTGAATTTTTTTTGACTGCCAAAATGTCTGGCACTGGAGAGGGTCCATCTGGATCGGAAAATTAACATTGAATATCTTTATTTAATTTATTTTAATTGGAGACCATTTAAAATAATAATTTCATGGAACTAAGTGATGATAGTGCTAGTAGCAGTGAGGACGACAGAGTCACACATTTACGAAATTAGCACTGCACCCCCCTGAAATAGTGATGTGATTTTACTGACCAATTTGTTTGGGAGTGCATTGATATAGAGCAGAACAGACTCAGAATAGATCCTAATTTTACTGTCAGAATACAAATTTTGAAATGTGTTCAGAACCTATTAATTTTTAAAATTTTATTTCTGATGATGAACTATTAATATTCAGTCTCAAATTCAAAGTAGAATGTCGGTGAAAGTGAAAGCAAATTCTGACATAAAGGTTCAACAACCTGGGATTCAATGTGTCTTGCTATACACAGATACCTCTGTGCATCAGCTGTTGTTATTGAAAGCAAGAAGGACTGCTTTGTTTGTAGTGACAGAAGAAAAGACAAAAAAAACTTGAAAGAGCAGATGACACTGGTGTCCTGGTTGCAAAGTTGGCGTTGGGTGCCATGAGCTTTGCGAGCCTCACTTCATTCATCAGACCGACCAGGGTCTTAGTCGGAAAAGAAAAATAATCAAAGACATTCATGTTTGTGGTCTTTGTTTTCACAAATATTATTGTAATAAATCATTGTCTGAATTAATAGAAAAGGAATTTGTTAAGTCAGTTAAATGATCAATGTGATAGAATTTCCCTTTTTTTTTGGGAATGACCGAAATTTGAAGGTTATGAAAGAAAAAAATTCACCAAAATTACATTTGTCAAACAAATGACATATAACTATACATTTTCTGAAAGAGTATTGCTTCTAGTATCTGAAAATATTGGTTTTATGACATTTTGAACAAGTTATAGAGTGTGAGGGTGGTTTGAATGCAGAAGATGAGTAGTAAAATTTTACTCACTCTGTGAAGGTCAATGTCAACATACATAATATAAAAACAAATTATTTATATACCATAAGAAACCTCATCCAATGTACTTTCAGAAAATGTATACATGTTAGGGTCTTTGAGTTCATTTAGTATGGGATTTTGTCATTTTCAATAAGCCTATGAAAAAAGCTAAAATGGCAGGACGCTACAGAAAAATTGACTGGACAGTTCTAGGGTTAATTAATCGGCTAGTTCGGAAAATTTTACCTGTAAGATTTTTACAAGCATATTATCTTTGTCCATTTATAAACATTTGAGCACTGTTAGAGAGTTGAAAATTCATCTTCAAAGATTTTATATTTTTTAAAAAAAATTCATCTTGTGTAAACTTATTTTTATTCTTTTCAGATTTACAATTCAGAAAATCCATTTGACTTCATGGAACACATATCTTTAGAGGGGAAAACGAATTTCTTTGAGAAGAAAGTTGGGGAATATCAGAAAATGGGTGTCATGAACAAATCACCAACCAGCCATCAATTCTCCACAGATGAGGACTTTTAATTTGTGTTCATTTTCCCAACCTATTGATCTCAGGTCATTCATCCCACAACTGCCATTTGTTTCAGTGTGTGCTTGTGATAGTAAAGGTGTGTGTGTGTGACCAGATTTCATGGTCTGTTTTAGATTGATCTGCAAGTTTTATTTTTCACTGGAAAAAAGGATGCTTGTAATGTGACACTTGTCAATTGACCTTTTAAGACCACCAGTGTTCATTAAATGATTAAGCTTTTTAAAAAAAATAGATTTTAATTACTCACAGTCATTAAATACTTTTTAAGTGCTTTATTTACAGTTAGATTTTTTATTACTAGTATCTCATGACCTGATATGCTGCATAATTTTTAGTCTTTGTTCCCCCTAAATGATCTTGTTATTTTACTATCTACATTGTATATATTATATGTCTATATTAATTTATTAAAATAAACCTTTTTAATAATAATTCAAATTAATCTCAAGGCTTGTTTTGTCAAGTGTTCTCTTTTCTTTCATCCTCACAAATACATACTAATATACTAAACATTTCTTCTTGTAAAGATACACTATATAAGATTTGATTGTTAGCTTTATTTGTCAAATAAATCTGGCATATTCAAATGACACTGAAAGACTAATAGATACATATAAAAGATGTGTTGCAATGTCCCTATCCTTTTTTTTTGTGTTCCACATATTTCCTTTTAAATTGAGTTTGTCAACCAGTTACCTCAATTTTAAAAATACAGCTCAATGGCAAATTTATCACATAGCAGTATAGTTAATATAGAATAAAATGAACACAAGCAAAAGTCAACTATCGTACTTTTAAAAAAAAGACATCACAGGCAACATAATAAAGTATGAACATGCAAGTTATGTCACTGCAAGCTAACATCTCAAAAATGTGAGACAAAATGTATAACTAAAAAAAAATCCTGTAAACTGATAACTGATAGTTATGAATTTATGATAATTCATTATTTCTATAGTGGTGCAAACTGCAATATGATATATTAAAAATTATATTTGTGAACCATTTCAAGTGTAATATTGCTGCTAACTTTCTAAATATCTTGAGTTCTCTGAATGAGAACTAGATGGAAACAGCTTAATTGTGTTTGCCTAAATCAGATTATTGCGATTAATAATTTAATCCTAAAGATTTTCAATTGCTAAATAAGTAGCTGTATAACTATAACACAAGAATCATTTACACAAATTTTGTTCATCATTTAATGAAAATTAGGGTTAACCATAGTAATTACAATTAAGGTTTTTCAAAATTTATTCAGATCCATTTAAATCCCTAAAAATGGAAATCATAAACTGTAACCTTTGAATTTGAGAGGGAAGTTCGTAAAGTGATATTTAAAAAAAACTGAGATGCAACAAGTGGGAAATGAAAGCATTTGATTTTGGATGGCCTTTTAACTGAACTTCACTAAATAAGACCTGCAAAATCTCTTTACTATTAATGCTTTCTTTCAAAACAAAAATATGTAAATGTAATATTTCAGAGGATTTAACATATTTTTCTTTTTGGTCTATGGACAACATGAATCTAAAAATTAAAATCGGCAATTTATACAGATAAAGATTTTTAAAAGATCATATAAATTTATTGACAGGAAAAGTACATCCCATTCGGGCAGGTCATAAAGGAACATTTCATCAAATATAGGCACACAAAAATCCCCATACCCACTTAAAGATACTACGGTAATATATGTTAAAAAGGATCATGTTTAATTATCTAAATAATAAAAAAATTTAAAAGGCTACTTATTAAAATAATTTAAGGGCTTTCAAATTCCCATAACAGTTATTTGACAATACATTTTGAAAAAAATAATAGCGCCTGGTGAATTCTTAATTTTAAACAGGATTTTTATTTATCATGGAAGTAAAAGGAACAAACTTTTAAACAAACTATATATTTTATAAAATCACTTCAGAAAAATAAAATCAATTCATAAAAAAATCCAAGTTTGGGGGATGTAAATCCATAAAAGTTAACATAAGTATAACTTAGTACATGTATAAGTTGTTTTTTTTTAAAATCAGAATAGTTAAACTCAGACATTAAACAATGAAAAGAGGTTCACAGTTGGTTAATATACTTGTTTATTTGTTCTATGTTACAACTAATGACTACTGTCACTGCAAGTATAAAAGAATGTCTGCACAGTCTTGTCTCTGCTGTAAATGAAATAAATAAATGTTCAAAAGTCTTGAAATAAACAAAAGCCATAAATCTTTCAACACACGTTGTAAAGGGAATTTTAAAAGAGACCTCCCTATAATTTTAACTTAATAGTTATGTAGGCATTCTGTACCTCATTGCTATTCAGAAGCCGTTATAATAATTTAAAAGTTAATTGTCACGAGATTATTTTAGTTAAGTGCTTAAAATAAGGACTGCATTTCTTCCACATCCAAAAATGTGCTCTGAAAAGTGGGAGGGGATTGAAATGGGTTTACATTATTATAATCATTTATTTGTCATAATAAAGCACTGTCAGGACTCTTCTGATATGAAGCAGATCAGATGCACAGTACACTGCCTATGATGTTAAATCTTTGTGAATTATATAACCCAAAAGATTATATTGTGTTTATAAACACATTATAACCCAGCTGCTGTGATATTCAATATGACGCAATTGTAAACATCTGGTGTTTTTTTTGTGTGCCGATGCTAAGCTGTGATGCATGTCAGATGCTAAGCTCTGATGCATGTCAGATGCTAAGCTGTGATGCATGTCAGACAGGTTTGAAGCCTCACAGATAATCAGTTCAATTGCTTTAAAGATAACCAATCAACATAACAAATATGGTGAGCTCTGATCTCACAGGACAGACAGATCAGATCACTCATAGCAGAGGTAAGCTCCTATTACACACATGTACAGACCAATGCAGAACGAGCACCAGCCCCTAAATATGTTGAGAATTTCACTGCCTAGTATCAACTAGGTGATCCATTTAACACAGAGAGGATGAGTCAGTTTTAACAGAACAAGCAACAAAATTAAGAGCATAATTTCCTTCTGTCAAGTGGAAAAGCCTTCTCCTTCTTCTTCATCACAGCACCTGCAAATCTTGCACTTGCAGCACAGGATACACGGTGCTGCAAGGAGAAGAAAAGGTGAAGCAACCAGCAGTAAAACACCAAATCCAGCAAATATCCCCACCACCTGGAAGAAATCAGAAAGTGGAACAAAATTTCATAAACATAATATTCATTAAGTCACTTTAAATTTTAAAAAATTAATTTAATGAAACAAAATGACTCTTCCTTTTTTTTTAAAAAAGGGATTAAAATAAAGATTTTTTTTGCAATAATTTTTTTTTATTTCAATTTCATTCTTGAAAAAAAAGGTAAAATAAATAATTTTTTTATTTTGGAACATTACAAATTTGCGATAAAATCAATAATGATTTTAAATTTAGTACAGACAGGATCATTTATGATTTAGCTACATCAGATGGTAATAGTCAAAACACCTGGAGACAACAGGTGAATCCTTACCTGGGTCCTGTGCCATATTACAGAGGCTCTGGAATGTCCAAGTTTGTTCTTACAGGGACCCTTGTCATAATGTCTCAGTAGAAAGTCATCCTGGAAACAATATATTAAAGGTATTTTAGTAGGAGATGCAAAACTAAAAAATAAGTCTAAATAAATGAGCTTTGCTTAACGCTTCGTCTCCGGATCAACGTCTGTATCATCTATTTTAACTCTATTTTTGAGGGACAGACGAAAGCGTCATCACTTGATAAAAAACTTTTTTTTCTTAGATTTTGGATTTCAATTACTTAGTGCTGCTTTGATGTTTTATTTTTCTTCTCTTATAAACATTTAATTTCCCCACTTGTACATCTAGTGACTGATATAATAAAAGTATCAGATAATACACATGCACAAGAGGAATATTGTTTTTTTTTATTACAAATTAGATCATGATTTTATAACTTATGTAGGACCCTATTAGTTTTAGCATTTGTAATACAATTGTAATGCATACTTGCGTAGAATGTGACAATAAAATTGATAATACATTGGTTGATGTAAAATAAAGTCCCGGTACCGGCTAAAATGCTTAGAAAACATATATCTATATTCTAATATTGCTTCAGCTATAAATAATGTAAATTCTATTTCGAAATCAGTTTACTTTTGCAATAAAACAGAGTGCAATTTCAGATATTTACATAAATAAAAACCTAAGAGTAGTTCCACATTTTGAGCTTTTGACTCGTAAGTCAATGAATTTAACTGGGGTATTTTATTACTAAGCTGGACACATCTTAAGCATAAGCTTGTTTTCTCAATCAATGATTATGCTATCTAGAGAATTAAAATAATTTTTTTTATTATTTATATACAAATATACCTCTTTAAAAAATACAATTTTGTTACTTTTTGGAATTTAAATTTGACTTTGTGCTATTCTGAATGAGCATTCAGAGAAGACTTGGTTTTTGTTTTATGTCAAATATTTTAATAACATTCATCAAAATCAAATTTACACGTTACAATTAAAACATGGCTCTGTATTGCATGTAAATAATATCATGCAATTATCTGTCATTCCCTACCAAATCAAACATTTTCTATTAAAAACAAATAAAGTTATAAAGGCTTAAAGATATCTTGGTAGCGCAGAACACAACCACAGAATTAATGATTCCATAGAATGAGGAAAAAAATTCAGAAGACAAGGTTAAAATGAAATGAAATGGAATTATTGTTTTCTGCGTGATTTTTCAGGCTTTAAGTCCAAAGACTACTAGACAGTACCAACACAAGACTTACATCCAAAGACTGCAGACAATACCAACAAAAGACATGTTTACACCGCTTGCACATCATTTGTGCACACCCATCATTGCGCTCTATTGGAACATGGCACACTGGGCATCTTTTTATCTTGGCATCATCTGTGTTGTGAAATGGGATTCTGTAGACATAGGTTAAGAAAAATTAGTTATGATTTAAAAAAATTATTGATTTATTTGGCTTTGTATGTCTAGCTACCTACTTTGTTAACAATAAGCCAAAAGGTAGATGTTATTTGTGTCTTCATTTCTCAATTTTATTAATTGAATGTTAATATATTTTAGGCAGAATTATCAATAAGCCTTGTTCAACCTGGTCTCAAGATGGGTTGCAAGAGTTTATCTGAGGTTACCAACAATGTTCCCTCTAAAGTTCGTTGGTCCTTGTGCAAAGTGAAAACACCTGTGTGCAAAGTGAAAACACCTGTGTGCAAATTTGCACACCATCCATTTTTTGTGCAATATTTTACCAAGTTTGCTGCGCGGTAATTCGAAATTGCTGCGCGGCGTCGGTGTGATATCTGCGCAGCTTAAAGGGAACATTGGTAACTAAATCTAGTTGATCACTAATTAATTTGTAATTCTCACTAACACCGTCCCCACACTAGGCATGTGCTAACTGCAAGGTGGCAGTTGATGCTTTTGGTTTGCCAAGAGTTATTTTATTTCTTAAAGCAGTAACAGCTACTATATCTGGTGAGCAATGTTCCCCTTAAGCAGTTTAGAATTACAGCGCAGCAAATATTGCATAAAAATGAATGCTGAGCACCTTTGCACACAAGTTTTTTTACTTTCCACAGGGATCAACGAACCTAATAGGGAACATTGCTGGTGAGTGATACCAAACCCATCCCCCCATCTGGGTTAGTCCTTCCCCCAACTGTACTCACCCTAATTCCTCTAAAGGTGCAGATGTAACAACTTCATCACAAGACTTAGGAGCATGCCACTTTGACTTGCATATGGAACAAAACTGAAGACCACACTGAAAAGAGGAGACCAAAAAAAATTCAGGTTAAACAAAATATAAGTTGAAAAGATGAAATAATTGTTTTGATCTGAAATTTCAAAATAATGTTTAAAGTTGTGTCAAGACTTACCGTGGGACACTGTACAGGGATAGAATTCATCTTTGAAGCACCGCCCCCGCCAATGTGTGATTGTGAGGAGCAGACATGACAGACAGTTTCACAGCCAATCTCTGGGCAAAATGTTCGGTTAGGGTCAAGGTCCACCTCTGACCAAGTAAAAAATGTTATTTAAAGATATTATTTGGCTTCAAAATAGACATAAAATGTTTTATAAGAGAATTTGATATTTTAATACTTTTTTTTTAATTCATAAGCTGTCAAAAATAATTTGTCAAAAATCTTTATTTAAAGATAAAAGCCATGACCTCCAGTCCATAATTGGTCAATGCAGGTTTCTTATTAACATTCCCCAGTTTTGAAAACTCCTAGACTCAGTGAAAGACTAAAATAATTTTACAAGAATCACATGGACAAAAAAATATAATATATAACCCCGATTCCAGTCCATGACGGACTATGGGGCAAGTGAAGTAGCGTTCACAAGTTTTTAATTAGCCGCCACTAACGAGCAAGGGATTGTGTGGCCAGCACAATGCCCCGGGGGGCCATGCCAGCACCGAGAATGGAACCCACGACACTCTTCTACCTCCAGCGCGCTACCTCTAGACCACCGCGGCTCTAAATTTTACAAGGTAACAAAGTTACTTTAAATTTAAAATATCTAGCTTAAAGTCCTTGTACCCAAGACTGGATTAAGCTTAGCACATAGTGACAATGAAAACAGCTTGTGGAGCAATAATCTCGTGTAAACAAGGAGCATCTGTAATAATATATTAGATCAAATAAAATGTTTGTTTTAGCAAATACCTCTTTGAAAATGTAGTCTCTTGTATCTGAGAAATGTTTGTTTATCAACCAATTTTTCAATCTGCAAAACAGGAAGTCACAGTTTAAAATTAATTGTAATGTAAGAGAGAGTGGGAGCCTTAATTACAATTATATCAACTCATTAGCCATAGCTGTTCATTGTACCCAATGTCATGCAAACAGGGTACGTATGAGCCTGACAAGACATCACAGAACAACACGCGTTTCGGCAAAGAGCCTTCTTCAACAAAAAAATTAGACAAAAACTACTAAAAAGTTTGTTTTATTTGCTTTAGTATATTTGCTCGTTAGAGATGGTCCTTTGCCAAAAAACGTTCCTTGTTTTGTGACGTCTTGTCAGACTCATACATACCCTGTTTGCATGACATCTATCTACTTATCTAAGAGCCTGATTGCAGTCTCACCCATATTTTGTTCATTTCATTGTACCCAATGTCAAAAATATGAAAACTGTATGTTTGCTTGTAAAAACAATTATGACATCTAGTGTATTAATGTATAAACGTGTCCTTCATTGATCTAACATTTCCACAACTTTACAAAGTTATTTGGCTTTCAGTGAAAATGACAAACAATATCTTCAAAAGAAACAATTTTAAATGGAAAATTTAAAAGGAGAAGGTGTACTGTTACCACACATCACAACATGTTTGCAGTATCTGGTGTGACTCATTTTTTCTATCACAATATTACCATCAACAAAAAACAGGGACAATCACTACAACTACAAGTGTATGGAAAAAATTTGTAAAATCCATTCTTCATACATGGACTGGGAGCGGTATGTGTCTCGTTCTGATTTATTCATGTATGAACCGGAGAGCAAAACAAAATATATTGAGTATCCAAAAACACTACAATGAACAGTATTGCAAAACAAAGCTTTCTTCCTTTCATTTCTAATACAGTGCATGCGGGGTACCGCTAATGCTAGTCATGTCATAAAATAGTTGTATAAATAAATATGCCCCCCTCCCACAAAAAATAATTTTTTTAAAAATCCCCAGAATTGTTGGTACACCATGAACACTGACCTCGTTTTCTGTAATTTTTCCTTGTTTCCTACACTGAGCATCAGGACAGCTGAGATCTCCAACTAATCCTTCAGTGATCATCACAGACAGATACTGCTTCATGCACTGGAAATATTGGACATTTATAAACTGTCAAGACATTGGAAATAAACTCCATGCAGTTTTCAATTGTTAAAAGAAGAGTTCCACTCCTATGATGAATATGAATCAAATACACATTTTTTGCACATTCATTACCATCCTATTCTATAACATTAGCTATCCTTTACATATCTCATTGAATATAAATTATGTATTTTTTTAAATAAAATGGTATATAAAATCAAGTTGGAATAAATAAGTAAAAGGAAAAAAAAACTACATTGCAAACCTTAAATTAAAAAAAGTATAAATTTCATGCACTTTTAAAAATTGCCAAAATTGTTTAACATGACTATTATTAGCTAGGATAAATACAGGTTACAGAGCACTTTGTAGAAATCTAATATAACATTTATTTTAACCTCTGTATTTTGAATTTCCTAAGCTTTTTTTCCCCCCAACGGGTCATTTTGATAGTCTGAAAGAATATTTATAAGCAAGCAGTACTTTTAATAATTCAAATATAGAGTGACATGACCTGATAAAGCCAACTTTTAATTACTAAGAATCGCCCCTGGAACTACTGACCATTTCACAGAATAGGCACTTGCACTCCAGCAGTTCGTACATGTCCACCAGTGGACACTCGGACAGGCATAATTTACATACTATCAAGGGATCTATGGCCAGGTCAACTGTGTTTTTTGAGGCACAATAGGTCGCCATTGTCACACCTGGAATAAACAAATAGGAAGGTATAGAAAGGTGAATTATCAGGCACAATAGGTCGCCAATGTCTTACCTGGAATAATAATAATAAAAATAATAAATTAATAATTTATATAGCGCTGTACCCCAGTAAGAAACTGGGCTCACAGTGCTTTACACAAAGATAAAAACATAAATAAACATTCATATTCTAACAACCACATAAATGACAGTACAGTACACATAAGCTAAGTTTATCATTAGAAGAAATTTTGTTAAAATTAATTTTGAAGGTAAAGTTTGAAGAAAAAAAAAGGAAGGTATAGAAAGATGAAGTCAAAGCGAATTACCATTATAGCTTAATCAATATAAATGATCATGGTAAAAAATTTTGAATACATTTTTTAACATTGTAAAATAGAATTATCAAGGTAACTTAGCCAGAAAGAATTATCATGGTATAGTAGTAAAAGTTTATTATCATAATTTTATCAATGTGAATTATGGTAACTAAGTAAGAGAATTAATTATCTGGTTAACTTATTCAAAAAGAATTAGCGTGGTAAATTTTTCAAATTGGATTATCATCTTATCTGTTACAGACGCTCCTTCTATACAGAAGGCTATTGCGTCCTACGCTTATCATGGTAATTTAGTTAAAATGTTTTGAAAATAGAGCCAATTATAATAGTAACATAGATATTTATTATTTATAATAAAAGAACTCCAATAGAATGAAAATTTGATATACCTGGCATTTCAACATTTGAGCCAATAACATAAATTGGAAGTGGTAAATTATGTGATACTTGTAGCATCTAATTTACTATTAGAGTATTTGAATCAACCTTGTTATATCTCTTGATACTCTTCACATTCTTTGTCTCAATCATTATCTATACCAGTGGTTCCCAAACTTTTTTGACCCATGGACCCCTTTTCATAGTCAAAACTTGCCCACAGACCCCAAAGTAAAAAACTACATAAATGCATAGTATAAAAATTACAAATCCCAAAAAAAGCAACTTTTGATGAAGAAGTATTAATTAAAATTGTAACTTTACACACAAAAAAAGTTAAACAACTAATGACTTGGATGAAAGTGATGAGATTTTATAAGTGTATTTATGACCGGCTCCATGTTTGTGAGTAGCAACCGCAAATCCCCACAAGGACTAATTTCTACTCTGCCTCTATTTTGTGTGACGAGGTTCATAACGGCACTGAACATTTGTTCTACCAAATAGGAAGACGGGAAAGCATTCAGCAACCTCTGTACAATAACCCATAATGCAGGATATAAAATTGGAATCTGCTTTTGTAACCAGAATTTGTGGTAGCCTTGTTCAAACATTGGTTAAGTTCCTCATTTGTGGATATTTTAATAAGCTGCTCCTGTATTAGTATGGATTCATCTGTGTTTGGGATCTGAGTGATCTGAGTTTGTCCAAGCCAAAAGTGTTCAACATTCGGGAATATCCAAGTTAAGAATGTCTTCAAAGTTTTGGTTTTATGTGGGCATGAAAAGTCGTTAATTGTTGACAGTAAGCCAGCATATCTTTACCTCTATTTTGCAATTTTGAAAGATTTTAAAACTGAGAACATTCTCCTCTTCCCAAGTTTTGTTTGTACAAAAAAGATTTGCAACAAACGCAGAGCTTATGCGTTTAGTGTGTCGTAAATCATTGTCTTTGCTTTCCAGGAATTCCAACACTGAATCAAAGAGAGCTTAAAATCTATTTGAAAATGCACTTTTTTTAATAGCAAACGTACTTCTGTGTGTGAATAGGTAAACAATTATTGTCATTTTCCAAACAATGTTGAGAAAATATTCTCTCATTGAAGGCATTCCTTTTAATTTTTATTAACTGCTCTAATGGCATACTCTAGTGATCCATGCAAACTTTCACTAAGATTTTTTGCGAATAAATGATGTTGATGAATGACACAAGGTACTGAAAATACATTCGGTACAGCTTGTCTAAGTATGCCATAAGTATAGCTTTAACTGCAAAAAATCTTTTTAATTCAGTAAATAATGTTCCGTATCTGTTTCCAAACATTTAGCCATACTTAGAATATTCAACAACACTGTATTGTCTGCATTTTTTCTTTGGCTCCCTCATTCTCTTATCTGTTGTAACAAACCACTGTAAATAATTATTAACTTTTTCAATGGAATGCTGCAGTAAAGCCCTTTGGAAAAAAATATTTAATGATAGGATGCAATTTAGATAAATACACTACAACACATCGAAAATTACCCAACCTTGCAACCCTGATTCACATTAACAATTGGAATTTTTCTGACCTACCTATGGGAATTCCTCATCTCTTACGCATCAAACTTGACCCTTAAATAAACCAAGTATTTTGATTGGTTATACCGGTGGAAATAACAGTAGTTCTACTTCCTTTTCTAGGTAAAACAAAATTGTATTCCACGACTGATAGCCCCAAAGATGGTATTTAATTAGTAGAAAAAGCACTCTGTTAGTACTTTATTTATTGTTATTTTTTAATATTTCCATAATAATAAAAATAGATCACAATTTTATTATTTCTTATTAAACCTTACGTGGACCCCCTGACGTTGTTCAGGGACCCCAAATCAATTTTAATTGTCAACGTACCCCCTGAATGCTGCCGGGGACCCCTGGGGGTCTGTAGGGACAACTTCGGGAACCACTGATCTATACTATAACAATTCTGTTCATTTTACAACAGACACATTGGTCTATTTAACGTGGTCATTTCAAACTACATGTATTTGACACAGGAATCTTTCTTATACAACAGAAATACTTGAATATGTAAAATAGACAACCATCCATTTAAAACATAGCCTTCAATTTACAGGGTTCCCCACATTTTACGACCTAGACTTCCATCTAAAGCATCAGCTTCTAATTAAAGCCTAGACTTCTATTAAAAAACTAGACTTCCTATAATTTACAACCTAGACTTCAAATTAAAGACTTCCATTTAAAAAATAGAATTCCTTCCATTTACTACGTAGACCTGCCTTCATTTACAACCTAATCTTACTCCCGTTTACAGACTAGACTGACTCCCGTTTACAGACTAGACTTACTCCCGTTTACAGACTAGACTTACTCCCATTTACAGCCTAGACTTACTCCCATTACAGCCTAGACTTCCTTCCATTTACAACCTAGAATTCTTCCCTTTTATAACCTAGACTTCCTTCCATTTACAAACTAGAATTCTTCCCATTAACAACCTAGACATCCTTCCATTTAAAACCTAGACTTCCTTCCATTTACAACCTAGACTTCCTTCCATTTACAACCTAGACTTCCTTCCATTTACAACCTAGACTTCCTTCCATTTACAACCTAGACTTCCTTCCATTTACAACCTAGACTTCCTTCCATTTACAACCTAGACTTCCTCCCATTTACAACCTAGACTTCCTTCCATTAACAACCTAGACTTCCTTCCATTTACAACCTAGACTTCCTTCCATTTACAACCTAGACTTCCTTCCATTTACAACCTAGACTTCCTTCCATTTACAACCTAGACTTCCTTCCATTTACAACCTAGACTTCCTTCCACATACAGCCTTTACATCCCACCACTTACTTACATTGTTAACCTCAGAAGTTTGACTAGACGAGTTTTCCCGTCAGATCGATATTATCATAGCCATTAATGTTGTCGGCTTAACGTTCACCCGCCTCCATCGAACCCCCCCCCCAAACCACCACCAGCGACAACTCCCCTTTCGCTCATTCGTTTCTTGATAAACAACTAAAAGTGCAGCGCTAACACTGCAAGTAATCAAAGTTTCCGCGCTCAAGACACACGCCGCCAGACATTACTAGCGTTCGGAGGTATTTTAGTTTTAGCGTTATAAAGAGCTCTACAAAAAAACTGAACCCGATTCAACAGAGGGAGATAGATAGCCGTAGTACGACGGTAATGTTCATTACTGGAGTGAGAGGGCGCCACAGTGTCACCACGTCTGCTTCTATTAGCTTTCTGCCACGGTTGAAAAGAAATGAGCAGCACACCTTTTTTGTTTTTTTGGCCGACAAGGACGGATGTCCAGGTCGCACAGTGAACTGCGGCGTGTGACAGGGTACATCAAACTGGTGACACAGTGAACTGTGGTGTGTGACAGGGTACATCAAACTGGTGACACAGTGAACTGTGGCGTGTGACAGGGTACATCAAACTGGTGACACAGTGAACTGTGGCGTGTGACAGGGTACATCAAACTGGTCGTACAGTGAACTGTGGCGTGTGACAGGGTACATCAAACTGGTGACACAGTGAACTGTGGTGTGTGTGACAGGGTACATCAAACTGGTCGTACGGTGAACTGTGGCGTATGACAGGGTACATCAAACTGGTGAGACAGTGAACTGTGGCGTGTGACAGGGTACATCAAACTGGTGACACAGTGAACTGTGGCGTGTGACAGGGTACATCAAACTGGTGACACAGTGAACTGTGGCGTGTGACAGGGTACATCAAACTGGTGACACAGTGAACTGTGGCGTGTGACAGGGTACATCAAACTGGTGACACAGTAAACTGTGGCGTGTGACAGGGTACATCAAACTGGTGACACAGTGAACTGTGGCGTGTGACAGGGTACATCAAGCTGGTGACACAGTGAACTGTGGCGTGTGACAGGGTACATCAAACTGGTCGTACAGTGAACTGTGGCGTGTGACAGGGTACATCAAGCTGGTCGTACGGTGAACTGTGGCGTATGACAGGGTACATCAAACTGGTGAGACAGTGAACTGTCGCGTGTGACAGGGTACATCAAACTGGTGACACAGTGAACTGTGGCGTGTGACAGGGTACATCAAACTGGTGAGACAGTGAACTGTGGCGTGTGACAGGGTACATCAAACTGGTCGTACAGTGAACTGTGGCGTGTGACAGGGTACATCAAACTGGTGAGACAGTGAACTGTGGCGTGTAACAGGGTACATCAAACTGGTCGCACACAGGGCCGGATTTCCGCCTAGGCCCACAAGGCCCGGGCCTCAGCCAGCCATGGGGCCCCGTTGGTGGAATCTTTACATAAGCCCAAAAGACTGGCTTCATTATCAAAAAGCTTTATCGAAAATAATAGTATAATAAATATTTTTACTACATTTTGCATACACTGCCCAGTAGTAAAGTGCACAAGGTTCGTTTGTGTTGGTTTGTCATTGTAAGCTGCGTTCTGAGCTGCTGTTGCGATATTGTGGAGAAGGCGTAGGGTGGGTGTGACAGATTGCACACCAGTAAAAAACGGCACGACCCCGACTTCCCCCTCCCCATACCACACACAGGACAAGACACCGCCCGAGCCGGAATTTGGGTTTCAGATTACAGATAATTGACAGGGACCGGGAGAACAATTTTTTTAATGTCGACTGACTTGACCAGAGGCCAGGGAGATGTCACAGGTAGTTTATGGGGACATGCCAAAGGTTTCAATGCGTTTTAATGCATTTAAATAGATGGCCTTCTACAATTTCACCTGCATACCTTTGGTCACCAATATTTAGACAGGGAAAATGTTAGATCGGGGAATAGGAAGCCAGGGAGGTTTAGGAATAGGTTTTGAGGCGCATTGTGGTTGTTGTGAGATCACTTTCTGATTAGGATGTTTTAAAAAAAAACAGTAGGAACTATGTTATGACCATAGAAGTTTTGGCTGAGTTTGATCCTTTTCTGGACTTACGCATAAAACGCCACGGTAACACAGGAAGTGTCACAACATCATATCTTTCGTCAAAAATATGCGATGAAATGGTTAATATCATGGCAGAAAAGGAAGAAAAAGAAATAATTACAATACAATCGTGACTGGCATAAAAAAGCAAAATATTTCTCTATTTCTGTGGACTCTACTCCGGACATTTCTCATGTAGATAAATTTTCTTTCATTGTGAGATATGTCTCTGAAGACGAATATTATTTTGATGTTTATTAAAGTCACTGAAGTCAAAACAAATTATATGTTATGTACTGCAGCATTTAAATTGCTGAATTTCCAAAATTGCTTCGAGCTGGTTTGGGGGGGGGGCAAAAGTAAAAAGTGCCTAGGGGCCCTGGGTCTCTTAAATCCTGGCCTGGTCACACAGTAAACTGTGGCGTGTGACAGGGTACATCGGTCGGAGAGGCATCGATGGCGGGGTCACCTTGACATACACCCCGTTGACCCATCTGAATCACGCAAATGGTGGAACAACGAAGCCCTGTAAGAAAATACGTGTGCAACATCGCCAACGCACGGCCGCCACGGGTCTTAACACGCGGAAACCACAGCGACACTGACACCGGGTAATTGGAACTACCGAAGGAGCCCATAAAGTTGCATGGCAAAGGATTTTTTTTAAAACCCGAAACGATAAGGATCTATGTTTCCTTAATCTAATACAGTGATTGCGAAACTTTTTGGGGCCGCGTGCCCAAAATTCAATTAAAATATACTTATATATAGCAAAATGCCAAACACAAAGTGCCAGCAAAGTGGTTTGATAGAAAATAACAGCTTCGTTTAAAAAAAAATAATTCTATATATAACTTTTAAAAGTATCTTTTTTGTTTTGTTTTTAATTTAACAAAATTTTTGCTATTTAAGCTTATAACTACCGTAATATAAGAGGGTGGAAATTGAGGGGAAACAAGGAACTGAGAAAATTAGCATTTTTTATTTTTATTTCGCACCCTAATAAACCAGCAGACTGATGAACACGCTATGAAAGAATGCGGCGTGTTGTATGTTGGTGATAACAATTGAGAAAATCAACAATTATCAAACTCAATTAGCGATAAAATATTGTTTAAAAAATCACGGTAAAAAAAGGGGGGGGGGCGAACATTTTATTAATTAATTTTTATTTTTTGTGAGTGTAGAACTGGGGTAAAACATGAAATACATTATTTGCATTCAAATTAGCCGTTTCATTTTAGTAAAAAGGAATCAATAATACGTTTTCTATTGTTCTTTTAAGCTCCTTAAATAATAAAGTATGCACTTAATCTAATTAGCACTGTGGTCCAGAATATTGAAACAATGAAGTCGGCATTAAAGTGGGAAATAAAAAATTAAAAAAATAAATAAATAAATACTGTGGCTCTCTCCCATGGACAAGTCACCCCACCTCAACCACACACACCCAAGGTTGTGTCCGGGTGGCCTGGACATCATAAAAAAGAATGGGGCTATCAAAAGATCAGTGACTCAACAAAAGTGACGTCACCACCACATCACGGCTGACTGGAGTGCACGCCGGTAGCCTGACTAGTACTTGACACCGCCAGCAACCAAACACAACAGCTTTCACCAACCGAGGGGTGTATATTAGTGTACAATAAAAAAAAACGTAAAAACAAAGTTTTTGACTATAAATCCCTTATATATGAGACATAACTAAAAGTATTGATTATGTTCAAACGCGACAAACATTTACAGACTGACACCGAGTGATATCCCCTAGCTTTAGAACCGGGGGAAGGGGCGTGAGGGGGTGTGGACATCGACGGGTGGCGTCAACGCGTGAACTCAACTGGCATGTGAAAGAAAAACAATAAACCGTGAATTTGAATTACATATGTTATATAGAGATAAACTAAAATGCATTAATTTAATTATGGTACGTTCGATCCATCTGAAATATCGATACGATGCCTTGTTAGATGACACGAGTCTATGTGCCAAATTTCAGCTCGATGGCATCATGGGAAGTGGGTTATTTTTAACTTTTGTTTTTCTGCCCGACGTAGGAAGAGATGACGCCAAGATTTCGAAGTTAATATAAGGGATTTAATAAAGGAACATTTCTACCAATAAGACGAATTCTCCCCAAAGACAAGAGTTATCAAATAACAAGTGGTAAATTAAACACAAGTCACTGAGTTATTCCCAGTAGATAAATAATTGAACACGACATTTTTAACTATTTAGCCTTTGATAAAATACATACCGTATATTCAGTCGTATAAGACGACTGGGCGTATAAGACAGACCCCCCCCCCTTATTTCCCTGTTAAAATATAGGTTATAAGCTATTTCCACGTTTAAGTTTAAGACCACTCCTCTTCCAAAAACACTCAAGTTTGAAACTAGCTTCAAATTCTTTTCTTCTTGCTGGTGGAGACATTATGGGGTCTTGACTGTTGGTCTTTTGTATACTGTACTGTATTACGGTACTGGTGCTGTACTGTATGAACAAATACGATAAGACAATACCCGGCGTATAAGACGATCCCGGCCCTTTGAGAGGATAGTTAGGGGTTAAGAGGTCGTCTTATACTTTATACGCCGGAATATACGGTATATTAAAAAAACACGTTTAAACTTATGAGAACAAAAGAGTGTCTTTTTTTTTAAAAATGTCTCTTTAAAATATTTGTAATTTACCCTTTTTGTCCTTGTGAAATTGTGTCATCAATTTTAATCCCCAGTGCATATAGGACCGGGATCAAAGACTTCGTCACGGAGCTATCGCCGCTTTGATAATCGTGTGGTAGCAGGGCCGTCTATAAAGTACGTCACGCTATTTTTGACCATTTTAAACTCCCCCCTGACATAAATCTTGGACCCCCCCCCCTAAAGTACGTCACACTTTCTAACAAAAATTGTTATTTTTATTAACAAAATAATTAAAATTTAATATAAAACACCGTGACGTCACACATGGTCGGACCCCCTCCCCCTGTCACACTTTCTTTCACCACCTCCCCCCCTCTGGAGCGTGACGTACTTTATGGACGGCCCCTTTAAGTCATTTAAAAACTTACTTACTTGTTAAAATAAACTTATTAAAATAATTTATTGAATTTAATTTATTTTGATTTATCAGAACGCATATCATGCAAATTATAGCTCAAAGAAATATCGACCACAAGATTAATGCGGGCGGACAGACGAAGCAAGATAAATAAAAGCTTCTTAAGATATGGTAGGGCAGTACAAAGGACATTTCGCTTAAATTGAAATGACTGAAATTGAAACAACTTAAATGTTCCCATGTTAAAAATTAAAGTTCACATTGTCTTTAATTTTTAACATGGGAACATTTAAGTTCTCATTGTCTTATCTTTTGCGTATGGGTTGTCTCTCTCCATCAGAAACGTCCCTAGGTTTGGTGTCCCCCAGTGCGGTAGCTCATGGTGTCACCCCATCATCACTTAACCCATATACCTCCTCCGAGTCTGCCAAAGCCAAATAACGGGAACATACAGAATTTTACGCCTTGTGATGGTCCGCACTCCCCCCCCCCACAGTGACGCATCTGCCCCCACCCCCGTCTTATCCAGTACTGGTATGTGAACCGCCCACGCCATAATATCTTACCTTGTGTGTTAATCGCCCCCATGTCCAGTACGCAGTGGTCATTGTTGTTAATCCCATCGACGGTGTTCCACTTCCTTGAATTATTGGTAAACGGTGCCAGATCTACATAACACTCGGACATCATCGTCAACAGATTGGTGCGCGGCAAGAACACGTGCCACACGGTTCACCTGGCGTGACCGTCTCAACCTAGGATAACATCAGTAGTTCCCCTTGTCGCGAGCCCCAGGCGACAAAACTTCACACTTTGCAGAGGGCTTTGATTTTTTTTTAAATCCCAAACCGACGAAGAATTGGAGGGGTGAGCGATTTTCAAACGTCAACTCAAAATATGTACACATCACCACTGAATATATATGATATATACCTACACACAACACAACATTTTATACACATTTGCTTAAACTACAATGGTTTAAGAATTTCAATCCAGTTTCCGCCGGTGTTTCCGCACAATTAGACAAGTTCAGAAAACAGAACGTAAAACTGTAGAAACTCCAAGAAGCTGCTATCCGTTAGATTTTAGACAATTAATGATCACTACACGACCACCGACCGCGTTTGACTAATTTCAACTCAAAACTCCCCACGAGTCTAGGGATGCGCAGCACGAGCAGGCGTTCGTGTGTGGAAATCCCCGCCTTGACATTTCAAGTCTACGTCTTCTAATCCTGGACCCTACGTCAATAACGGCGGTTGACGACAGAGACGTGCGAAGGAAGAGGACGCTCGCTGCTGGTGAGTTGCGAGGGAAGGAGGGAGGGGGTGTGGACGAGCTTTAGGGCGGAGGGGGTTGAGTTTTCAATTTCAGTTATTATTTTAGTCGAGCACATGAGTCTCAAAATTAAATACACGGGGGTGGGATTTGATGGTGAGTTTGTCGTGTGGCTTATAGATAAGTGGATTTTGTGTGGATTTCTTAGCGGCGTAGTCGATTCAACAATACACACACGAAATTTTGTTGTCACTAATGATTAAAAAAAATATTAAAAAATTGAATTTCTACTTTTGGTGCCATGACGATTCCATCGTTCCCACAGTGGCGTAGCTAGGTATTTGTAGGCCCGGTAGAGGGGGGGGGCTTGGCCTCTTTTGGAGGGGGGGGGTCTGCATACATGGCGGTGGCGTAATATTTAATGTGAAAAAAATTCGGACCTTTCTTTTGGGGCCCCTTTCAAGTGGGGAGAATTTCGATTTTTGACCACGCCTCTTCCTCTCCTAGCAACGCCACTGCGTTCCCATCAGTAAAAAGACAAGATTCAATGCTATATAGGGCTAATATTACAATGATACTCCACCTAACATGGTAAACACAATACAACCTTGGAGGCATGCGGTATTACAAGACAAGCCGGGATTTTTAACAGCAAACTAACAATTTTATTTTAAAGACAACGGTAAGGTGCCCGTCACTTCGGGCGTCCCCGGCCCAAAAAATCAACACTGTCGTCAGTAGCGTAGCTAGGGGAGGGGGAGTAGAAATTTGAAAGTCCCCCCGGGCCCTCACTTGAAAAAAAAGGGGGGGGGGCAAATGAGTGTAAATTATCTCATGTCATAATGTCAAAATTCAGAGCCCACAAAAGAGGCCAAGCCCCACCCCCCGGGCCCATAAATCCCTAGCTACGCCACCGACTGTCGTTCAGTTTCTCAGCTCGCCTTAGCAACCAACCTTAACGAGCTATTCGCCACCGCACACCCTTCCCCGCCAGTGGATGCGGCAAGGATACAGGAGACGTTCAATTTCAACATTTTTAATAATAAATGGAACCCCACAATGCGACAGGCTGCCGTTTGTAATAGCCACAAACAAGGGGAACGTGAGACAGGAAAATGTGAGGTGAGAGGAAGTTAGCGTCTTGTTCAGCTAATAACGCTAACGACAGTCGCATAGCACGAGAAATCCTGACCACGGCGAAGACTTGACAGGTCAGATTCAGAATGAGATGTTTTGAGACCTGAGAGCTCCTGCAACAGGCAGCCACGTGTGGGGGTATGAACAGTTGGCCGCGCGCTTGCGTGGGTGTCACACAAAGCCAGCATCTTAGAATTGATAGTGCATTAGTATAGCGATACCAGAGATCTGCCATTCAGCACGTACCGACCAAGACCGCATGAGAACCAAGCTGTATGTAACTGTAACCCAAACCAGCGGTTATACCTGTGACCAACGTTCCCTTTAAGCTACGCGGCTTCGCAGTTGTCTGACCATACACCGCGCAGTAACTTAGAATTACCGCCGAACCAAATTTTGATAAGGATAATATAAATATAATACATATATTCGTGTTTTGGGGGTGTAGAATTGTGCACAGATAAATTAAATGGATGCTGGGCAACTTTGCACACAAAATCTTTATTTTGCACAAAGATCAATGTTCCTTAGAGGGAACATAGCCTGTGACCGACAACTGACCGACTATCGAAGACTGGCCGGCTATCAGAGACTCCTGCATTACAATTCCTACAGGTAATTTTATACTGATGACCGAATGTTTACCTTGAGGGAGTCATCAGGAGGTAGGAAGAACACAGGGCGTTCATGTGTGACAGCCCTCTACACAAGTATACGGGATGTCAATAATTTAAAAAAAATAATTGTTCGATGCCAGCGGCATAACATCAGTGGAATATGAAGTTGCACCTTTGCTGTCTTTGGTAAAACGATAAACGCCGGTCATTTTCATTGCATGGTTATCAACACTGCGACCAAATTTTCAGACCACGCATCCCAAGAAAGGAGCTGATTGCTACAAACAAAGGGCGATGATGAAGTTCAACCATTCTGTCAAAATTGAAACTAGTCTTTAGACACAGTAACACTGGACCACCTACTTGGTCCATCTACCCAAGGAGTAGACACATTAAACTGGTCCACCTACTTGGACCACCCATCCAAGGACTAGACACAGTAACACTGGACCACCCACACAAGGACTAGACACAGTAACACTGGACCACCTACTTGGACCACCCATCCAAGGACTAGACACAGTAACACTGGACCACCCACACAAGGACTAGACATAGTAACACTGGACCACCCACACAAGGACTAGATACTGTAGAATTGGACCACCTACTTGGTCCACCCACCCAAAAATAGAAGCTGATCACTACAGGCAGACGACGCTGTGACGTGACAGTAATCCCTGCCGTCCAACAATGAAGATTAACACCTCTTAGCATGGTCACGTGGCGCCCCTGACCCGATTACTCCCGCACGACCCCCCCCCCACCAACCCACGACGGCAAGAGTAGTGCTGACGAAACAGTTCAAGTGACATACACGTGACCAGACAGCTGACAGCTCTATTTTTAACTGTTCGGTATGCAATACTCACACAACCTCTTGTGATGGGACGACAACCTAGCCAGAAAACCACCATGTCACTGCCACCAACTCAGATGTGTACTTGCCACACACCCAAATGTGTACTTGCCACACACCCAAATGTGTACTTGCCACACACCCAAATGTGTACTTGCCCAATAGTTGTACATGCCATCCACTCAAATGTGTACGTGCACCCACCCAAATGTGTTCTTGCCATTCTCTCAAATGTGTACTTGCCACCCACTCAAATGTGTACTTATCACCCACCCAAATGTGTACTTTCCACCTAAGCAAATGTGTATTTCTCAAGCACACACACTTAACGGATGACTTTCACTTTCAATAATTATCCTAATCCATTAAGCCAAAGTCCAGGCATGTTCTAGCCAGGGATGGCACTGTTGGAAAATTGTAAGGCCATTATGTTTCTGATTTAACAATACATTTCCTTTATTCTGAATTCTAACAAGGGACGGCTTAGACTTACACGTACACACTAAGGCACTTCTTATCGGGAGGAGGGGTGGGTGGTAAGAAGAGGAGGGCATTCTTTTGTCAAAACTACCTCACGTCAAAAGGTTTGCATTACTAATTTGGATACCAAAGACGGAAACAATCAAAATATAACACTAATAACGATCTATGTGGTAAAATAATTAAATCACCCCCCCCCCACACACACACACACACAAGCCTGTATTGAACACGAATATAAGAACATTTGTAAAATCTCAAGCCAGTTGACCATTGAGAGTAGGTGAAAAAAATTCGATTACTGGATTTTGAGACAGACCCCCAGGTAAGGTGTATCGTTGAGGATTTTAACATTAAGGTGTAATGATAATAGGTGATATTTAAATGTTTTGTTAAATGAATGTGGGTCCCGATTTGGGTAAATTTGAAAATCCTTCTACTATAGCTACCAAGCTTAATATCTGAGAAGAGTTAGCGAGATTGTTCAGGTTCTGGCATAGAACAACAACGTGTGGAAATCCTGGCATAGCACAACAAAGTTGTGACAATCTGCTGACTGAGGGGCCGTCCATAAAGTACGTCACGCTCCAGGAGGGGGGAGGGGGTGTAAGAAAGTGTGACAGTTTGTGACACGGGGAAGGGGGGGGGGTCCAGCAACGTGTGACGTAACGGTATTTTCAATTAAATTTTAATTATTTTGTTAATAAAAAATAAATTTGTCCCAAAATGTGACGTACTTTAGTCCTAGATTTGTGACAGTTTGTGACAGGGTGAGGGAGAGGGCTAAAAATTGTCAAAAATAGCGTGACGTACTTTATGGAAGGCCCCTGATATTTATTTATTTATTTTTAAATCTACAATGTGTACATTTGAAGAACGCCCCAATATTAATGCAGACACCACAAAAGGCAAAACGATAAAAAGAAGTTACTCTTAACTCTTAACGTTGAAAATGTGGTTCGTAGTAACATCTTAAAATGTTAACGCTACGTGATTACATTCATATGCCTAAGGGAGGGTTGCCAGATTGTAATTTGGGTAAAAGGCCAAACCTACTGCCAAAAAAAGGCCAAAATTATGTTATATGAAAAATGTCACCAAAAAATGACGTCACGCACCTAGGGGGCGGGAGGGGGTCACAGATTTGTAGCAATGTATGACGAGGGTGCTTTTAAGAACTGTGACGTCATATTGGAAAGGGTCTTGCTCTTGATTACGTTGGACGAGGGGGGGGGTGAAAATACATTTAAAAATCTGCCAATATCGCGTGACGTCATTTGTGGACGGCTCATAACGGCTGAAAATAAGTTAACTATTTAAAATGAAGGCAAAACCAGGAGTAAAAGAATAATAAATGTGTAAATGCCAATTTTCGTATGTATGGTTGTACTCACAAAATAAATAGACTTTGATACTAACATACAAATTTGAAAGAAAAGCTTCAGGTCATCCTTTTCATCTAGACTGCTATATGCAGTATTATTATAAACTTAATCAGATGTCAAGTCATCAAGCAATCTTGGTGACATGACAAAGTCCTTACTGCATTTATTTGTAAACAAAAGCTCAGCCCTGACTCTAACAATAGCGTCTAAAAGTGTGCGCTGCATTCTGTATCTGGCTTTGTCTTAATAGCCTCTTCGTTAAACTTTTAAAAAACTTTTTAATGTCTAAAATACACGTAAGCTATTCCAAAAAGAAAATAATTAATAAGGTTATTGACTTATTGGCGAATTTTTATTTATATATATATATTTTTTTTTGTGATAAAGATTATTTTTATATATTTATTATGTATTTTTATTATCTTTTTAAAGAAAAAGGCCAAATTAAGGCCAAAAACAATTTTTGAGGCCAAACCCTCTTAAAAAAGGCCAAATTTTGAGAATTTGGCCTTAAAAAGGCCAATATGGCAACCCTGACCTAAGACACACACATTCGCACGACATATCTGTGACTATGTGTCGTCACCTTTCAAGGGAAATAACGGAGAGAAAAAAATAACTTTAAGAAGTTCTTACGTAAGAGCTAAATTTAGGCCCACGAAAGACGAGCCGCGTGAAGCTTTCAAAATTAATTACCCATTGGATCGTCTCAATTTTTTAGACCTGGGATTTTTAATCATGGCAGAGACCCTCAACAAATAGAAGTCTTATCTGTTCTGTCACCGGTTGTAAACTGTAAACTCAAGCCATTGCAATTGACAACATTTTCCTCAATAAAGCAGCTGTCATGCTTATTGGTATGTTTCATATCAATACGAGCCTATTATCTGCTTCTATATAACTATAGGGTTCCTGTTACCCACTGATGTAGCTCTTGGTGTCACCCCTCACGACTAACTCCATAGACCTCCCCCGAGTATGTCAGTATCAAGTAACTGAAACATTCAGAAGTTTACGTTTTGGTGTCACCCCTTGAGATGGCGTCACCTGGTGCGGTCCGCACCCAAGCATCCCCTCATAGTGACGCCCCTGTCTATACATCATAACAGAGGGATTCGATTTCCACACACGTCTTCATTTAAATAAGGTAGTAAAGATAAAAGATAAAATGACGTCCGATTCTAAATGGGTTCGATTGCGGTCATATTCGATAGCTCTAAACAGCTTGACTCCCGATTTTCACCAGGGAATACATGCGGTTGATACGTTTCTCCCTCAGACCCTAGGGAAAAAATAGAAATTTCGATAACTGAAATCACTAATTTAACGGACCTATCCAATCAGTACTGTGACCGCAAAGGGGATGGGGGACATTGTATGTAAGCTACATACTCGGCATTCTGATTGGAAGTTGATAGTTTAACTACGCCACTAGCTCTCGTGTAAATGATTGGAGGATTATTAAAACAATTTTTTGTATTTAAAAACAAAGTCTTAACGGATTCAGGGATTTCAAGTAAGGCCATCCATAAATGGCGTATGCACCTAGAGGGGGTGTCATACATTTGTTACGATGTGTGACGAGGGGGGGTGTTTAAGAAATGTGACGTCAAAACAATAACGCGCAACTTTAAATACAAGCTTTAAATATTTGATTGTTTACAATTTATTATATGACATTTTACATGGATTCACGCGTGTAACGATAATAGAGTGCAGCCTAACACTAAATACATACTGAAATGACAAAAAAGTGATTTGAAAAATGCTCATTTTAAAACAGAAAATACGCCTTTTAGGGGGGCGGCGGCAAAGCTTTGTGACGTCATATTGGATGGGGTTAAGGGGCAGTCCATAAAGTACGTCACGATAAATTTGACCTTTTTAACTCCCCCCTCCCCCTGTCACAAATCTCTGACCTCCCCCCCCCCACCAAGTACGTCACACTTTCTAACAAAAATGTTTTTATTAACAAAATAGTTAAAATTTAATATAAAACACCGTGACGTTACACATGGCGGACCCCCCTCCCCCTGTCACACTTTCTTACAACCCCCCTCTGTCGCGTGACGTCCTTTATGGACGGCCCCTAAATTATATTTTTAACAAAACATTACTAACATTACTTTCATTTTAAAACGCCAACAGAAATGCCCCCTGACCTTTTTTTTAATCTATAGGGCTTGAATTATTTAGAATCTGTTAACTGCTTATTAATGCCCGTCGCAAGATACGAAACGTGTCTTCAAATATGGGATTTATTTCACCGATTCCAATAGCGACGTTTTAACCGCGTCTTAAAACTTGATGGAAGCGAATCACCAAGTCGACTGTCTCTGTCACGTGCAGAGGTTTGAACGAGTCACGGTTTTAGCCTATACCATAGCGCTCACATGTGAAAGTGGGGGAAGGGGTATACGCCATGCAGTTATGGGAACACCCCTTGGCAATCAGCGGAATTTTCCACCACCCTGTAGCAATCAGCAGAATTGTCCATCATCCTGTAGCAATCAATGGCATCGTCCATCACCTTGCGGCAATCAGTGGTTACTCCATGAACATGGATTCAAATTTTATGCGTAGAAAAAGTGTTACCCATAGATTACAAACGTCAACGTGAAATTGTGCTATGCGTATACGGGATAAAACTCAACAGTCTTATTTCTTCAAACAGATTGTATGTGTACATTTTATAAGTGCGCTCTTCCGTTGCTAAGTCCGGCTGTGCACGTCTAAAAATGCACACCAAGTCTGGTGCACTTTATCGACTCGCTCTCTTTAACATATACGCTGGCAAACCACATACTTCACGCGTTCTTCCAGTTTTTCCTGTGAGTACGTGAACTTTGAAAAATTATTTAGAAGTGAGGCGTTGAAAGACATGGGGAGAAAAAAATTCTCAACAATATAAACAAAACAAGAGATGACAGTTCACACTACACCCTATAGCATGAAGCCGGCAATGGATACCAGGAGTGAAATTGAGCACCAAATAAGAGCAAAGGGGTTTTAAATAAATATTTAAAAAATCGTTTTTTTTTAAAGGGACACGCTTTTAACATAATCACTACTTTTAGTTATGTCTCATATATAAGCATGGGCGTAGGGAAGGGGGGGCAAGGGGGGCATTTGCCCCCCCCCTACATTTGAGAAAAAAATATTTATTTATTAAATGCATTAATAAATGTTGTGTTTTAACTATTACAGCACTAATTTGTAAGTCTTGTTAATTTCTAAGGCTTTTTTCAACCCTTATTTTATACTGAACTTGAATTTAATTGAAAATTGTACCTGTATGGCATTGCCAGTTAAAATAAAAATAAAGTGGGATTTTTTGCCCCCCCCCCTGGAAAAATTCCTAGCGACGCCCATGTATATAAGGGATTTATAGTCAAAATCTTTGTTTTTTCATTTTTTTTTAAAACTTATAATAAAAACTCTTTAAAATTCACGTCTGAAGCCCACACATCTTTTTTAAATCCTTTATATTAACTCGTGGTGTCTGCGGCCGACCGACCGACCTTGCTTGCTTGTCGCCAAAACTTTTGATCGATTTTTAACCCACTTGCTCGCAAGATAGCGAGCTGAAATTTTGCAGGCAGTTTTGTACCGATGATAAAAACAATGTATCAAAATTTCAGATCGATCGCATGTACCGTAATTAAATTATTGATTTTTTAGATTATTTTATTTATTCCTATGTATCATGCTGTTTTTTTTGAGATAGAGCGTCGCGGTGCGTATTATATTGAACAACCTTTCTGTCGCGCAATAAGGTGCGTATTTTATTGACAGCTCTTTTTATAAACATATTCCTGATCGGTGCGCATTATATTAAACATGTTTTACGACACAACTGCAATTTTGTATTTCTGGATGGTCTGGCGCTGCGTATTATAATGAACATTCTTTTAGTTACTTCTCGTACATAAAGGATTTATAGTCAAAAACTTGGTTTTTTACGGGTTGTTTTTATTACCACTATTTTTTTTATACCAAACACCTCATAAGCGCCGGCCCAACGTTTTATACCACGGTGTTGTGTTCACGTGGTGAACTCATGGATGTCAACAAAGCAGACGAGTACCGATGCTTATATATAGACTATAGATAAACTAATAAAACAAACCCGTAAAAACAAAATTTTCTACTATAAATCCCTTATATTTTAGTCATAATTAAAAGTATTGATTATGTTTCAACGCCACAAATATTTACGGACTGACACCGAGTGATGTCCCCTGTCTTTTAACGGGGGATGGGTCGTGAGGGGGTGTCGGCACGACGGTCGACGTCTAAGCGTCAACTCAAACTCACGTGGGAAATAAAACAAACCCGTAAAAACAAAGTTTTTGACTATAAATCCCTTATATATGATACCTAACTAACAGTATTGATTATTTTCAAACGCTACAAACATTGACGGACTGACACCGAGTGATGTCCCTTGTCTTTAATAAATGGGGGTGGGACGTGAGGGGGTGTCGGCACGACGGTCGGCGTCAACTCAAACTCACGTGGAAGTGGAAGAAAAAAACAATAACAAACCGTGAATTTGAATTACATACCTCATATAAGGATAAACTAAAAATGCATTAATTTAATTACGGTACGATCGATCGATCTGAAATTTTGATATGATGCATTGTTAGGTTAGACGGGTCCGTGTGCCAAATTTCAGCTCGATCGGATCACTGGAAGTGGGTCATTTTCGACTTTTGTTTTTCCGCCCGCCCATGAGATGATGAGACGGCCGCGAAGTTAATATAAGGGATTTAATAAAACAAACCCGTAAAAACAAAGTTTTCTACTATAAATCCCTTATATTTTGGTCATAATTAAAAGTATTGCTTATGTTTAAACGCCACAAATATTTACAGACTGACACCGAGTGATGTCCCCTTTCGTTTAACGGGGGATGGGACGTGAGGGGGTGTCGGCACGACGGTCGACGCCTAAGCGTCAACTCAAACTCACGTGGAAAAAAACAATAACAAACCGTGAATTTGAATTACATACCTCATATAAGGATAAACTAAAAATGCATTAATTTAATTACGGTACGTTCGATCGATCTGAAATTTTGATACGATGCATTGTTAGGTTAGACGGGTCAGTGTGCCAAATTTCAGCTCGATCAAATCACGGGAAGTGGGTCATTTTCGACTTTTGTTTTTCCGCCCGCCCATGAGATGATGAGATGACGACAGACAGAGACGGCCGCGAAGTTAATATAAGGGATTTAAAAATGCAATAATTTTAATACGGTACATTCGATCGATCTGAAATTTTGATACAATGCATTGTCATCCAAGATCTATCTGTGGTAAAAAATTTAGATCTCTAGGACCATCAGAAGTGGTATAATTTTACGTTTCAAGTTTTGAAGGAAGGATGGATGGATGGAAGGATGGATGGATACAACATACAAACAATGTGACTTAAATTTAAATAAAAGCGTGTAAAAATGGTAAAACTTTCTTGAACATTTGACACACCGCTGCCACATTCGCCCCGGGAAACCATCAAAACTTACGCAAACGTGTGCTCCCCGAAGCATCCAGTGCCATGTTGACTGCAATCACAAGCAACAATGGCGCCCGCCCCACGTTTTTAGTCATATTAAATCGAAGTACTTGAACTAATAAGTTTTAAATTATTTTCTTCTTTTTAGTCCGCTTATAAAAACGTGGTTTTTTAAAAAAAAATTTGTACTTCTATTTATTATTATTACTACTACTACGTTTTTATTAACTCGCTTTCGTTGGGCATTGTTTGTCCAAGATTTTTTCAAATCTGCCAACGTAAAATTGAACCACTTCTATGGTCCTAGAGATCTGAAAATTTTACCACAGATAGATCTTGGATGACAATGCATTGTATTAAAATTTCAGATCGATCAAATGTACCGTTATTAAATTATTGAACTTTTAAGTTTATCTATAGTCTATATAAAAGCATCTGTACCGTCGGCTTTTGTTGACATCCGTGAGTTCGCCCCGTGACCACATCACAATGTTTTTAAAACGTTGGGCGGGCGCTTGTGAGGTGTTTGGTAAAATAAATAGAGGTAAAAAAATATTTTTAAAAACCAGGTTGTTATAAGTGGACTAAAAAGAATAAAATAAATAGAAGTAAAAAAAAAGATTTTTAAAAACCACGTTTTTACAAGCGGACTAAAAAGAAGAAAATAAGTTAAAACTTATTAGTTCAAGTACTTCGATTTAATATGATTAAAAACGTGGGGTGGGTGTTTGGTATAAAAATTAAAGATTTCTAATTTAGAAGGCAAAATAGAGATCTATAAGTGAGAGAATGAGTGAACCGCATATGTTAAACCTCATAAGCGCCCGCCCCACGTTTTTAGTCATATTAAATCGAAGTACTTGAACTAATAAGTTTTAAATTATTTTCTTCTTTTTAGTCCGCTTCTAAAAACGTGGTTTTTTTTTAATCTTTTTTTTTACTTCTATTTATTTTTGCTTGGGAAAATCAAGATTCATTGACCACAACAACCACGGAGAACTACAGAAATTGAAGTCTGGGTCCACTGTGCTTAATGGATCCAACACTCGACAAGATTTCAACATCCTCGCTGGACAGTCTCTGAATACACATGTTGATAAAATTGACCCCAAGTATGGTATGTATCCCTGGAAACACCAATGCACCAATGTTCCCTCTAAGGTTAGTTGGTCGATGTGCAAAGTAAAAAAACAAACTGGCGTGCAAAGTTGCACAGCATTCGTTTTTTGTGCAATATTTTATTAAATTTGCTGCGCGGTAATTCTAAACTGCTGCGCGGCGTCGGTCAGATATCTGCGTTGCCGCGCAGTTTAAAGGGAACATTGCCCTCCACCCACAGCTTAAGGATGAGAACCGGTGGCATGTTACAACTGTGATTTCCGTAGTTGTTGAATATCCCCCCCTCCTCGCCTGCCTATCGATCCAAGACAGCGGATGAACCAGACAGGATATAAGCAGCACTCGTGCGTCGTGGCTTCTATTTCGGGCGGTGTGTCGTTCATTTCAAGATACAAGCATGGCCAGACCAGCCCATGGTGGACCACTATTGGATCAGTCTCAGAAATAAGCTGTTTCACTTGAAAATCGCGTCTATAACTTACTCTCCTTTTAAAAACGCATTTGACATCGGAACACGAACAAGCAATATAACTTATAACCCGTGGTGGGTTCTGGTATATTGGGATCCAAAGCAACGTCCACGTGCATCCACGGCACGATTTTCATTTTAAAATTTATTCCTTCTCCAGAACGCATGAAGACGATAGAATTCTATTTTGGCATAAGCCTATTCACGTTAGCACATGACCACAACCCAATACTAAACAAGGAATCGGAACTTCTTTTCCGTAAGAGCATAAGTTTCCAGTAGGTCTGACAATGATCAAGGTTGGTGACCTCTTCAATTTGTTTATCGTGCGAGGGTACTGTAGGGACGGTTACCCAAAAAAATTATAATTCTTGGGAAGTGCGAAATTGCGGAATGTCATGGTGATCTAGGCCAAGGCATTGCAGGATGCTCACAAGCCACAAGATAAGGACGAACATTGTTCAACTTGTCCCCTGGCACTGCCTACCCACGTTATGCCACTGGGCCGGTTCAGCAGCCACTCAAGTCTGGCGCACTGGGCTATAATCATAATTTGAAATAGGTGTGGATTTAAAAGAAGAAAGGGCTCGGGTGCCGCAGGAAAACATCAGGACGGCATTCATGTATTTTATTTTGTTTTTTGTTTCTAAAAAATAAAAAACATATTTATTCCACAAAGAATTTGGTAGGTCTAGGGGGATTTTCCTCCACCATTGTTTTGACTCATTAGAAATACATTCTGGACGGTACTTGTCTATTATCCGACCACCAAGATTTTTAAAATTATTTTTATTTTTTTAATAACTGTTGTAAATAATATACATACTATTTATAAGCCATGCTAATACAGTATAAAATAAATTATACTTAACAATATTCACTATATTCAGAATTCACTTTATTAATTGAACTATATTGAAGTTTGACAAGAATGAGAACAACACTGATTAAAATCAATCTAAACGATAAATGAAAGAAACCTGCCATTAAAAAAATGGGCTACCTTATGTATTATCAATTGTAATATAATATCACTATTTATTTTTTTAATTCGTCATAGATTACACTCACGAAACTGTTAATCACAGCCTACATTTCGTTGATACTATTACCGTTGCTAACACCCAACTAATCGAGCGGCAATGGAAATCAGTAAATAAAGGAGCCAAATAAACGCCACAACGGGACTCCGTGTCATATTATTATTATAGATATAAAATTATATTAACATTTATTTATCAGTAATTTGTAAATTGTAATAGCCTAAGTTTCGCGGAGTTTCCAGCAGTTAATAACCCTCAAAAAAATTAAAAACTTTTTGGTGGTCGGATAACAGACAAGTACCTTCTGGACTTCTCCTAAAAACCACGTCAGATCCATACAGTATTTTATAAGGTTGCACCATCCATGGCCCCAGAGAAAAGGGTTTGATAGGCATATGGGTTTGATACCCAACTATGGGGGTTTGGCTGGGCTGGTTTGTTAAGGAAGTAATATTTTAGTCGCGTGAAGGCTGATAAGGCTCTGCGTGCCAATTGTGGCATGCGTGCCATAAGTTCGCCATCACTGATATAGAGTATTAAAATTGAAAATTGATTATTAGCCAATACATGTATTGTAGTATTTATTTAACAATAACTGTCAGCAATATCTTGGTGACCACTGTTCCCAAAAAATATATATTATAAAGGTAAAATCAAAGCAAGTTTCTCTTACTATCACTAGGGGATATTATCTTATAGTATCTCTTACAGATGCTCCTTCTATACAGAAGATTGTTGCTACAGAAAGACAGAAATACGGGATTTTATTTATTTTAAAAAATCTGAATAGTTTTACGAATGGTTTATGAATTAATTAATTTTCTACCCTGGGTTTATCTTGCTTTTATGTCTCATGAAAAAAATTTCAATTACTGGCCTTTGAAAATTAACAACAGGATTAAGGTTTCAAAATTGCTGAATAAAAAAACAACAACTTGACATAAAATCGTTTTGAAATTGGATTTTCTAGTTCTAATAAAACATCACCATTTCTTGATTAAGTTGTGATATGTTGCACTAGTAAAACATTTACGACTGCCAATGACCTTTACTCAGAACACTCGCGCACAGCCACAGAACCCGTTCAATGTTAACCCCCAACCCCAGACGGGAAAGAATGATCTTCCAACAATTGTGAGTCAAATGTCAAGTTGTTCCTCATGATCCAAATCTAATCATTTCTGATGACACTAGGAATTGGAATCAGTGATGAGAATAGCCACAGAATAGTGAGGTGAAGGAGAGAAGACGACTGTCCTATTTATTGAGGGTGGACAGTGGCTAAGAGAGGATAAGTTAAACCCACACCCCATGAAAGTGATGGCATAACATCTACTCAAATGAGCCTCTTCTTTGGCTACAACTAGCAACATGCCCTGAGTTTAACATGATAAACCTCACCCTGAGATCAGTCCCTAATGAAACCATTGAAATGTAACCATATTTCTCTACTTCCACTTCCACTGTTGTCAATTGTTGTCCACATGATGCACATTATGTGAAGTCAGGTTGGTTTTTAATTTATTTATGAGTAATTTATTTTTGTTTTTAAAAAAACAATAATGTAAAATGTACACAATCTATAAAAAAATTATTTCCATTTGATAGTGCTTCTCAATTACATGTAATTTTTTCGTATATGAGATAAAAACACAGATGGCTAACACTCTGAAACAAAATGCAAACTTCTGACTAAAAATTTAATTTACATTTTTGAAGGATCAATTTATCAAATTTAATAAATGATTCTCAATAATTTGGTCTAAAACTCGGATGTAGAATTAATTTTTTTTTAAATTTGTGATATGCTAATCAAATACTTTACATGTGTATTAATATTATGCATCTTGTTGTGAAGTAAATACCAATCCTTTTTTTTTATTTTTTTTTACTTACATAAAAAAATTACAAATTGTATTTGGCAGAATATCCTATTTTTCAATTTACTTGTTCAACAATCTACACATTTTTCTGTCACTTTTTGCAATAAGATGTTTCTCACAAGATATATTCCTTAAATTAAATTATCTCGCATGCTTTGTGGGCTTACCTTATAATAAATAAAACTTAGGAATCGAGGTTCTAAAACTTTGTTGACTGCTTGTAGAAACCTGAAAATAAACAAAAATCATAACTATAGCTGACCAAAAATACCTGTTCTTGAAATATACGTACAAATGTAATTAGCCTATATAATAACTAATTTCATGCTAACACTGCAATGACCTACAAAAACAACCCTTGTATTTGTATTTCTCTTTTCATATAGTATTGAGAATATCTATTGAGGTGTACTCAGTGGCAGAATTTTTGGCAATCCACCGAATACCGGTCCCAAATTATTTTATGTGTTATCACATAGATATGCTTAGTTACTTACGGAAACGTATCAGTTATAGTTATAAAAAAGTACGTCATTATTGATGCCAATTTGTTTATCAGTACATATTTCAGCGCATTTTCATTTTTTGTTTTTAAAATAATAGCCATGATTTTTTTTAAAATAAAGAAAATATGCTCGGATAAACATTAGTCCCCACCTTTTTTTTTGCCTGCAGTGCAACTGGCAGGAATTAAATGAACTCGGCAGCTATTTGCAAATTCTGTGTGACAATTACAGTATCTCGTATTTGATGACTGGTTATCGGAAAATAAATAACACGTGCTGTGTTCTATCAATAAATAACATACTTTGATGCAGTATATACTTCCTCTTATTACAGTCGAAACCGGTTAAGTCGACGGCGTTGGGGTATGAAAAATGGCGTCGAGATAACCGATGATCGAGTTAAAACTAAAACCAATATGGCGGCAAAATATTAACATGTGCTTGAAATTTCTTTATGTACATGATGTGCATTAATTAGTGATGGGATGATTAATCGGAATCGTATCGGAACCCAAATATTTCTTCACTCTTTCCTAAGGTTGTAATGACCATTCGTTTTTAAGGACCGTTTAAATATAACCATGGTTCCTACTCAGGAAAACGGGAAAAAGTCGGGAATTCTTTAAAATAATATCTCAGCCTTTAAAGTCGGGAAAAGTTATGACTAGTCGGGAATTTTTATAAATATATATTTTTATGCTGAAGTAAAGGACTTTGATTACGTCTCTGTGGTCATGTTTCGATTCCATTTAATAAATTAAAAATTTTTAAAAATAAATATTAAAAAAGTTACCAGTTTATAATCGTCAGCGCATGCGTTAAAAGGTCAAAATTTTCGCCTCGCCTCGCCGCATGTGGCGTGGCATGTCACTATTGTCACAGCCGCTCGCGTTTGCAATATCCGTCGAATCAGCAAATTTAAAAAAAATAAATAAACATATCTATATGGTAATTTTAAGTTTAATGCTTTTGACGTGCAGGATATCTGTCACTATCAGACCGCTCTCGAATTTCCTCAGTCAATCAAACTTGTAATATAAATAAAACTATTGTGGCCTAGACCGTTGATCACAGCACGCTGTGTGTTAGACCTCAGCCGGCAACTAAGTCTAAGCGAATTTTAAAAAAAATCATTCCTTATCAGAATTCGACCTACAAAAGTGATGACGTGTATATTATATATATATATATATTGTGGAGATCTTACACGCAGTTAGTAGCATTCAAAGAGACATCTGGTCCTTTGAAGTTGCACGTGGCCACGTAAGAAGTTAAATGGTATTCTGGTGTGAACTGGCCCGGTCAGTAGATTCGGCGATGAAAGGAGTTGCCGAGCGAGGTGACCGGAGGTGTTAAATCTGCCCAGGGGTAGATAGGATGACCAGACGTGCTGGTGGTCTGGTTGGGGGTAGGAAAGGGGTACATCAGAGACGGTTATGTCAAATCGGCCTCCCCTCCCCCGCACAAGTCAATCTATGGTACGAGATGAATGACAGAGATGGTGAACCTATTACAATTAGAGACTGATGGAAGACTGGGCACAAATGGACTGAGTGAGTTGTTTGGAGGCGTGGCCTCAGGACTGAGAGTTAGTTAAAGGACGGGACGAACTAGGAACGGAGGCCAGATAGGCGAAGGGACTCTGGGAGATAGGGAAAGTGTAGACTTGTAGACAGTTGGATGGAGAGATTAGTGTTAAGTGAGAAGTAGCAAGAAGTGAAGCAATAAACAGAATTATTAAGTGTTCCAGCCGCCTTAGAGTCTTTGTAGTGTGAAGTGAATGAAAGCAGAGAGAATATTAGTCACACGAGTACCGAGAGGTTCCCCACAATATATATATATATACTGGAATATTAAGAAAATGATTTGATTTCACTGTCACGCGCGTGTTAGTCACAGTCACGTATCTTACTGGTAACAAAGCAACAACAAACTTTTAAAAGAATAATAATTTTTTTATTTAATTATATAAAAACCACCGTCGATTCTCAATACAAACCTTTATTTTCATTTCTAAAGATATTCGTTAATCTTAAAAAATAAAATTATTAATGCATCAGAAAATGAATTAAGTTTAATAATAATATAACATGCACTGCGAAATAATGACGGATTAAAGACCGCTAACGCGATTTACGAGCACCTCGGGTGAATACATCTAATTCACACATGGATCAAAGGTGAAAGAAGATAATAAGATCTGGTAATTTTTATTGAAATCTCGCAGAATCACACAATAGCCGGAAGTCTCGAAGAAAGCGAGATGTCACCACTGTTTTGAACTAAAAATGCCAAAGTGCATTGCTAGGCGAACATTCGAGGGCCGAGCTAACCAACGTTAAGTTGAAAATGCGGCCCTCTTTTGTGCTTGAGGTATTAGGTTTCGGCGACTTAAAAAATCGAATTAACAGATGAGAAAATGCTAATACAAAGAGAGAATTTGGCGGTTCCAATAAAAAACGTCGAGTTAGTAGGCAGACCTGAATGTAAGCCTTAACCAAATTGTCTGAACTTTATTTTTTGATGGACATAACACACCGCGCGTAGCGCGGTCAAGCGCCGGAGGCGCAAAACACTAGCGGGGGTCCGGGGGCATGCCCCCCCCCCGGAAATTTTTTTGGAATTAACAGATTAAAACACCCAATTTAATGCTATCCGGAAAAGAAAATGCAGATTAATTTATATCAATAAATGATATCATGCTTCAATATTATGTAGATTGTTAACATCAAACAAAGAGAAATAAAGTAATAAAGGGAAAAAATGAAAATGACTGATCTAAGTCATATGGCTATATTCTGAAAAATAATAATGTATATTAAGTTGAACCATGGAATGACACCATGCTGCATCATTATTTAAAAGATGCACACACAAAAAAAGTTAATGTGAAGTAGTAAAAAGAAAACTTCCATATCCCATACGGCCACAGACTGTGCGTGTCTTTTTTATGAAGGATTTGCCTTTCTACTTTCTTGCTATAATCAAGTCTACAATCACAGTAAACACAAACAACTACACCGGGTTTATTTAATTTTCGCACATATTTTGATAGATAATCTCCATAACTGTCTTTTTCTTCGAGCCAGTCCCATCGAAACTTATTCCTTAATCCATTTTCGATCGCTTATCTGATTTACGATCGATAACAGTAAAGGCATCCATCTTGAAACGAATATGCGCCAGTTCGTCAATTTTCGTATTCGCATTATTTTATTAATGCCGACAATCATTGTCGGCAAGCCGACGTCGGAAGCTATCGAAGTCTAGGGCCAAGATAAATTTCCGACACTGATTGTCGGCAGACGAGTCGCGCTATAAAGGTCACATTAAATCATCATGGAGATTATTCTGGCGCTATTATGGGTTGTTAAGTAGGTTATTTATGAAAAAAAAAGTATTACATTTGTTAATATATTTTTCGCAGATTATTTATATAAAAAAAATAATTCCCGTCCTTGTCTCTATTGTCGGCATTCCGACTATTGTCGGCAGAAATGCAGGTCTGAGTAGGGTGGTCAGGTTAATCGAGCTCGAATTAAGTGGGTTCGACTGTAGTGTAAAATTATTTGGGACAGGGATTTGGAGGATTGCCGATTTTTTTTAGTCTCGTGATAGGCAATGTTCCCTTTAAGCTGACAGACACAGTGCAGCAGTTTACCGCGCAGCAAATTTTGTTAAGGACACTGCGCAGCTTTGCACATGAGTTTGTTATTTTGAACACTGACCAACAAACCATAATGGGAACATTGCTGATTAGAATGTTCTATTATTTATTTGTTTAAATTTTTTTTTACTTTGACTAACAGCAAACTAAAACAGCATAGTACATGTACTGTAGTAGAGTTCTTCACCTAAAACTCTGTCAATTATGTCTATTCTCAGAGTGGTATGACTCTTGACTAACTGAACTAACTCAGTCTATAGTCTATAGCAATGGTGGCCAAACCGTGACTAACTGAACTAACTCAGTCTATAGTCTATAGCAATAGTGGCCAAACCGTGGCTCGCATGCAGCTCTTCTGTGTTCACATTGCGGCTCGCAAACAATTTATGAAATTAAAACTTTTCGTTTGAAGTATATAATAAAAAATAAATGAACGTTTAAAATAAATCTTGACCGAAACAAAGGGCTGAAAATAATTTGGGCTTGATCTGAATTGAGAAAAAGCAAGCTTTCTGAGTTTAAGCCTGGAATGTGTCAGCAGCATTACTTTCTGCTTTCACTTCAACTGAGACAAGTTATGACATTGTTTGGAATATTCCTCGTGCTAAACGACCTTATTCTGACAGAACGTTTGCACTGCAACCAATGTTCCCTGTAAGCTTCGTTGGTCCATGTGCAAAGTGAAAAAACTCGTGTGCAAAGTTGCGCAGCATCCATTTTTTTGCAATATTTTACAAAATTTGCTGCGCAGTAATTCTAAATTGCTGCACGGCGGCATCAGATATCTGCGCGGCCGCGCAGCTTAAAGGGAACATTGACCGCAACTACTAGCTACCAAACAGATTAACAGAAACTTGCTCATTCTTAACAGAATAATAACATGTAATGTTCACTATAATTATGATTACTTGTGCTTTATGTTTCTATTCATAAATTTTATATATTTAAATATTTCTTAATTGTGTAACTGTTAAAACAAAAAGTTTAAATAATTAAATTCGAAGAAAAAATTACTTTAAACATCAAAAAGTAAAAGCTATTTTTCATTGCGAGTAGGGTCGTGACCCATTAATGCGACTCTCAAACATTTGTGTTATTTTTAAAATGGCTCTCAGTTACTACAGTGTCTACAAGTCTGGCCACCCGTTGATAGTATACTACGACTACAGTATAGGGGCCGTCCATAAAGTACGTCACGCTATTTTTGACCATTTTTAACTCCCCCCTCTCCCCCCTGTCACAAATCTAGGACCCCCCCCCTAAAGTACGTCACACTTTCGAACAAAATTTGTTTTTTTATTAACAAAATAATTAAAATTTAATATAAAACAGCGTGACATTGACATCACACATGGCCGGACTCCTCCCTGTCACACTTTCTTACACCCCCTCCTCCCCCTCTGTAGCGTGACGTACTTTATGGACGGCCCCATACTGCCCATGCCATAGTCATAGTATAAGTATACACTATTACTATAATACTATTTATACAGTATTGTCAGTATGCATCTTAATCTTACATTATTTGTTTCATATCATTATCATATTATATGATATATGAATATGTCTGGTCTAAACAAAATCACTATCACTAACCACTAAACTAAACGTATAATCTAGTACAAGTAAAGGCTACTTGCTGTTAGTACTGTTGGGATAGTTAAGATAGTCTACTTCGACTTTGCTAAAAAAATTATTTAGTAGTCCGGTTAAGACAAGACTAGGGGTAAAAGCAAAGAGAACGGTGCGCTCGATAAATGGTATTTTTGGTTGCTATATTTTTTTTCTATTTTAATTTAAGAAATAGACAACTAAACCTAACCCAGACCCTAAAACTACAACCTTATTTACGGTTATGGATAAAAATAATTGCACTTATTATGACTTATTCCCTAAAAATACAACATTTCATTCCCGGAAGTTACACTCTGCAATAACAATGTAAATAGTTGAGCGCACCGTTCTCTTTGCTTTAGCCAGACTAGGTCTAGTAAGACTAAGACTAGTAAGAGTTAAGTTTTTTTTAGTAAATGTCATGAGACAAGAAGAATTACATACGCGACATGTCATTAAAATTCACACGATAGACGACCCTCCCCATTTTCCTAAAGTTGATACTTGTATTTCATAGCGACAGCCCCAGGGTTAATTCAATTTTAAATTATTTTGATTGCAATTATCCTTAGAAATCACTCTTTGTTATGGTGTTGCTTCCTCTTTAACTCAATGATTGGCAGATAAATTATAATAACATGGCAAACTATGTCCAAATATTTTTCGTTGCCGTGCATCCCTAAGACTTAAAAGACTGTTTAATCAACTCAAAAATTATGCTTAACTTTTAAAATTATTTTATAAAATGTGTATACAACATTGATTAAATGATTAACAATTAAATAACTGTCTTTAGTGCGAATAATCATTTAATAACACTACACTGCCAAACTGGTCACCAAGGGGGGAAAAAAAACAACAAGATTCTTCGAAACAAACTTTTGTAACAGGGTTGACAATCCTTGATTTCCGTAAATTACGCCCTGAGTCAGGATCAGTTATATTTTAAGAAGGGCTGCGGAAATTAACGATTAATTTCTCGATTAATCGTTAAAAATGTTAATGATTAAAAAAAATTAACGATAAATCGACCCACCACTTATAAATGTACTTGAAATCAAAAAGTAAAATATTTTGGCCTATAATATATAAACTAATTTCCGGACGATTACACGAACATTTTGGTTTTCAATTACTGGCTGATGACACTGACGTGAATGTTCAAAATGTTGATAACGGGTTAAATTATTGAAGTTATTGTGTCCAATGAGAGAATTCGTTTGGCTACCATGCAATGTTCCCTCTAAGTCAGTGGTCAGTGTGCCAAATTTAAAAAAAAACTCGTGTGCAAAGTTGCACTACGTTCATTTTTTGTGCAATAGTTTACAAAATTTGCTGCGTGGTGATCTAAACTCCTGCGTGGCGTCGGTCAAATATCTGCGCAGCCGCGCTGCTTAAAGGGAACATTGCTACCATGGTTCTAACACTTTGCTTTCATATCACCTGCAAACCAAACATCCACTACATCATCGGAAACTTCATATGAGACAATCTAAAGCTATGTGAACAATTGTTCAGCTCGGCTGGTTATATTGTCAATAAGACCCACTCATCACTTGAACCAAATAATGCCAACACACTTGTCTGTTTGCGTTGTTGGTTAAAATATGTCATATACAGAAGACTTTCCAGTGTAATGTCGATTTTCGACAAGTATTTTAATAAATGTTACTTATGACACCATACATTTCAATATTTGGCTTTAATCGAAATTAACGATTAATTAATCGTTCATTTTTCAAAAAGTTAAAGATTAAATATAAGTTAATTGTTAAAAGCCCTAATTTTAAGAAACTTCTTAATTAAAAATAGTTTATTTATTAAATTATAACACACGGGTGTAAAAAATTAGACTAAAAAATAGATCCAAACAGTAAAAAATAGCATTAATAAATTTTATTTAAAATTTAAATTTATTTTTTTATTTTACTCTCAACAGAAAATAAATTGACCCAAACTAAAGATGCAAAATACTTAGGAGTCTTAATAAATGAGAAACTATCATGGAATCCCCATGTCAATGAAGTTATTAAAAAATCAAACAAAACCTTAGGCTTTATAAAAAGGAACTTTAACAAATGTAATAGAGATATAAAACTAAAATGCTACCTCACTTTGGTGAGACCTGCACTAGAATATGCATCTTCTGTATGGGACCCATCCACCAAAGAAAACATTGATAAACTAGAACAAATTCAAAAAAGAGCTGCCAGATTCATTACTGGAGAATATTCGAAACTGACAAGAGTAACGCCATTAGTTAAATCATTAAACCTTGAAACACTAGAGGATAGAAGAACCAAGAGCAAAGTAGTAATCATACATAAAGCAATTAATTCTAATTTAGAAATACAACACAAAGATAACTTAATACAACCCTCAGATAGACATAAGGATAAAAACACCTTTCTTATTCCGTATGCAAGAACAAACACATACAAGTTTTCCTTCTTCCCGTCCGGAATTCGGGCGTGGAATGGGTTGCCTGAAGAATCCAGGAAAACCAACACTTTATCAACATTTAAATCTCTAATAAAAATGCAGGACTAAACACAAACCATAGATAAGCGTAGGACGCAATAATCTTCTGTATAGAAGGAGCGTCTG
Source organism: Ampullaceana balthica (assembly GCA_944989445.1). Lineage (NCBI taxonomy): Eukaryota > Metazoa > Mollusca > Gastropoda > Lymnaeidae > Ampullaceana > Ampullaceana balthica. The sequence goes on from CALYLW010000251.1 coordinate 137,619, forward strand.
TAAACAGATAAGAGTTCGAAGAAAACAACCTCCAACTCTGGTCCGACTCCCTTGACCTTTCATCGAGCCAAGAGCTTAAAACCTATGCGTAGCTCGAATATTTTGCCCCCAGGGACAAATTATAAAATTGGCTCCCCCTTACCAATTTACCACCCTTTTTCACCTAATGTCATGTAACGTAACGTCGTAAACATGTTTCTCTTTAATGATATGTACGCAGATATTTGACCGACGCCGCGCAGCAGTTTAGAAGTGGGTACCGCGCTTCAAATGTAAAATACTGCACACACAAAATGGACGCTGTGCAACTTTGCACACACGTTGTTGTTGTTTTTTACTTTGCACACGGATCAACGAACCTTAGAGGGAACATTGGTCGTGAGTCAACTGTGACCCTCATTTTGGCGCCCCTGTGCCTCGGCTCCCAGCCTCCTTCGCCACGCCTGTGGCACGACCACGTTGACCCACAACTGGTCAATACTTCGTACAAACTTAAATTATGCGAGTATTGCTGCAGTATTGCAGTTTTTTTATATCTATTTTAAGGTGTTAAGCATTTACCGAATTCTATTATAATAATAAAAGTGAAGCATAAAAAGCACGTGCATTTGTTGAGAGGAAATAGTAAGGTGTAAAATGGAAGATATGTTAATTGGACATGAAGGCGGGTAAAAAAAGGGGGGAGAGCAGTTTTGAAAAAAGGTATTATATTATAAGTAAGATATCCGGGATTCATAGGGACATTTCCTTAAATTATGTTAAAATAAAGTTGAAGTTTAGGAAGCACGGTTTCTTCAAAGATGAAATGCCGTTGGCCTCCGATAAATATTGCGGCCAGAAGTTTGATAGAAAAATTTAGTTACCCATTGTTGGTCCTTGGCAAGTGTAGCCGATCAAAATTAAAGACACCCGAGTGCCCGGATATTAGTTCTGCCTTTTCTTGCTGTGCTCTGCCTTTTGTGTCATGTCTACTCTGTTGGGAGAGTTATTCCACAACAGGGGCGTCACTAGGGTTGGTGTCAACCAGTTCGGTAGCTCATGGTGTCACCCCCCCTCATGACTTACCTCATAGACCTCCCCTGAGCCTGCCTGTGCCGAATAACGGGAACACACATAATTTGGCATTTTGGTGTCACCCCTTGTGATGGTGTCACCCGGTGTGGTCCGACCCACCCGCAAACCCCCAAGTGACGCCTCCGTTTCATAATGGTTCTGCTTCCCCAGATTGTCCGACCCAACCCTGCAGGCTGACATGATTTAAACATTTTTATTTCCACCTAGAATTAATGGAAACGTGTACGTTCCCTGTCACAGCTTCTCTTCTCACTCGTGCCCTTCCTATCTTAGTGAACTCCTCTCTGTCTACTCACCCACTCGTCAGTTACGCTATTCTGCAGACACACGTAAAATATTCTCTCTGTTCTTAATACACGCACACACAAAAACATTTGGCAAAAAGTCTTTCTCTTTTCATGCCTTTAAACAATATAATTCTATACCATTACACATTCGCAGTATTACAACAACTAAGACCTTCAAGACTGAATTAAAACACATCTCTTCAAACTTTACGCTCAAAATGATTTTTTTTTAATTAAGCATTCTTTAAATGATAAACGTGTTTATGTACACTGTAATGTCGTTACATGTTGTAGTTAGGATATGCATGTTTTACATTGCATTGCATTTGGTAATTATATGCGTGTTTCTATTTTTATGTGAAGCGCTGTGAGCCCAGCTGCTTGCTGGGATACTACGCTGCGTAATATATAACTTATCAAATTATTATTATTACTATTATCCAATAGCCACCCCCCCATACGTTCCCTTGAAATATGCAAAGTCAAGCTATGAGTTGACGGTAAATACCATGGTTTCCACGAGCCTACTTAATGGGTACAACAATCTCGAGCAATTGTTTTCAAAAAGAAGGAAAGTGAGTTTGAAGGAGACATAACTGAATGACTTCACCAAGGATGCTCCAAGCCCAGGAAAATCATACTTCAACGGCCCTCAATATCGGTAATAGGAATTTATTTTCAGCCATTAGGCCTAAAAAAAAATCGTGGAAGTTTTTTTTTATGGAAAGGCTATTTGCACTTAACTCATCATTATGAAGATAACAGCGCAACCAGTGGCGTAGCTAGGGATTTGGGGGCCCGGGGGGGGGGCTTGGCCTCTCTGGGGGGCCCTGCATTTTGACATTCGACATCATGACATGAGATAATGTACACTCCTTTGGGCCCCCCTCAAGTGGGGGCCCAGGTGGACTTTCAAATTTGGACCCCACTCCCCTAGCTAAGCCACTGATCGCAACCGGGAAACCAGCGGCAAAGAAAACGTAGTGTAACTTGAATTAAACAATATAATTTGCAATTATCACGCAAGTCATGCAGTAGTGTCTGTCAGTCAGTCCTGACGCTACTAATTTTAGAAAGCAGGGAAAACCAAATTACTGCACCAAAGCATCAAAAGGTGTGCAAATTAAATATGCACTGTAAAAAAATAATATATGACGTCATTGTTTTCGCTCATATTTTAATTTTGGAAAAGGGATCATTGTAATAAGAAAAACCCGCAAAAAACCAAGTTTTTGACTATAAATCCTTTATGTACGAGAAGTAATTAAAAGAATGTTCATTATAATACGCAGCGCCAGCTCATTCAGAAATACAAAATTGCAGTTGTGTCGTAAAACATGTTTAATATAATGCGCACCGATCAGGAATATGTTTATAAAAAGAGCTGTCAATAAAATACGCACCTTATTGCGCGACAGAAAGGTTGTTCAATATAATACGCACCGCGACGCTCTATCTCAAAAAATAGCATGATACATAGGAATAAATAAAATAATCTTAAAAATCAATAATTTAATTACGGTACATGCGATCGATCTGAAATTTTGATACATTGTTTTTATCATCGGTACGAAACTGCCTGCAAAATTTCAGCTCGCTATCTTGCGAGCAAGTGGGTTAAAAATCGCACAAAAGTTTTGGCGACAAGGTCGGTCGGCCGCAGACACCACGAGTTAGTATAAAGGATTTAATAAGAAAAACCCGTAAAAAACCAAGTTTTTGACTATAAATCCTTTATGTACGAGAAGTAACTAAAAGAATGTTCATTATAATACGCAGCGCCAGACCATCCAGAAATACAAAATTGCAGTTGAGTCGTAAAACATGTTTAATATAATGCGCACCGATCAGAAATATGTTTATAAAAAGAGCTGTCAATAAAATACGCACCTTGTTGCGCGACAGAAAGGTTGTTCAATATAATACGCACCGCGACGCTCTATCTCAAAAAATAGCATGATACATAGGAATAAATAAAATAATCTAAAAAATCAATAATTTAATTACGGTACATGCGATCGATCTGAAATTTTGATACATTGTTTTTATCATTGGTACGAAACTGCCTGCAAAATTTCAGCTCGCTATCTTGCGAGCAAGTGGGTTAAAAATCGATCAAAAGTTTTGGCGACAACGTCGGTCGGTCGGTCGGTCGGCCGCAGACACCACGAGTTAATATAAAGGATTTAATAAGAAAAAACCCGTAAAAAACCAAGTTTTTGACTATAAATCCTTTATGTACGAGAAGTAACTAAAAAAATGTTCATTATAATACGCAGCGCCAGACCATCCAGAAATACAAAATTGCAGTTGAGTCGTAAAACATGTTTAATATAATGCGCACCGATCAGAAATATGTTTATAAAAAGAGTTGTCAATAAAATACGCACCTTGTTGCGCGACAGAAAGGTTGTTCAATATAATACGCACCGCGACGCTCTATCTCAAAAAATAGCATGATACATAGGAATAAATAAAATAATCTAAAAAATCAATAATTTAATTACGGTACATGCGATCGATCAGAAATTTTGATACATTGTTTTTATCATTGGTACGAAACTGCCTGCAAAATTTCAGCTCGCTATTTTGCGAGCAAGTGGGTTAAAAATCGATCAAAAGTTTTGGCGACAACGTCGGTCGGTCGGTGGGTCGGTCGGTCGGTCGGTCGGCCGCAGACACCACGAGTTAATATAAAGGATTTAATAAGAAAAACCCGTAAAAAACCAAGTTTTTGACTATAAATCCTTTATGTACGAGAAGTAACTAAAAGAATGTTCATTATAATACGCAGCGCCAGACCATCCAGAAATACAAAATTGCAGTTGTGTCGTAAAACATGTTTAATATAATGCGCACCGATCAGGAATATGTTTATAAAAAGAGCTGTCAATAAAATACGCACCTTATTGCGCGACAGAAAGGTTGTTCAATATAATACGCACCGCGACGCTCTATCTCAAAAAATAGCATGATACATAGGAATAAATAAAATAATCTAAAAAATCAATAATTTAATTACGGTACATGCGATCGATCAGAAATTTTGATACATTGTTTTTATCATTGGTACGAAACTGCCTGCAAAATTTCAGCTCGCTATCTTGCGAGCAAGTGGGTTAAAATCGATCAAAAGTTTTGGCGACAACGTCAGTCGGTCGGTCGGTCGGTCGGCCGCAGACACCACGAGTTAATATAAAGGATTTAATAAGAAAAACCCGTAAAAAACCAAGTTTTTGACTATAAATCCTTTATGTACGAGAAGTAACTAAAAAAATGTTCATTATAATACGCAGCGCCAGACCATCCAGAAATACAAAATTGCAGTTGAGTCGTAAAACATGTTTAATATAATGCGCACCGATCAGAAATATGTTTATAAAAAGAGTTGTCAATAAAATACGCACCTTGTTGCGCGACAGAAAGGTTGTTCAATATAATACTCACCGCGACGCTCTATCTCAAAAAATAGCATGATACATAGGAATAAATAAAATAATCTAAAAAATCAATAATTTAATTACGGTACATGCGATCGATCAGAAATTTTGATACATTGTTTTTATCATTGGTACGAAACTGCCTGCAAAATTTCAGCTCGCTATCTTGCGAGCAAGTGGGTTAAAAATCGATCAAAAGTTTTGGCGACAACGTCGGTCGGTCGGTCGGTCGGTCGGTCGGCCGCAGACACCACGAGTTAATATAAAGGATTTAAAAAAGAGAATTAGATGGTGGTTAATTATAAAATCAAAAAATAAAGGGGCGCCTTAGGCGCCCTGCAACCCCTATTATAAAAAATACTTTGTGTACATTTCAGAAAGTTTAATATTTCGTATTTATCAAACAAGGACAAGTTCGTTGGGCTTTTGAAAAAGGTCGGCGCCGTAGGCGCTCTAAAAAAAGTGCATTTTTTATAAAATAAATAGATTTCAGCTGAAAACTTCCGTCATTTCTGACTGGTGTACGCTAGTAATTGAATAATTACGAAAACCTTGATGGAAATCTCTAAAAAGATTAAGGAGGAACATTTGATATTTAAACGATTCGCATCAACTTGAACAACCAACCAACCAAGAGATGAAAAAATATAGTAATATACCATAATTTTCGGTGCAGAAAAAGCCTCTGTATCAGATGAGATCATTATTATTATCTACACTTAGCAGCTCTTTTTAAAACATTCTACTCAAGCGGAACTTTTATAGGAAAGCTGAGAATTCGGCCCCGATTATGACACAATACATGTAGGTTCGTAATACTATAATTATAATCTATATATATATAATCCAACAAAGCGAGTATGTGCAAACAAGCACGACGAATGACCCTCGCTGGGGTCGTCCAATCAGTTTATGGTCTCGAGACCAGCAATGGTTCTTGCGTTCACTTGCGTTGTTCCTTCACAGAATAACATGTGATTCGTAGTGTAGTGGTTATCACGTCCGCCTTATACACGGAATGTCCTTGGTTCAAGCCCCAGCAAAAACTTATTTTTTTAATTTTTAAAAAATGTGTTTTTGTGCCCGTTCTTTTCCCCCTTTTTGCGAACAGGGCTGAACCTCGCTAGGGTCGGCCAATCAAAGTTTATGGTTGGCAAGCTAGGGTGGTGGGCAGGTAGATAGCCGCTTTGCAAATGTATCGAGACCAGCAATGCGTCGATGGTCGTCCCTCGCCCCCCCCCCACCGACGTTCACTTGCGTTGATTTGATAATTTCGTGCTGTAGTTTCTGTCCGTACTTTCCCCTCTTTCTTTTCACTATCTATGAGCAAGTCTGCGGCGTATGCTACGCCGCGGGGCTTATCTAGTATGATATAAGACCACAAGTCACTACGAACAGTCCACTATTATATATGATGAAATGTAGGGCTGGTACTGATTAAAACATTTGTGTTCGATTAATCGGTAAAATATTAAATCGATTAATTTCGATTAATTATATTTTTATAACGCATATATAGATCCCGTTAAGTTGCGATTCATTATTTCGCGAATCGGTTAAGTTGCGGTAATTCCATAGCTCCCAAATTTTGTGACGTAACACAGCAAATTCGTTCTGTTATGCCAGAAATAAGGAAGAAAAGGAGCCGTCCATAAAGTACGTCACGCTATATTTGACCATTTTGACCCACCTCCCCCCTGTCACAAACTGTCACAAATCTGGGGACCCCCCTTCACCAAAGTACGTCACACCTAATTAAAGACCTAATTAAAATATTTAATTTAATACTTAAAATACACTTCATTATTAAGTTGTATTATAACAAAAAATTTCCACTTAAAAGTAGGGATGTACCGGATTCAAAATTTTGAAATCTGGCCTTGGCCGGATTTATGAAGTGAAATCCGACATGAGCCGCAGTCAGATTTGTTTAAATGGCCGGATTCTGGATTTGCCGGAGCTATTATGAATATATATAAATTAGGGCTCTACCGGCCAGCCGGATTTATGAAGTGAAATCCTGCCGGAGCCGAAACCAGATTTGTAAAAATAGCCGGATTTCGGATTTGCCGGAGCTGGAGCCGAAATGCGGTACACCCCTACTTAAAAGAACTATCATATTATTAAAATGACTTTAATAGTAGAATAGTTAATTGTCAACAGTTGTCACCGTTATTCAATGAAATAGTAAATCAATCTAGATCTAGATCGAATTTAATTAAAAGCAAAAATTACAAAAATTAGACTTGACAATTTATACCACACATCATTTATCTGCTGCCTTTTCATTTACAATGGGTGAGGTCAAGATTTAGATAATCTTCCGATTATGCAATCTATTGACACGGGATAAAAAGTAGATTAGCGAAACTTGACCTCACACAGTGATTAAATAAAAAAAAGGAAACAAAACAATTTGACTGAAAAAAAGAAGACTAGATTGACAAAGTATGCGACCAACTCTTGTGCTATATTAAAGCTCAACAGTCTCTCTATGTGCATTTTCTCTTCTGGCAATAGATAACTGCCATGGGTTCTCTTTGCCTTCTAGAAGCGATTCTCAAAGGACGGATGCGTTTTATCTGAGTTGATTCTTGAACAGTTTGGGTGGGCACATTCTCCTGAGCACGAGCGCTATGTTGTCCTGCATGCAGTGGCGTAGCTAGAGGGGGCGGTGGGGGAGGTCCGCCCCGGGCGGCACACATTTAGGGGCGGCATTTTTGGGCATTTAAAAATTGCAACCTATTCCGATAAACACCAGTTTTCTTTTGAAGGGGGGAAACTTAGATGAAACAAAAATATTCGTAATTTCTAGTCTTTATTAACAGATTCCCACAATATTTTTTAAAATTACATAGTGGATGTTATAACTAACGCAAAACCGTTCAATAATTTTAAATCACTCAAAAAAGGTATCGATTTGTTTGGAAAATTAAGCGGTATACTACCAGATGACGCTTTTATAAGAAAATTACACAAAAAACACATCACCGCTGGGCCCAATAATGTGCTATTAATATCGCCACGATGGTTTTTGCGTGGAATTTCGACATTCACAGAATGATGCGCGAACAAATGCCTACAATTCATGGTGGTTCAAATATTGTGTTTAACTTGCAAGTAGTTATTTATATTAGTGTTTGAGTTTTCAGAAAATTATTGTAAGGTACGTTATTAAAAATGTGTTTTTATTGCATTAAAGTAGCACAAATTATAATTTGTGTTTTTCATTAAAATACGTTAATAGTTAAAAATGTTACGCCTATCCAATTAAAGTAATGTGTAAATACGGTAATTTGAATTCGTCTATTCTATGGAAAATTATAAAGATTTATGGCAAGAATATGAAAATATTCAAATTTCTCCGTTAATAAACACCCCAATAGGCATAAATAATTTCGAAAAAGACTTTAAAATTTCAAGCGTATTGGAAAAATTTACGTCTGTAAAAGTAACTTGTAAAACGAGATCAGATGCTGGAACTTTACTCAATTTAATGTAATCTTTTTCTTTTCTGTTATCTCAATTTATGGGAACCCGTCATTTTTTAAATTAATGCAAACCCATTGCATGGAACAAAGAGATGTGCTAATACAAAACGCTGTTATATCAGCCTAACAATTTTTGAAGAGTTGGAGATATCAACTAAATGCCGAGTTAGAAGGAGAAAAAATATGAGTGGGGAAAATTAAGAAGACGTGGTTCTATCTTTAGAACGAGAAGTAGCCTACAACGAGAAATGTTTTTATCCATGGATGGAATTATAAAATAAAATTTTAAAAACGCTTTGATGAGTTGCAAGTCCTTGCAAGAAAATATTCGTATATAATACCATGTAACCTACTAAACTAAACACATATTCTGTAGGCCTGAGACTAATCTCTTAAGGCCTTGGCTAGAACCTGGGCAATCTGCTCCATCTGCTGAGCATTGCCATACAACATTGTCTTTACATGGGACTCTCCCGCCTCCCTCACCCCCCCCCGGCTATATCAAGCGCCGGGCAAGACGTCACCAGGTGCACGACTGTCTCAGGGGCTTGGCTGCAATGACGGCAGTTCGAGTCCCTGTTGTGGTCTAGCCTGTGAAAGTAAGAGTTGGTTGGGCAATGTTCTGTTCTCATCCGAGTCACCAAACCCTGGTGTTTGCGACTCAGGTTCCACCACTGGTCTGAACGGCTTGGCCTGGGCATGTTAGCGAATACCCCTCTGGCTGTCGTGTTGTCAGCCCACTCCTGGTACCACTTATTCCGAAAGTGGTCCTTTAGCCAGGTTTTAGCCCCGAGATAAGTGACTGGGGTCTCTGGTTGGGGCAGTGCTGCGCCTGCTTTGGCCAGGGAGTCTGCTTTTTCGTTGCCATTAACATTCACGTGGCTCGGGATCCACTGCACTGTTACCTTACCTCCAAGTCTTTCGAGTCTACCCACGTCTTCCAAGATGACGTCAACCAAGTGGGTACTACGTTTCTCACTAGCCAGGACTTCGAGGGCTGATCTCGAGTCACAAAACAGTACCGTGTCGAAACCAAAAATGTCCGACCCTTTGCAGTGTCCGGTGCACACTTTCCAGGGCCCTGTGTATAGCCTCAAGCTCCGCATCGTAATTCGATGCCATAGTCCCACAGGGACCTAGAAGTTCTTCTTTTGGTGGCCCTCCTATGTAACCTACTAAATGAAGCATTTAAAAATCAAATAAATTACTTTATTGACATCGATAAAGAACAGTTCAATATTGAAAGAAAAAGGATCCAGGTTTTTATGGCTGTACCCACACTAGAAGAAGAGGCATTATGTTAGAAAAACTGGGGGAAAGGCACCCTTGATCTATTAAAATTTATTGAACAATAAGATTGGAAAATTCTGTACCCAACATTGTAATTTTGCTATGAATGTTTTCAACAATTGCTATCAGTGTCGCTAGTTGTGAAAGGAGCTTCTCCAAAGTGAAGTTGATAAAAATTCTATTCGTTCCACAATTACCGCTTTAAGACAACAAAATCTTGCAATATTGTCCATAGAACAAGATATTACAAATAATTTAAATTTTGATAGTATAATACACGATTTTTCTATTATGAAAGTTAGGAAAGTCAATGTATAAATATGATTACATACTAATGCATACAATTTCTTTGTTTGTAAAAAAAAAGTTATTTGTTTATAAATATAAAGTAAAAGAATAGTAATTGATAATGTTTTTTTGGGTGTAAAGTTGGAATATTTTTACAGAGGCGTAACAACGACTTGGCAACGGGGCAGTTGCCAAGGGTGCCGAGGGCTAATCCTTCAATAATCAACTCATTCTGTATAATTTAGGTATTTTTCCTATTTCTCAAGGGCGCCAAAATGAATTAGCCAAGGGCGCGGAAAACCCAGTTACGCTTCTGAATGTTTAGTCTCATGGGTGACTGCGACCTCAGTAACTTTCTTGTGGCCTTTAAAAATGTATAGCATTTTTTTTTATAAATGTGTATTTATAAGTATATCATCTTATGCGGCCTCTTTTATTACTGCTTACATAAAATTGGCACGCAGTGGTAAACATTTCCCCCACCTTTACTTCGTTTCAATTACCATTATTTATTCATGTTTAGTAATTTATAAAAACCATCATATAATCAACTAACTTGCCGTCCCTAAATGACGTCAAACGATTTTGGCTGATTTTTCACCCCCTCCGTCCTCGTCACACGTCGTCACAAAAACTTAGACCCGTTCTTCAATATGAGGTCATAAAGCTTTGACCCCACCCCCCCCCACCATAAAAGCCGTATTTGATATTTGAAAATAAGCATGTTTCAAATAAAATTTTGTCATTTAAGTATGTTTTTATTGCAAGGCTGCACTCTAATATCGTAACAGTAACACACGTGACGTAACGTCATTTATGGACGTTCCCTGAAAAGGGCGGCACATTGGAGACCGCCCCGGGCGGCAAAAGTTATAGCTACGCCACTGCCTGCATGATTCTTCAACATTGTTTGAGAGGCAAAATATAAGCGACACACTTTGCACATTAGATCAAGTAAGCTGGTCTGCAAAGATGGACAATAAAGATCATATGGTTGTACTTTGAAAACTCTTGTTGATCTCGGCATAATGCCATCAAATTTGAGAGTTTGTGCCACAAAAAAGGAAGGAAATTTATGAGAATCCGCATCTGCTCTTTCTGGAGCTCTAGGTCCAGCGGCGTAAAAACGGGTTGGCATCGGGACAGTTGTCAAGGGCGCCAGCTCAAAAGGGCACCACTAAATCTCTTATTTTTAAATGTGTGTTTAAATAAATACAGTCGGACCTCTCTAAGTCTAACTCAAAATGACCCCCCAAAAAACGTCGATTTACGGAGTTTTTGAGTTAGGGAAAATTGCGTAATAGGCGCCGATTAATCAAGGACAATGTAGATATTGAGATATGGGGGGAACAGCCATACCGGCTAGTAGGCTTGACAGGAAAGAGAGGCTGTGTCCATGTTTCATATGAAAAGAAGTAAACTTGCTTTGACATGCCGACACACGCCCTCCCCAACTTTACTCCTTCCACAATGGGGTGGGGGGAGTAAGATTTTTCTTTTTAAAAAGTCTCACAGTATGCAGCAAAGGGACGCGAATTAGTTACCACTCCTTTTTCTAGTCTTTGTCATTATTTGTACTTGAAAGGGTCACTTAATCCCTAGTGGAATGCACTAAGATAAGATTTTACGTCCATTTACGTGGCTCCACGAAACACGGTGTTCTGAAATGTCACTCAAGAATAATAACCCAAACGCCTTGGAAAATTTGACTAAGAGAGGTTGAAAGCCAAAAATCTTGGAGTTAAGGTGATCTAAAATACATTACTCTTAAGGAATTTGGCCGGGACCTAACACTTAATTCGATATAGAGAGGTTTTCGACTTAGGGAAGTTCGACTTAGCGAGGTCCAACTGTATTTCACTTTTATCATCGATAACAAGAAAGTGAATAATTAATTATATTTAAATATATTTCATTTACACCATTATAATATTTTTTTAAATTATATTTGGGGCTTCTTATCATATAAATGTCAATGGGGGGAGGAGGGAAGATGTCTCCTCTCACGGGCTTGTGTCTGTATGTCAAAGCAAGTTGGCTCATTTGATATCAAACATCACCGCCCCTCTTTCCTGTCAAGCCTTCTAGCCGCTATGACTTCCCCCCTCTCAATATCAACATTGTCCTTGATTAATTTTCGACTATTACGCCAGTTACCTTAACTCGAAAACTCTGTAAGTCGAATTCCCCCCCCCCTTTGAATTCGACTTAGAAAGGTCCGACTGTATTTAATAGCAACACGCCAGCTAACAGATGTGCTGAGCTGTAGGCGGTGGAGTGTTACTTAAATTTACTTTCAATTGTCAGTTTCTGTCATTATGTATGAGATAGTGAGTATGACACATTGACACAATTGTTTTTATTTATAATACACGTTACTTCAAGTTTTGCTGTATTTTTTATTAACGCAACAATATCCCATTTTATACACCAATTTATTTGGTATTATTTAGTAAACTAGTGTATTACCCGTCAAAAATGACGGAAGTTTTGAGCTGAAATCTATTTATTTTGAAAAAATGCATGTTTTAAAGGGCGCATACGGCGCCCACCTTTTTCAAAAGCTCAACTAACTTGTCCTTGTTTGATAAATACGAAATATTAAACTTTCTGAAATGCATACAAAGTATTTTATAATAGGAGTTTTAGGGCGCCTACGGCGACTCCTTTGTTTTTTTATTTTTATTTTATAATTAACCATCATCAAATCCTCTTTTTAAATTGTTGCCTTTTCCAAAATTAAAATATGAGCTAAAACAGTGACGTCATATAATATTTTGTTACAGCGCATCTTTAATTTGCACACCTTTTGATACAATGGTGCAGTAATTTGGTGCGCTGCTTTCTAAAATGCTTTGATGTCAACATCAAAAGACGCAGGGTAACAATTTCAATTATTTCATACATTCTCACGAGTTCTCAAACTTAAGGATTATAATTAGATTTAATTTTCATATCTTGATAACTTACGCCGACCGGCGTCTGAAGGCCTACCGACCGGTACTTTGAGAAGCACTGATTTAAAAAAAATAAATAAATCATTAAATAAATTGTAAGTGACCAAATATTTCAGTGGAAGTTTTATTTCAATTTACCCTTTTGATGTGACGTCACATTTCTTCAACCCCCCTCTCTCCCCCTCGTCACAAAAGTGTGACTCCCCTCCCCCCTCCCCTAGGTGCGTGACGTTATTTATGGACAGCCCTTAACGAAATACCAGAATTAATTATTTTGTGTGTCAAGGAATAGGTTTTCCCCCTCTTTCTGATTTCAGGTTTAAGAATTAGATTTTAAAAAGGCAAATGGAGTCCAATAGAGTTTTAGATGCCATTACTAACTTATTCCTACAGCACTTGAGTTAAGAGGGGTGGAAATCAAAGGGGCCTTGCAATATAATGAATGACCTTAGTTTTTCATCTGTCTAACTGGGTGTAATATTATAAAACTAGTTTGTGCTGCGACGCCGTGGCACCTGCGGCGCCCCCTTTTTTTAAGGGCGCCTTTTTCAAAAGCCCAACTAACTTGTCCTTGTATGATAATTACATAATATTAAACTTTCTTAAATGTACAAAAAGTATTTTATAATAGGGTGTTGTGTTTTTTGTGTGCAAAGGCCCAAGTAACTTATCCTTGTATAATAAATACAAAATATTCCTGAAATGTACACAAAGTATGTATATAATATTTTTTTACAGTGCTAATCACCACACGATTTTTAAAGTAATCTTAGAAAGCAGCGCACCAAATTACTGCACCAAAAAAATAACTATTTGAGTCAATCAGCACTGCTTACAACACAAAATTTTAAAAAAGCAGAGTGATGTCCCTCAGCGTTAGGTATCAGCGATAATTGAGCGTAAATATATAATACTAGGTTGTGCTGCGGCGCCGTGGCGCCTGCGGTGCTCCCTTTTTTAAGGGCGCCAACGGCGCCCACCTTTTTCAAAAGCCCACTAACTTGTCCTTGTATGATAAATACGTAATATTAAAATTTCTTAAATGTACACAAAGTATTTTATCAAATGTTTTGTTTTTTTTAAATAAATTTTTTATGTCAAAAGCCCAAGTAACTTATCCTTGTATGATAAATACGAAATATTCCTGAAATGTACACAAAGTATGTATATAATATAGGTGGTGCTACGGCACCTACTTTTTTCAAAAGCCCAACAAACTTGTCCTTGTATGATAGATACGTAATATTTAACTACCTTAAATGTACACAAAGTAATTTAAAATAGAGGTTGTAGGGCGCCTAAGGCTCCCACTTTTTTTTATTTGGTTAAAATCCCAAGTAACTTATCCTTGTATGATAAATACGAAATATTCCTGAAAATTAAACAAAGTATTTATATAATAATTTTTACAGTGCTAATCACCACACGATTTTTAAACTAATTTTAGAAAGCAGCGCACCAAATTACTGCACCAAAAAACAACTATTTGAGCCAATCAGCACTGCTTACAACACAAAATTAAAAAAAAATAGCAGAGTGATGTCCCTCAGCGTTAGGTATCACTGATAATTGAGCGTAAATATATAATATATGATGGATTTACAATTTTAAAAATTAAGTAATGTTTATTGCAAGCATTTGTAGATGTTCAGATTTACATTTCAGTTTCATAGAATATAAACGATTGTCCATCTTTCTTACTAGACATGATGATCCAGCAGAAGCCAGGGGGCCATCCATATATTACGTACGCAAGGAAGGGGAGGGGGGGGTCTTAAATTTACGGCATTTTGCGTATGCATGCGCACGGGGGGAGGGGGCCTCGACTGAATGTGTACGTACGCACAACAACAAATTTAATTTGCATAATACTTAGCATAGAAACGTAAACCGGTCTGACTGCAAAAGTCGTTCGAGACCTACTGAGTCAATAATGATATGCAATTATGTTTTACAATTTATTGCAAACGAAATTTTGACATTTTAATTACTTGGAAGTAATTAACATTTGATTCAGACCAAACGTTTACACACTATTAAAATATATCTGTCGGATTTATCTGTCCATTTCTTGAAAATAGATGAAGTTTCTCTTTCGCCCACCGGTGCGTTAGCCGTTGTAAACACACAACGGGACGGGGATTTCACGAACCTAGTGGAAAAGGGGGTGGGGGTGTCTACATATTTGTGACGATGTGTGATGTGGGGGAGGGGGGTGTTAGAGAAATGTGACTTCACATCAAAACTCGTAACTTTAAATAAAAGTTCCCCTTAAATATTTGATTTGGTACATGGTGTTTAACATGACTTCACACGTGTTACGATATTAGAATGCAAGCCTACACTAAATAAATACTTAAATGACAAAAAAAAGTGATTTAAAAAATGCTCTTTTTCAAATAGAAAGTACAGCTTTTATGCGCGCGCGCAAAGCTTTGTGACGTCAAATGGGGGCGTGGTCTTAGTTTTTGTGACGACGCGTGACGAGGGGGGAGGGGGAGTGACGAAGAGGAGGGGTAGTTTAAGAAATGACACGTCACAGCAAAACGCCGTAACTTAAAATAAAAGTTGTAATTAAATATTTGTTCGTTTACAATTTATTTAAATGACGTTTTACATGGGCTTCGCGCGTGTTACGATATTGAAGTCCAGACTTACACTAAATATATACTTAAACTTAAATGACAAAAAAGTAATTTGAAACATGCAAATGCTAATTTTTTTTTGTTTTGTTTGGGGGGGGGGTGCATTTTTATGACGTAATATTGGAAAAGAGGGAGGTCTAACTTTTAGTGACGACGCGTGATGTGGTGGGGGGGGGATGAAAATCGTCTATAATCGCGGGACGTCATTAATGGACGGCCCCAAAGCTTTGCAAAAAAAAAGCCGCATTTTCAAATCTTTTAGTGCGCATTTTGATGTGACGTCACATTTCTTAAACACCCCCTCCCCCTCGTCACAAATGCGTGACCTTCTCCCCCGTCCCCTTTTTAGGCGTGTGACGTCATTTATGGACGGCTTCAAAGAGTAAAACTGATATCTTCTTTCTGATTCCGGCTTAAATTTTTTTTTCAAAAAATGGGGTGGGGGGGAGCGAATTTGTACGGACGCATGGGGGGGGGGTCCGGAAAATGTACGGGATGCAACGGTTCAAAAATACGAATTTTGTGCGTACGTAATATATGGATGGCCCCCAGGCATTTTTAGTTAAGGGAAAAGTTGAAGTTAAAAACATTCCTCCTCTGTTATGGAATTGTTATTCTAAGAATAGACTGAACACAAACATAACAACAAAACAAAACGCACTGAATGCTAAACAATGCTTATAAAATAGTAGCTACTTAGTCGCTATTGTGTAGAGTTATGTTTCAAGTTTTTAAAAATTCTGTTGTTTTCATATACATGTATATTTATTTGTTATATGAAATTTATAATAACCTATATTTTGCTTATGCTTCTGGGGTCAAAAGTGCCACTCTTTCCTCACATCCCCCTCGCTTTGCCACTGTCTTAGGTGGGTCAACATACAATGGTACCTCGGTATACGTCCTTAATCCGTTCCAGACACTTGAACGTATAGCAAAATGGACGTAAACCCAACGTATTTTTACTATAAGAAATAAATGGAAAATTATTATCCGTTCCCATGAAAAAAAATCATATTGTTTTTTTACATATTTATACATTTATTGACGTGGTTGTATAAATAATTTAAACACCGCTTAACACTAAAATACATAAATAAAAAGAACTTAAACTTTTTTTCTTCCCGATCCAGATCAAAAGCAATTTTTCAAAATTCTCTAATGTCCCTGATCTTGCAATCGATTTCACCCCATTTGCCCATTAAATATAGTCTTTGTTTTTCACAATCATAGAAATCGTCATTCTTGGTATGCTTCAATTTAGTCCCGCGACACGCACGCAAATTTTATCTTATATAAACATCTCTTTTTTCAACTCTATGGTGATACTAACCATTTTCCCCCGTTTCTTGGCTCCTCTCATTAACTTTTTTAGAACCCATGATAAGTGAGTTTGCTTTTAAAAAATTACGAGAAACACACAAAATCAAAATTAGGCCTAAGGGAATTTGGTAGCCCTAAATGTAAAGAATGCAATAGAAAAATAAATATGGAAAGATTCTTGTTCGAAGCCCCCAAAAATGATGAAACTAATCGGAGGCCCAAGGCGGCTGCCTGCTTTGCCTGTGCCTAGAGCCGGCCCGGTCCTGAACTAATAATACACACTTAAATGACAATAAAGTGATTTGAAACATGCTAATTTTCAAATATGAAATACGGCTCTTATGAGGAGGATGGGCGAAACTTTGTAACGTCATATTTTAGGGTGGGGGGGGGGTGCTAACTTTTTGTGACGACGTGTGACGTGGGGTTGTGGAATCGGCCAAAATCGCATTACGTCATTTATGGATGACCCCATGCAAGTAGGTCGTATTTCAAACAAAGGTCGTATACCAAGCAAAAAGTTTCGCGACCAAACAGGACGTATACCAAGTTGGACGGAAGCCGAAGTACCACTTTATTTTAACACGTACGCTACAAAAATAACCATTGCTATTTTTGACACTGGGTCGAAGTTTTATTTTCTTTGATAATAATACATAAAAAAGCTAACTGTACATTAAGTTACATCATTAATGCTTATATAATAAACAGTGGAGGGTACATGTTTTTAAAAAAAAATCTGACCACCAGTGGTGTAGTCCTAAAAAAGAGGTGGGAGGGCTCTCTTTGTTCACATTTTTCACGCCGCGTATTTTTCTCAAAGGTACAAGTTCTACAACTAACACAGTCTCAAAAGTCTGAAATGGTTTGAAGTTAATTGAAATTGCATGCTCTCCTCCCTGTAAAAAAAAAGGTGGGAGGGCGAAGCCCTCCCGCGCCCACCCTCCACTACACCACTGCTGACCACCAATGCAACATGACATTTTATTAATTTTTTTTTAAACGTGGCATAACATGAAATTTAATTAACAATGAATACAGTCAGCTATGATCAATGTTCCATTATCCCGGTGGCCAGAATGTTAGTGGCATCCATAATGGTGTCGAAAGGATCAGCGTGTCTCATTTTCACACGATTTCTCCATATGTACTAGCAAATTTAATTTTAATTTTAAGAGTCTTTCATTTGACGATGAGTCCCGTTGTGGCGTTTACTTTGTTCCTTCGTAGATTTTCGTTGGGTGTTAGCATCGGTGTTAGGATCTACGAAATGTAGGCTGTTCACGGTTTTTCGTGAGTGTAACCCATGCCAGCTGCAGCAGCTATTCCATTGTAAACGCGTCACTAATCAGACATACCGGTAATTGTTTTTTTGGAAGAATGTATTGTGCAATTAAAGGCATCAGAATGGCAGCACTTCTATCATGGAAAAGAACTGACCCAAACTAAAGATGCAAAATACTTAGGAGTCTTAATAAATGAGAAACTATCATGGAATCCCCATGTCAATGAAGTTATTAAAAAATCAAACAAAACCTTAGGCTTTATAAAAAGGAACTTTAACAAATGTAATAGAGATATAAAACTAAAATGCTACCTCACTTTGGTGAGACCTGCACTAGAATATGCATCTTCTGTATGGGACCCATCCACCAAAGAAAACATTGATTGATAAACTAGAACAAATTCAAAAAAGAGCTGCCAGATTCATTACTGGAGAATATTCGAAACTGACAAGAGTAACACCATTAGTTAAATCATTAAACCTTGAAACACTAGAGGATAGAAGAACCAAGAGCAAAGTAGTAATCATACATAAAGCAATTAATTCTAATTTAGAAATACAACACAAAGATAACTTAATACAACCCTCAGATAGACATAAGGATAAAAACACCTTTCTTATTCCGTATGCAAGAACAAACACATACAAGTTTTCCTTCTTCCCGTCCGGAATTCGGGCATGGAATGGGTTGCCTGAAGAATCCAGGAAAACCAACA
Source organism: Ampullaceana balthica (assembly GCA_944989445.1). Classification (NCBI taxonomy): domain Eukaryota; kingdom Metazoa; phylum Mollusca; class Gastropoda; family Lymnaeidae; genus Ampullaceana; species Ampullaceana balthica. The sequence goes on from CALYLW010000251.1 coordinate 156,415, forward strand.
CTTTATCAACATTTAAATCTCTAATAGAAATGCAGGACTAAACACAAACCATAGATAAGCGTAGGACGCAATAATCTTCTGTATAGAAGGAGCGTCTGTAAACAGATAAGATAAGATAAGCCTACATACTACATTAAACTTTCTCCAGTATCGTGACTGATACCGCCAAAAAATAAAGACATTTTTTTGTGGTCGGATAAAAGCAAGTACCCCGTGAAGTCAATTGCTCCTCTTTTCTTATAATTAATATTTCTTGCATCTTCGATTTTGAAAAATTGCTCCACTTTGACCTATGATACGACTCCTACTACGAGCACCCCTATTTGAGAAACCCTGATCGTGTAACATTTTAATAACAACATTGACATTATAAGTTCATATAAACTGAAATGCCTAGGTCAATCTCTTTTCTTACATATTTTTAAATACATGATAGCCAATCACTTCAATTTTATTCTTCTCTACTACATTCCTGCTTCGTCGGTATTCTGTTAGCTCTATTTAAGAAAAATAATTAACTTGTAAATAAGCAAAGTATAGGTAGGTTTATAGTTCCATTTAAATTCCATGACAAATAAAAAAAAACACCGTTTAAGACCCTTGTTGTTTGCAATAGAAAATATTTTTAAAAAATGCAATTCGCATAATTAATTAAACGAAATTAAAAACATTAATAATATTTTATTATATATTATAATAAATTATCACTTAATAATTAATTTTGGTTTAAACATTTATTTACATTTCACATAAGAATTTAAAAATTGACGACCCTTGGTGCCATCGTACTCTTGATGATACAACCTCTGCCATTGGTTAATTTCAACTCATGCGCCATTTTTCTGACTGTTCAATAACAACATCTACCATGGCGGACGAGGAAAACGACTCAAAATCAGACAGTGGAAAGGTTATTAAAGCTTTTAATTAGGGAAAATGATTGTATAAGTCGATATTTAAACTCATATTAAAATAATTACCACGTCGTTGCTATAGATTTTAAAAAATCTCTTAAATGTCCTATTTTCGATAAGCTGCAATCTAGTCTACAGCCTACAGTGAAAGCGTAGGGTAGTCTACAGAGTACTACAGACGCTCTTATCTTATCTTCTCTTCTTATCTATACAGACGCTCCTTCTATGCAGAAGATAGTTGCGTCCACAGACCATGACAGATGATCTGTTGGCAAGTGATGCAGCGTTCAAAGGCCACGGCTTTGTGGGTTCCACGCATTACCCAGCCGCCTAAACATGTTTTTGTAGTTAGGTACCCATTCGGAGCGGGGCGACTCAGGGACGCCCTAGGCCCCGGGAACAAACCCTTGCCTTCACACGGATTCGAACCCCTGACCATCAGTACGACAGTCCAGTGCGCTGCCACTCGACCACGCGTCCCCTATGTCTATAGTATAGAGTGTTAATCCCTTATTTCAGCGCATTTTAAATTTTTTGAATAAAATAACTCACTTTTACTAATTTAAACACTTAAATCAGAAATTTAAAAAAGTATTTAATGCTTTACAATTAGTTTTGCGTTTGTTTAGTTGAGTTTAAAGGCGGGGCTTAAAGGGGTTTTTAACTTAGAAATGAAAAAGGTTTTTAAAAAGCAGACTTCTAACAACAACAATGGCGCCGTTAGTCACAGAAGATAGTGAAATATATAAATTTTTATTTCGTACAAATTACAAATCGTAAAATAGTAATTTTATTTCAACAAAAAATGTTTTAATTTTAAAATAAATTTCATAACAAAAATTAATGAAGTAAGTTTGAAAAAAAATGATTTTTGATGACTTGAAATATAAAATGCGCTGAAATAAGGGATTACCCTATAGAGTTATAAGGTAATCCCTTATTTCAGCGCATTTAAATTTTTTAGAACAAAATAAATAAAGGTAATCCCTTATTTCAGCGCATTTTTAATTTTTAGAACTGACAAAATAAATAAAGTAACTTACTTTTACTAATTTAAACACTTAAATCAGATATAAAAAGAAGTATTTAATGCTTTACAAATTAAATTTTTGTTTGTTTTGTTGAGTTTAAAGGGGTTTTTAACTTAGTAAAAGCTTTTTTAAAGCAGACTTCCAACAACAACAAGGGGGCAGTTAGTCGCAGAAGATAGTGAAATATACAAATTTTTATTTCAATGAAACAAAATTTCTTGTAAATGATTAACGTAGCTTATGTATAATGTATTGTAATTTTTCTGTTTGTTATGATATGAAAGTTAATTTAATACTTATAGGTATGTTATTTCTTTCATGTAAAGCGCTGTGAGCCCAGTTACTTCCTGGATACAGCGCTATATAAATAATCAATTTATTATTATTATTATTTCGTACTAATTGTAAAACAGTAATTCTATATCAACAAAAAAATAATGTTTTGATTTTAAAATAGATTTCATAATAATAATTAATAATGTAAGTTTGTAAAAATGTTTTTTGATGACTTGAAATATAAAATGCGCTGAAATAAGGGATTACCATAAATAAAATAACTTACTTTTACTAATTTAAACACTGAAATCAGAAATAAAAAAAAGTATTTAATGCTTTACAATTAGTTTTTCGTGTTTTTTTTTAGTTTAAAGGGTTTTAAAAACTTTTTAACTTAGAAAAAGGTTTTTAAAAGCAGTCTTCCAACAACAATGGCGCTGTTAGTCACAGAAGATAGTGAAATATACACATTTTTTTTTGGACCCCCCCCCCTTTCTTTTCCAATATTACATCACAAAAATGCCCCTTACCCCAAAAAAACAACATTTTTTAAATTTGAAAATTAGCATGTTTCAAATCACTTTTGTCATTTTAGTTTAAGTATGTATTTAGTGTAAGGCTGCACTTTAATATCGTAACACGCGCGAAGCCCATGTAAAACGTCATTAAATAAATTGTAAACAGACAAATTTTTAAGTACAACTTTTATTTTAAGTTACGCGTTTTGATGTGACCTGACATTTCTTATACTACCCCTCCTCTTCGTCACAAATGGTCGACCCCCTACCCCCTCTATGTGCGTAATGTTATTTACGGACGGCCCCGAGAAGGGGCTGTCCATAAATGACGTCACGCGATTTTGGCAGATTTTTCATTCCCCCTCCCCCCTCGTAAAGCGTCGTCACAAAAACTTAGACACCCCCTCCAAGATGACACCCCCCCCCATACTAGCTGTATTTTATTTGAAAAAGAGCATGTTTAAAATAAATTTTTTGTCATTTAAGTATTTATTTAGTGTAGGCCTGCATTCTAATATCGTAACACGTGTGAAGTCATGTAAAACACCATGTAACAAATAAAATATTTAAGTGGAACTTTTATTTAAAGTTGCTCGTTTTGATGTGACGTCACATTTCTCTAACACCCCCCCCCCACACACACACAAGTCACACATCATCATAAATATGTAGACACCCCCCCCCCTTCCGCTTTCCCCTAGGTGCGTGAAATCCCCGTCCCCTTGTGTGTTTATAACGGCTAAGGCACCGGTGGACGAAAGAGAAACTTCATCCAATTTCAAGAAATGTAAATATAAACCCGACTGATATATTTTAATGATGTGTAAACGTTTGGTCTGAATCAAATGTTAATTACTTCCAAGCAATTAAAAGTTCAGAATTTCGTTTGCAATAAATTATATAACATTATTGCATATCAGTCTTGACTCAGTCAGTCTCGAATGCCGTTTGCAGCCAGAGCGGTCTACGTTAATATGCTTAGTATTATGCAAATTAAATTTGTTGTGCGTACGTACACATTCAGTTGTTACCCCCCTCTCCCCTCCGTACGCATGCATACGCAAAATGCCGTAAATTAAATTTAAGACCCCCCTCCCCCACCTTGCGTACGTAATATATGGATGGCCCCTTAAACGATTAATTGTTACTTTCCGCAGCCCTATTAATTACTTTAATGGGATTTTTCTTGTCTTCTGTCAATATTTATGCAACCATGTATAAGTGTAATGAGCATGGTGCCTCAGATCTTAGGGCATAAAAATTGGGGGGAAAAACTTTTTTTCCCCTGTAGACGTAGGTCCTACATTTTACCCCATACTTCCCCTTAGCTGAAAGTGGGAAAGGCATATTATAAATTATAATTATTAAGGTTGTTAAGACCGCTAGTTTTTGACGACCGGTTAACCTTTCAAAAAAAGACCTGTTAACCGCTCCGTATTTATACAATTTATACTATGTTTAGTGGACCAACAAGAGAATGGATCAAATTTTCCCATCGCTTCGTTTGATTTGACATCAAAGAGCCCTTGATGTACCGACTCTAATGTTGCTGTCAAAACAGCGAATTCAAAAAAAATAAAATATTCCGAACAAAGAATTAAACTGTAATAATATTCAATTTTTATGTAATAATAGTATTAAAACGGCATATTATCAATTGTTGTCAAGTCAGTTTGTTTTTGCGGACCGGTTAATCATTTAAAAAAAAGCCAGTTTTACTGTCCTGCCCGTATTTTCCCTTAATTTTTTTTAGAACCAATATGGGAAGGCTGAAGGCATGAAATATTCGCATCGCCAGTTCTGCTGGTGACGTTACAGCCCGGTTGCGTCCGTTAAGCTCTCAGCGCTGTTACTTCTGGTACTATTCTTCGGTAACTGAGCGAATACATTTTTAAATTAAAAATCGGTCACTAGCGAACTCCACAAACAGTGATGACGTGTATTTAAATCCTTTATATTAACTCGTGGTGTCTGCGGCCGACCGACCGACCGACGTTGTCGCCAAAACTTTTGATCTATTTTTAACCCACTTGCTCGCAAGATAGCGAGCTGAAATTTTGCAGGCAGTTTCGTACCAATGATAAAAACAATGTATCAAAATTTCTGATCGATCGCATGTACCGTAATTAAATTATTGATTTTTTAGATTATTTTATTTATTCCTATGTATCATGCTATTTTTTGAGATAGAGCGTCGCGGTGCGTATTATATTGAACAACCTTTCTGTCGCGCAATAAGGTGCGTATTTTATTGACAGCTCTTTTTATAAACATATTCCTGATCGGTGCGCATTATATTAAACATGTTTTACGACACAACTGCAATTTTGTATTTCTGGATGGTCTAGCGCTGCGTATTATAATGAACATTCTTTTAGTTACTTCTCGTACATAAAGGATTTATAGTCAAAAACTTGGTTTTTTACGGGTTTTTCTTATTTTATATTTATAGACCAGAATATTATTATTATTAAGAAAACACTTTGATTTTGATGTCACGGTCGCTTGCATGTTGGCTCTGGTATTATGCCGTAACACAACAAAAAATTAACTCCTTGTAATAAGCTAATATACCAACTAAATGAAGTTACGGTTAACTGGTCCTGATAAAACGGAGTAAACAGTGATAATAAGATGGAATTTATTTAAATACCATATTATGTTTCACTCGTCAACTTGCCAGAGTGAAAATGAGGCTGAAGGTTGAATGGTTGCCAATGACAACAATTCTTCACACGGTACATTTTGCTATTCCATACGAAACGAAATGTTTTAGACATGTGCGATTCTGCGTGCATCTTTGCTATTAGAGCAATTACGTGAACATAATGTTTACATGTTATACATTTATTAGAGCAATTACGGTATACTTGGCATCGGCACTATTTACACAGTATTTCTGAGTATACGAAAATCGGCCGATACCTAAACAATATCAAAGCACATGGCACACTGTATCGTGGCTGCACATATTAATACTAGGACTCTTGACTATTTCAATACCAGTATCGGGGTCGATATATTAATTTGTCGAGATATTGTAAATCTAAATGATATATTTTTTTTTCCGTTTTTTTGGGGGGTCAAAATGTCACTTATTATGAAATATCGGTGACGTCAATATCGGGACCTTCACATGCTACCGATACCGATATTGCCGATATCCAGATATCGGTAGACCCCTAGCCGAAACCTAATACCTCGAGCACAAAAGAGGGCCAAATTTGCAACTTAACGTTGCTTAGCTTGATCCTCGTCGGTTCGCCCAGCAATGCATTTTTAGTTCAAAATAGTGTTGACATCTAGCTTTCTTCGAGACTTCCGGCTATTGTGTTATTCTACGAGATTTCAATAAAAATTACCGGATGTTATTATCTTCTTTCTTTTTCGATCCATGTGTGAATTAGATGTATTCACCCGAGGTGCCCGTAAATCGGTGTTAGCGATCTTTAATCCATCATTATTTCGCATTGCATGTTATATTATTATTAAACTTAATTCATTTTCTGATGCATTGATCATTTTATTTTTTAAGATAAACGAATATCTTTAGAATTGAAAATAAAGGTTTGTATCGAGAATCGACGGTGGTTTTTATATAATTAAATAAAAAATTATTATTCTTTAAAAAGTTTGTTGTCATTGTTGTTGCTTTGTTACCAGTAAGATACGTGACTTTGACACTAACACGCGCGTGACGATGAAAAAAAATCATTTTCTTAATATTCCAGTACATTTATATAATATTATTAATATACACGTCATCACTTTTGGAGGTCTAATGATAAGGAATGATTTTTTAAAAAATTCGCTTAGACATAGTTGCCGGCCGAGGTTTAACACACAGCCCACAGCGTGCTGTGATCAACGGTCAAGGCCGCAATAGTTTTATTTATATTATTACAAGACTGAGGAAATTCGAGAGCGTTCTGATAGTAACAGATATCCTGCACGTCAAAAGCATTAAACTTAAAATTACCATATTGATATGTTTATTTTTTATTCGCTGATTCGACGGCATTGCAAACGCACAATGGGACTAGGTGAGGCGTAAACTTTGACCTTTTAGCGTAGGCGAGGCTTAAACTTTGACCTTTTAGCGCATGCGCAGACAATTATAAACTGGTAACTTATTTTTAATTAAATGGAATCGAAACATGACAGAGACGTAATCAAAGTCAAAGTCCTTTACTTCCGTATAAATATATATATATATATATATATATATAAATTCCAGATTAGTCATAACTTTTCCCGACTTTCAAGGCCGAGAAATTTTTTTAAAGAATTCCCGACTTTTTCCCGTTTTCCTGAGTGGGAAACATGGTTATATTTAAATTTTAAACGGTCCTTAAAACGAACGGTCATTACAACCTTAGGAAAGAGTGAAGAAATATTAGGGTTCCGATACGATTGCGATTAATCGTCCCATCACTAATAAATTAACGCTAACTAATTATTCATGTACATAAAGAAATTTCAAGCACATGTTAATATTTTGCCGCCATATTGGGTTTCGTTTTAACTCGATCATCGGTTATGTCGACACCAGTTTTCATACCCCAACGCCGTCGACTTAACCGGTTTCGACTGTATTTTCATCTGTAAAAAGCAATGATGTTATGACAGTTGTGAGCACTTAAAAGCAAGGCATTTTGATGAATATTTTTTTTTGTGTGCACTTCAAGGACAAAGTTTTTTTCGGGGTGGATAAAATAGCCAAGTTTATCCCCATCCATTTACCTTTATAGAAATAAATATATACTTATAATAGGGGTCTTTCTTATTAATATTTCTATGGCATTTAATGCTTTTTCAAAAGGCACTCAAAAAGCTATCAAAAGCTCACACACTAAAGCGTGATTCAATAACACAGTTCGTGGGTTAAGCTTCAAAGCAGTTTAGTTTACAGCACAGCAAATTTTTATATCTGTGGGATGTGAAATTATGCACAAAAATTGGATGCTGTACAACTTTGTTCAATTTTGTTTTTATTTTGCACACAGTCCAACCAACCTTAAAAGGAAAATTGGCTACAATCTACAAATATACCCTAACTATGGCACTGCCATAAATTTTACATGTCAACATGTATGATAAAAGTGCACACAATGTGATGACTGATATTTCAAAATCACCTTGCCTTCATTTTTTTCAACATAAAAAATGCAAATTATAATTATTCTTATTTTTGATAATCAAAGTTGTGTAAATTCTTTTCAATAATGTTTTAAAGCAATCTCTTTATCAATTTAGCCTGAGGTAAAAGAAAATGTTTCTGAGACAGAAGAACCTAAGAAGGAAGATGAAGAAAACACTCAAAAGGAAGATTCTAAAAAAGAAGTAAAAAGCCCTAAAAAAGATGAAAAATCTCCTAAAAAGGAAAGTAAAAGCCCAAAGAAAGATGAGGGTTCCAAAAAACCCTTAAAGGATGAGGAGAAAAAAGAGGAAGATGATGAAAATGAAGAAGATTCTGAGGAGGATGAGGAATTACCACGTAAGCTCCTTAAATTTTAATTTTAAATATTTCAATCTTCCAAAATGTATATTTTAATTTGGAGCTTATAATGTCAATAATATTCTCAACAAGATTTTTTTAGCCTTACAGAAACTTAAATCAATTTCTGCTTTGATGCGTGGTGGTTATGGGAAATTTTAACAGTAACTAAAAAATCCTTTTTCATAATGTCAAGGTTAAAATGTTACAGAAAATGCAAGAACAGAAATTAAGACCATTTTTATTTGGTCATATTGCTTTCCTGTAGACTTTAAATTGTTGTTATAACTAAATAAAATTATACAATCATTATCATATTTGTTAACTCGCTGATCTTGCTATTGCAAGACAAAGTACTAATAGCCATTACATTAAACCATCATCAATATATGTGCATTAATTTGCTGTACTAAAAATCTTTAATTGTATTCCTTATTTAGCTGGTCTCCTTGAGGTCCCTTTAGTTGTGGAAGGAAAGCGTGAAAAGAAAAAAGTTGAGAGGCTTTCTGCGTCTATGATTAGATCTCCTCAAGAGAAAAAAAAAGTTGAGATTGAAGAAGGCTCGGGAGATAAACTTGGTGAAATACCATTTAGTAAGCTGAATAAATTTATGCTTCTAAATTACTGTATATACTTGTTCTAAAGCCGACTTTTTTTTTGGACAAAATCTTGGGGGAAAGGTTGGGGGTTCGGATTATGAGCTGGTCATAGGTGATTTCTGCATGTATATTGAATATCGGTGTTGTTATTGTAGATCATCAAGAGCCTTGTCTACATTCTAAAAGATTCTACTAGACGCTATAAAATATTATTAAACATATGCGCTTACCTTATTTATTCATTTTATTTATTTTTGTGAATGTTTTAATAAATTGTTTTATCAATTTTGTTTTCAACAACAAATTTTAATTTACACGCTTTCGCCACTGTTTATCAAAGAAACAAAAACAAAAATACCATTAACTCTTGCCTAACAAAGACCACAAAGACAAAGATAGGTTGTACAAAGTAAACAATCATAATGACCGATTTAGCGTGTAGTTTTAAAAAAATGTGTACCATTTTGTTTACACTGTCCTATTATTTTTTTGGGGTCGGCTTACGAGCAGGTTACACACTTTTTATACTATTCTCTTCCAAAAAGAGGGTGGATCGGCTTATGAACAAACGGGCTATAGAACGAGGATATACGGTAATTGTAAAAAAGAATTAGGATAAGAATGTTTTCCATTGAGTGCATTTATAAATATATGTGTGTTACTATTTTAATGTGAAGTGCTGTGAGCCCAGCTGCCTACTTGGGTACTGCGCATATAAATTATTATTAAAAATTAGTCAATTAGGTATATTGTGTTTCTCCGTTATCAATGTTTTAATTTCTGTAGCCATACTAAGAAAATATCTATGCTTAAAGAAGACATAAAAAAGAATATTTTAACTAAGTAAAAAAATAGTTGCAGTTCTGAGGTTATTGAAAAAAAGTTTTGAAACCATTTAGGTTTAAAATGCTTAGGTGTTAAAATTAAAGTTGTTAGACTATGGTCCATCCCCTCATTCACACAATTCTAATAGGTGTTGGTCTAAAAAACATGAGAGCTACGTGAGTTAGCTATGGCTTTATATCAAATGAACACATAAAATAAAGGTCCTCCCAAATGAAATGCCAAAAATAAGTTCTGCATATTAGTAGTAAGGTTGTTAAGACCGCTCATTTTTGAGGACCGGATAACCGTTAAAAAAAGACCGGTTAAGCTCTGGTCCGTATTTTTCTTATGTTTGAGAACCAAAGAGATATTGTATCAAATTTTTGCCTCGGGTCATCTGATTTTGACATCAAAGCCAGCTTCCTCCGCTTGCGTTCAGCTCATTTTCGGGATGCCCTCAATTCAGAGAATTAAAAAAAAATCCTCCAAACAATTAAGTAAACAGTGATGATTTATAGTCAATTTTTAATTCTGGTGTTTTTTTTTAAAGGACTCGTTAAACCGCTCGTTAATGTTAGCAAGGTATTCTTCCTTAGTTTAAAAAAGCCTTGCCTCATCCATTGGTGGCGCCGTGTTAACCTCTTGTGTGTGATGCCGGTCAACTCACGATAAGAAAAAATAATAAAAAAAAATTATTGAGATTACGTGGTAAACAGTTATGATAAAATGGAATTATTTAAAATACCATATTATTTTTCAATCGTCAACTCGCCAGAGTTATTGAATTTTGCAGCGCACATGACAACTCCTTCCTGTTTGAGCTACACTCGCCGTACTCCCCTTCCAATGCATACCAAAATAAATTTTTAAAAAGAAAATATCAGTTTTGATATTATTGTGATAATTTTACTTGAACTGCCTTTGACTTGCAGGAAAACTGTCACTAAGAGACCAAACTCGAATTTGAGGACCGATTAATCGCTACATTGCTATGTCTATCAAATGACTCGTAATATAAATAGTAACAGTCGCGGCCTTGACCGTTGTTCACATCATATGCGCAACTGTGTGTTAACTCTCTTACAGTGCCTCGACAACTACGCAAATTAAAATTTTTTAAAAAAAATCATTGCTTAGCGGTAGGCGAACTAAACTAATAGTGATGACGTGTGTATTATTTATATTAAGAAAACGATTGATGTGTATAGGCTCTGGTATTCTGCCGTAACACAACAAAAAATTAACTCCGGGTAATGAGCTAATACTGACTAAATAAAGTTACGGTTAACCGGTCCTGATCTGAGGACCGGTTAACCGTTGACAACCTTAATTAGTAGTGACTTATGGGTCCTTGAATTGCAGGATGATTATTGTGAAAGTTATTTTGAAGTGCAGTTGCATATATTTTGTTTATTTAAAAAATTAATTACCCGATGCATAAAATTAGAGTAATGTATGTCGCTTATTAAAGACTTAATTTCTTTCTTTGCAGTTGAACATCAGTTAAATACAACAAAGGCAATAGATTTAAAGCCTCTGCATAAAGTGCTGTTTCTCAGACCTGGTTCAAACACAGAAATAAAGAAAAATATTAGACAGTTTTCTGGATTCTCACATTCAAAAGATTCAAAAGAACATGAAAAAAGAATGTCTGTATTAAACAAGTGAGTGGGTACCTTAATTATTTCGATATTTCACGTTCAGACCATTTTAAACATCTGGTTATATCTCCCTTTTCACGTTTATATTTTGAGAATTGATAATCAAATATGCTAAATTCTTCTATTACAGTCGAAACCGCTTATGTCGATGGCGTTGGGGTATGAAAAATGGCGTCGACATAACCGATGATCGAGATAAAACGAAATCCAATATGGCGGCAAAATATTAACATGTGCTTGAAATTTCTTTATGTACATGATTAATTAGTTAGCGTTAATTAGTGATGGGATGATTTATCGGAATCGTATCGGAACCCTAATATTTCTTCACTCTTTCCTAAGTCTAAGGTTGTAATGACCGTTCGTTTTTAAGGACCGTTTAAAATTTAAATATAACCATGGTTCCCACTCAAGAAAACGGGAAAAAGTCGGGAATTCTTAAAAATAAATTCTCGGCCTTGAAAGTCGGGAAAAGTTATGACTAATCGGGAATTTATATATATATATATATATATATACATATATATACACATGCATATATATTTATGCCGAAGTAAAGGACTTTGATTACGTTTTTGTCATGTTTGATTCCATTTATTTAATGAAAAATAAGTTACCAGTTTATAATTGTCTGCGCATGCGCTAAAAGGTTAAAGTTTACGCTTCGCCGTGTCACAGTCGCGTTTTCCGTCGTATCAGCGAATTTAAAATACAAATAAACAAATCAATATGGTTATTTTAAGTTTAATGCTTTTGATGTATATATATTTTTGCCGTAGTAAAGGACTTTGATTACGTCTCTGTCATGTTTCGATTCCATTTATTTAATGAAAAATAAGTTACCAGTTTATAATTGTCTGCGCATGCGCTAAAAGGTCAAAGTTTACGCTTCGCCGTGTCGCAGTCGCGTTTGCCATCGTATCCGCGAATTTAAAATACAAATAAACAAATCAATATGGTTATTTTAAGTTTAATGCTTTTGATGTATGTATATTTATGCCGTAGTAAAGGACCTTGATTACGTCTCTGTCATGTTTCGATTCCATTTATTTAATGAAAAATAAGTTACCAGTTTATAATTGTCTGCGCATGCGCTAAAAGGTCAAAGTTTACGCTTCGCCGTGTCGCAGTCGCGTTTGCCATCGTATCCGCGAATTTAAAATACAAATAAACAAATCAATATGGTTATTTTAAGTTTAATGCTTTTGACGTGCAGGATATCTGTTAATTAACTATCAGAACGTTCTCGAATTTCCTCAGTCAATCAAACTTTGTAATATAAATAAAACTATTGTGGCCTTGACCGTTGATCACAGCACGCTGTGGGCTGTGTGTACTGTGTTATCAGTTTCATCGTCACGCGCGTGTTAGTGTCACAGTCACTTATCTTACTGGTAACAAAGCAACAACAACAAACTTTTAAAAGAATAATAATTTATTAATTTTTTTATTTAATTACATAAAAACCACCGTCGATTCTCGATACAAACCTTTATTTTCAACCGACGAAAATCGAGTTAAGTTGCAAATTTGGCCCTCTTTTGTGCTCGAGATACTAGGTTTCGGCGACATAAAAGAATCGACATTACCGATGAGAAAATGCTAAGACAAAGAGAGAATTTGGCGGTTCCAATAAAAAACGTCGACATAATAGGGTGGTCGATATAACCGAGCTCGAGATAAGTGGGTTCGACTGTATTTGAAAAATATGTTAGAATTGAAAGAGCTTACAAGCAGTCTTATACATTTCTCTCTTTACAGAATGGTTCTGGCAGAGCTTAAATCCATTTGTTTAGTGCTAGGGCTGGAGCGAGGAGGTACAAAGCCTAATTTAATAGAAAGAATAGAGAATTTTTTAATGAAACCAAAAGATAAAGGCTTAAAAGTCAAGACAAAAAGTAAGTGAATGATAACTGCTAACATAAATTTAAAAAAAAGTTATAATAAAATATTTTAAATGTCAGAACAATTGTTAAGATTGATTAGTTGTGCGATAATATTTAACTCTTCTCCCACCCACCCCCACCCCACCCCCCCAATTAAAAAAAATATATTACTATAAATTATTGTGAAATTTTAATATAACTTTAAGAAAACTGGTTACGGGCATTTGACCAATGCTCACTAAAAAATTTTGATTTAATTCCAGAGAAGACAAAGTCAGGAGGGGGTAAAAAGACGGACAAGAAAAGGAAGCGTGCATCTAAAGGAGATAAAAAGAAAGTGAAAAAAAATAAAGATGATGATGATTCAAAGGAAGACAGTAGTGATGGTGGTGATGATGATGAAGAAGAAAAGGAACAAGAGGAAGAAGAAAAAGAGGACGAGGAGGAAGAAGAACCTGAGAGTGAAGATGAGGTAATTTAATCACTTATTTTAATTTAAGTGGTTTATTTTTTTAATATTTTTTTGCGCAAAAAAAAATTGTACTTATTATAAGTACAGAATATACAAATCACTTCTAAATGGAAAAAATATGAAATAATTATTTTGTAAAATCAACAACCATATGTTTTTTTCAAATCCAATAACCAGAGTTCAGGGTTATTGTTGAAAATTAGACTGTTAAGGCTTTATGTGATGAGTTTGTATCTATCATGAATATTTTAAGTTCAAATGACTTCTATTCAATTATATGAAACATGAAATTCAGACCAGTATTTTTGTTTGTTAAATGTTTCAATTAATGCATTATTTTTTAACTCGTAATTTTTTGCTCTGCTGTATTTGGTAAGGATTTTACTCTTACATTTGGGAAGATAAAATAAAATAAGCTTGTTTATTTATATTAATGAAATGCTTGATGAACAGGCTCCCAAAAAGAAAAAGGCAAAAACAGAGCCTAAGAAAAAGCCAGCAAAAAAAGATTCCAAAGAAAATGGAAAAAAAGAGAAAGTAAAGAAGGTAACCAAGAAACCAACACCTAAAAGAAAACCAGGTAAGTTAATCTTTCTTTAGTTTAGTCAGTTTATTTAGTTTCTAAAAACATGATTGATGTCACTCTTACTTTAGTATTTAGGAGATACAATTTTTTTTTGCAACTGTGTAATAATAATTTTTTTTTACTGGACTATTTCAGCTGCAGATGATGATTTATCAGATAGCTTATCTGCAGATTCTGATGATGAACCAGTTGCGAAAATCATTAAAAAGTCACCTCCTTCGGTAAGATATCAAAGTCAAATATACTGTAGTTTCTGTTAGTTTTAGGATCTATTTCATTTAATAATAAATCTGTTGTTTGTTGTTTTTTTTTACTCCAGAATGATGAGGTGAAAGAATTAGTTAAAAAGATTCTAGATGGGGCTGATTTGGAAAAGGTCACAATGAAAACTGTTGTCAAGCAGGTATTTTAAATATTTTTTAAAAAAATAAATATTACTCATATAACAGCTTATTTATTAAAAAAAATAAGTATGTCATTAAGTTCCCAACATTTGACCTACAACCAGAGTGCCAAAGAAAACTAACCCATTACATTCCTTCAATGTTTATTTTTAAATAGTCACTTACCTCAGATTCTATGTCTAAAGTTCATGATGCTGTCTAGAATTTATAGGGAGCAGTATGAGGTTAGGAAGGGAAAGAAAGAAATAACGTATTTAAAAAAGATTATGGGCTGCTACCAAGTTTGTTAAGACCGCTTGTTTTTGAGGACCATTTAACCATTGTTAAAAGGACTCCTCATTGATTCTTGTTAAAACTGAGATGGCTTATGTTCCTACATGGGGCATCTATGTCTTATCATTAAATCTGACTTCAATTCTCTTTATTTAGCTCATTTTTAATTACACAAAATATTTTTTTCTTGTTTTTACTAATATGACCTTAAATTTGACCAAAATCCTTTAAAAATGTGTCTGTACAGAGATATACAATGCAAAACACTGCATAGTAAATGGTCAAAATACATTTAGGTTATGCCCTTTCAATTTTTTCCAGTGCTGTTTAATATGTATTTTACTGGAATGATTGATACAAATGTATTTTTATATTGCTTATAATAATACAGATTAAAATTTTAATATTTAATACTTATTAAAAGTGATTTAATGACTACCAAAGACAAATTAAAACACAATAAAAGTAGAAAACAATTTAATATATTTTAAAAGCTTTATGCAAAGAAAATTTACTGGGGAATTCCATATATTATTCTTTGACGCCTAATTATGAATAACTTGTATTTTATTGTGTAATGTTTTAATATAATATTGTCAATTAGTGGATATGTAAGATGACACTATCAATGTTCCCTCTAAGGTTCGTTGGTCAGTGTGCAAAGTAAAAAAGCTCATGTGCAAAGTTGTACAGTAGCCATTTTTTGTGCAATATTTTACAAAATTTGCTGCGCTGTAACTCTAAACTGCTGCGCGCTGCGTCTGTCAGATATCTGCTCAGACGCGCAGCTTAAAGGGAACACTGGACACTATCTCATTTTTACTGTTCTTACTTATGTTGACAATACTTTCCCCATTCCCTCAAAATAACAGTACTATTATTGATTATATGTTGCTAAAAAAAAATTATACAGTATTGAATCAAAATAAAAGTGGTTTTGATGTAGATATATAAATCACACATCTAATTTGTTTTCATACAGAATTAACCAAGTCTTTATTCTTGTCCCTCCAGGTTTATGCCAAATACCCATCTTTTGATTTGTCAGATAGAAAGGACTTCATTAAAGACACTGTTAGAGAGGTAAGAGAGTTGCTTTTTTTTCCTTTCAGCCATGTTCTGGGTTGTACAGATATGGGCTTTTTATCCAAGATTGCATAGAAACATGAAGATATTGGGAATTGAATGATTTAGGCATTTAAAGCACTCACAGAACTTACAGCTAAATTGTTTTGCAGTTATATTTTATTTCTTCCTTCAACTATTATCACATTAAAATGTATAACAGTTAATAAAAAAAATATATCTAATCTTCTCCTTTCATTTAACATGTGCATTATTTGATATGTTAAAAAAAAGCCACTTATAAAAGATTCTGTCTTTATTAGTAAGGAACCAAACCATCTAAGATTGGTTGCGACTTATCAAGCATCTTTAAGATCCCCTGACTGCAAGGGATTAATTGATATCTGTTCCAAGAATATAACCTTTTTATTTCCCTTTACAGGTCATCTCATGAGGCTTACGATCAACACTCCTTTAGGCAGCTGTGTATATTTTGTGAATGTGAAGGAAAGAATGTGGTGCTTCAAAATATGTTAACAAGTGTGTATGCTAATAGCTAGGCCATTTTTATCTTTTCAAATCCCATGGTATATTACTTTGTGCCTTCCCAAATCATATAAAAAAAACAAAATTACTTTTTATTTTCTCTACCACATTAGTAAAATAAGAAATCTCTGTACAGGTTGTACACATGATTAAAGTTTTGTTCAATTTTAATGAAGTACAACTTTTAAAATTTTACCTAAAAACTAACAAACAAAAATTTAATCGAAAGTGCATTGTATTAAATGTTTTAGTGTAACTGTCTTGATGTCACCAAGTAACCATTATTTTATTAATATCCCATCAGGATTAAAAGCCTCAAAAAGCAGAGTTGAATAATTTTATGACAGTTTTATCAGCTGAAACGTTGTATTTGATTTAAATTAAGGAAATAAGATTCATGTAAATATCTTCTTTTATTTTGGGACAGGCAGGCATATTTGTAAATTGGTTTCTCCATCATTCATACATGTTCATCTTTGTTTTATTTTTTTATACCTGTTCCTAACTGCATTTGATGTTAATGAAATCGGATACTGACTCGCAATTCAATACTGGATCATACAGATTGGAAATGTGCACGTTTTTAAGATTGTTTGCTATCATCCCTCTGCACACTTGTATAACTATGAAGTATATTGACAGATTTTTAGCCTCAGATATGTAATATATTTTATATTTTTTAAGTTTCATGTTTACCTAATGCAATGTTATCGTTTAAAATATTATTAGGCGAGAAGAATAAAGATAATTGTGTGCGATTTGTTAAATAGGAAACACTTTGAACATGGGGCCAAGTGTTAATAATGTGACAATTGTGGGGAATTATTGCTTTTGTCTCTGAAGTTCTTTTGTAATCTTTGTATTTATCTTCTTTGAAACAATTAGACAAAGTTAATTAAATGATAAACAATGCAAAGTATGTTATTGGCAGTTAGGAAAGCTGTGAATTTGAAAGTTTAATCTCAGGACCAGGTTGACCTTTCATTTTCTAAACCTCGTCATGTCTTAATAACCACCATTTGCCAGAGCAAGTACATGTACAAGGAAAAATAATTAAATGAAACATCATTCCTTGGGCAATAAATTGTAGTGGTCCTTGCGTTGTTTGAATAATTCAATCAACTGGTCTCTATACTGCTGTCAGAAGCCGGGTTCAGCTCTACTTGGTGTGCATGTTTTGTTGGCTTGATGTGTCTATTAAATGATTAGGACTCATACACAAATTATTGCCATCTGTTCATCTCCCCTATCTAAATCTCATGTTCAATATAATAAAAAGCATCCAAGAAGCCAACAGCAGACTCAACATGTATCAGTTTAGACCCAAGGTAACAGCAGACACAACATGTATCAGTTTAGCCTCAAGTCATATTTTAATTATAAAATTTAGTGTCCAACCTCATGTGACAAAAAAATCAAATTAGTGTTTAGAAAATGAGAAATGAGATAAACTCATAATGCTTATCATGTGTTAATTTTTTCATTTTAGAAAACATTTACTTGTGGTTGGTAAGCACACTTTTTCTCTCATACTAGGAAAAAATAAAACCCAAGTTCGTAAATATTAATCATGGATCAGCTATCTTACTTTAAAATTTGACTTACTGGTCTGAAGTCAAAACGTACCAGGGGCTGGTCATAGATTTATTAATTTTTATTTGAACATATTTATATATGTTTTGCTGACCTGCCACCTATGGCTTACGCTGCTGTAGGTAACAGTGTGGTTATTTTCCCTGGTACTTTCACATCACATGTGTGTCCCATCACATGAACCACATTTTAGAAAGACATTGACATGTCATGATTCAATATTTCCTGTTTATGTAAGTTCAATAAACAAACATTTTTAAAAAAAGAATGTGGGCCATATTTTGTTCTTTGATTTTAAATGTTACTGTAATAAAGTTTGTCATGTGAATAATGAACATGTCTTTTGTTTTTTCTAGTCATTGCCTAATTAAATCTGCTATTGAGTTAAGTAAGGGTGAGTAGGGTATACAAATTTTTGCTTTTTATGACTAAACCTGGCATGTCTGATTCTGTGTCCTGCTATGTGTAAAAAAACAAACAAATCTAGCATTGTACCTAACAAAAATTAAAGATTCTTTCAAAAAGAAACAACGTAAAACAAAATACGTCATTTAATTTATTTTCCATAAAACACCACATGATAATTATTTGTGAAAACAGTTTGCTGGATGATCATCGTCTGTCGTCCCCTCTAGGGCATAGGCCACAAACAAAGGCTCTTCAGGCATCCCGGTCCTGCGCCAGTCTCTCCAACTGTCACAAGTTGTGCCCACTCTTTTTGGTGTCTGCCTCCAGTTCCCTTCTCCAAGTCATTCTTGGTCGACCTCTTTTTCGCTTGCCCGGGGGGTTCCAAGTGAGGACTTGTCTCGTGATACTGCATGTAGGCATACTCTGATAGAATTCCGTATTCTGATATGGTCATGTCTCACAAGTAGTGGCATGCTGGCGTACCGTGAGTCACGGGTTCGAATCCCCGTTACGACAGGGATTTTTCCCCGGTGCCAAGGGTGCCCCAGAGTCCACCCAGCTCCGAATGTGTACCTGACACTAGTTAGGGAGACAAGGCGCGGCTGGGAACAGCGTGGTCCCTCATTGCCGTGGCCTGTGAAAGTAGTAATACTCTTCTGTATAGACGGAGCGTCTGTATAAATAAGACAAGACAAGAAGAAATTCAATTCATGGTAGAATCCCTTTCCCAGATAAGACATAGTTACGCCCTTCCCCCTCCCAGTATCTAGTTCTGGATAACGAAGAATTTATGTGCCATGTATAGTATGAGGAAAAATAATACAAAATTGTAAGAAAAATTGTGCCCACAGACAAGAAGGGAGAAAATTAGGAGTTCAATTTACAATTTAACGTTTTTCATCAGGTCTTTGTGTACGAGATTTGGTCTAGTTCCATACATCTTATCTTATCTGTTTACAGACGCTCCTTCTATACAGAAGATTATTGCGTCATACGCATCCAACCGATATTTAAAACTATACATAAATAGCTGATATATGGGGGTTGGAATTCAGTAGCATGATTATTTATGCTGGACTTCAACTAACCCATTCCTGTTTGTTTCGTCTGTTTTCTGTTATCCTGTCTGTTTTCTGTTATCCTGTCTGTTTTCTGTTATCCTGTCTGTTTACTGTGTTTGCTCATTCTTTGCTGTAAACAGTATGTATCGTTTTCAAGGTGCTACACTTTTTACTATTTCTAACTAATATTTCTCTTACATTTAAAATAATAAAATTTGTGAACTTAATAACATAAAAAAAGTTTTCACTATATTTCTTTTAGCTGAAAACAAATTTTTCATTGGGAAAAATACAAGTCAAAGTTGTTTAATGAAAAGAAAAATCCGAACAAAGCCACCTTTATAATATCATGTGATTTATTCAATCTTTGAATGTCTCGAGAGTATAAATAGTTTTCTCCCATCATAAAGTGACGTATTGGTATGCGTACTTTACAAAACGTAGACAAAGAAACAGCACAAGATTTTACACATTTCATGACACACGTGTCTCTATGAAACCGTGACGTAAAGGGCGTGAACATCCTGTTGTATGTGAGACACCGAGGCCTCGGCACATAGGGCGCCGAGATGGCGTTTAGGACGCTAGCGCTCTGATGTAGGCCTATAGGGCGCTAGAACGTTGGTGCCCGGGTGTAGGCAATGGGTTAATGACATTCTGGCATATAGGGCGCCGACATCCTTGTATATGTCACCGACGCCCTGAGAAAACCCGTTCGCCTAAAGACTTCTATTCGTGCACGATGTCTATACAAATTTGCATCTTACGCCTCGTTTACATTGTGACATGCCTATCATGGAGCTCATTGATATTTGTAATCCTGGTGGCAAACAAGTTTATAGACCGCTGTTGTACTCACAACATCCGGCTTGAAAATTGAACTTTGAATGCTTTACTTAAATGCACATTATTTTTGCACCAAAGAAATGAACACACGTTGTAATATTAATATTGCGTATATAAGTCATTTGAAGTAACTCCTCTTTACTCACCACAGTTCTTCCTGCTTTCAGATATCTAATCTATTTTTAAAAATGTATAATATACACTTAGACTTGCGTTCATTGGAAACATATTTTCTATAAAAACAACTAAGGAACTTGCGTTTGTGCGTAACGCTTTCAGGTAAAGGTTAAAGCCACTTCGGAATACATTTTTAAAAATAAATGCTTATCTTTTAAGTTTTTAACATGAGTTTTTAACCATATAATAATTTTACTATAAATTATAAATAGACATGCTAAATTGAATTTAAAAAAAACAACAACAACAAACAAACAGAGGTACCATCCTTACATTTTCATGCATTAAAAATGAAGCTTCCTCATCAAAACTCTGTCAATCCTAATTAATCGATCTCCGATGTCATAATATCGCTCTTTAATCTTATATTAAAATCATAAATTTTTACACACTGAATCCCCCTCTTCAAACAATTGAATATTTCGTTTAACAACAAACAATTTGGTTGTATAGCTCAAAATTGGTTCATAAAATGTTTTTTTTAAAAAAATAATACAAAAATAAAATAATTAAATAGATAAAAAAAATAATGAATTCATTTTTAAAAAAAATTGAATTTGTTTCTTTGTTAAATAAAATAAATGAAAAAATGTGTTCAATGGAACCCTTTTGGAACAGAGGCGTAGCTATGGGAGGGGGTCCAAATTCAAAAGTCCCCCCGGGCCTCCACTTGAGGGGTGCCCCAAAATTAGTTTCCAAATTTTTTTACATTAAATATTACGCAACCGCCATGTATGTGGGGCCCCCAAAGAGGTTAAGCCCCCCCCCCGGCCCCAAACCCCTACAAATTAATAACTACGCCGCTGTTTTGGAAGACCCAATGAAAATGTCAAGTTTATTTTGTTTTAAATAGTTGGTGGACATTTTCTACAATTTTTTGCATTTACGATTAAAAAAAAATAATTTAAACACATTTTAACATGTCTAAATTTTGGGTTGGGGTTTATTTGTTTCTAGACTCGAGAACATTTTTATCCGAATGGACCCGAAAACATTTCATTCTGTCCAATTTGTAGACCCCTTGTTAAGTGATGAATCCGAAAACTTTGAATTCCATTTATACTCATCCCACACCAGATGTACATTACATTTTTTCTGCATCCTCATCTCCTAATGTACATGTGTACATTAAATTTTGTCTATCCCCTCATCTATTGATGTACCTCGAGGACTAAGCCGAATGTCTGACCGTAATAAACGGTGTATGTTTACAATACTGCCCGATCTGAACATCCCATGAAATCCACTAATCTGCCTTGAAGCGAAAGTACTGGATCGAATATTCATTACAGCTCTAATATCAATACGGGTTTCCGAAAGACGCGACAGGACCGGGGTTTTAAGATATCGTTTGGCAGTATCGGTATAAATAAGACTTTTAATATTAAAACGCGGATTCGCAAGGTAATGCATGTAATAGCAAATTCATCTGGATCAATCAGTGTCCGACATAAGTTATAAAATACATTTGCTGAATTATCTGTATTGTAAATGCACCGAACTGTTTGGAAGAATGATCAAAATCAAATGGCGAACACTAAACTTTGGTTTCTTTTCTCGCCGAGCCGTATCCCGCCACCATTGGATTAGGCTTGCTCAACTGTGGCATCTCCCCGTGCCAAGGGTCTTCTAGTCCGATGAAAGCCCGACTTAAACCATCTCTTGTTTGAGTATCAAGCTGCCGCCTTACTAATGGCTTGCTGAGGTCAATGACCTGCGACTCACTGGCCTCGCCCATGCAGTACTCCCCGAAACTTGAAGACTTCCCGCCTTCTGAATAGATTTCATCATCGTCGTCATACGTGTACCCCCAGCGGTTCCCGTAGTTTTCGCAGTCGTCCATGTTGAGCAGGTCATTATCAACCTCATCCATTTCTCCGTAATCTGAGCGCTGGCTCATCTGGTCACAGTGAGTGGGGACCACTGCGCTCTCCGCAACCTCAAAAATACTTTTTGGACTTCCGGGACCAAAGTAAGTCTCTTTCGGCAACAAGTTTGATTTCTCGTGCATCAAGTCTTCTTCATCTTGTTTAGAGAAACTCCTGAGAAAGTATTTGAGGTTTTTGAAAACTCCCGAATCTTCCGTCAACATGGTGATGTTGCTTAAGAGCTTCATCATTTCTTCTTCGTCGTTGCTCACAGATTTGGACAGAGAGTTGAGAATAGATTTCCCATTGGTCTTCAGTTCTTCTTTGATCTTCCCATTGCTGTTCGAATGCGTGAATCCGTTCATGCCGTGTTTTGATGAGCTGTGGTTAGTCCCGTCGTCGTCTTCAACTTCATTGGCGATGGACAAGGTGCAGGAGAGCAGAGACGTTCTCTCCGAGAGGAAGTCGCTGAGATCTTTGTGTCGGCCGTCACCGTCACAGCTCGGCTCGCGCTTGTCGCTGGTGGTGCTGTGGGGCTTGCCCCTGGGGCTGTCACCGTTTTGGCTGCTGGCGAACACATTGTTCATCCCACGCATGCTGGTGGAATAGTTGAGCAAAGACTGGCTCTCTGCCTCGCTGTCCAGGTTGGACAGTCCGTCCAGCGTGTCCATGTCGTTGCTGGTACTCAAGGCACCGAGTGGGGGCATGTTGGCCAGGAGCTCGGACACTTCCAGTGAGCACGAAGACACGATGGCCTGCTCCTCCGGGCGGCAGTCCGTTTTGGATCGGTAGACGCGGCTCTCGCTGCTTCCTCGCATGGGCAAGGGAATGTTTTGGGATTTGTTGGCTTCATCGGAATCCCTCTCGGAGTCGCATTCGATGATGGGAAAGAAAATGCTGTTGTCTCTCTCGAACATGTAGAACCTGTCATTGTCACTTCCCTTGAGCGAGTTCAGCCCGACGGGAGAGTTCCGTCCGGGGTTATTGTAAAGACGGATTTCTACGGCACCGTTTGGTTTGGGTTTGTGGTTGTTGCAAGGCACCTCGCTCCTTCCGTCACCCCAGTCTATGGTCGGGGCGCCCTCGGATACGCATTTCGAGCACAGCTGTTTGTTGCAGAATTTCTTCCCGAAGAAACCTTTTTTACAGAACTGATTTTTGGCACTTAGAAATGTGAAGCTCTCTTTGCCCTTCTTGTCGTCTTCGCACTCGACTAGCAGCCGACTGAACGTGTTTCCGTTTCGCGTCATCGTCTGCGCTTGGTTGACGTACTTACTTCCGGTGCTCAAGGGAGAGATACTCCTGCAGTCGTCCTCGATGGCCGCCGCGTTGTTGTCTTCCCTTGTTCCACCCCTACCAAATATCCGCTTCATGAATTGGCGATTTTTATACTGAGCCGAGCGGAATTTTTCGCGTGAGACGAACTCGTGGTAGTAATTGCGCAGATTTGCCTCCTCCCTCTCTCGGCGAATGTACTTGACCATCAGGACAACAATGCTGAAGGCGTAGAACATTAGAACTATGACGATGTACAGGAGGGCGTCCAGCGAGCCGGGAAGCTTGACCGCACCGGGTGTCTGGGAAGATAGGGCGTCACCACAGGGTTTGTCGGACGTTTCGGCGTAGGGCGTTCCGGTGGTGTCCACGCCACGGTCGTCAAGGGCGAAGAGAATTGAGGTGTGCGAGGCGGGTGACGTAAAGTTGACCGCCCAGTCGCTGAAATTCATTTTGGCGTACTAGGTTGTGTAGCGTCTTTTGACTAGCTCATGTCAGGGTGTATATGTGTATATCTCAGGTGGAAAGGTTTATATAATTTTAACTGAAGAATTTTTTCTCGTAGAAGGACAATGGGGATTTCGTCGCCTTGGGACTATCATTGTCGCTCGCAGAATTGAAAGCAGGCAAACAACTTGTAGCCTTAAAATCATTTACATCAGTTCAGAATAACTAAACCAAAAAATAAAAATTGAAGCACCACAGACACTTAATAACATGGTATTTTTTGGAATGGCACAAACAATTTGTGACTAGCCAGCCAATATTCCTCACACGTAGATGAGCTTTTTAGTGATTGATTTTTATTCAATTCTTTAATTCAACTGCGGGATCAGATACCCCGTTTTCTATACCAAAATTAAATTGCCGAAGCCAACTTCAACCATCTAGGTCCTGCTTCTTGTGCTAGAGCTTGGCAGTAAATTATATTTCCAAACGTGTGCATTGTGCCGGTGACTTCACGCTGCATGGAGCGTTTCTAGATCCATTTCTTATATACATCTAGGTCACCTAATCGCGTGTGTAGTGTAGACATTAAATGACCGGCATGAGCCGCCACAGTATCATCAGCCCCTCCCGGGTTAACGGCGTATGTAATGACGTCTCACACCCAGAGTGTTTCCCGGACCCCATAATTGGCGGCACTAGCAAGGAGCGTGCACGCTCGTCAGGGGGAGACGACTCTTCCTGTGTCCATGTCTGAAGGAGCAAAACTTGATTGCGTCCTACGTGCCTGGGTGACATGCATGGGTAACTCTCGACGTCGGGAAGATGATGATGATGATTCCCTGCTCTTTATCTGCAGAAAGAAAATTGTGAAAAATATGAAGATAATTGATGATAAAAATGTCAGTACTGGGTATTGAATGTGGAAGTAAGGAGCCGCGCGAAGGCGAGACACGGTGAAAGCAAATCGATGTTTAAATAACACATGTAATTTGAGATCGATAACAGCGGGCCAATCTTCTTTGCTCTGATTATGAGTTAATGAAGTCTGAAGGGGGAGGAGAGTGTACCGAGGCCATATAGGACTCAGAATATCAGAATTATGTGGGAATGAAAAATAACAGCAAGATAGCGAAGACGTGAAGTGATATAAGAGTTTTATTAAAATGAAATGAATTTTGTTAACACGTTCACTTAATGCCTTATAGGTTCTTCTAATAAATCTAACAGGATTGTTTGCAATAACAGAAGTCACATAAAAATTCAGGTAAATATTTTTTAATATTTAAAACCCAGATCACAATCTTTTAGCATTAGTTCTAGTTTAGAACTGATTTCTTGTTAATGTTATCCATTGAAAGTCGGAATCAAGGGAGTTTTATTTATTTATATTTCTTAATCATTATTTTTGTTTTTGCATCTGATATTTGACCGCTGGTTAAGTGTTAGAGTGGAGATGGTCACGACATCCATTAGCGGAAGTCTTCGGACACGGATTTGTGTATTTAGACATTGACAGACATCTTAATAGAGGCAGATAGGAGGATTTGTTGATGTATAAGACGTTCTTATCTGACTCAGATGCCGGCTACTCCAGTAAACACAATAAACGCCACTGTAATACGATTACAATCACTCTAACATAACATAATCAGATTGTCCGAACTGAGGGTTTCTTTACTCATTTAGAATTTAACGTAGAAATTAATTATGGTTAGACTATAATTTAGAATTAAAACGTGTATGCACTAATACAGTGCTTCTCAAACTTTTTAGTGTGGCGGACCGGCAGGAATTTTTTCTATTGCATCAGGGACAGTTGCACTATTTTCCCTGCACTGACAATTTTTACTGTCCTTTTTTTTGATAACTTCTGCGGACCGGCGGCGGATGGCCCAAGGACCGGCACCGGTCCGCGGACCACCACTTTGAGAAGTACTGCACTAATAATACTATTGGTTAACACATCCTTCATCTTTAAAAATTCATTTTCAATCGAACGCACAAACACACTAAACGTAACATTCAACTTCAAATACACAAAACTCACTAAACATAACATTCAAATACACAAACCCACTAAACGTAAAATTCAAATACACAAACCCACTAAACATAACATTCAAATACACAAAACTCACTAAACATAACATTCAAATACACAAACCCACTAAACGTAAAATTCAAATACACAAACCCACTAAACGTAAAATTCAAATACACAAACCCACTAAACGTAAAATTCAAATACACAAACCCACTAAACGTAAAATTCAAATACACAAACTCACTAAACGTAACATTCAAATACACAAACTCACTAAACGTAACATTCAAACTCACAAGCTAAATTATCATTAAAATTTTAAAATTCAAAGCTACTACAAGTAAAAATTCGAACACACAAACTCACTAATCGCAATATTCAAACACAAATTCACAAAACCCTAAATTTCACACACAAACCCACATAACGTTAACAGGTCCTTTTCAATATTTGAAAATTCAAAAAATAATTATTAAAAAAAATTGTCATTTAAAATATGACATATTGAAACATTGTCTTTCTATATCCCAGTCTCATAATAAACAAACAATATGTATAACAAATATGTTATATAAAATTCTAAACAAAAACAAGTTGGGCCCATTTCAAGAACAGTGCTGAAGAATCGTTGAGAAGAATCGATAAGTTAGCCACTTGTTAGGGGCCATGTGTAGTTACGTACTAGCTTTGTTAACAGACTACTGTTGTGTAAGATCGGCAGAGGAATAGATCATTGGCAAGACAGAGGAATAGATCATTGGCAAGATAGAGGAATAGATCATTGGCAAGACAGAGGAATAGATCATTGGCAAGACAGAGGAATAGATCATTGGCAAGACCGAGGAATAGATCATTGGCAAGACAGAGGAACAGATCATTGGCAAGACAGAGGAATACATCATTGGCAAGATAGAGGAATAGATCATTGGCAATACAGAGGAATAGATCATTGGCAAGGCAGAAATATAGATCATTGGTAAGGCAGAGGAATAGATCATTGGAATTTAGAGATATAGATCATTGGCAAGGCAGAAATATAGATCATCGGCAAGGCAGAGATATAGATCATTGGCAAGGCAAAGGAATAGATCATTGGCAAGGCAGAAATATAGATCATTGGTAAGGCAGAGATATAGATCACTGGCAAGGCAGAGGAATAGATCATTGGCAAGGCAGAAATATAGATCATTGGCAAGGCAGAGATATAGATCATTGGCAAGGCAGAGGAATAGATCATTGGCAAAGCAGAAATATAGATTATTGGCAAGGCAGAGATATAGATCATTGGCAAGGCAGAACTATAGATCATTGGCAAGGCAGAGATATAGATCATTGGCAAGGATACTTTAAAAACAAAAACTAATACCAGCATGTTGGGAAAGGACTCGGAGTGGTCAGGGATGTAAAGTAATGAAAATACATGGGAATTAAGGAGTTAATTTGAGAGATCTATTGCGTTAAGTAAGAAGTTACTCGGAGAGGTCCGTATGTTAAGAAAGAAGTTACTAGGACTGGTATGTGTTAAGTAAGAAGCCATTAGGAGAAGTCAATGAATGAGTAGGGCGTTACTTGGGGAGGACAGTGTGTTAAAGTAATAAATTTAGATAAAGATTTCAGTGTGTCAAAAAAGGAGTTACCCGAATCGATTTTTGTGTTTAACAACGGATTTATTTGGATATGTCAGTGTGTTCAGTAAGGTGTTACTAGGATCAGATGCGTCAATAGGGTTGGTGTCACTCAGTGCGGTAGCTCATGGTCCCCCCCCCTCACGACTAACCCACTAGACCTTTTTTGAGTTTTCCAGCGAGTCTCCCAGTCTCAAATAACGGGAAAATACAGAATTTTACATTTTCGTGTCACCCCTTGTCATGGTGTCACCCGGTTCGATCCGCACCTCTCGTACACCACTAGTGAAGCCACTGACAAGGATAGTTCATTGTGTTAAAAATGTAGCAAAAATAAGAGGTCAGGGTGTTCAGTAATTTATTACATGAAGAGGTCAGTATATTGAGCAAGGAGCTAGCTTCCTGTAGGGTTATAAGGCTAAGCAAGGACTCTCTTGCTATGTCATTGTGATAAGTAAGGAGTTATTTCAAGGAGTCATTATGTAAAGTAAGGGATTAGATGGAAAAGTCTTTACGCTAAGTTGAGGGGCCAGTGTATTAAGTAAGGAGTGTTTTGAAAAGGTCTATGAAGGTCTATGTGTTAGAAAAAGTTCCAAGTGCCAATGAGAGAACGTACCGTCGTCTTAATAATAATCTTTTTAAAAACCCGTAAAAATGTGTTTAACTATAAATCCTTTATATATGAGACATAACTAAAAGTATGTTCAATATAATACGTACCGAGCTACAGACTAGCTTAAATAAATATTTACGGATCGGGAAAATATTCTAAAAGTGTGTTCAATATAATACGCACCGCGCGACAGACTAGCATAAACATTGACATGCTAAATAGAGATCCACAGAGACAATCTAAAAATTCATTAATTTAATTACAGTACATTCGATCAATGTGAAATTTTGATACATCATTTTTATCTTCGCCACGAGTCTGCCTGCAAAATTTCTGCTCGATAGGATACCGGGAAGTGCGTTAAAAATCGATCCAAAATTTTTGCGACAAGCAAGCAATCAAGCAAGCAGACGCCACGAATTAATATAAAGGATTTAATACTAAAACCAGTAAAAAAACAAAGGTTATAAAGACATGTTTAATATAATGCGTACCGCACGACAGACTAGCATTTACATTTAAGATCGGGAATATATTTTAAAAAAGTATCGTCAAGATAATACGCACCCCACCGCGCGACAGGAAAGTATTAAAAAGTTGTTCAATATAATACGCACAGCGACACTCTAGCAAAAACATTAACACGCTACATAGAGATAATTAGACATAATCTAAAAATTCATTAATTTAATTACAGTACTTTCGATCGAGCTTAAATTTTGATCGATCATTTTGATCGATCGCTTCATCATACCAAGAATGTGTCAATATAATGCGCACCACGCAACATAAGCATTCACAAAGCGGGAAAACCCCATTAACTATCATTCTAGATTACATTAGAAGTCATTTCAATTCAATAACTTTGAAATTAAACAAAACAATTGCTTTCAAAATTGCTTCTAAAATTACGGGAGTCGAATGATAAGAAATTTTTGAAAAATTATTTCATCAACATTGTTCTAAATATTATTAGCTATTGTTTCACGTTTGTTTCAACCCAATAGATGTTATGGTTGGCAAGAAATTGACAAAATATTGAAATTTTAAAGTTTTTTTCCCCCCAGGAAATCAGTAAATGTTTTCGGTATTTTTTGGCCGTTGCATATCCTTGGGACCTCCTTAGCATATTTGCAAAAGACACGAACCCTCTATCTGGTATGGTTCAGGAGGAGTTGCATTGTCAAGCTTGACAGACATTTCGAATCTATAAACGCAATTTTTCCAAGGGAAATTGCGTTAAAAAGTACTACATTCTGCCTGCTAAATTTCAGCTCGATTTGATCTCAGGAAAACGGTTAAAAACATGTTTAATATAATGCACACCACGCGACAGACTAGAATAAACATTTACAGATGGGGCATATATTAAAAAAAATTATGGTCAGTTTAATATGCACGGCACCGCGCGACATGAAAATATTAAAAAGGTTGTTTAATGTACTGTAATACGCACCGCGACAGTCTAGCACAAAAATTTACATGCCACATAGAGATACATATAGATAATCTAAAATGCATTAATTTAATTACAGTACATTCGATCCATGTGAATTTTTGATACATCATTTTTATAGTCGCCACGAGTCTGCCTGCAACATTTCAGTTCGCTGGCATACGGGGAAGTGCGTTAAAAATCGATCCAAAGTTTTTGCGACAATCAAGCAAGACACAACTAGTTAATATCAAGGATTTAAAATGGTAAATGATGGAAAATAGATGATTATATTTTGTTTGCCTTATTTAATTTAAAAAAAAATGAGTAAAAAACAACTATTTTTGTTTATTGTAATATTTTTATAATAATTTCCAGAACTTTTTAAATACGATTGTTAAAAGTGTGATGTCTGGAATTAGAACGCGGTCTAAACCGACACAATGTATAGTAACACCTTAGTATAGTAACACTACAGTATAGCAAGATAATAGTATAGTAACACTATAGTATAGTAACACTAAAGTATAGTAACACTACAGTATAGTAACACTACAGTATGGTAACACTACAGTATAGTAACACAATAGTATAGTAACACTGCAGTATAGTAACACAATAGTATAGTAACACTACAGTATAGTAACACTACAGTATATCAACACAATAGTATAGTAACACTACAGTATAACAACACAATAGCGGCCCAACATCGTAGAGCTCATCAGTGTGAGAACCACTGCTCTACCAAGACCCACCCCCACCCCTGTCAAGACAGAGGTTTTAAGACTCACTTTGGTTAAAAGTTAAGAAGAGATAAGTGAATTTGGAGAATCAGTCAACAGATGGTAGTATGTTACTCACAAGTTTGGTGCTGGATTAAAAAAAAATATTGGTGGATAATATCCGGTCCAGTTTTCTCGATCAGACGCTTATTTTCTCGATCAGACGCTTACAAAAAAAAATAACTGACCATTTCAGAGGCCACTGGTAGCAGACGCCTGGGTCAACAGTAGTGGCAAACATCAACTGGAACCAACGCACAGACAGACACACCAGCAAACATGTCTCCGACTTGAAGAGGCTTCGAGTTTCTAGCACTTTGGGGAAATAGAACTTGTCGGGAGTTCGACTGAGGGAATTTCCTAATTGTTTGCTCATGTTGGGGGCCAACACGTTGACCCACACGATGCTCGAAACCACTCTTTGGACGTATTGGAAAGTCTTCTGTAAAACCATATCAATTACACGTAATCAGAAATTTACTGTTAAACCCATGGGTGGACAGACCTATGATAACTGAGAACCATTAAAGATTAACAAAAATTGTTGAGAGCCGCATAAAAAATTCCTATTGCGATTTTTAAAAAAATAAATAGAATTTAATGATTTAAACATTTTATTTGTTTTAACCACAAATATATGTTTATGAAATATATATGCGTTACAGTTACACAATTAACAATTATCTTAAAATGTAAAATTTATAAATAACAACACTGCACATAGACTCATTGTTGTAGTGAGCATGTTATGATTCTGCTGAGACGCATTTGAACTATAGCAAGTCTCTTTAAATCTGGTTTGGTAGTAGTGGTGCCAAGAAATTTCAAGTAATTCGAAATTTCATGAAAGCAAATTTTCCGAATCCGGTGACAATTGAGGTTTTCCAGAAATATATTTATTGAATTTGTCACAACCGATTAGCTGAATATAATTTTTTTTGTGCTGTTTCGCGAAAGATTTTAATGCTATCAAATGACAATATGACATCGACATGTCACTACCCAAGGCCATAAACTAAACCACTAGCTCACCATAACTTGTTTTATAACAACAACAAAAATCTCCTGCATTAAGATATTAACTAATCCATTGCGTAGTAAAGAAGGGGGTTGGTTTTAAAAGTTTTAATACTAGGATATCCTTCAACACTGACACTCATCGGTCCTCAGCTGTTTTCGTTACTTACTCTTTCTGATCAATGTAAGGTGTCTTTAAAATATTACAAAGTGTAAACCTCAAAATTTTGCAAATTACACACACACACACAGCGTCACAGCAATGACAAACAAAAATCATTAATTGCGTATAAAGAACAGGGTCAGAACAAATTAGCCAGAAACTGTTGTACATCATAGAACGTATCGCCTGCTGTGCCATGTTCTCCTTTGTCCGCAGCATCGTGGCCAAATATTAATGAACTTACTCAAAAGTCTTAAGTTCTTAAATGCGTTGAAATGACTTGTCTGTTACGGTGAGTGAAAAATTACCGATGTCACCAAAATAGACACTGCCAGAATAGCTTTACAAGTGAAATAAATATTGTATTTGTTATTTAGCTGACGTGTCTTTTTGACTTCCTTAAAATATTGTAATTCTTTATAGTCTTATGAAAAGTTGTGAAAATATTGTTTTTAATCTATGCACAGATTTATATTGGAAATAAACAGTGCTTTTATTTTCTAAAATAAAAGGTACCGGAACGCATGAAAAAAGGCACCGGAACGCAACCTGAAAAAGTATTCCAGGCAGCAATAAAAATAAGTATGTGAAGGTGCCGGAACACAGTTCCGGTGCGTTACGAGAGAAAAAAAGCACTGTACACAAGTCTCTAAAATAAATTGTCCGTATAAGTATAATAAAAAATAAAGACGTTTAAACAAAACTCGTGGAACC
Organism: Ampullaceana balthica; assembly: GCA_944989445.1. Classification (NCBI taxonomy): domain Eukaryota; kingdom Metazoa; phylum Mollusca; class Gastropoda; family Lymnaeidae; genus Ampullaceana; species Ampullaceana balthica. Next base: position 189,042 of record CALYLW010000251.1, read on the forward strand.
TGTATTTGACTTAACACAAAACCGCAAACCATTAGCAGCATCAAGGCATGGCGGCCTAAACGTTCAAAATAAACAATTGACGTGACATAACCTACATTCAAGCAAATCGGTTTTATGGAGAATCTTAATTACACGTAATTCTCACTACTAGGACATCAATCTAGTATATAGATTCCGTCTATTCAACTAAAAAACGTCGCATTTCGTCATGAACTTGAAGGCAGGAAGAGCCCCACCCCTACACTCTCTCCCCCGCCCCCTACACTCTCTCCCCCCCCCCGTGTTCCACAAAATGAACTTAACACTTTGTCCCACAACGCACCCACCCACACCTTACCCAATTAACAATAACATCACCTTTTGCAGCAGTTATTTAAACTTTTTGAAAATCTCTCTCTCCCCCCGTAAATTTTGTTAAACAGCATTAAATAACTATGCTTCCTTATAAAGAGGGTAAAAAAATCATATGAATTCAAAAGGTTACAAATGAAGCTCACGCCACGTAAGCCCCCTCCCCCTACCAGTTCAACTCACCAGGAAAAAAAGACTGAGATCTGTGGATGAATGTGAAAAACCTCCACAAAAAACCATTTAGTAAGCAGCCGCCGCTGGTTTTGACCTCCATACCCCAAGCGAAACATACTAAATTTATTAGATAGACATCTCTCAAGATAGGACTTTAGTTACAAGCATCACTTTGTATCTGTCTCACTAGCTGCCTAGCCAATAGAAATGTTTTGTTTTACCTTGATCCCCCTCCCCTCTCAATGTTCCCTCTAAGGTTAATTAGTCTGTGTGAAAAATATAAAACGATAACAAACTCGTATGCAAAGTTGCACATCATCCATTTTTGTGCAAAATTGTACACCAATTAAAATACGTATGATATTATATTATGTTATATTATATTATATTATATTATATTATATTATATTATATTACCCAATCAAAATTCGATGCGCGGTAATTCTAGCCTGCTGTGCGGTGTTGGTCAGATATCTGTGAAACTGCGCTGCCACGCAGCTTAAAAGGAACATTGCTCCCCACCTATATTTTCTAAATTTACTCTAGTCAGACTGATTAGAATAAATTCTGAATATTATTGAACCAACTTTTCAGATTTCCAGCATTTCGTAATGTGTGTAGAAATTTATCTTTAACTTAAATATAATTAATAAGTATGCTTATCATCTTTTCTCTTCTTTTCATATCCACACACAAAAAAAAATTAAAAAAAAATTGTTGCCTTTCCTATATAGAGTACAATATCTCCGACTTTGACCCCCTCCCACCATTTACTTTTTTATGCCAATTTATAGCTGTAATTAATGGACGGACAATTATTGAATACTAACCAAGGATACATTTCCAATTTATCGTTTCTCTTCTGTTTACATTAAGGAGACTATGCTTAAATTAAAAAAAACATCAACTATATTCATATCCTTCTCATTCCTCCACAAGAAAATCACGACCTGGAGCAAGCTGCCAAGAGAAACAGTTGATGCTGCAAGACTTGATGAATTCATGTCTATGGCATCCTTCCTCTAGTTCAATATACACTCGCTGAGTAGCGCTTGCAACCAAAGCACCCACTCAAATACTACACATATATGAGCCAGAAAACATTGATGGTGATCCTTGACACTAAAGAAGAAGAAGAAGAAGATGTAGCAGGATCACCTTCACGGAAAATACTTTGCCATCTGAAGTATCGTGAGAGCCATGACACTGCTCCTCCCACTTCGCGTTGAGGGTATCTTGGTGCATAAAAGTATAAGAGTTCAAAAATGTTATCAACAATCTGGGTCGCAATCTCCATTTCTTTCTTGTTTTATTATGCAATACTAAACTGTCATAATTTAAAAATGGTAAGCATGGATACAGGTTTTAGCTTTCAGGTAACGTCAAGGATGACACGCGAATCAAAATTAGGTGCCTGGGTGTGGTAACAGTCGAGCTCTTTACTGTACCATGTCACACATGTCACTTTAACATATGGTTGAACGTATTCATTTTAGTTCTTGAGTTATATTACTGCTTTTATTATTTTAGGTTAGTTGTGTTCCGCTATGTTAAATCGCATGGGTGAAACTTGATCTTTACTTTAGCATTAATTGTTTTGCTCCGCCTGAAAGACGTGATGTCTTGCCGAGCCTACACATACCCGGTTTTAATAACATATATATTTATTTATCTAAAAGCCTCATTCTAGTCTCACCCATATTTTGTCCATAAACAAGTCCTGGATGACGTGTTTTTAAATCCTTTATATTAACTCGTGGTGTCTGCGGCGGACCTTGCTTGCTTGCTTGTCGCCAAAACTTTTGATCGATTTTTAACCCACTTGCTCGCAAGATAGCGAGCTGAAATTTTGCAGGCAGTTTCGTACCGATGATAAAAACAATGTATCAAAATTTCAGATCGATCGCATGTACCGTAATTAAATTATTGATTTTTTAGATTATTTTTTTTATTCCTATGTATCATGCTATTTTTTGAGATAGAGCGTCGCGGTGCGTATTATATTGAACAACCTTTCTGTCGCGCAATAAGGTGCGTATTTTATTGACAGCTCTTTTTATAAACATATTCCTGATCGGTGCGTATTATATTAAACATGTTTTACGACACAACTTCAATTTTGTATTTCTGGATGGTCTGGCGCTGCGTATTATAATGAACATTCTTTTAGTTACTTCTCGTACATAAAGGATTTATAGTCAAAAACTTGGTTTTTTACGGGTTTTTCTTATTTAAACTAAAAATCCACCAACTCAAGTAGAAACTCACTTCAGTTTTTTAAACAAAATTACAACTAGTTCTTAAGACTTTGTTAAGCAAAACAAACAGAATCGCAACATGTTGTCGTCAACTGGGACCCATAAAGATGATGTCGTTGGGTCCAAGCTGGTACAATTGGCGGAAACAATGGGAAGGAAATATAAATTCCGAGACAGTCCAACGGTTTATTCGTTGACGGATATTTACTGATGGCTGTTGAACTACGTACAACAGAGACCGACTTTGACACGAAACCCTCTCAATTTTTTCTGGTCCTTAAAATGAGCACATCAGTAGTCGTGGCTTCCTCCGTCGATAAAGTCGTATCTAATCATGGCATTTGTAGTCTCTCTCAAAGCTTTCCACGAAGAAGGAAAAAAAAAGCAATTTCAACGATCAATTTAAGAGTTGCAAAAAATGTTTTAAGCCCTATAACATACCTCGTATAACAAACGACAAAAAGTGTCATTATTTGTATACAAGCATTTAGATCCCAAACATATCAGCTCAGCTCAATTTAACAGCGTTAACCACCACAAGGCACTAATAATAATAGGCCATACAGTGAGGAAAAAACACATACGCATTAAAAAAAAGAAAAATCGAATTGAATCTCTGCAATGATTGATCGTGTATTTCCTCGGCTTCTTGAAGTTTTAAATAAAACATCGTTCTTCGGGGACTCGATATTTTTTTTTGAGGATACAATTTCATTTCAACCCGTGTTTTCTAACGGTTGTGTTTAGATAGAAACTAATTCTCTTTTGTTTGTACGATAACATCCCATCACATCCCACGTAATGGCGGGATTCACTGGGGAGTAGACCAAGTTGTTGATTGCGTGCGCATGTGTGCATGTGTGTGCGTGGGGGAATCAGTGATGATCGTTTTCAACACAACATGTCCGCCCACCCGATAATTGCAGAAATACAGCCACCCCTCCCCCCAAACCGAGAATACGGAGATTTATCCTAATCCCATATCCTATAGTCAATAGTCGATAGTATTTTTAGCTGTAGATTTGTTCGTAGTATTCTAGATATTTATGCACCTGTTTCAGAGTCATCGTTAACGATGTGATCTTTGGGTGCAATACCTCATAGCTTCACCCCCTCCCCAACAACCCCCCCTCACAACAAAAAACACGAACAATTAAATTATCATGAAAATGTAGTTGTCGGTATGGTAGATATTTGAAAGAAACTCTTACAGGGACCAGTAGAAAGGATCAGAGCTAAAGGCTTTCAAACACTCATTTACGTAACGTTTACATATTTCATCAACCTATCAATGCATCAACCACACGATTCTAAAACGCACTGGTGCTGTGCCCCATTTACAACATTAACCATGGTGTGGAAATAATTCATAAACGGAAATACGTCTTAAAAATAAATAGAGGTAAAAAAAAGATTTAAAAAAAACAACACGTTTTTATAAGTGGAATAAAAAGAAGAAAATAATTTGAAACTTTTAAGTTCAAGTACTTTAATTTAATATGACTAAAAACGTCGGGAGGGTGTTTGGTATAAAAATTAAAGATTTATAATTTAGAAGGCAAAAGAGAGATCTATAAGTGGTAGAATGAGTGAACTGCATATGTAAAACCTCATAAGCGCCCGCCCCACGTTGTTAGTCATATTAAATCGAAGTAGAACTTAAAAGTTTTTAAATTATTTTCTTCTTTTTAGTCCACTTATAAAAAGTGATTTTTAAAATCTTTTTTTTTAACCTCTATTTATTTTTATACCAAACACCTCATAAGCGCCCGCCCAACGTTTTAATACCGCGGGGATGTGGTGAGGGGGTGAACTCCGGTGACACCTTGATGTCAACAATAGCAGACGGATACAGATGCAATATAGAGATACACTAAATATGCATTAATTTAATTACGGTACATTCGATCGATCTGAAATTTTGATAAAATGCATTGTCATCCAAGATCTATCTGTGGTAAAATTTTGAGATCTCTAGGACCACCAGAAGTGGTTTAATTTTACATTGGACAATAAATTTGAAATTTTGCGGACAGACAGACAGACAGGAACGAAAGGAAGTTAATAAAAACGTGGTAATAAGAAACGTGATGGAATGAATTGTGTGTGTGTGTATTTGTTTTTGTGTGTGTTTGGTTGAGACATTTTATGATATGTAGTTAATGGTGAGAGTTTTGATTGGGGATAGAGAGAAGCTGTAATAATGGCTACGTAGTGTTCAGAAATCTGTAGCGTATATATATATATATATATATATATATATATATATATATATATATATATATAGAGAGAGAGAGAGAGAGAGAGAGAGAGAGCGATTTGCCCAACTTTTGTGAGAAATTCAAGACATTGTTAGAGAATCGTGATAAATTTACTGACATTGTTACGGATTCGTAAAAAATTGTACTAATTATTTTTTATTAATTCATGATACAAATTCAGTACGTTTGTTTAGTTTTGTGATCAATTTACAGACACTGAAGGATTGAATTACTTTGCAAACATTGCTAAGAATATGTGATAAATTTACTGCTAGGAATTCGTAATACATTTACTGACATCGTAAAAATTTAGTATGGACATAGCAAACATTTAAGTGCAGAATACAGATGCATAATAGAAGAAAGAAAACGACAGCAATCCGACCCAGTACCCGGCTCAAACTTAATATGAAGAATAATGATGGAGTGAATTGAATTTCGGGAATAGTTAGTCGAGTGTAATGGGGGGGAGGGGGTAGTAATAGGGTGGAGGTGATTTAGGGATGAGGAGCGGGGTATAAAGACAGTGTTGGATTGCGTGGTGTGTAGAGATCTCGGGCGAGTAGACAGTGGTTGCGACTTGCGATGGGGTTGAAAGGTGCAAGGGAAGAAGTTATTGCATGAACAAATGAACTTGAGCCGGAATTGGTCTTGGGGAGATTGGATTGGAGATAAATAAGTCGTTTTTTAAAAAGTTTAAATCAAACATATTAGACATATGATATCGATAGAAGCAGAGATAGCATCTTTCAAAAACACCTTTAAAAATAATAGGAACCAGACTTTTGAAAAAGTAAATCAATTCAAATACTTAGGATCGCTACTAAATAAAAGGAATGAATTAATGAATTTTAAAAAAAATATCAGCCGGGAATAGAGCAAAGTAGCCAGAAAATACTCAAAAGCAAAAAAATAACAAGACTAAACCATTCATCCGATCACCATGAAACTTTTGGAGACTTTTGAGTACGCTCCTGGGATGGTAACTAACAACTTTTTTTTGCAATATTTGACACTCATGGGGCGCCGGGGGCCCATAATATGATTTTTTTTCTGAATTGAGCTATATAAAAATTACTTTAAGCGTTAGCTACTAGGTAAATTGATGGATCTTAACCAAACTTTGTATTTAACAACTTGGTAGCCAATATTGAAATACTATTGGGCACAAATTTCCTAATGTCCATTTCTTCGGGGCTGGGGGCCCAAAATGTCTTTTTTCATAAACGTTTAAGATTTTATTCCCCATTCAAGTATTAAAGATCTAGATAAATATAGAGAAATATATCCGCTATGAAATTTATTGAAATAAACAGGTGTTTTGAACTTGACACCTTGCACTAATTGGGCCCTGGGGCCCTTAATGTCGTTTTTTGCTTATATGAGCTATATAAAAATTAGTTTATGTGATAGCTACGGAGCATATGAATTGATCTTAACCAAACTTTGTATCTACAAACTTGGTAGCACATATTAAAATAACAAAGGGCACTGCACTTCTAATGTCCAATTGTTCAGGGCTGGGGGCCCCAAATGTCGATTTTTCGTATATGTTTGAGATATTATTTGCCATTCTGTTTTTAACGATCGTGAGAAATATATCCATGATGAAACTGAATTAAAATGAACAGCATTTTGAAATTTACATCATACATGGAATGGGCCGGGGGCCCTAAATGTCTTTTTTTTGGTATACTCTAAGATACTACTTCCCACTCAGTTTTTAACGAATTTGCGAAATATATCCATGATGAAACTGAATTTAAATGAACAGGTTTTCAAAATGTACATCTTGAACCGAATGGGCTCGGGGGCCCCTTAATGTATTTTTTTCTTATATAAGCTAAATAAAAATTAGTTTAATTGTTAGATAATGAGAAAATAGCTGGATTTTGACCAAACTTGGTATATAAAAACTTAAGAGCCAATAATAAATTACTGTAGGGCACTGAACTCCTTATGTCCATTTCCTCGGGTCGTTGGGGGCCCTAAATGTGTTTTTACTAAACTTTTAGTATATTGTATTCCCCATTCAATTTTTCACGATATTGAGCAATATAGATAAAAATTATATATTTGTATTGAAAATGAACAGATTTTCGAACGTCAGTTGTTAAAGTTATGGGCCCGGTGACCCTTAAAGTAATTTCTTTTTTATCTATATATGTATTCCTTTTTACTGAGATAGTTGCAACGCACGATGGGTCTGCTAGTAATTTATATTTAAGCTTTTTATTTATTTATTTTTATTGAATTTTAATTTAATTATTATTATTATTTTTTTTCGATTGTGGCTTTTTTCAGCTTAGGAAATGACATATTTAAAAAGGTCTTAACATATAACATTTACTGTGTATGCATTTGATTTTAAATCAGAATGGTTAAAAAAAAGCACACCTTTTTTTTCAAGAAAGTTATACAATTTAAAAGAAAACTGCCATTTTCTTTTTTCTTTGTCGAAGTTGCACTAACCTGTTTTTACAGTTGATTTTGATAACATATTAATCTTTTTTTAAACATTCATCATTATCCTGCACAATCTTCGTATGAAAGGCTATCTTTTTGCCTATGATTTTTTTTTATACTTTCGCGCGCTTAAACAATAAATTTATCAATAAACTGTACTAATGTACAAAGCTGTACTGAAGCAATAAAATGTATTAATGTTATAAACTGTATAATGTACGCAGTTGTACTAAAGCAATAAACTGTACTAATGTACAAAGCTGTACTGAAGCAATAAAATGTACTAATGTTATAAACTGTATAATGTACGCAGCTGTACTAAAGCAATAAACTGTAATACAAAATGACAGTTCTCCCGCAGACCGAAGTCTAATAACATCCCTATCAAAGAGTTCAATAATTCACTCGCCTTTCACTCTGGCAATATCACCACAAAGATCGGGAAACATGGGGGGGGGGTGAATTAGGGTACGGGAGGAGTAGAGGATGGTCGTGGTAATGTATTGGGGAGTAGAGGATGGTTGTGGTAATGTATTGGGGAGTAGAGGATGGTTGTGGTAATGTATTGGGGAGTAGAGGATGGTCGTGGTCATGTATGGGGGAGTAGAGGATGGTTGTGGTAATGTATGGAGGAGTAGAGGATGGTCGTGGTAATGTATTGAGGAGTAGAGGATGGTTGTGGTAATGTATTGGGGAGTAGAGGATGGTCGTGGTAATGTATTGGGGAGTAAAGGATGGTTGTGGTAATGTATGGAGGAGTAGAGGATGGTCGTGGTAATATATTGGGGTAGTAGAGGATGGTCGTGGTAATATATTGGGGAGTAGAGGATGGTCGTGGTAATATATTGGGGAGTAGAGGATGGTTGTGGTAATGTATGGAGGAGTAGAGGATGGTCGTGGTAATATATTGGGGAGTAGAGGATGGCCGTGGTAATATATTGGGGAGTAGAGGATGGTCGTGGTAATATATTGGGGAGTAGAGGATGGTCGTGGTAATGTATGTGGGAGTAGAGGATGGTTGTGGTAATGTATTGGGGAGTAGAGGATGGTTGTGGTAATATATGGGGGAGTAGAGGATGGTTGTGGTAATGTATTGGGGAGTAGAGGATGGTTGTGGTAATGAATGGGGGAGTAGAGGATGGTTGTGGTAAAGTATTGGGGAGTAGAGGATGGTTGTGGTAATGTATGGGGGAGTAGAGGATGGTTGTGGTAATGTATGTGGGAGTAGAGGATGGTCGTGGTAATGTATGGGGGAGTAGAGGATGGTTGTGGTAATGTATGTGGGAGTAGAGGATGGTCGTGGTAATGTATGGGGGAGTAGAGGATGGTTGTGGTAATGTATTGGGGAGTAGAGGATGGTTGTGGTAATGTATGTGGGAGTAGAGGATGGTCGTGGTAATGTATTGGGGAGTAGAGGATGGTTGTGGTAATGTATTGGGGAGTAGAGGATGGTCGTGGTAATGTATTGGGGAGTAGAGGATGGTTGTGGTAATGTATGGGGGAGTAGAGGATGGTCGTGGTAATGTATGGGGGAGTAGAGGATGGTTGTGGTAATATATTGGGGAGTAGAGGATGGTCGTGGTAATATATTGGGGAGTAGAGGATGGTCATGGTAATGTATGTGGGAGTAGAGGATGGTTGTGGTAATGTATTGGGGAGTAGAGGATGGTTGTGGTAATATATGGGGGAGTAGAGGATGGTTGTGGTAATGTATTGGGGAGTAGAGGATGGTTGTGGTAATGAATGGGGGAGTAGAGGATGGTTGTGGTAAAGTATTGGGGAGTAGAGGATGGTTGTGGTAATGTATGGGGGAGTAGAGGATGGTTGTGGTAATGTATGTGGGAGTAGAGGATGGTCGTGGTAATGTATGGGGGAGTAGAGGATGGTTGTGGTAATGTATGTGGGAGTAGAGGATAGTCGTGGTAATGTATGGGGGAGTAGAGGATGGTTGTGGTAATGTATTGGGGAGTAGAGGATGGTTGTGGTAATGTATGTGGGAGTAGAGGATGGTCGTGGTAATGTATTGGGGAGTAGAGGATGGTTATGGTAATGTATTGGGGAGTAGAGGATGGTCGTGGTAATGTATTGGGGAGTAGAGGATGGTTGTGGTAATGTATGGGGGAGTAGAGGATGGTCGTGGTAATGTATGGGGGAGTAGAGGATGGTTGTGGTAATGTCTTGGGGAGTAGAGGATGGTTGTGGTAATGTATGGGGAGTAGAAGATGGTTGTGGTAATGTATGTGGGAGTAGAGGATGGTCATGGTAATGTATGGGGGAGTAGAGGATGGTTGTAGTAATGTATGTGGGAGTAGAGGATGGTCGTGGTAATGTATGGGGGAGTAGAGGATGGTTGTGGTAATGTATTGGGGAGTAGAGGATGGTCGTGGTAATGTATGTGGGAGTAGAGGATGGTCGTGGTAATGTATGGGGGAGTAGAGGATGGTTGTGGTAATGTATGTGGGAGTAGAGGATGGTCGTGGTAATGTATGTGGGAGTAGAGGATGGTCGTGGTAATGTATGGGGGAGTAGAGGATGGTTGTGGTAATGTATTGGGGAGTAGAGGATGGTTGTGGTAATGTATGGGGGAGTAGAGGATGGTTGTGGTAATGTATTGGGGAGTAGAGGATGGTTGTGGTAATGTATGGGGGAGTAGAGGATGGTTGTGGTAATGTATGTGGGAGTAGAGGATGGTCGTGGTAATGTATGGGGGAGTAGAGGATGGTTGTGGTAATGTATGTGGGAGTAGAGGATGGTCGTGGTAATGTATGGGGGAGTAGAGGATGGTTGTGGTAATGTATTGGTGAGTAGAGGATGGTTGTGGTAATGTATGGGGGAGTAGAGGATGGTTGTGGTAATGTATGTGGGAGTAGAGGATGGTCGTGGTAATGTATGGGGGAGTAGAGGATGGTTGTGGTAATGTATGTGGGAGTAGAGGATGGTCGTGGTAATGTATGGGGGAGTAGAGGATGGTTGTGGTAATGTATTGGGGAGTAGAGGATGGTCGTGGTAATGTATGTGGGAGTAGAGGATGGTCGTGGTAATGTATGGGGGAGTAGAGGATGGTTGTGGTAATGTATTGGGGAGTAGAGGATGGTCGTGGTAATGTATTGGGGAGTAGAGGATGGTTGTGGTAATGTATGGAGGAGTAGAGGATGGTCGTGGTAATATATTGGGAAGTAGAGGATGGTCGTGGTAATATATTGGGGAGTAGAGGATGGTCGTGGTAATGTATGTGGGAGTAGAGGATGGTTGTGGTAATGTATTGGGGAGTAGAGGATGGTCGTGGTAATGTATGGGGGAGTAGAGGATGGTTGTGGTAATGTATTGGGGAGTAGAGGATGGTCGTGGTAATGTATGTGGGAGTAGAGGATGGTCGTGGTAATGTATGGGGGAGTAGAGGATGGTTGTGGTAATGTATTGGGGAGTAGAGGATGGTCGTGGTAATGTATTGGGGAGTAGAGGATGGTTGTGGTAATGTATGGAGGAGTAGAGGATGGTCGTGGTAATATATTGGGAAGTAGAGGATGGTCGTGGTAATATATTGGGGAGTAGAGGATGGTCGTGGTAATGTATGTGGGAGTAGAGGATGGTTGTGGTAATGTATTGGGGAGTAGAGGATGGTTGTGGTAATGTATGGGGGAGTAGAGGATGGTTGTGGTAATGTATGTGGGAGTAGAGGATGGTCGTGGTAATGTATGGAGGAGTAGAGGATGGTTGTGGTAATGTATGTGGGAGTAGAGGATGGCCGTGGTAATGTATGGGGGAGTAGAGGATGGTCGTGGTAATGTATTGGGGAGTAGAGGATGGTTGTGGTAATGTATGGAGGAGTAGAGGATGGTCGTGGTAATGTATGGGGGAGTAGAGGATGGTCGTGGTAATGTATGGGGGAGTAGAGGATGGTCGTGGTAATGTATGTGGGAGTAGAGGATGGTTGTGGTAATGTATGGAGGAGTAGAGGATGGTCGTGGTAATGTATTGGGGAGTAGAGGATGGTTGTGGTAATGTCTTGGGGAGTAGAAGATGGTTGTGGTAATGTATGTGGGAGTAGAGGATGGTCATGGTAATGTATGGGGGAGTAGAGGATGGTTGTAGTAATGTATGTGGGAGTAGAGGATGGTCGTGGTAATGTATGGGGGAGTAGAGGATGGTTGTGGTAATGTATTGGGGAGTAGAGGATGGTCGTGGTAATGTATGTGGGAGTAGAGGATGGTCGTGGTAATGTATGGGGGAGTAGAGGATGGTTGTGGTAATGTATGTGGGAGTAGAGGATGGTCGTGGTAATGTATGTGGGAGTAGAGGATGGTCGTGGTAATGTATGGGGGAGTAGAGGATGGTTGTGGTAATGTATTGGGGAGTAGAGGATGGTTGTGGTAATGTATGGGGGAGTAGAGGATGGTTGTGGTAATGTATTGGGGAGTAGAGGATGGTTGTGGTAATGTATGGGGGAGTAGAGGATGGTTGTGGTAATGTATGTGGGAGTAGAGGATGGTCGTGGTAATGTATGGGGGAGTAGAGGATGGTTGTGGTAATGTATGTGGGAGTAGAGGATGGTCGTGGTAATGTATGGGGGAGTAGAGGATGGTTGTGGTAATGTATTGGTGAGTAGAGGATGGTTGTGGTAATGTATGGGGGAGTAGAGGATGGTTGTGGTAATGTATGTGGGAGTAGAGGATGGTCGTGGTAATGTATGGGGGAGTAGAGGATGGTTGTGGTAATGTATGTGGGAGTAGAGGATGGTCGTGGTAATGTATGGGGGAGTAGAGGATGGTTGTGGTAATGTATTGGGGAGTAGAGGATGGTCGTGGTAATGTATGTGGGAGTAGAGGATGGTCGTGGTAATGTATGGGGGAGTAGAGGATGGTTGTGGTAATGTATTGGGGAGTAGAGGATGGTCGTGGTAATGTATTGGGGAGTAGAGGATGGTTGTGGTAATGTATGGAGGAGTAGAGGATGGTCGTGGTAATATATTGGGAAGTAGAGGATGGTCGTGGTAATATATTGGGGAGTAGAGGATGGTCGTGGTAATGTATGTGGGAGTAGAGGATGGTTGTGGTAATGTATTGGGGAGTAGAGGATGGTTGTGGTAATGTATGGGGGAGTAGAGGATGGTTGTGGTAATGTATGTGGGAGTAGAGGATGGTCGTGGTAATGTATGGAGGAGTAGAGGATGGTTGTGGTAATGTATGTGGGAGTAGAGGATGGCCGTGGTAATGTATGGGGGAGTAGAGGATGGTCGTGGTAATGTATTGGGGAGTAGAGGATGGTTGTGGTAATGTATGGAGGAGTAGAGGATGGTCGTGGTAATGTATGGGGGAGTAGAGGATGGTCGTGGTAATGTATGGGGGAGTAGAGGATGGTCGTGGTAATGTATGTGGGAGTAGAGGATGGTTGTGGTAATGTATGGAGGAGTAGAGGATGGTCGTGGTAATGTATTGGGGAGTAGAGGATTGTTGTGGTAATGTATGTGGGAGTAGAGGATGGTCGTGGTAATGTATGTGGGAGTAGAGGATGGTCGTGGTAATGTATGGGGGAGTAGAGGATGGTTGTGGTAATGTATTGGGGAGTAGAGGATGGTTGTGGTAATGTATGGGGGAGTAGAGGATGGTTGTGGTAATGTATTGGGGAGTAGAGGATGGTTGTGGTAATGTATGGGGGAGTAGAGGATGGTTGTGGTAATGTATGTGGGAGTAGAGGATGGTCATGGTAATGTATGGGGGAGTAGAGGATGGTTGTGGTAATGTATGTGGGAGTAGAGGATGGTCGTGGTAATGTATGGGGGAGTAGAGGATGGTTGTGGTAATGTATTGGTGAGTAGAGGATGGTTGTGGTAATGTATGGGGGAGTAGAGGATGGTTGTGGTAATGTATGTGGGAGTAGAGGATGGTCGTGGTAATGTATGGGGGAGTAGAGGATGGTTGTGGTAATGTATGTGGGAGTAGAGGATGGTTGTGGTAATGTATTGGGGAGTAGAGGATGGTTGTGGTAATGTATGGGGGAGTAGAGGATGGTTGTGGTAATGTATGTGGGAGTAGAGGATGGTCGTGGTAATGTATGGGGGAGTAGAGGATGGTTGTGGTAATGTATGTGGGAGTAGAGGATGGTCGTGGTAATGTATGGGGGAGTAGAGGATGGTTGTGGTAATGTATTGGTGAGTAGAGGATGGTTGTGGTAATGTATGGGGGAGTAGAGGATGGTTGTGGTAATGTATGTGGGAGTAGAGGATGGTCGTGGTAATGTATGGGGGAGTAGAGGATGGTTGTGGTAATGTATGTGGGAGTAGAGGATGGTCGTGGTAATGTATGGGGGAGTAGAGGATGGTTGTGGTAATGTATTGGGGAGTAGAGGATGGTCGTGGTAATGTATGTGGGAGTAGAGGATGGTCGTGGTAATGTATGGGGGAGTAGAGGATGGTTGTGGTAATGTATTGGGGAGTAGAGGATGGTCGTGGTAATGTATTGGGGAGTAGAGGATGGTTGTGGTAATGTATGGAGGAGTAGAGGATGGTCGTGGTAATATATTGGGAAGTAGAGGATGGTCGTGGTAATATATTGGGGAGTAGAGGATGGTCGTGGTAATGTATGTGGGAGTAGAGGATGGTTGTGGTAATGTATTGGGGAGTAGAGGATGGTTGTGGTAATGTATGGGGGAGTAGAGGATGGTTGTGGTAATGTATGTTGGAGTAGAGGATGGTCGTGGTAATGTATGGAGGAGTAGAGGATGGTTGTGGTAATGTATGTGGGAGTAGAGGATGGCCGTGGTAATGTATGGGGGAGTAGAGGATGGTCGTGGTAATGTATTGGGGAGTAGAGGATGGTTGTGGTAATGTATGGAGGAGTAGAGGATGGTCGTGGTAATGTATGGGGGAGAAGAGGATGGTCGTGGTAATGTATGGGGGAGTAGAGGATGGTCGTGGTAATGTATGTGGGAGTAGAGGATGGTTGTGGTAATGTATGGAGGAGTAGAGGATGGTCGTGGTAATGTATTGGGGAGTAGAGGATTGTTGTGGTAATGTATGTGGGAGTAGAGGATGGTTGTGGTAATGTATGTGGGAGTAGAGGATGGTCGTGGTAATGTATGGAGGAGTAGAGGATGGTTGTGGTAATGTATGGAGGAGTAGAGGATGGTCGTGGTAATGTATGGGGGAGAAGAGGATGGTCGTGGTAATGTATGGGGGAGTAGAGGATGGTCGTGGTAATGTATGTGGGAGTAGAGGATGGTTGTGGTAATGTATGGAGGAGTAGAGGATGGTCGTGGTAATGTATTGGGGAGTAGAGGATTGTTGTGGTAATGTATGTGGGAGTAGAGGATGGTCGTGGTAATGTATGTGGGAGTAGAGGATGGTTGTGGTAATGTATGGAGGAGTAGAGGATGGTCGTGGTAATGTATTGGGGAGTAGAGGATTGTTGTGGTAATGTATGTGGGAGTAGAGGATGGTTGTGGTAATGTATGGGGGAGTAGAGGATGGTCGTGGTAATGTATTGGGGAGTAGAGGATTGTTGTGGTAATGTATGTGGGAGTAGAGGATGGTTGTGGTAATGGGGGCGCATGATGGGTTGCTTGAACAAACCAGACAAACCACTACACTATTACCATTTAAACACTAATATCGATGTAAGATTAGACATAAGCCATGGATAAGAGTAGGGCAAAATAATCGTCTTTATAGATGTAACCTCTGTAATATGTAAGATAAAAGATTTTTTAAAAAAACGAATTAAAAATTTAATACTTAGAGAAACGAAGGTCACGTATAAATTTTAGACGTCTGCAAACGTAACTCTCCTAGAAACGTTAAAAAAATGCACATAAATGTAAGAGTCTTAGACACGCAAGAGTCATAGAAACGTACTGCTCCCTTTACGCGTGAGGTCTACCCCCCTCCCCCCCCCCACACACACACAGAGCGTGACCCACCAAAAATGCCCCGGCAAAACAGCCCCAGACAAATGGTTTACATTTTTTAACACAAAATTTATATTTTTTTAGGGTTGGTACTGATTTTAATAAAATGTGTTCGATTAATCTGGAAAAAATATAATCGATTAATCGATTGATTTCGATTAATTATGTTTGCATAACGCATATATAGATCCCGTTAAGTCGCGATTCATTATTTCGAGAAATCGTTTAGTTGCGGTATTTCCATGGCTCCCAAATTGGGTGACAGCAAATTTGTTCTGCTATGCAAGAAATAAGGAAGAAAAACCTTTTTGTTTACGTATGCACGTCTAAATAAATAATAATAATACGAAGGAAAAGTATGTAAGTAACAAAATATATAATAATTAATAAATTGGAAAAAAATATTTGAAATATTTTCGTAAATTTTAATCAATAAAATTAATTATATTCTATTAGAATTTTTAACGATTGATCGATTAATTAATCGTTAATTTCCGCAGCCCATATTTTTTTGCATTTGAACCTTTTGTCAACTTTTTTCACCCCTAATGAAAGTGGTCATATTGTAAAATTATGTCCTATGATGTTATTATATTATTTCTTCTCAACAAACAATTGTGACTTGGTACCATATAGAGTAACTGTTATTAAATTGTTTCTTGTGATGTCATTATTATTGTTTCTTGTGAACTAAACCTGACACTGAATCGCTGAGTATAAATACTAATATAATATTTGATTGTACTTTTGACTATTAGCCCATCTATTAGTCCAGAGCCGTTTTGACCGGGGCCGTTTTGACAGGGGTCATTTTGACCGGGCCATTTTGTAGATTAACCCACACAGAGACATTATGCCCTAAGGAACGTTCCCATGGTTCCCACGCCTTCTGACGTCGTTGTCATGTATCTTCACTTAGTACTCAGTGCTGCCAGTGACAATTTTGGGAAAAACACGTCCAAAAAACCTAAATCCGAAAGAAAAAACATAGACACACACAAAAAAAAACAAATATGACGTCACGAAGCTTCTCTCTCCCCCCCCCCAAAAACAACATTAAAAAAAAACAAGAAAAAAAAACAACAACAACAAAAAAAACAACGTATTTCTTATTTGAAAATGAGCATGTTTCAAATCATTTTATTGTCATTTAAGTATGTGTTTAGCGTGAGGCTGCAGTCTAATATCGTTAGACACGGGAAGCCATTAAAAACGTCGTTTTAAAGTTTCGCGTTTTTTGATGTGACGTCACAGTTCTTAAACACCCCCTCCCCCTTGTCATTCACGTCACAAAAGTGTAACACCTTCGCTCTCCCCTAGATGCATGTCGTCATTTTTATGAACGGCCCCTAAGGTATTAGTTTGTACTACAAGTATTTGTAAATTACACTTACAGCTGCATTTATTCATCACTTATGTCATCTTCATTATAAATGACAATCTTATCAGCATTCTTGGAACCATTCTAATTTAATCTAATACAGACGTTCCTTTTTATTACAGAAGATAAATGAGTCATAACTTTATCCATTGTTTATGTCTCGTATTGCATTTACATGTGAGTTTTAAATGTTGATAAAGTGTTGGTTTTCCTCGTTTGATCAGGCAACTCATTCAACTTCCGAATTCCGGACGAAAAGAACGAGAACTTGTATGTGTTTGTTCTTGCATACGGAATAGGAAAAGTGTTTTTATAACTATGTCTATCTGAGCGTTGTATAAGATTTTCTTTGGTCTATACCGTGTATACTTGAGAAAATATTCTCTCAACGCAGGCAGAAGAAAATGGTAGAGGTGTTAAATTTGTCATAAAGTCTAATAAAATTGAATATTTTGGCTTATTCAAGCTGTTTTATCGTGTTCCATGTATCTTTAGACAGATGGCACCACGGTAGCGCCACCTTTCGAATTCAGTGGAATAGAGCTATAGATATCATATCTTGCGACAGTCCCTGGTAATTTAAACTGTGGTGGCGCCGCAGCTATGGCGGGTCGAAGTAGGAAAAAAATCCACATCCACCACCTGGGGTGGAAACTCCCGCTGAGAGGCAGACTAGGTCGACTTGTGCGGCTACCATCTGCCCAGACGACCCCCTCTTCAAGGGGAGCGTCTCGGGGGTGTCCCTGTCGGCTAGCTCCCCTCTGGGGAGGGGAGAAAGTTGCCGGGC
Source organism: Ampullaceana balthica (assembly GCA_944989445.1). NCBI lineage: Eukaryota > Metazoa > Mollusca > Gastropoda > Lymnaeidae > Ampullaceana > Ampullaceana balthica. The sequence continues at coordinate 206,622 of CALYLW010000251.1, forward strand.
AATTCCCCGAGGGGTTCTATAATAGTCCTAGACTCAGGGCCCTTTGACGCCATCTCAACTGTCATATATTATAATGTAACATGACAGAGCGGCCGAAGAAACTGTTGCCACCTGCTGCTTAATTTTTTGTGTGAAAAATCGAATTTATTTAGGATATTATGTGCACAAAAATAATAATATTTGTACTTTAACATATTTTAATTACATTTTTAAAGAAAAACCTAGATTATGGCTATTTTTGAAGTAAAAAACCTAGAAACCTAGACAAGGTTGAAAAATACCTAGATCTAGGTTGAAAAACCTAGCGCTGGCAGCACTGAGTACGTTACTGGCTGAGAGACAAGTCCTCGGCTGACATCCTGTCATGCCAACCTCACATCTCGTGATTTCATATTAACATTTTCAACCAATCACATCGCTGGGGAAAAAAGTAGGTCAAAAGCTTCAAAAAGACAAGTAAACAGCTCTCTTAAAACAATAATAGGATCTGGCTTGAAACATTGTCTGGCTTCAGCTTGAAATACCCGACAGACGCTCGTGCCATTAAAAAAAAACCCACAACATTTTAACTCAACTTGACAAATCGCGTTGGTCAACAGACGTGACTTTTAACTGAAATGAAGAAAAGACAAGTGTTTCATGTTGCACATCCATCAAAAATGAGGAGACTACTCTGACGCTTTTAAAAAAAGTGTATGACAGTGTATTTAAGACTCTAATAATAATGCAAGACTACATGTAAACCATAGATAAGCGTAGGACGCGACGATCTTCTGTATGGAGCAGGCGTGGCCAGACCTTTAGTAATCTGAGAGCAATTAAAAAAAACAAATATTTTTTTTAGAGCATTCTGAGTCACAGCGCCGCTCGCAAAGAAACATTCATGTTGGGATTTATTTTAAACAAATATTTTTTAAAATCGAATTTCATCATTGAAACATTTCTATTGTTTAATCAAATCCCTTATGCCTTATATTAACTTCGAAATCTTGTCGTCATCTCGTTCGCGGGCGGAAAAACAAAAGTAGAAAATGACACACTTCCCGTGATGCGATCGAGCTGACATTTTGCACATAGACTCGTGTCACCTGACAATGCGTCGTATCAAAATTTCAGATCGATCGAATGTACCGTAATAAAATTAATGCACTTTTAGTTTATCTCTATATAACTATAGGTAATTCAATTTCACGGTTTGTTATTGTTCGGCGTCTCGTGCCACTTGAGTCGTTCACGCCTGCCATCGGTGACCACATCTCCCCTCCCCCAACCCACAAAGGGGCTTAAGTCAGTTTCAGTCTGTAAATGTTTGTCTCGTTGAGTTCTGTCTAATATATAAGGTATTTATAGTGAAAAACTTTGTTTTTACGGGGTTGTTTAATTAACATCTACCGCATGTTGAAGAAATATTGGCAGTACAGTTACACACATATTTAAATATGTAGAATTTATGAATAGAAACATTTAGTAGACTCAAAACCGTCGAAAGGGTGAGGCCTCTACGGGGCTCGGCGGATGAGTAAGGTCGTGGGGCACGGACCTGACCGCGACTCGGCGACCTGAAACCAACATCTCCCGGCTGGCAATGCCAAAGTCCGATATGTTAGGGTTAGGTATGATTACAGTCGCTGTACGGATCTTAGACAAAGCATCTTAAGTGCATTGTCGATGATGAAAACCAAAGTACCCGTTGAGGGTCGGGTAAATCCGAAGCGACCGTTTCGTCCCCCTCAGTTTTACTAGCAACGCCATTGAGCGGTGCCGGTTTAGGGCCAGGAGCGCCAGCACGGATTAGCAAAAGGTACCGCGAAGAACGCAGCGGACGCCAGCTCTGAGGAAACCTTCCAGTGGGGGTTGCACCCTAGGTAGGTCATTGATGATCCCCCGCATTGCAGCGATCCTAACCATTGAGACTCATATGCTTTGCCGGGGTGGCGCCGAAGTGGTAGCGGGTCGTAGTAAGGCAATTCCACCCCTCCTTGTGAGGTCAACTTAGTGGGAGGCATCCTCGACTTTCTGTCTTAGATGCCCAGGTGGCCACTTCAGAAGTGACCGCTCCGGGGGGGGGGTTCCCAGCTGTCAACGTCCTTTTCTGGGGGAGGGGGCCAGATAGCTGGGAGGGTCTTCCAGGAAGACCCATGAAGAGCACTAGGCTCGGGGCTTCTGATTTTCTTCCACATGTAGGATCAACAGTAGACTCAAAACTCTCGGAATGGGTTGGCCTTTACGGGGCCCGGAGATAAGTAGGGTTACGGAAGTGGCTGCGACTTGAAACTGACTAACCCCGGCGAAATCGCCAAAACATATGCATTGGAACCCTCCGGAGGCCCAGTGCTGAGTGTGGGAGCAGGCCCATACTCAACAGTGCCCGGCTAGGAACGCCGAAGACAGGCAAAGGACGGAACGCACACGGACCGCCCTCCATGGGTTGAAGATTTCTGCCCACCCCCCTCTCTATTCTATGGTTCATATATCGAAAAAAGCAGGTCCCGGAATGGACCTTCTAAACCCCTTCTCGGCGGATGGTGGTACGTTGGGTCAGTTGGCTACCTCCCCTCTTAGAGGCATGGTGACGAACGACATGCCATGTCCAAGCGGTCAATCAGTGACTGGCCGTCCTTGTATGGTGCGAAGGGCCATCCTGAACAAGCCCTGGTAGTTTTACAGTTGAATGTCTGTGGCATAAGGCAAAAGGCACACGAAGTAACCAAAATACTCCACGAACGGAAAGTGGATGTAGCACTGTTGCAAGAAACGCTCCTTAAGGGGAAGCCGTTTCATATCCCTGGTTACTTGCTATACCATTGCAAGTGTGACCGGCGATGTCGAGGTCTTGCCACAGCGGTCCGGAATGAATAAACGATGGAGCTGCTCGAAGCTAAGTGTTACAGCAACACTGATACTCTCACCGTGAGAGTTTTCAAAGGCGACGTTGGCTTTACAATCACGAACGTCTATAATACGCCCAGAAATCAAATCACACTTCCAGTTGGGGAAGATGTCATTTTTAGAAGAACGATAATAGCAGGAGACTTTAACGCACAGTCTCCTGACTGGGGCTATGCCGAACGGAACGCGTCAGGCCGCTACATCGAGGATGTCTGTATTAATACGAATCTCATCAGGCTACAAAACGCAGACAGTGAACCGACACTACTGCACACGGGACATAGCACGGAGTCCCGCCCAGATCTAACGCTTATATCCGCTGACCTAGAGTCGAAGCATAGACTGGAGGTTTTAAAGGAAGTAGGGAGCGACCATCTCCCGATCCTGATCGAATTTGTGCTTGGTGCAGGCAAATCTCGATTTGAAAGAAGGCATTGGCAGTTCCGTAAGGCCGATTGGCAAAAGTACGAGGCCGAGAGCGAGACCAAGCTCGCTCTGCTGGATGTTGCAGGAGACAACATTGATGCCACCTACGGGCGGTTTATTGACACAATCCTGGGGGTTGCGAGGTGAACGATCCCAAGGACAAACGGGAAACAGAAGTTCAGACCTTACTGGGACCAGAGTCAGACAGAATTGGTGAAGCAAAGAGCAAAAGCACGGAAAAAGGCCGCGAGGCTGACGGCTGAAGTCCGGGCCGCTGTCGACAAAGCGAAGAAGGCAAAATTGGTAAATACGTGCGAAAAACTCGACCTCGTAGACGGGAGAAAAGTTTGGCGGCTCTTAGATGCACTATCTGGCGCGGGGAAAACAAAGAATTCCAACCCTTTGACGACACCAAAGGGCCAAAGGGCTAGTGAAGTTAAGCGCGCACGAGCGCTAAACAAACACTTTGCCCAGGTAAACAAGAAAGGTGCCAGATCTGACTTTAGCCGAACAATCGACCGAATGCGCAAAGAGGGCTCAAGGAGACAAAGCAAGGGCCCTCAACTAGAGGTTTTCGCGGCCCCCTTCACAATGACAGAGTTGCAAACCGCACTTAGCAAGTGCCAAGCTGGAAAAGCACCAGGGCCAGATAAAGTTTACAATGAAATGCTCAAACATCTGGGCAGGACAGGCCGAATGAAACTACTGAGTTTCATAAACAGAACTTGGACAACAGGCACGCTGCCGAAGCTATGGGAAAAGGCCACAATAACCCCAATTCCCAAAGAGGGGAAACCAGGCGAACACCCGTCCAGTTACCGGCCAATTTCCCTCACGCCGTGTGTGGGGAAGGTAGCTGAACGGTTAGTGAACGCACGACTCTACTGGTTCCTCGAAAAGACCAAATGCATTCCAATGACTCAGGGTGGGTTCCGAAAGGGACGCCAGCCGATGGACCAGGCTCTCCGGCTAATTCAGACGATTACAAATGAACTCCAGTCGAGGAATCACACCGTTGCGGTGTTCTTCGATCTGAAGCAGGCATACGACAAGGTGTGGCGTGGAGGGCTACTTTATAAGTTGCAGCAGTTAGGTGTCACTGCGAACATGTACAGTTGGATAAAATCGTTCCTTACGGACAGAACGATCAAGACCCGAGTGGGGGAGTCATTCTCCAACGAAGCGCGACTGGAGGACGGACTCCCACAGGTGTCCGCCCTTAGTTGTACATTGTTCTTAGCCTACGTCCACGACCTACAAGGTATTCTGGGGTCGCAGAATGCCATGTTTGCTGACGATCTGGCTATATGGAGTTCAGGAAAAGACGTCGCAACACTGCAGAACCGACCGCAGGAAGATCTGAATCGAATCGAAGACTATGCCAACCGATGGCGCCTAGTAGTCAATACGGAGAAAACGGTCAACTCCATTTTTACAAATGGACGGAATGCCCTGAAGCACGAGGTGGGGCTTCAGATATGTGGGAAAAGATTGAATTGGGATTGGACACCAACGTACTTGGGAATCAAGCTGGACCAGAAGGTCCAATTACATAACCATGTACGTGAATTGTGCGCCAAAGCCACAGCTACTGTCCGGGCGCCAAAGCCACTGTCCCTTGTGAAGAAACTGTCTAGCACTAGTTGGGGTGCGGACGCAAGATTACTGAGAGCTCTCTATCTCGGTAGTGTGAGGGGTGCCATTGACTACAGCCTCCCGGTCCAGGCCTTCGCGAGCCGTACGGCTCTGGAGGGACTGGATCGAATACAAAACCGCGCAAGCTCTACGGTTTGTATGCGGGGCGTTGCGTACGACACCCACAGCCGCTGTAGAAATTATGTCAATCGTAGAACCCCTGTCGATAAGGCGAGAAAAGACAATCATGACCCCGGAAGAGCGATACCATAGCTTGGAGCATGACGAACCCTGCTTCCAACTACAAGACCGATGGGTAAAGAGGACCCGACTGAAAAGACCATCCTTCATGAATACGGTCTACGAACTAGAAGACTCAGTCCCCATACCCAAGCACAAGGAACGAATGCGACTGGTCCCTGCTCGAGGGCCACATGAAAGCTTTGACTTGCCTGAACTACGTTTGACACTGGCAAATACAGCGGTGACGAAAGCCAGCCCCGTCAAGCTCCAGCGAGACTAGACTCTGAAGACAATCGAGGCTTATGGCGACAGCGTGGTAAAAGTCTTCACGGACGGCTCACGTTTCAAGGATGGCAGAAGTGGATACGGAGTACTGATTCAATACCCCAACCTGGACCTGACAGTATTGAACTGCCAGGGCCGTGCGGAACCGCATACGGTAGTCACGACGCCGAACTGGAGGCGATCTACAGGGGTTTGAAGGAAGTGCGCCGACGTCCAGCAAGAAGAAAGGTTTTCTCGACCGTCGTAGTCTTCACCGACTCACGGTTTTCGCTCGAGACTGTGGGTCGATTCTCTCTGGAGACGAAAACGGTCAGTGTCATTTTGGAAACAATAGGTGAAATCCTAGCACGAGGCGGAAAAGTAGTCCTTCAATACATCACTTGGCACAGTGGCAAGCCTCATTCAGACAGGGTCGATAAGTTGACGAGAGAAGGTTCAGCTCAGCCCCAACCCGATCGCCCGATGACCCAGCTGGGGGTCAGATCGTGGCTTAAGGACCATTTCCGAGAGAAATAGCTTCAGGGCTGGGCGTCTGGAACCACGGCCAGAAAAGTATTCCAGTACATGCCGCGACCGAGCAAAAGCGACGCCTGGTGGAAAATTGGACGTAGCAATCAGACGCTCATAACTAGAATGAGAACTGAACATTGTTCCATACGAAGCTACTTGTACAAGTTTAACACTAGAAGGGAACTGGCCTGTCGGTCGTGTGGCCACCCGGAGGAGACGGTGGCCCACGTACTCGAAGAGTGCCCCGAGCTGTGCGGGGATTTGGAAGAAGAAGTCACGGTACCTGCAGAGGAGTACCTCTATGGCGATGCCCGCTTGATGAGGCTCGCATGCGATAAAATGAACCGGGTGCTAAGAGCCTAACGGCTCGACCCAAAAGAGAATGAACATTCACGTGTAGACTCAAAATTGTTATGAACATTAATTGTTATTATTCTCTTAAGAAGTCTTTAAATTAGTAAATTTTTAAGAACCTAATTTGTGATTGCTAATTAAATTAGTAGTTGTGGTGTGCAGAAGTTCTGTCAGATGCTGTTCACTAGTTACTGATACTGCTCAATTATTCGATTGTAGGCAGTGGCGTCACTAGGGGGGTGGGGGGAGCGGGCCGCCCCGGGTGACACCATCACCACGTCAACAGACACATTTTTCTTCATCTAGAAAAATATTACGAAATACAATGAAATACGTTAAACACGAAACTTTTTTAATAAAAAAAAATCAGTTACCATGCAATAACAAAACAGTGCCAACAAACTACAACTACAATTAAAAAAATTAGGGAAAAAAAAAGAAAAGAAACAGCCGCACCAGAGAGGCAGGACATATGAGAGGCGGTGTCTTTTGCTTTAAATGACATAAAGCCAACTGGGCTTAGACATAATGACACCATGGACGAACCCCACCACACTACTCCTCCACCACACTACTCCTCCACCACAGTTGGGGGGGGGGAGAGATAAGATTTTTCTCAAAAGAAAAAAAAAGAAAGGAAAAGAAAAAAAAACATTTAAAAAAAAAGGTTTTTGACTATAAATCCTTTATTTACGAGACATAACTAAAAGTATGTTCATTGTAATACGCATCGCACGACAATCCAAAAATCAAAAATTGTAGTTATGTCTTTGTAGTAAAAAAAAAGAAACACAAACTACAACAGTCTGGCTGCTAAATTTCAGCCCGATTTGATCACGGGAAAAGGGTTATAAAAACATGTTTAATATAGTGCGCACTAGCAATCACTAGCATTTTCAGATCGGGAATATATTTTTAAAAAGTATCGTCAATATAATACGCACCGTACCGCGCAACAGGAAAGTATTAAAAAGGTTGTTTGATATAATTCGCACCGCGACACTCTTGCACAAAACTAACATGCTACATAGAGATAAAAAGAGATAATCTAAAAGTTCATTAATTTAATTACAGTACATCTGATCGATATGAAATTTTGATAGATCGTTTTTATCGTCGGCGCGAGTCTGCCTTCAAAATTTCAGTTCGCTAGCATACGGGAAAGTGGGCTAAAGATTGATCCAAAAGTTTTCGGCAAACAATCAAGCAAGGCATCAAGCCGACGCCACAAGTGTATATAAAGGATTTAACAAAGTCAAAAGATGTTTGTTTGTTTGTTGTTGTTGTTGTTATTATTGTTTTTTTTAAAAAAAAGAATAACATTATGAAATCAATTTCTTTGAGTTAATATTTTTGTTTGATTTATTATTTTTTTAAATTAAAGGCGTGAAAGCATAGATATGCATGTTTATATACGCTGTTTCGTGGTTACGAACGCGCCCCCATAAAAATAAAAATATTACGCGTTATTCCGGTTGTTAACATGTTTTTGTTAAAACTTTTTTTTCATGGGGTAACGAATTGTTTTCTCTATTTGAAATACTTTTTCTGTCATTAACTGCTTTTATGTTTCAGGCGCGCGTCGTAAAGAATACACTTTGTTGTGGTTGTAGCGTGAGGAAGACGCTCAGTTTCGGTAAATAAGCAATTTTGGTTGTTTACACCGTCTCACTCTCTCTCTCTCTCTCATTACTGCAGTGGCGCAGCTAGAACTTTTGCCGCCCGGGGCGGTCTCCAATTTGCCGCCCTTTTTGGGGCCGTACATAAGTGTCGTCACGCACCTGGGAGGGGGGGGGGAGTCATACATTTGTGACGATGTGTGACGAGTGACGAGTGTGGATGTTTTTAAGAAATCTGACGTCACGTCAAAACGAGCAATTTTAAATAAAATTTCCACTTAAACATTTGATTACTGACACTTTATTTAATAACTTTTATGTAAAACGCGTGTTACGATATTAGAGTGCAGCCTTACAATAAAAACATATTTAAATGAAAAAAGTTCGATTTGAAACATTCTCATTTTCAAATAGGAATTACAGCTTTTAAGGTGTGTGGGTGGGGGGGGGGTCAAAGGTTTGTGACGTCATATTGTAGAATGGGTCTAATTTTTTGTGACGAAGGGGGAAGGGGTGAAAAATCAGGCAAAATCACGTGACGTCATTTAAGGTCGGCCACTTAGTCGATTATATGATGGTTTTTTTTTATAAATTAATAAACATGAATATATAATTGTAATTGAAACGAAGTAAAGGTGGGGAACATGTTTAGCATTGCGTGCCATATTTATGTAAGCAGTAAAAGAGGCCGCATAAGATGATGTACCTATAAATACACATTTATAAAAATACACGATACCTTTTTTATAGGCAACAAGAAAGTTACTAAGGTCGCAGCCCCATGAGACAAAATATTTTCCAAATTTACACCCAAAAAACATGACAAAACAAAGAAATTGTATACTTTAGTTAGTATGTAAGCACATTTATACATTTACTTTCATAATAGAAAATTCATGTATTATGCTATCAAAATTTAAATTATTTGTAATATCTTGTTCTATGGACAATATTGCCAGATTTTGTTGTCTTAAATCGCTAATTGTGGAACGAAGATACTTTTTCATCAACTTCCGTTTGGAGAAGCTCCTTTCACAATTATCGACACTGATAGTAATTCTTGGAAAAAATCATAGCAAAATTACAATGATGGGTACAGAATTTTCCAATCTATACTGTTGAATAAATTTTAATAGATCAAGGGGGCCTTTTCCACCGTTTTTCGAACATAAATGCCTCTTCTTGCCATGTATGTACAGTATTGTACAGCCATAAAAACCTGGATCCTTTTTCTTTCAATATGGTATTGTTCTTTATCAATGTCAATAAAGTAATTTATTTGATGTTCAAATGCTTTATTTAGTAGGTTACATGGTATTATATACGAATATTTTCTTGCAAGGACATGCAACTGATCAAAGCGTTATTTTATAATTCCATCCATGGATAAAAACATTTCTCATTGTACTTCTCGTTCTAAAGATAGAACCACATCTTCTTAATTTTCACCACTCCCATATTTTTATCCTTCTAACTCGGGGTTCAGTTGATATCTTCAACTCTTCACAAATTGTTTGCCTGATATAACAGCCTCTTCTATTAGCACATCTCTTTGTTCCATGCAATGACGGATACCCATAAATTGAGATAACATAGAAAAGGACAAAATTGCATTGAATTGAGTAAAATTCCATCATCTGATCCCCTTTTACTAGTTATTTCTTCAGATGTCAATTTTCCCCAAAGACGCTTGAAATTTTAAAGTATGTCTTTTTAAAAATTATTTATGCCTAATGTGGTGTTTATTAATGGAGAAATTGGACTATTTTCATATTCTTGTCATAAATCTTAATAATTTTCCATAAAATAGACGAATTCAAATTATTTACACATTACTTTAATTGTATAAAAAAATTTAAATTGTATTAACTTACCTTACAATAATTTTCTGAAAACTGAAACAGTAATAAATCTATAAATTACTACTTGCAAGTTAAACACAATATTTGAACCACCATGCCTTGTAGGTACTTGTTTGCGCATCACTCTGCGAATGCCAAAATTCCATGCAAAAGCTGTCGTGGTGATATTAATAGCCCATATTATTGTTTTTATTTGGTGGTATTTTTCTTACAAAGCCTTATCTGTGACGTACACAGGTTAATTTTCCAAACAAATCCATACCTTTTTTGAGCAATTAAATTTTTTTGAATGGTTTTAAGTTAGTTATAACATCCACTTTGTAATGGAACAAATTTTGTGCGAATCCGTTATTTGAGACTCGAAAGTACAATTCGTTTTTTTTTCACTCGGGTTTTCCCCCTTCAAAAGAAAAAGGGCGGTTATCGGAAATGGTTGTACTTATCAAATGTCCACAAATGCCGCCCCTAAATGTGTGCCACCCGTGGCGGACCACCCCCTCCTCCCCCAGCCCCCTAGCTTCGCCACTGCTCTACTGTTTAATCTTTTTTCCCCTCATGTGTTAAGGAAATGTTTTCTCTTTAACTGTCGTTACGAGGACCCCCTGTAATGTACTATAAAAAACTTAATTTATCAGAGGGGGTCACGCATTTGTGACGATGTGTGACGAGGGGAAGGGGGGTGTTTAAGAAATGTGACGTCACATCAAAAACGCGAAATTTGAAATAAAAGTTGCACTGAAATATTTGATTGCTTACAATTTATTTAAAGACATTTTCAATGGCTTCACACGTGTTACGATATTAGAATGCAGAGTAACACTAAATACATATTTAAATGACATAAAATAGTTTGCAACATGGTCATTTTAAATTAGAAAAATGGGGATGAGGAAAGTTAAAGCTTTTTGACGTCATATTGGAGAGGGGTGGTCTAAGTTTTTGTGACGAAGTATGACGAGAAGGGGAGGGGGAGGTGTAAAAATCGGCCAAAATCGCGTGACGTCATTTATGGACGGCCCCTTAACTCGTGACGGGGTGACACCATGAGCTATCGCCCCGGATGACACCAACCCTAGTGACGCCTCTGATTGCAGGAACTTTATTGTGGAGTGCAAAGATTCATTGGAATTCGTGACATCAGTCGACAAAGTCTATAATATCGAAATTAATTCCTCGGTATTCTTATTTATAAAGCCCACCCCCCCCCCAATAAGAATAAGGTTGTTTAGCACGTGCAACATTCCGAGTGATGGGCATAATATGCCTCAGTTGAAGTGACACCTTCTTTGATGAGCGCAGAATGTAGTGTCTGCTGCTGACACATTCCAGCTTGAACTCGGCAAGCTTACTTTTTCTTAATTCAGTTTGCAGTGGATGTACATTATTCATAACTTTTTTCATAGCTAGTGGTATAAGGCAGATGAGGCATATTGAAGAATTCGGAGAAAGAGAGAAATAAAATCTTTATCAATACATCAAAATTCTTCTTCCAATTCTGTTAGAATACTTCTTTATATCTTTATATTTTCGTTTCCTTTCAACTTGTTGACATATTTGATTAAAAATTGTAAATTTTAAGTTACGAATTTTAGTAGGACTAACATTAATGGTCAATACTTCGAAATATGGATTTTTAACGAACCCGGAACCATAAATTTAACAGTTTGCATTACCCAGCCATCAGAAACCATTCGCCTCCTTCCACTCTTTAAATTTAATGAAGCCATACATATATTCAGCCCTTTGTTTATGTCAATATTGAAAAAAAAACACACACACACGCTCTCTCTCTCTCTCTCTCTCTCTCTCTCTCTCTCTCTCTCTCTCTCTCTCTCTCTCTCTCTCTCACACACACACACACACACACACACACAAACAAACACACACACAGGCACTCACGCACACACGCTCACAAACACACACACACACATATATATGTAATAGATACTGTTAGTGTGATTCATAAAAATAATCTTCCATTTGTATTGCTAATCCCCTCAGCATGAAAATAATTAAACAGACTTATTCGCTTACGCCAGAAAGGAAGAATTCTAGAATTCTAGTAAAAGAAAAACACTTGCAGACGTTCCTATTATTTGTATTCATCGAAATAAAAGGTAACCTTGACCTCTCGATAAACACTCCATTCCACATGTTTCCATACTCCCCCATTTCTTCACACTTCCCCTGGTCCCTTACCCTCTCTCCCTTTTAATAAGGCCTTTCGACCTTCTAACGCTTAAGAAAGCTAAACGCAACTCTACCCCACCCATCCCCTCCTACAATCACCTCTTATCTTACAATCACCTCTTATCCTACAATCACATCTTATCAATCACTCTTATCCTACAATCACATCTTATCCTACAATCACCCCTTATCCTCCAATCACCCCTTATTCTACAATCACCTCTTGTCAATCACTCTTATCCTACAATCACCCCTTATCCTCCAATCACCCCTTATTCTACAATCACATCTTGTCAATCACTCTTATCCTACAATCACCTCTTATCCTTTAATTTCTATGGACACTATCCCGAATCTACGCGACACGTATCTGTCACAAGTGTCTTTTTCTTTATGGTTTAAATAATGGTACGGCCGTAACTAAGTTAGACAGGAAGTCAAAATAGACAATGACTAATAACATCCTGACTTTTGATTGAAAGCTCTCAAATCGAGTTATTTGTTATTTCAGTATTGAATAATCTACGCTTTTATCTGGTAGTTTTGTAAAAAATAAAAGTTAAAAAAAGCTATGGATGCAAATAAAGATCGATTGGAGCATAAGTGTCAATTTCAAGTGAAATCAAAGAATGATTTTAAACTTTGTCTTAACGGTTAACTTCACCAGAGTCGATGGACCGTCTCGATAAACACACGCTTTTAGTTTATTTTAACAAACACTTACGTTTTCAATAAATCTTATTGATTGTTGATCGATATAAGGAAAAAAAAACAACAACAACAAAACAGCCCCGGCCTTAGTAGAGCGAATAACGTCGGTACTGTGAACATGCATTATATACATAATAATATTTGATTCAAAGTGAAAATACTTATTTTTTTCTTCGACATAATCAAAACATTTTTAGCGCTTATTTTCCCATTGGGAAATTTGGCTTATAGGTTTGAAAAATCTGTCCGGTATGGATGTCTGTTCGAGCTTGCACAAGCAACTACTGCCAACTACTCCTGAACCATACCAGCTAAAGGGTTCGGGTCTTTTGCAAATATGTTAAGGAGGTCCTATGGATGTGAACGGGTCAAAAAAATTCCCGAAAAGGTTTACTGCATTCCCTGGAAAATCCAAAAAAACACGAAAGTATATAAGTATTTTGTCAATTTCTCGGCAAACATAACAGCTATCGGGTTGAATCAAACGCCAAACGATAGCTAATAATATTTAGAACAACGTTGGAGAAAGAATTTTTGAAAAAAATCTCTTTTCGTTTGACTCCCGTAATTTTAGCAGCAATTTGTAGATACCAAATTGTTTTGTTTACTTTCTGAATTATTGATTGGAAATAACTTTTAATGTAATCTATAGAATGATTTCCCTTGAATAAAAAAAAGTCGGAAATTTTTTGTTTCAACTCAGCGTGTTTTCACCGCAAAAGAAGCATTTGAATCACTTGTTATTAAAATTATGTGTGATCGTTATTTACTTGTTGAACACGTGATTTGTCTCGAAAATTGTTATGGACAAATTGGAAATTGCGCTTAAATACTCATTCGAGATTTTATTACTTGTTTTTTGTTTTGCAAGCAGAATTATATACATGTATATCACTTAAGTATACCATACTCAGCGATGTGCATTCGAAAAGCGGGAAAAGTTAATTATGGTTATGGATAGAAATTACCCCTTAGATCTCCTCAACTACGTCTGCAAAAAATGAAAAACGAAAAAAAAGGAACAACCTTTGCTCCAGTCTCCCTCTCCCATCCATTTGTCGTCTGCCAGAAGGAATGAAAACACCCGGTTCATCAAAGATTCTCCTCACCCATCCACCTCCCTCCCTTTCCTTTCCTTACCACGGTAAGGGTAAATCAATTATGAAACACAACAGCCTATGAAGTTCGGGATGGATGGATGTGTGTGTGTGGAGGGGGGTGTGGGAGAGACACCAGGGACTGGCCATGTGCTCCCACGGCCCTAACGACCGTTTTTTTTTGTGTTTTTTTTTGTCGTGGTTTTTTTCCCCAGGATCAAAATAAATTTACATTTTGTTTCGATCTGTTTATTGTGACGAGTGGGCGTGAGGTGAGTCAAACTTGTCGGTTTTCGCTCGAGCTATTAGCCGAGCATGGATCACACTGACCTCTGGATCTAACTCGTAAACAAAGGGTGATCCGGGTCTTGAGAGAACTTTTTTTAAAAGTCGGAACAATAAATAGACGGAAACGAACGAAAATTGGTTTCGAAGGGTTCGGGTCTTCCCGATTAAAAAAAAATAAAGCAACAAAAAAGATGGCCGCTCGGGGATTTGTTTCATCGAGTTACGGGAAATTACTGATTGAGGGATTGAAGGTTTTGTTGGGTTGGGGGGGGGGTGGTTGCATATAAAAGCTCAAGATTACGAATAGTGTTCAGGATTGTCAGATAGAAAGATTACGAGTAGTGTTCAGGACTGTCAGATAGAAAGATTACGAGTAGTGCTCAGGACTGTCAGATAGAAAGATTACGAGTAGTGCTCAGGACTGTCAGATAGAAAGACTACCATTAGTGTTCAGGACTGTCAGATAGAAAGATTACCATTAGTGTTCAGGACTGTCAGATAGAAAGATTACGAGTAGTGTTCAGGACTGTCAGATAGAAAGACAACCATTAGTATTCAGGACTGTCAGATAGAGAGATTACGAGTAGTGTTCAGGACTGTCAGATAGAAAGATTACGAGTAGTGCTCAGGACTGTCAGATAGAAAGACTACCATTAGTGTTCAGGACTGTCAGATAGAAAGATTACGAGTAGTGTTCAGGACTGTCAGATAGAAAGATTACCATTAGTGTTCAGGACTGTCAGATAGAAAGATTACGAGTAGTGCTCAGGACTGTCAGATAGAAAGACTACCATTAGTGTTCAGGACTGTCAGATAGAAAGATTACGAGTAGTGTTCAGGACTGTCAGATAGAAAGATTACGAGTAGTGCTCAGGACTGTCAGATAGAAAGACTACCATTAGTGTTCAGGACTGTCAGATAGAAAGACTACCATTAGTGTTCAGGACTGTCAGATAGAAAGATTACGAGTAGTGTTCAGGACTGTCAGATAGAAAGATTACGAGTAGTGCTCAGGACTGTCAGATAGAAAGACTACCATTAGTGTTCAGGACTGTCAGATAGAAAGATTACGAGTAGTGTTCAGGACTGTCAGATAGAAAGACTACCATTAGTGTTCAGGACTGTCAGATAGAAAGATTACGAGTAGTGCTCAGGACTGTCAGATAGAAAGACTACCATTAGTGTTCAGGACTGTCAGATAGAAAGACTACCATTAGTGTTCAGGACTGTCAGATAGAAAGATTACGAGTAGTGTTCAGGACTGTCAGATAGAAAGATTACGAGTAGTGCTCAGGACTGTCAGATAGAAAGACTACCATTAGTGTTCAGGACTGTCAGATAGAAAGATTACCATTAGTGTTCAGGACTGTCAGATAGAAAGATTACGAGTAGTGTTCAGGACTGTCAGATAGAAAGACAACCATTAGTATTCAGGACTGTCAGATAGAGAGATTACGAGTAGTGTTCAGGACTGTCAGATAGAAAGATTACGAGTAGTGCTCAGGACTGTCAGATAGAAAGACTACCATTAGTGTTCAGGACTGTCAGATAGAAAGATTACGAGTAGTGTTCAGGACTGTCAGATAGAAAGATTACGAGTAGTGCTCAGGACTGTCAGATAGAAAGACTACCATTAGTGTTCAGGACTGTCAGATAGAAAGACTACCATTAGTGTTCAGGACTGTCAGATAGAAAGATTACGAGTAGTGTTCAGGACTGTCAGATAGAAAGATTACGAGTAGTGCTCAGGACTGTCAGATAGAAAGACTACCATTAGTGTTCAGGACTGTCAGATAGAAAGATTACGAGTAGTGTTCAGGACTGTCAGATAGAAAGACTACCATAAGTGTTCAGGACTGTCAGATAGAAAGATTACGAGTAGTGCTCAGGACTGTCAGATAGAAAGACTACCATTAGTGTTCAGGACTGTCAGATAGAAAGACTACCATTAGTGTTCAGGACTGTCAGATAGAAAGATTACGAGTAGTGTTCAGGACTGTCAGATAGAAAGATTACGAGTAGTGCTCAGGACTGTCAGATAGAAAGACTACCATTAGTGTTCAGGACTGTCAGATAGAAAGATTACGAGTAGTGTTCAGGACTGTCAGATAGAAAGACTACCATTAGTGTTCAGGACTGTCAGATAGAAAGATTACGAGTAGTGCTCAGGACTGTCAGATAGAAAGACTACCATTAGTGTTCAGGACTGTCAGATAGAAAGATTACCATTAGTGTTTAGGACTGTCATATAGAAAGATTACCATTAGTGTTCAGGACTGTCAGATAGAAAGATTAAATATTGTGAAATGGAGGGTCGAATAAGAAGAAACAGTGTAGTGTGTAGTGTTCTGGGCTGTCCAGTAGATCAGTGGTCACCTACCCTTTTATTGCCGCGGACCGGTGAATGTTTGATATTTTTACCGCGGCCCGCTTAAAGGAGGGGGGGGGAGGACAGATGGTGGACTTTGATCATTTATATATTATATTTTTGATATAGTAAATACAATTAAATTGTATATAAACACGGTTTCAAATTAAAAAAACATTTACACCAAAAAATGAATGTAAAGTGATGTGACATCTGTCTAGAACTGTAAATGATAATGAGAACCCTGACCTTGTTTCTCCACAGAGAAACGGTTCAATCTGAGAATAGGTGACAATGACACCAGGGGTATGCTTCTTGTGTCCAGTATATACCAGGGTTTTGTTTCTGTCACTGCAGAAAACCCCGATTCACCCGGATGCGATGATGGCAATGGCGATAGAAATGTCAAGTGTTATGGTGGGAAACACAGGACATTCCGCTATGACTTGAATCCAGAACACCGTCATTGTTGTTGTCACGAACTTAGCCTCAAGGCCGCCGACGTTTTCAATCTCCAGCAGTTTATCTTCATCTTTTACCGGCATGCCATCTTCGCCTGGTTTGTCGACAAACGAGCCGCGGATCCATTCCTTTCCCAGTTCTTGGGTGTTTCGTGGTTGGGAAGTAGCACTTGAACTCTTAAAAAGTATTGCCATGTGATCGTGCACCAGCTGGCAGAATGAAAGAACAGACTCAGTAATAGCTTATGCCCGCCTCAATGTCGTTACATGTTGCAGTTAAGGGATTTATGTTTAACATTGAATGTATTGATAATAATATGCGTAACGTCATTTTTATGTGAATCGCTGTGAGCCCAGCCACTTGCTGGAGTACTGTACTATATGCATTATCAAATTATTGTTATTATTATAATCGCCTAAAATCCAATTCTAATTTTTTAAGCATGCCCAAAATGCCTTTGTTCACGCGCCGTCACCACAACTCCTGCTTGGTTCTAAACGCAGCTACTTTGTCTGGCAACTTGAAAACAGTTGTCATTTCCCCCTGAAGGAACAGTTGAATTCACCGAGCAGACTGAATATGTCACACAGTTAACACAATTTTGCGACCTGTAACTGAAGTGTGCTGCCAGCGGTGACTTCATTTTTTAAATAAAAATCTCTGCAATGGCTCTCGTACTTCAAAAACTCGGGACAGAGATTTCCTCTGGATGAAACCCCTATGTCTTCGTACAAAAGATGGCATCTCTGCTCTGCGTCCATCTCTTCACAAAGCTGATCAAACAGGCGCGAGTTAAGCCGAATGCTTTGATGTGGTTAATAACGTTAACGGCGTCAATCGATACATTGTACAATTCCGATGACATTTTTGGGCTTGCCAGCATTTCCTCGTGAATTATACAATGCAAAGATTCAATCTCGGGTGCAACTTCCTTGACCCGAGCTGTTAAACCCGACAGTTGACAGTCAGGGCAACAGCTCCGTCAGGAGCATTTTAGTTGTCCTGATATATAATAATCCAGTGACTTGAACCTATAGCGGATTAAGGGGAGGGGGCTGAACGGGCTAATGCCAGGGGCCCCCGATGACTTAGGGGCCCTCAAATTTAGTATATACTATAATAAAGGTGGACAAATGTTTGCATGAATCCGTAAAAATATCATTAATTAAATACATTAATAAAATATGATCTATTAATCTTATCGCTATTCGGACCCGATAGCCTTAGTAATCGAAAAACTTAATTTGATACGCTCAATAAGAGAAAATAATAAATACTATTTATATCTTTTAAATTTACCAAATTTGGTCTTGTGGCAGCGTGATGGCCTGTAGCGCAAGGGGTGCCGGGTTCCATTCCTAGCGGTGGGATGTATTTTTTTTTCATTTGTCTTTTTTAAAAACATTATCCTTTTCCACTCAATTTTAGGATACCGGCAAACAGTTATTTCTTAGTGTCCGGTTTTTTGATGAATCCAATTCCGTAGTACAGACAAATTTTGAGCAAGGAACCAATGGACTATTTAATAACAAGTAACAGACTTATATTAGCTGCTAGCCATCATTTTATTTAAAGAGACGCTGGCTGGATAGGGCCCCAGTTTGAATTGCAGCCAGGGGTCCCGTGCAGTCTTAATCCGCCCCTGACTTGAACAGTTATATCCTGCGCTGAAGGCTGGTAAAGCTAGTGCACATAACAAATCCTTATGAACATCTGCCTGATAAAGATATCGCACATAAACAAGTAACATTGCCTTGTTGCCGATGTCTGTTGATTCGTCAAACTGGAGTGCGAACCATGGTGGTGTATTAATCCTCCCCAACAAATGAGTCCCAAATGTCTTCGACAATTTCCCCGATGCGCCTAGTCACAGTGCTAGACGACACAGTCCCATGTGCCATCTTTTTAACTGTAGCCTCTCTTAGAAGCTAAAATGTATATAATGTTGCCCGGCACAATTTGATCCACAGCCCAGGGGTTGAGGACCACTGCCTGCAATAGATGACACTCGTCTAGTGACAGGGATCATGTAACAGAATTAATAAAACGGTATATATGACTGAGAGAATAAGACGGGTCAGACACAAAAAACTGCCGTTTAAGACTGGTACGACTAAGACCAACCACCTGTAACATGCGGTAATGTGCAGCTTTAAATGGAAAAAAACTAGGGCTGCGGAAATTAAAAATTAATTAATCGATTAATTGTTAAAAAGTTTAATCGATTAAAACTAATTTGATCGATTAAAATTCAAATAAAATTTAAGAAAATATTTCTAATATTTTTTTCCTCCAATTTATTAATAGTTTATATTTTTTGTTACTTACATAATTTCCTTCGTATTATTATTATTAATTATTAAGACGTGCAAATGTAACACGAAAAGTTTTTTCTTCCTTATTCTTGCATAGCAGAACGAATTTGCTGTGTAACGTCACAAAATTTGGGAACCATGGAATTATGGCGACTTAACCGATTTCACGAAATAATGAATCGCAACTTAACGGGATTTATATACGGGTTATAAAAATATAATTAATCGAAATTAATCGATTAATTGATTAAATTTTCCCCAATTAATCGAAATTTTTTTTAAATCAGTAGAAAAATTACGACTTTAGTCAGACAAGGAGACTTAGACAAAGGTTCACGGACGGAGACATTCCAGTTTGTCCTGACTGTGGCTGACATGTGGTTTTACCATATGCGAACTGAACTCAAGCGTAGAAACTGGAGTAATTTTAAAAGTGGGATTCCAGGCGACGTTGAAGGTTAAGTGGCATTATTTAACCATTTGTGTGACTGGCTACTCTATCTTTAAACATGGAAATATCTACCCGGATACAAGATGAAACCATGTGTCCAGCTTAAAACATGGAACCATCTACCCGGATACAAGATGAAACCATGTGTCCATCTTAAAACATGGAACCATCTACCCGGATACAAGATGTATCAATATGTCCATCTTAAAACCTGGAACCATCTACCCGGATAGAAGATGTAGCCGTGTGTGCATCCAGCTTCAAAATGTTACATTTTGTCTGCTCATATGATAGAATTTTATGTATGCGTTTTTTCCTTAATCAACGATGTCATCAAAAACAATTTTTGTTTTGAATTACGGTCGAGCGATTGTACGGGTTGAGGATTTATCTAAAACTGAGGCTTGGGGTTTGTGTACAAACACACCCGGCAGGGTAAGTCTGGAGAATAGACTAATCCATGAGTATGGGACTCTTACACCACATGGGATCGACGTTGTGTTTGCACTGACAACCTGATTGATTGGCCACACCCACCCTTTCCTTTCCTATATAAGTTCTTACTTTTCTCTCCTCACTTTATTTCTACTGGACTACTCGAATTTCACCGCAGCTAAGTGTTTTTTAAAAATTACTTCGTAATATTCGTTTCATTTGTGTACTATTTGTCCGTTGAGGAAGGCTCTTTGCCGAAACGTTCGCTGTTGTGTTACATCCTGTCAGGCCTACTAATGCCCTGTCTTTATGTTATACATTTACCGGTTTTAGGAAAATGGCGTTGGGGGGGGGATTCGTCGCGTGAGTGTAACATCTGATTAACATAATTTTGTGACGTAAGGTCACGTGTACAAGAGACGCGGGAAGAAAGGAGCATTTCTATTGGTTGAAAGTGTTGGGCGAACAGTTGTGTGTAGACTTCCGACAGGGAAGCATGATAGTGAATAGCTCAAGATTTCCACGTTATATTACCTCAAATGATTCTTATGTGTACAATATATATGTATATTAAAGTTGTTTTGGATAAACGAATTCTTCAGTGAATTATTGTGCACAAGATTAATTACTGTGAGAACGCCTACATAAAAGAGAAATATAAAGTATACATCGTTACATTGGTGTCGAAGTAAAAGTTCCATGTGAACACTGTACAAGAGATTTCAAGAAAAGACTTGAAAGAGGTTTCGTGGAAATAAGTATTGGATATTTCCAAAAAAGGAAAGTATTCTTTAAAATAAGAAATAATACCAGCTATAGTATTTTTGAATATTCAAGTTCGTAAGAAGCTGTGAATAAACTTTTGTGGTTCAATGAAAATACAAGAAGATTTCAAAATGGCGGCATAAACGGCAGATATCCGCAGTGTATAAAACTGGATCAGACTAGTTGGTTCTACGTCACATTCGACGACAGTACAAGCATACTACACAGTACTGGAATCTGGGTCGTGTAGGCTTACTGAATGGTGACACACGGTGAACATATATAGGTCGTGACGTCAACAGGCTTAATGCTAGTTGATTCCAGGAAATATTAGTAATAGTAAACATAACATCGAACCGAGAAGCTATGGACCATGGACTATTCAATGTGTTGGTGTGAATTATAAATAAGGAAACGGAATTTTTATCCATTCATTGTGTGAAGAGTTTGATTATCGCAATTTTGGATTAATGGAATGAACTAAATTGTTTAAAAACTACTCGAAAATTGAAATTTTAACCAAGTGACTTTTATTCAAAACGATCGGACCATTTAATATATTTTGTCAATCTGAGGGAGCGTATATATAAAGTATACTAAAGATCCCGTGTGAGGATTCTTTTGTTGTCTCATCTTGTCAATAACTAGATTTCATGGTTTAGACGTGTCACTTATTTGAACTTAACATTTTGAATTCAAGATATTTCATTTGGACGATTTATAACTTTATCAATATATATACATACATTCCTTACCGAATTGCTAGATTCATATTATTCAATCAAACAAAACATGGATCACTACAAGGAATTCACTGCCATAGCTAAAGAGATCGGACTAAAAGGAAAAGAAATGAGAGATTTCATTGAAGAAAAAGTAGCTGAAGAAAAAGAAAATCAAAGAATAGCTGAAGAAAGAGAACAGCGAAGAAAAGCTGAAGAAAAAGAAAATCAAAGAATAGCTGAAGAAAAAGACAGCGAAGAAAAGCTGAAGAAAAAGAAAATCAAAGAGAAGCTGAAGAAAAAGCAAGAATTGCTGAAGAAAAAGCAAGAATTGCTGAAGAAAAAGAGATGCAAAGACTCATAGTAAAAAGAGAAATTGAACAACTTGCAGTCGATAAGTTAAAATTACAAAAGGAGCGAGACAGTAGTGGCCACAATCCTGGTGATGAAACAAATAGAAGGTCAGCACCAAGGGATACTATCAAAGTAAGAAAATATGATAGCCAAAAAGAAAAAATGGATGTTTATCTGGATTATTTCGAATCCATAATGGCTATGAAAGGCTATAATGAAGAAGATTGGCCAGCACAACTGATGACTCAATTAACTGGAGAAGCATTTGAAGCTTATAACAGTATAGCCAAAGAAGACAAAAGCATATATAAGAATGTCAAAAAGGCACTTCTGTGTCATTTTGGAAAGTCAGAAAATGATTATAGAAGAGAATTTCATGAAATGAGAATCAAGATGGACAAAGATCCACAGATCATAGTACATGAAGCACAAGTCAAACTAACAAAATGGCTGGAACTGACAGCAATAGATACGAGCAATCCAAAGGCCATAATAGACATGGTGTTAATTGACAAGTTTTTAGAAAATGCAACACCAACCCTATTCACATATTTGACTGACAAGAAAGTTCGTACTCAAGCAGAGCTAACAAATGCATTACGAACATTCAAAGACTCTCATCCGAATGTGGAAATGGATAAGAGACAAGACATATTTGCAGCTATACAAATTAAAAGTCAAGAAAAAAGGCAAGGTATGAGAAACCAGAGTCTGCCAAACCAAGGCAACAGACAAACTATTTGTTGGTACTGTAACAAGCCAGGACATATGGCGAAGCAGTGTTACCACAATGCATAAAATAAAAACAGGGTATTAGTAGGCCTGACAGGACGTAACACAACAGCGAACGTTTCGGCAAAGAGCCTTCTTCAACGGACAAATAGTACACAAATGAAACGAATAAAACGAAATAATAGAAAAAAACACTTAGCTGCGGTGAAATCCAAGTAGTCCAGTAGAGATAAAGCAAGGAGAGAAAAGTAAGAGCTTAAATAGGAAAGGAAAGGGTGGGTGTGGCCAATCAATCAGCTTGTCAGTGCGAACACAACGTTGATCCCATGTGGTGTAAGAGTCCCATATTCATGGATTAGTCTATTCTCCAGACTGACCCGGCCGGGTGTGTTTGTACAAGAAACCAAGGCGGTGACAGACATGTCATCGACGCCCATGTGGTCCCGTCCATTGAAGTGTCGGGAGACAGGACACTGTTTGTCTTGTTTAATGGCACGTACATGTTCCGCGATACGGCAAGAGAGTAACCTCCCCGTTTCACCAATGTACTTCAAAGGACAGCGCTTACACACAATGGTGTAGACCACATTGCGGCTAGTACAAAGATAGCCATTCCTAATCTTGAATGTCCCCTTAGGGAAGACAATCTGGTCCGTCTGGGTAACAAAGGGACATGTCTTGCAGCGATTACGACCACATGGCTTAGTGCCCAGATGGGAGGACGGAATAAGCAGACGGCTACGAACCAATAGGTCTCGCAGATTTTTGTCCCTCCTGAATACAATGAGGGGTGGGGTGGAAAATATGTTGTTTGTCTCAGGGTCCGCGAGGAGGATGGTGCGGTTTTTCACAAATATTTCCTTTGCTCTGATGTTGTGGGGATGGTATGTGAGCACCAATTTGCTCCTTTCATTACTATCACTGGAGCGTGATACAAAGGCGTCGGCACGAGTGAAGTTTTTAACTCGCTGAAGTGCAGATTGAAGTATAGCTTCAGGGTAAGACCTTTGTCTAAAAAACTCCACCATTTCCAACGCCTTTTCCAAAAAGTCCTCATTAGATTGACACAGCCTACGGAGGCGAAGGAGTTGTGAAAATGGAATAGAATCCTTACAGGATTTGGGATGAGACGAGGGATAGAGTAGGTAAGAGTGACTGTCCGTAGGTTTGAAGTAGGCCGAAGTGAGGAGGCGGTTCTTCTGGAGAGTTACAGTAATGTCCAGGAAATTAACCGATAGTTCGGAAATCGTGTGAGTGAACTTAATGGAGGGGTGAAAAGAATCAACAAAGTTGATGAACGTGTCAAGTTCACTCCTCTCCATATGAGTGACCCCAATGCCGTCATCAATGTATCTTTTATAAAATTCGGGGAGGCGACCAGTGTATTCTTGTTCCACTCTGTGCTCGAAATGGCCCATGAACAAGCATGCATAGCTGGGTCCCATTTTAGTCCCCATGGCGACCCCACTGATTTGGTCAAAGAACTGGCCATTGAACTCAAACGAGTTGAGGGTTAAGACCAATTCCGCCAAGCGTAGTAAGGCATGTGTAGGTATATTGGGGTGAGGTTGTCTGTCCAAAAAGTATTGTACAGCCAGAAGGCCATCGTTGTGGGGAATGGATGTATAGAGGGAACATACATCAAGGAGGAACAGATAGTTCTTTACGTTTGGATTGATGCTCAGAGAGTCGAATGTCCGTAAGGCATGGTTGGTGTCCTTAATGTACGTAGGGAGGGATGCCACTATCGGTTGGAAGACACTATCCAAGAATTCAGAAATGTGTTCTGTTGGACAAGAACATGCAGAGACAATAGGTCTACCAGGGTTACCATCCTTGTGAATTTTAGGAAGGAGATAAAAGGATGGCTTGCCCAGGTCACTGTCAAAAATGTGCATCCTGGACGCTGATTGAGGTAGAGCGCATTCTGTTATCAACTCATCGATGGTCTTTTTAACCACCGTGTTGTTTTTCATGATGGGATCTGTGGCTCTCTGTTGGTAGAACTGGGTGTCCTCCAGTTGTCTCTGAGCTTCCTTAATATACAACTCCTTATCCCATACAACTACGGCCCCGCCTTTGTCGGCCGGTTTGATGACAATGTCTTTACGGCTTTACCACAATAAAGGACAACCAAATAGGGTGTCACCTAATGGCAGCCCTATAAGAAAGAAAACAGAAGAAAGGTCAAGACAAGGTCATTTTGAAAGCAAAGGTAGAAGATCATGGAGAGGCAGATACAATCATGACTCCAGATACAGAAATCATGATCAGCCCTGGAGAAGGAATGACCACCAAGAGGGAGATAATAAAGGAAAAATGAAACAAGAAGAATCACAATCTAGTAGTACTGTGGCCACTATCAAGGATCATGGCACACTGAAATGTTACCCAGTGTACATCAATGATCGAAAGTGTATGTGTCTTCGTGACACTGGATGCACAACAATTGTAGTCCGTGATAAGATGGTGAAAGAAGAAGAGTATGATGGGAAAAAAGACACACTGATAATGGCCGATGGCACAAAGAGAGAGTGTCCAACTGCAATTTTCACCATCAACTCACCCTGGTTTCATGGTAAAGTTAGAGCCAGAGTCTTTACAAGACGCCATTTGTGATCTTATTATAGGGAACATTGAAGGTGTGGTGGACAATACTGATGAAGTATACAAGGCCTGGCATGACAACAACCATCAAGTATGTGCTACTGTACAAACAAGAGCCACCACAAAAAGAAAAGAGATCACAGACATTGAAGTTGATGAGAAACTTGAAATAGGAAGCCAACTGATGTCCAAACAAGAGTTCAAACAACTACAAGAAGAAGATAACACAATCAGGGAAATAAAAATGAAACTTATCAAAGACAATGAAACAGGCCACAACAAAAATTACAAGCTAGATAAAGGCATATTAATAAACATTGCACAGGAAGGTACGTGCAAAAGAGTGGTTCTTCCCAAAAAGTTACAGGAAACCATTATCAAAATGACACATGACAGTCCTTTAGGTGGACATATGGGCGCCAAGAAAACAATTACTACAATAGCAGAAAACTTTTACTGGCCTAAAATGGCAAGGCAGATAAAAGAATACATCAAGGCATGTACAGTGTGTCTACGACATAATCCCAAAGATGGGAGGCACACAGCACCCATACAATCATCTGACAAGGCAAACTTCTTATTCGAGAAAATTGCCATAGACCTGATAGGACCATTCAAAAAGATGTCAAAGAAGAAACATATGTATGCTCTAACCATAGTGGACATAGCCACCAGATGGGGTGAAGCTATCCCACTGAAGCGAATAGATGCAGAAAATATATGCAACGCATTACTCAATGTTTTTAGCAGATATGGTTTCCCTCAAACACTTCTGTCGGACAATGGCAGCCAATTCAAGGGTCAGATGACACAAGCCATTATGAAAATGTTAAACATTACACAAGTACACAGCACAGTGTACCATCCACAGTCAAATGGAGTGATTGAAAGACTAAACAAAACCATCAAGAATATGCTATTAAAGGTGACAGTGGACCATGAGGACAGATGGCATGAATATTTACCCTTAATACTGTTTGCATACAACAGCAGCAAACATGAAAGCACTGGCTTTAGTCCTTTTGAGTTAATGTTTGGCCAAAACCCTACAAGTCCCTTAAAGAATTTCAAAGAAAGGCTTATAAGTAAACAAGATGCCATACAGGACAGATATCAGCTGATGTCAGACACTAGAGATAAAATACTTTACAGTATTGAAGCAGCAAAGCAAAGACTAATCAAGCAAAGTACAAGACATAGAGAAATCAAAAATAGACACAGACATTTGAGAACATTTGAGCCTGAACAACAAGTCCTAGTATGCTTACCAAACACAAAGAATGAAATCACATGGGAAGGTCCATACAAAATTGAAGAGAAACTTAGTGATGTCACATATAGTGTCAATATCAAAGGACATGTGAAAAAATTACATATTGACAAACTAAGAACATATGATGACAATAAAGAAGGAAAGCAAACTGTTAATGTCATCATCAAGGTAAATGATGAAAATGACAATGCAATGAAAATGAACAGTCTTGACAGTGAAAAAATATCATCTGACATACCAGATAATATGAAACACAGAGTGATCAAAATTTTCAAAAATACAAAGGTGTCATAACAAAAGAAACAGGCAACACAAAAACTGTGACTCACAAGATACAAGTTTTGGAACATGAACCCTTCAAGACCAAAGTATACCCTATTCCAATGGCACATAGAGACACAGTAAGGCAAGAAATTGACTACCTACTTAAAGAAAACAAAATAAGAAAAGCAGTTGAAGCTAACTATACCTCACCAACTGTCATAGTAAAAAAGAAGAATGGAAAGATTCGACTGTGCTGTGACTACAGACAGTTGAATAATATTACCAAATTGGACCATGAACCTATTGGAGACCCAAGAGACATTATAGACATAATTGGTACTTCCAGAATATTCACTACATTTGACTTAAACAGAGGTTTTTGGCAGATTAACATGGATCCTGATTCTATAAAATACACTGCATTCATAGCCATGGATGAGGTGTATGAATGGTTAGTAATGCCATTTGGACTGGTCAACAGTACGGCCACTTTTAGCAGATTTATGAAAGTGATGCTAAAAGGAATTCCAAATGTGGTACATTATGTCGACGATATATGCATCCACACTAAAGATTGGGAATCACATATCCATACACTTGAAGCTGTACTGGATAGACTCAAGAAACATAATGTGACAATCTCACCAGAAAAGATCAACATTGGAAAGAAGTATATAGATTTTTTGGGATACAGAATAGGAGGCGGTGCAGTCACTCCCACTGCAGAAAATGAAAACAAGATATTTAATCTGTCTGTCCCAAAATCTAAAAAACAAGTGCAAGCCCTGCTGGGACTATGTAACTTTTACAGACCTTTTATTGCAAATTATGCAGAAATAGTTCATCCACTAACAGAAGTTACAAAAACCAAAGATATTAGAAAATTTCAATTTCCAGGAGATTGTCTCGACGCATTAGAGAACATTCAAGAGGCATTCAGGAAGAAACCCATCTTAGTTACACCTCAATGGGACAAACCTTTCATTGTTTCTACCGATGCATCGTCCATTGCATTAGGAGCGTGCCTCATGCAAGAACATGATGGTATCCTACATCCTATACAGTATCTTAGCAGAAACTTGACCAAAACAGAGTGTAACTACAGCACCATAGAGAGAGAATGACTAGCCATAGTGTGGGCTCTACAAAAACTTCAAAAATACCTTCTAGGTAGAACATTCACTCTTCTAACAGACCACAAACCACTTGTGGCATTCAACAAGAAGAAGATCAGCAACGCCAAAGTGAATCGTTGGGCTATGCTATTAGCCGACTACAAATTTGACATTAAACCTGTGAAGGGAAAGGACAATGTGGTTGCAGACATATTAAGTAGAATGACAATAAATAAAGACACTCTGTGAACTCCTAACTGATAAAACCAGAGACTGTATTAAAAAGACATTCTGTGAATTACTAAATGATAAAAATAAGAGACTGTTTTAACATTAGTCTGTGAATTCCTGAAGGATGCAAACAGAGACTGTAATTATATTAATATTTTTATTTTTTGAACAATGGACAAGGAACAGTGTTTGAATTCCATTGGATTATTAGTTAATTTTAATAATATTGAGTGTTTAAATGTTTTAATTACACAAAATTACAGATGTGTTTAAAAGTCCATTTTCATTTCTTCAGCACAGGTAGACGGTTGCAGTTCTACAGATTTTTTCTCATTATTTCTTATGTTAAGACTGTTGCAGTTCTACAGATTTTTTCTCATTATTTCTTATGTTTAGACTGATGCAGTCCTACAGATTTTTTCTTATTGATTCTATATCCAGAAATTGTATGTAAGAAAATGAATGTTCATTGATGATAAATATTTGAAATTTGAATATAGATATAGATTGATTTGATTTTATGAAGACCAAAAATGTTGTATTTCATAAACATTTTTTTTTGAAGGATGGGGGTGAATGTCACATCTGATTAACATAATTTTGTGACGTAAGGTCACGTGTACAAGAGACGCGGGAAGAAAGGAGCATTTCTATTGGTTGAAAGTGTTGGGCGAACAGTTGTGTGTAGACTTCCGACAGGGAAGCATGATAGTGAATAGCTCAAGATTTCCACGTTATATTACCTCAAATGATTCTTATGTGTACAATATATATGTATATTAAAGTTGTTTTGGATAAACGAATTCTTCAGTGAATTATTGTGCACAAGATTAATTACTGTGAGAACGCCTACATAAAAGAGAAATATAAAGTTATATATATATACATAGTTACAGTGAGGTTATCATAATCGTGTTCCATTATTTGTATTTAAAAAAATTACAAGTTTTACTTGGAGGGAGAAAGCTTAAGACACTCCCCACCCCAAAATAAAAATTACAACGGGTTGGTCAGTTATCTGATGGACAATGGTTAGTAGCAGGATAAAACAGCGATTACGGTCACAATAAAATTAAATGTTTGAAACGAAATGTTTGAAAAGCTATAATATTAACAAGATGGAAAGGCTCTGATAAGCAAATATTTTAGTGAGATTTTGTGGGGATTTTTAACATAAACATGTGTTTAAATTTGTTGATCGATTTTTTTCTTTGAATATGTTTTCATTCATGGATATGTGTTTTAACTTGTTGATAGATACGCTTTTCCCCTGTTATTAGGTTAGAGTTGTATGGAGTTAACGGATATGTAATTAAATTATGGGGATAGATATGTTTTGGACCGTTTCGATAATTATTTGTTTGAAAATGGTGGCCATTGCCTTGTGAGAAATGGTTGGTTCTGTTTCTCTGTTCACATACCACCTCATCAGTTGGTAACTATCTGTATCATAGGAAGGCTGGTCTAAATTTTAAAACAACACACACGAAGTTTAAAAAAAACAAAAAACAACACACACGAAAACCCCCAACTCTCTGAAAGTTATTCCCCCTACCTTCATTTTTTCCCCTTGTATTTCCGGGGCGAGACAGGAAATTAGTGGCGGGAGCTTTCTCCGAAAGAAGAGAAACATTTTTGCTGGGGGCCAATGCTGTTTGGACAGACGCCAAACAATAAAAACAATTGCTAGACCAGTCCAGTCTCTCAACTGGAGGCCAGGTCAGGCAGACCTATCAAGTAGAGAGAAGTAAGACGCCGTGGACAAATACGAGTTTTAAAAAAAGTTGCTTATGAAGACTGTACGGCTCTTTTCGGACTTTGTGGTGTACAGTGTAATAGAAGTCTTTAAGAGCTTGGAGTAGCCTACACTTGACAGTGTTAGGTATGTCGTTTGACTATCATCATAGACTGGTGACTGGTGTAGCAATGTTGTTGACAGCGAAGAGCGGTCCGACTACTGTCGTTACGGAATGGAGTAACATACAGATTTTAGATCAATGGCAGTCCTCTGACTATAATCGCAGATTTTTTTAAAAGAATTAGAATTGTTTTGGTGTTGATTTTTTAAAGTCCGAATCCGACATTAACAGGGAAATCCTTGGATAAAACTAATTTAAAATTAAAAGATAAACAGAAAATTAGATTTAAAATTTAAACAATAATTTAGACGTATTTATATTTGTTAAAGAAAAAACAAACAAACATAACAAACAACCCCAAAGTTTACATGAGTCTGTGGTCACTTGCTAAGAGTTGATTTCGTTTCTCTTGCATGCCTATATCCTCCGTTATGATAACTGGCCTAAAATATTCTTGTTAAGTAAACGTTTCAGATAACCGCCAGTGGAAGAGACCATCACGCTTAATGAGTTTTTCACTCTCCACAAGTAGATCAACAGAACAGAGATTTAGACTTAGACTCGTCTAGAACTGGTCGCAAATTTACAAGCTAATGTTTCCTACACCTTGTGACAAAGTTTGGGTGAGCTTAAAGACCCCACGCAGTAATGTTAAGTATGATAGAAAATGAGTTTAACGCCCCAGGTCTTGCGTAAATGGAGTTAGTTACAGTCTCCAGCCAATCCGTGGAGACCTTGAAAGGGATTGTCAAGGAATTTATCGGTTTTGAGGGGAGGAAGGGTTGCCGGACATGACTTCCTTTAGTGAAAATCTTTACGGATCCCGGGACTGTGAACCTAGATCTTATGAAGTGGATCAAAAGTATAAACTAGAAAGGGACCCACGCATGAAAGTACAGAGAGACCGAAACATAAACTAGAAAAAACCCAAGTTTTCACTAAAAGGAGACCCAATCATAAAACTATAAAGAGATCCAAGTATATAAAATAGAAAGAACCCACGTATAAAACTAGAATGAGGACCAAGAATAAAACTACAAAGAGATCCAAAAATAACACTAAAAAGAGACCCAAGTATAAACTGGATGAGAACCAAGTATAAAATAGAAAGAGACTCAAGTATAATAGCAGATTGACTCGCATTATTACAAACTATATGCCTTAAGATCCTCTCCTATAAAATATATATTTTAAATTAAGAAAAAAATAAAGAAAGAACTAATAATAACTACTAAAAGTTCAAAATTCAGCTGCCAGACTAGTTCTTAAGGCAAAAAAACATGACCATGTTACTCAGCTACTTTACTCACTTCATTGGCTACCTAAACAAGCCCGAATTGATTACAAACTGTTCGTTCTCTGTCACAACTTCTTTTCCGACTCATGCCCTTCCTATCTTACTGAAATTTTGTCGGTCTACTCACCCACTCGCCAGCTACGCTCTTCTGCGGTCACACGCATTATCTTTGTCCCTAAGACACGCACAAAAACATTTGGCGAGAGGTCGTTCTCTTTTTGTGCAGTCAAACAATGGAATTCTCTACCATTACACATCCGTAGTATTCAAACAACCAAGTCCTTCAAGACTGCACTTAAGACACATCTTTTCAAAATTTATTTTCAATATCAATGAAACAGCAATTCTTTTAATGATTAACGTTGCTTTTTGTGTGTTATGTACTGTAATTAATGTGGTTGTTATGGTATGAATGCTATTTTATCACTTATATGTATGTTAATACCTTCATGTAAAGCGATGTGAGCCCAGTTCCTTACTGTGATACAGCGCTATATAAATTATCAATTTATTTATTTATTATAATAATTATGTGTTGTAAAAATTGCATTGGGCTAAACTCTTCATTGGCTGTAGAATAAAAGATGATAGAAAGCAAGAAGACCTAACAAAACAAAGTTAGAATTTCTACAGAATTAACTTACTTTCATTCGAGACTTCGTCCGTCATTAAAAATTCGAGTTTTGGAAGCTTTATTTGCCCTGGACACGCACTGGAATAATTTCAGCGTCTGTGAAACTTCCGGTTTATTATGTGGACCAAGAGATACAGCGGTAAAGCCGAACTCGACCGGAATACAGAAAAACATTTTGGCGTTTTATTCGGTCGGCGTCTGGATTGAGCCAGATTTATTTTACACGTGCAATAAAAATGTGGGTTGATGGCATGATTGGTTCAATTATTATGAAACAATAGACAATGCTAGAAAGGATCTCAGAGAAAAAAATTAAATAGATTGTTATTGATCAATTTTTAAATCATAACTTTTTGATAATTTTAACTAAAAACAACTCAAAATAATTATCTAAGATGTAAAAAACGATGTCTTTTAAAACATTACGTTAATTCTCGTGTAAGCTTGTAAGCTCGTGTCAGTGTAGTTTTTCATTTAGTTTGATGGTATGTCCCAAGGTCAAGGAAGTTTGAGTGATTTGATTACGAGTACAACGCACTAATGGTGGCGTGGATTAAGTGATATTAATTTATTGGAATCAGGGCAGATAATGTGTAAGTAAGTTGCAGAGATCTGTTTTTCATTTCTCAGTTTCGGGGCCATGCAGTTTGGATTCTCAGCAATGAGTTAACGATCATTGGCAAAGTGCCGGATCTAAGGTTCGTAATGGATTTTTATATAGTTTGCCAGCAGATTGACGGAAGACTTCAGAAGATCTGTCTCCTCTATACAGATGCTCCTTCTATACAGAAGATTATTGCGTCCACAGACCATGCCGATCTGTTGGCAAGTGCTGCAGCGTTCACAGGCCATGGCTATGAGGGTTCAACACATTAGCCAGCCGCCTTTATTTCCCTAACTAGAGTTAGGTACCCATTCGGAGCTGGGTGGACTCAGGGACGCCCTAGGCCCCGGGAACAAATCCTTGCGCATGCCACTCGACCACCGTGCGCTGTCTTCCTTTTCACAGCTGAAAAATGTTCGCATATTAATAAACAGTCGGTAAATATTGGACGCATGAAATGAACAGTCAGTAAATATTGGACGCATGAAATGAATAGTCGGTAAATATTGTCTCTCACAAATATAACGACGAATGAAATGAACTTTCTTTACTTGTTCGCGAGTAGATAAAATGTAAAGTATAAAAATGAATAAAATGAACGCTTGGGACAAGAAGCCGTTCATATTAATCATTAACATTAAAATTTTTAAAAATCTCAGCGTATAGATATGTAGTTAAAAGGAAATTGCATATTGTTACCATGCTATGCGCATCTAATAATTATAAAAGGACTTTGCGACTAGTAGATTACCATATAAAATTAAGCAAGAAATAATAGGGCCGTTCGTATACTTAATATCAGACTAAATTTATCCAATAAATGAAAGTAAAATGCGCAAAGTATTTACCAAACCAAATTTATGCAAGAAATTGTGTTTCCGCATAGTATAACACCCCCTAAACCCCATGAGACTTTAACACAGGAGTGGCCAATCTTTTTTTAAAAAGCGGGCCACATTCCATAAAGTAAAAATATCTGGTGGCCGTTTAAAGATAACATTAAAAAATTGATGATAGTTTTAATATATATTTAAAAAGAGTTATGTTTTGTGGAGAAAATTGCGGACAATACTATGGAGATTTTCGAGACTTTATAAATGTCTTATTTCATCAT
Source organism: Ampullaceana balthica (assembly GCA_944989445.1). Lineage (NCBI taxonomy): Eukaryota > Metazoa > Mollusca > Gastropoda > Lymnaeidae > Ampullaceana > Ampullaceana balthica. Next base: position 240,333 of record CALYLW010000251.1, read on the forward strand.
CAGAAATTAGTAAGTTTGGTTAATGATAGCAATGTTATAAAGAAAATATTTTAAAAAGTATCTTAAAGTAAATAACATGTGTTGAGCGAAGAAAAGGTTGTGTAAAAATAGTCGTGGTGTATGCGCCACGAAACATTTATTTCTTTCGGGTGTAGGGTGGGCGCGGCGGCGGGAGGGAAGTTTTGGGGTTGGGTTAAAATAATTATAAAGGGGCCGTCCATAAATGACGTCACGCACCTAGGGGGGAGGGGAGGGGGTCCACACATTTGTGACGATGTGTGTCGAGGGGGAGTGGGGGGAGTGTTTGAGAAATGTGACGTCACATCAAAACGCGCAACTTTAAATAAAAATTCCACTTATGTATTTGATTGCCTTCAATTTATTTTAGGACGTTTGTTTTCAATGGCTTCACACGTGTTATGATATTAAGGTGCAGTCTGACACTAAATACATACTTAAATGACAAAAAAGTTATTTGAAACATGCTAATTTTCAATTAGAAAATACAGCTTTTTTTTCGGGGGGGGGGAGTTCAAAGCTTTGTGATATAGGTAGGGTGGTCTAAGTTTTTTTGACTAAGTGTGACGAGAGGGGGGGGGGTAAAAATCGGCCAAAATCGCGTGACTTCATTTATGGACGGCCCTAAATATTATTCAGTAATACCTTAGTTTAAATTGTTATTTACACTACAGTCATCTAAGTAATAAAGTGTTCATGTCTTGCTGGTCCCTAGCTTCAACGTTGTTCAACAAGTCAGTAAGCCGTTCAAATGTCAGTTTGTTCTGACTTATCGAAGTAAATGGTAAACACGAAGATGTTTCAGTTCCTTTAGAGTTATGATCATTGTTGGTTTGCTACAACTGCGTGCTAAGATTTCCATGATTGAATCATAAAATACTACTCTAGACTCTAGACAATCATTTTAGCTGTAATTCTGTGATAATTATTAATTGTAATTAATAATCATTTTAACTATGAAAATGATTGATTAGTGACTGACAATCATTTATGATAATCATTAATCAGTGATTTTGTAAGTCATCACCCAAATTCACTTTGTTGTGTTGTTGAAATATTGTAGACTTGCATGTAAACATTTTTAAACGCAGAACATTGTAAAGGTAGTTATACATCTGAGGTTTTATAATTTTATTTCATAGATATCTGTGGCCTCAGCATAGATAGATAGATAGATAGATAGATAGATAGATAGATAGATAGATAGATAGATAGATAGATAGATAGATAGATAGATAGATAGATAGATAGATAGATAGATAGATAGATAGATAGATAGATAGATAGATAGATAGATAGATAGATAGATAGATAGATAGATAGATAGATAGATAGATAGATAGATAGATAGATAGATAGATAGATAGATAGATAGATAGATAGATAGATAGATAGATAGATAGATAGATAGATAGATAGATAGATAGATAGATAGATAGATAGATAGATAGATAGATAGATAGATAGATAGATAGATAGATAGATAGATAGATAGATAGATAGATAGATAGATAGATAGATAGATAGATAGATAGATAGATAGATAGATAGATAGATAGATAGATAGATAGATAGATAGATAGATAGATAGATAGATAGATAGATAGATAGATAGATAGATAGATAGATAGATAGATAGATAGATAGATAGATAGATAGATAGATAGATAGATAGATAGATAGATAGATAGATAGATAGATAGATAGATAGATAGATAGATAGATAGATAGATAGATAGATAGATAGATAGATAGATAGATAGATAGATAGATAGATAGATAGATAGATAGATAGATAGATAGATAGATAGATAGATAGATAGATAGATAGATAGATAGATAGATAGATAGATAGATAGATAGATAGATAGATAGATAGATAGATAGATAGATAGATAGATAGATAGATAGATAGATAGATAGATAGATAGATAGATAGATAGATAGATAGATAGATAGATAGATAGATAGATAGATAGATAGATAGATAGATAGATAGATAGATAGATAGATAGATAGATAGATAGATAGATAGATAGATAGATAGATAGATAGATAGATAGATAGATAGATAGATAGATAGATAGATAGATAGATAGATAGATAGATAGATAGATAGATAGATAGATAGATAGATAGATAGATAGATAGATAGATAGATAGATAGATAGATAGATAGATAGATAGATAGATAGATAGATAGATAGATAGATAGATAGATAGATAGATAGATAGATAGATAGATAGATAGATAGATAGATAGATAGATAGATAGATAGATAGATAGATAGATAGATAGATAGATAGATAGATAGATAGATAGATAGATAGATAGATAGATAGATAGATAGATAGATAGATAGATAGATAGATAGATAGATAGATAGATAGTAGATAGATAGATAGATAGATAGATAGATAGATAGATAGATAGATAGATAGATAGATAGATAGATAGATAGATAGATAGATGGATGGATGGATGGATGGATTGTTTTTTTTAGAGAGAGGGAGAGAGAGAGATGAAATGAATCAAAACATGGTGTTGAATTTGGAGTGGGAAGGGCAAGGCTAAGGGGTCACGACCACAGGAAAAGTGTTAAAAGCCTCGACACGCTCTCCAATTTTAACAGATCACGAGTGTAGCACTCTGCAATTCTCCGTTTATGGAACAACAAAACCAACGCTTCCTTGCCCTTAAAACATCTCTTTATAATTTTAAAAAACAAAAAATGGCCATTGCACTTTTGATTCGACCAATTATCTTTGACGAAATTGACACAAATTGCTCTACAGGAAATGAGTCCCGGTATAATGTATGGACATTTGATGAAGCAACAAACCAAACCTTTCATTTCCCTACTGTGGTGAGACTTTTATAGAACTGAATGACATCGGTCACTTCTAAAGGCGTGAAATCCCCAGTGAAATTACTAGTCAACGAACAAGTGAAACTACTAGTGAAATCAGTGACATACTAGTGACATCACCAGTGAAACTAGCAGTGAAAACAACATTTGAAACACCAGCTGACTTGAAGAATTGTTTAAATTGAAAAGTCAATTTAACCTCGGGATGGGAACGCAGAGGGGGGATTCGATGCAACTGATGGGGAAGGGTAGATGAAAGAAAAATAAAATTTAGAGATTATTCATTTAGAATATTCCCCTGTTATATATATATATATATATATATATATATATATATATATTCGTTCGTCCGTCGATACGACGAGGACCACTCTAGTCATCCGAGGGTTGTAGACCGCTGGTATGGGATGGATGACAAAAGTGACTTGCGCGGTGATTTGGATTTAAGTGAGAAGGAGTTGCGCAATTCGTCGATCTCACTCTCTCGCCCGAGGCCATCTTATCCAGCGGCAGGACTAAGTCGAGACGGCTGGTGATGGAGACGGGTGCAGTGGATGGCCATGATGTCCTGTGTGTCTTGTCATGCCCTTAGCGTTCCACAACGCTTTGCTGAGATTCGCCTTTTTGACCGTTGACCAACTAGTGGTTCCTCCGCTCTGTCCACCGAATCCAGTCTTCACGTGCATAGATAGACATATCTAGATCACCGAGGGTTTGAGACCCGTCGGCTACCCTCACCAGGTTTTAGCCAGCCAGTCGAAGCCGTTGCCCGGGGTGTGGCTACTGCGCACGTTGCAGTTTCTATGAGCCACTGGTGAGAGCTGTGAGACAACTTCCGGATTAATATTAATAGTATTAACAGCCACAAAATGACAAAACCAAGTAAAATACAACCAGACGAGCATAGAGGGAATTCACTTCGAAGATCAGTTCCTTGATAACTTTAATTTCCTTAATTTGCATTTGTATGTTGTATATTTCTCCAGCGCTTGATTGTTTTTGTCTTTTAATGACAGCAGAGAAATTTAGGTTCCGCCATTTTGAACAAATATATATATATATATCACGGTATACGTCTGTTTTGGTATAAGTATATATATATAAGTATATATATACTTGGCATACGTCATGTTTTGACGCGAGGCATTTTGCTTGGTATACTACCATTGTTTGGAAAACGGCCTGCGTTTTCACGCAATTTCAGCCGATTTCCCCCTCTCCCCTCGTCACATGTCACAAAAATTTAGACCCCCTCAAACATGACGTCACATAGCTGAGCGCCCCCCCCCCTCAATAAAAGGCATATTTCCTATTTGAAACTGCAGCATGTTTCAAATCACTTTATTGTCATTTAAGTTTGTAGTAAATGTGAGTGAGGCTGCACTCCAATATCACAAAACACGTGAAGCTGTTTAAAATGTCATTACGTAAATTGTAAGAAATCAAATATTTTAGTGGAACTTTTTTCTTTAAACGTTCGCGTTTTTTGTTTTTTTCTTCTGTCGTGTCACAGTTCTTAAACATCCCCCCTCCCCTCGTCAAAAATGTATTACCCCCGCCATCCTGGTTCGTGTCGTCATTTATGGACGGCTACTTTGAGAAAAAATTGCTTTTGATCTGGGTAACAGGAAAAAAGGAGAAAAAAAATAGGCCCCCCTGAGTCGCAGCAAGCACTGCAGGGCCTGTCAACCCCAAGGGCGCAATACCTAATTGTCTCCTCCAGAGTAGGCCTCCTGAGTCGCAGCAAGTACTGCAGGGCCTGTCAACCCCACGGCCGCAATACCTAATTGTCTCTCGAGACTATGGAGCCACTGAATGACGTGGCATTTGACAAGTACACAGAGTTACTTTTCTTTATATCCCCTTTTGGGTAGAGATTTTTCGTGTACTATTGTTTTCCTTCCAATTTCTAAATCACTACATATTATGATTATTAAATCCCTTATATTAACTTCGCGGCCGTCTCTCTCTGTCTGTCTCTCTCTCATCATCTCATGGGCTCGGCGGGCGGAAAAACAGAAGTAAAAAATGACCCACTTCCCATGATCCGATCGAACTGAAATTTGGCACACGGACCCGTCTGACCTAACAATGCATCGTATCAAAATTTCAGATCGATCGAACGTACCGTAATTAAATTAATGCATTTTTAGTTTATCCTTATATGAGGTATGTAATTTAAATTCACGATTTGTTATTGTTTTTTTGCCACGTGAAAGTTTGAGCATTGAGGCGACCCAACGAAACGACGGTGCGCTTTTGTTTACATTTTACGTGTCACTCTGAGCTCGGTCAAGCGAATCGGTGACCAGACTTTTCCCCTCTGCCCCTCCCACCCACCCCTCCCCCCTAGGGTTATGAAGCAAACTTGTGTTAAGACAGATTCAGTCTGTAAATGTTTGAAAATAATCAATACTGTTAGTTATGTCTCATATATAAGGGGTTTATAGTCAAAAACTTTGTTTTTACGGGTTTGTTTTATTTTCCTGCGTATTCTTGTGTATTGTGTAAACTATATGTAAAGCGCTGTGAGCCCAATTCCTTACTGGGATACAGCGCTATATAAATTATCAATTTATTATTATTATATAAGCACCGAATTGCATTGTCATCATCAGACGGACGACCCTCCTGCATCGGTGCTTTCGTTTGCTGTAAATTATTTTAATCGCTTTTAAATTTAAATAGATATGCGTGTTGCAATTGGAATTAAATGTACAGCAATTAAATTATCTTTAAATTTCATCAAGTGGCTCGAGTCCATTGTGCACAAAAGAATATTTAACCCTTAGTCGGCAACACCGCCTTAAACACTGGTTATCGTATGGTTTTAAAAACCAGGCATAATCAATGTCGGATGCATGGTAATATGTATGAGCTTTATTTTTTTCATTAAGGGTATTTGGTGGCCTTTACGTACACAAAGTTCAAACTCATTAAAACGGTTACAGTGACATTTGAGAGATATCACGTCCAGACTTCAGCCTTAAAACTTTATAAATAAAAAAAAACTTTAAAAAAAAATAAAAAAAAACAACTTTCTGCAGTCTCCGCCATTCTTAAACTAAGTCTGGGAAATGTTCGTTCCCACTGCCTGCAGTAAATCATTTATATTCGTCTAGCCGGTAGGCTGCCATGATTTGTAGGCTGCGTCTCATTGGTGAAACGGAAGTTTATTAATTACATTGAACCCCTGAGTATCCAGTTCCACAAACACGGCTAGACGCCGCTAGGCGGCCATGGGTCCGATGAAAATCACGTGGAAATCTCGCCTGGGAAACATTCCGAGACGATGTTTTAAATAACAAAAAATTACAAATAATTTTTAAAGAAAATATTCGAAGGGGAAAAAAATGCGTTTGAAGGGAAATGAACAAACCCTTTTTTGGACACCCTTTAAACTATTAATTATTAAATTAAATTCTAATTAGGATTTATAATAATGAGTTATTAATTATAAATAATATCCTTTACCAGAGGCGTAACTGGGTTTTTGACGCCCTTTGCTAATGTATTTTTTGTGCCCTTGATAAGTTGACAAGTTTCAGCTTTGCGACTTTTAGAAAAAAATAATTGAATTTCTCTTATTTTATTTATGACAATAATTACGAAGTCTGACAGTGACAGTCATACAACATGAATATAAAAAATACAAAAGACAGGAACAATGCTAATTTACAGTTGATTATTTACTAAATAATACCAAATAAATTAGTGGATAAAACTGGATATTGTTGCGTTAATACAGACTACAGCAATACTTGAAGTATCATCTATATATATAAAAATGAAAGTATGTCTGTGTGTCTGCATGTCCGTTATAGCCCACTAAACCATTCATTCGATCGCCATGAGACTTTGAGAGATTGTTTTGTATGCTTCCGGGTTGGTAACTGGCTAATTTGTTAAAAAAAATGTTTCACTTATGGGGCTCCGGGGGCCCATTATGTTGTTTTTTGCTTATATGAGCTCTAAAAAATTAGTTTAAGCGTTAGCTGCTGTGTAAATGAATGGACCTTGACCAAACTTGGTATATAAATACTTGAGAGCCAATATTAAAATACTGCAGTGCACTAAGCTCATAATGTCAATTTCTTCATGGCCGGGGGCCCCAAATGACTTTTTTCGTAAGTATATAAGATTTTATTCCCCATTCAATTGGATAAGATCTTGAGAAATATAGATAAAAAGATCAATTATGAAATTGATTAAAGTAAATAGGTGTTTCTAATATAAAATCTTGCACCGAATGGGCCCGGGGGCCATTAATATTGTTTTTTGCTATATGAGCTTTATAAAAATTATTCTAAGAGTTAACTACTAGGAAAATGAATGGATCTTGACCAAACTTAATGTATAAAAGCTTCAGATCCTATATTTAAATACTGTAGGCAACTGAACTCATAATGTCCATTTCTTCGGGGCCGGGGGCCCCGAATGTCTTTTTATGTAATAAATGTTTAAGATTTTTATTCCCCATTTAATTTTATAAGATTTTGAAAAAAAAAGATAAATAGATCCATTATGAAATTGATTGAATTAAATAGGTGTTTCTAATAATACATCTTGCACTGAAGGATTCAGGAGCAGGAGTCAACGACATCGTCCCTTAAGGACGGACGAATGCCATATTCCATATTTATATATCTCAGATGTAAATGAGATACCATTGTCTGATACTTGATATAATTTAAGAAAGTTTTTTTTTAAAATTTCATTTATGTCATTGGGCATTAGTTTCGTTTCTGATTTTCTAAAGTTGTATAAACTGATCGATGACCTGAGTTGTGAGTAAACATTAAGGAGTTAGATTATAAGCGACCTTCATAAAATTAATGACCTAACAAATCATTTAGTGAGTCGTCAAAGTTGAAAATATGAGAGAATTAGTGAGGAAGAAGTGGGATTAATTAATGAAGAGTCAAGTGGTTTACCTACCGAGTATGTAAGCGAGTTACTTAATGACAAAGTGGGTTAATTAACGATTAAAGCTGATAAATGAGTAGGTAGGTGTTGTGAATTATGACTTGGTAAATGTGATAATTAATGAGGAAGTGCATTCATTGTTTGATGATGAGGCATGGGGGGAGTTAGTAGTTAGTCATTTAGAAATATACTGTAGGGAAAGACCTGGGAACAAACAACAACAACAACTATCATATACTGTGGGGAAAGACTTGGGAACAAACAACAACAACAACTATCATATACTGTGGGGAAAGACCTGGGAACAAACAACAACGATCATATACTGTAGGGAAAGACCTGGGAACAAACAACAACGATCATATACTGTAGGGAAAGACCTGGGAACAAACAACAACAACGATCATATACTGTAGAGAAAGCCCTGGGAACAAACAACAACAACGATCATATACTGTAGAGAAAGACCTGGGAACAAACAACAACAACGATCATATGCTGTAGAGAAAGACCTGCATGGGAACAAACAACAACAACGATCATATACTGTAGGGAAAGACCTGGGAACAAACAACAACGATCATATACTGTAGGGAAAGACCTGGGAACAAACAACAACAACGATCATATACTGTAAGGAAAGACCTGGGAACAAACAACAACGATCATATACTGTAGGGAAAGACCTGGGAACAAACAACAACAACGATCATATACTGTAGGGAAAGACCTGCATGGGAACAAACAACAACAACGATCATATACTGTAGAGAAAGACCTGGGAACAAACAACAACAACGATCATATGCTGTAGAGAAAGACCTGCATGGGAACAAACAACAACAACGATCATATACTGTAGAGAAAGACCTGGGAACAAACAACAACAACAACGATCAGTTATTGATCCAAAAACTCTGATCAGCTGTGTAGAGAGAAGATTTCATCAGGGAGTTGGTTGCTAGATGGCAACGTGTTGATATTTTATATTCGTGAATTATATATAGCTTATTATTATTTATGGAGTTAGCGTAGACGTTTACCACAGCTTTTCTAAAATCTTATTTTAAATTTTGAATGCTTGGTGAAGCACTAAATTGAAGCCAAGAAACTCCATTAAAAAGAAATTTTCAAAAGGAACAACTTCATATGTATGTTAAGGCATGAATTTGGCCATTACAACCGATATGTTGCCTATTGAGAGCAACGTATTTTCCCTATCATGTTGGTGTAAATTTGAATGGATTGTTAATGCTAATTTTTTAAAAGCACAATTAATTTGTAAGTTAAAATCGTTTGATCTCTTCCAGAATTTCCCCTTAAAATCAAGTCCCTGTAATATTCGACAGGTACTCGCATTACATTGTTGCAAAAAATGGCGTTACAATGGTGAAGTATTGGTGCTCCATGGCGGCACCGGAAGGAAATCTGACAACGAGGAAGCTCTCCTGTCTGGCCCATCATGTTATCGAATATCTGGGATGTTCACGTCGACGAATCATCTTTAGTTCCGCTGGAGCAGTGATCAAAATACGACAGGGTATCGAGGGCTTTCTGTGAAACCCTGACGTCAACGTAATTGGAGATGATTAGATTTTTTTTTCACGGGGAATTTAAATTTGGAGAGATAAAGATTGTTTTAATTTCTAATCCTTGCGTAAGCAAATGCTACCAGAGGTAACTGAGTTATCAGATGAGCAATTATGTTTTTTTTGTTTGTTTTTGTTTATAGCTGAGAATGTTCAGATGTACTCCAACATTTAATGGAAGCATTGCCATTGAGGAACTTCTCATTGATATAAAACTGATTTGTTACCGAAGAATTATCGATAAAATTTTAAATGAAGTATTAGTGATGCCGATTATTTAGTTGAATTTATTTACAATTTTTTTATAAGGTATTTTGTTATTTCCAAAGAGAAGCATGAATTGGCCTAATGAGGATGTGGGTTATTTGTGATTTGATAACAAAAGTTAGAAAGCTATAAAATCCATGAAATAAAGTAATTTTGAGTTCAAAGCCCATAAAATAATTTTATTTATAAGTCCATCATATAGTTCTGAGCCCATAAAATGAGTTATTTTGATTTTTTGAGCCAATCAAATAAAGTAATTTTGAGTTCTAAGCCCATCAAGGAAAGTAAATTTTATGCCCATCAAATAAAGCAGTTCCTAAGCTCGTTAAATAAGTTCATTTCACACGCCAATCTAACATTTGAAACACTTGAATCAGTAACATCGACGAATCTGATAAATGCAGCCACGCCCTACAACAAAATGTCTTCATCGAAAGTTTTCAAAATACGTCTTTTACATTCAGCAATTGATCCTAGAACCTTGAAGGATGGGTCTTGAGGATAAAAACTAGTGGTGATAAAGTCTTCAGCGAACTTTTCTAGCTGTCAGAAATATCAGGTCTAGTGCGTTTATATAATAATGATATATTTCCAAACAATGTTTATCTCCTGTTCCAAACGTCGGCTTCGGACCACAGCTGAGCTGCCAAAGTTCCCGTAGAACTTGGGGTAGACCCAGTAATGCCATTAGAGCGTCTTGAGCTGACAACCGACATGATGGCTTCATTCTCATAATACGATTGTTAAAAACATTTACTACACGATACCCACGAGTCTTGGCATTTTTACCAGAGAAGGAGATAATAAGAGAAGGAAAAACACAACAAGCAAGAGAGAGAGAGAGAGAGAGAGATGCAAAGAGAAAGAGAGAGAGAGAGATGAAGAAAGAAAGATAAATACAGACTTATAGAGAGAGAATAAAATATAATCATACAATGATTTTTGGGTTGAAACTAATCGAGACATCGACAAATGCTCGGACCGTGTTCCTATGTGCCCAGGTGGCCCCTTCAGAGGGGACCTCCCCGGTATATATGTGAGTGTGTGGGGGGGTCCTCCAGCTATTAGTTCACCAGGGGGCTAAATTGCTGGGCGAGTCTCACGGGAAGACCTATTAAGAGCATTATGCTCATGGCTGCTGCTGACACCATTCCACAATTAGGATATAGGATGAAAGCCCACCCCACCCCCCACATTTGTGATGAAACATACCGAATATACTCGTTCTATAGCCCGTTCGTTTATAAGCCGACCCACCTATTTTGGAAGAGAATAGTATAAAAGCTGTGTAACCCGCTCGTAAGCCAACCCCAAAAAAATAATAGGACAGCGTAAACAAAATGTTACGTTTTTAAATCCTTTATATTAACTCGTGGCGTCTGCTTGATGCCTTGGTTGCTGGATGCCTTGAATGCCGAAAAAACTTTTGATCGATTTTTAACCCACTTCCTCGAATGCTAGCGAGCTGAAATTTTTGCAGGCAGACTCGCGCCGATGATAAAATGATCTATCCGAATGTACTGTAATTAAATTAATGAATTTTTAGATTATCTTTATGTAGTATGTTACTTTTTGTGCTAAAGTGTCGTGGTGCGTATTATATTAAACAACCTTTTTAATATTTTCCTGTCACGCGGTGCGGTGCGTATTGTACTGACGATACTTTTTAAAAATATATTCCCGATCGGTGCGCATTATATTAAACATGTTTTACGAGACTTAACTAAAATTTTGTATTTTTGGATTGTCGTGCGATGCGTATTATAAATGAACATACTTTTAGTTATGTCTCGTATATACAGGATTTATAGTCAAAAACTTTTTTTTTACGGGTTATAAAAAAATTAAATCTTTTATAATAACTCGTGACGTCTGCTTGATGCCTTGTTTGCCGAAAAAACTTTAGATCGATTTTTAACTCACTTCCCCTTATGCTAGCGAGCTGAAATTTTTCAAGAGGACTCGTGCCGACTATCAAAATGATCTATCAAAATTTCAGATCGATCAAATGTACTGTAATTAATTTAATGAATTTTAAGATTATCTCTATTTATCCCTATGTACCATGTTAATTTTTTTGTTAAGAGTGTCGTGGTGCGTAATATATTGAACAACCTTTTTAATACTTTCCTGTCACGCTGTGCGATGCGTATTATATTGACGATACTTTTAAAAAATATATTCCCGATCTGTAAATGTAAATGCTAGTAATTGCTAGTCTGTCTCGCGGTACGCACTATATTAAACACGTTTTTATAACCCTTTTTCCGTGATCAAATCGAGCTGAATTTTAGCAGGTAGACTGTAGTAATTTTTTGTTACTATAAATCCTTTATATATTTGTGAGATAACTAAAATTTTGGATTTATGGATTGTCGTGCGATGCGTATTATAATAAACATTCTTTTAGTTATGTCTCGTATATAAAGGATTTATAGTCATAAACATTGTTTTTTAACTTTAAAAAAATAAATTTAAAACAACAAGTACAAACTAAATCGGTCATTATGATTGTTTACTTTTGTTTAGGTTGAGGAACAAAGATATTTAAATAACAGAGAAGATGGATATCATTTTTATAGCATTCTCTAGAGGGCTTTTTATTGTATTAAAACGAAAAGAAAATGTTTGTTATATATTTTATTTTAATAAAGTCAGTAAATAACAATAGAAATGTTTCATCAATATAGTTCATAAATTAAAAAAAAATGCAAGAGTAATTTATTTTGATATAAATAATTTTATACAAATTAAAATCCTTCAAAGTCCGACTCATCTGATTCTCCGTTATAGCTTCATTAGGCAAGATTTACCTTTTTTTTTCCATTCTTTTTTCTTCTTTTTCTTTTGCGAAAGCGCGTACATTAAAATTCGTTGTTGAAAAAAATCAGTTGTAAAACAATTTATTAAAACAATTACAAAAATAAATAAAATGAATAAATAAGGTAAGTGCAGAAGTGTTAATAATATCTTAATGCTTCTGGCAGAGCAGTCGAATCTTGTAGAATGTAGACAAGGACCTTGATGATCTACAATAACAACACAGATATTCCATGTACATGCAGAATTCACCCATGACCCGCCCGTAAGCCGATACGGTAATGATTTTATTCTAGTTTTCAATTTTTACATTATTTCCGACGCTATATCTACGACTCGCCAGTGGTCTCGGGTGATACATAACATTGCATAAAAGAAGAAACACAAGCCTCCAGCGGCATTAGTTTGCATTATTTAGTTTGAACCTCGTTGCGTGGTCCTGTACATTGTCGTATCTCATTAAGCTGTGTCAATAGAACCGATCTCGTTTAGTCCGTTGTCGTGGGCAGTCGTGACTGTTGTTTTTCAAATCTATTTTCCCAGCATAACTCGGTCTTTACGACCTTTGATATTTTAAAATTGATCTCCTCGAAAGCCAAGCTAAACGAAAGAAATAAAAACAACCCCGTAAAAACCAAGTTTTTGACTGTAAATCCCTTATATATGATGACATAACTAAAAGTATTGATTATGTTCAATATAACACGCACCACGTGACAGACCCCTGTGACATCTCGAGGGCTGTAGTGAAACTCCAGTGACCCGTGGAGGTCAACTATAGCAGACGCACCCATGCTGCGTAGAGATACATAGAGATAAACTAAAAATTCATCAATTTAATTACGGTTCATTCTATGGTTCTCAAAATTTTGATACAATGCATTGTTAGATGACACAAGTCTATGTGCAAAATTTCAGCTCGATAATTCCGCGCGACAAACATGTATAGACTGAATGTGATTGAACTCCCTCTTGCTGTAAAACACGGGGATGTGGTCATCGATGGCTGGAGTGAACTCCAGTGGCCCGTGGAGGTCAACAATAGCAGACGGCTACATAGAGATACATAGAGATAAACTAAAAATGCATTCGTTTAATTACGGTACATTCGATCGATCTGAAATTTTGAGACAACGCATTTTTAGGTGACACAAATCTATGTGCAACATTTCAGCTCGATAGCCTCACAGGAAGTAGGTCATTTTTTAACTCTTGTTTTTCATCCCGACCGACCAAGAGATCACGACAAGACGACAAGATGGTGTAGTTAATATAAGGGATTTAAAAATGTGCATTTCCATGTGATTTTCAAGGTAACCATGGAGACTGGCTACATATTGAGGTAAGAGACTGTACGGGACGCATCTGAGATCTAACGTGTTTCTTCCCATGTTCAATTCAGAGCACTGGCGTAAAGTTTTGTTTACGACCTATTATTCCGTCACAAGGTGGCGCCAAGCAAACACTTTGGCTATGTAAACTACTGCTCATTCCACGTTTGGGAGTGTCTACTAATGTTCATTCCACGTTAAATTAAAATATTTCAATGTAGTTAAATAATTGAAAATACAAATAACTCACATCATTACACCGGACGATCTGAAATGTTCTTCTTTGTTCCTACCGTTCGTACGTGGTCAAACGCACGACAGGAGAGCAGCGAATGAGAGCATCACGGTGCGCGAAGAAAAACGGCCGGCTATAAATGTCCTGGCATGAAGTTGTTTTCAAAATCAGCTTAAGAGAGTCTTTCACATCGTTCAAGGCTCAGTTGGGAGAAATAGTAAGACGACGACTGGCTCAGTTGGGAGAAATAGTAAGACGACGACTGGCTCACCAACGGTTGAGTTAACGTTATAAATAAAACAAACCCGAAAAAGCAATGTTTTTGACTATAAATCCCTTATATATGAGACATAACTGAAAGTTTTGATAAATTTCAAACGCGACAAGATTTCCAGACTGACACCGAGTGATATCCCTTTGCTTTAAAACCGGGGGAATGGGGTAGGGGGTGTAGACATCGACGGGTGGCGTCAACGCGTAAACTCAACTGGCATGTGAAAGAAAAACAATAACAAACCGTGAATTTGAATTACATATGTTTTATAGAGATGAACTAAAATGCAGTAATTTAATTACCGTACGTTCGATCGATCTGAAATTTTGATACGATGCATTGTTAGGTGACACGAGTCTATGTGCCAAATTTCAGCCCGATGGCATCACGGGAAGTGGGTCATTTTTAAATCCCTTATATTAACTTCACCGCCGGTCATCTCTGTCTGTCTGTCTTGGGCGGGCGGAAAAACAAAAGTCAAAAATGACCCACTTCCCGTGATGCGATCGGGCTGAAATTTGGCACACGGACCCGTGTCACCTAACAATGCATCGTATCAAAATTTCAGATCGATCGAACGTACCGTAATTAAATTAATGCATTTTTAGTTTATTCTTATATAACGTATGTAATTCAAACTCACTGTTTGTTATTGTTTTTTTCCACGTGAAAGTTTGAGTTGACGCGTTGAGGCGGCCCATCGAAGCACCGGCGTGCTTTTGTTTACATTTTACGTGTCACGCTGAGCTCGGTCAAGCGATCGGTGACCAGACTTCAGGGTTATGAAGCAAAGTTGAGTTAAGACAGATTCAGTCTGTAAATATTTGTAAATACTTTTAGTTATGTCTCATATATAAGGGATTTATAGTAAAAAACTTTGTTTTTACGGGTTTGTTTTTTTTTACTTATGTTTTTCCACCCGCCCGCGAACGACAGAGATGACGACAAGATTTCGAAGTTAATATAAGGGATTTTTTAAAAAAATGAATTTTCGGGAAATCCTGCCAGCATTACATTTCTTTCCTTCTTGAATGTCTTGTTTTGAAAGCATTCCGTCTCTCATTAAAATTCCGTAGCGAATGAAGTTCTACATTTTTTTATATTTCAAGTGCTAATTAAATGCTAAATAAATGGTTGGTCAATATGGGACGATGCAAAGATGACTAGAATAACGCCGTCAAATATCAAGATATCCTGTTTACTTTGGTCAGCTAATACTAAACGAAACACCGGGAATGGGTAAGTCAGCGATCAAATAGAAACTAAATTAAGTTGAATATTTCATCACTGCACTCTGGAGAACGGTTCAGTTTCCCAGCAGGATTAGATGTTTTCAAGACTCGTTAGATAATTAATAAGTTCACAGTAGCGTAATGATGGAAAATAATAAGTGGCAGCAAAAAAAAAGATACAAAAGGTCAGGTGCCTAGTCCGTATTCCAGGACAGAGTCCTTATTTCAGTGCAGTATTAAAAAAAATTATAATCTGACATGCAGAGCAAACATGGTGACCACCGTAAATCAATTCAAGACCGGATTATGATCTTACACCCAGTCAGGGCATGGTGATAAACTTGAACCCAGTCAAGACAGTGGGATTACAATTATTACATACAAAACACGGTTATAATCTTGCATCCAGTCAAGACACGGTTATAATCTTACACCCAATCAAGACACGGTTATAATCTTAAATCCAGTCAAGACACGGTTATAATCTTACATCCAGTCAAGACACGTTTATAATCTTACATCCAGTCAAGACACGGTTATAATCTTACATCCAGTCAAGACATGGTTATAATCGTACACCCAATCAAGACATGGTTATAATCTTACATCCAGTCAAGACATGGTTATAATCTTACATCCAATCAAGACACGGTTATAATCTTACACCCAATCAAGACATGGTTATAATCTTAAACCCAATCAAGACATGTTTATTATCTTACATCCAGTCAAGACACGGTTATAATCTTACACCCAATCAAGACATGGTTATAATCTTTAACCCAATCAAGACATGTTTATTATCTTACATCCAGTCAAGACATAGTTATAATCTTACACCCAATCAAGACATTGTTATAATCTTAAACCCAATCAAGACATAGTTATAATCTTACATCCAGTCAAGACATGGCGATAATCTTACATCCAATCAAGACATGATTATAATCTTACATCCAGTCAAGACATGGTTATAATCTTACATCCAGGCAAGACATGGTTATAATCTTACATCCAGTCAAGACATGGTTATAATATTACATCCAGTCAAGACATGGTTATAATCTTACATCCAGTCAAGACATGGTTATAATATTACATCCAGACAAGACATGGTTATAATATTACATCCAGACAAGACATGGTTATAATCTTACATCCAGTCAAGACATGGTTATAATCTTACATCCAGACAAGACATGGTTATAATCTTACATCCAGACAAGACATGGTTATAATCTTACATCCAGTCAAGACATGGTTATAATCTTACATCCAGTCAAGACATGGTTATAATATTACATCCAGACAAGACATGGTTATAATATTACATCCAGACAAGACATGGTTATAATTTTACATCCAGACAAGACATGGTTATAATCTTACACCCAATCAAGACATGGTTATAATCTTAGACACGGTTTTAATCTTAGATGCAGTCAAGACACGGTTATAATCTTACACCCAATCAAGACATGGTTATAATCTTAAAACCCAATCAAGAAACGGCTATAATCTTACACCCAATCAAGACATGGTTATAATCTTAGACACCGTTATAATCTTACACCCAAACAAGACACGGTTATAATCTTACACCCAATCAAGAGATGGTTATAATCTTAGACACGGTTATAATCGTGCATTTTGTTTTGATGAGATTTACTAGGATTGACTCGGTTACAACGCTAGTAGCAGGGAAAAAACGCACAATGAAAGAAGTAGGAGAACGGTTCAGACATCATTCAAAGGGGAGACAAGAAACCAAGGCTGGACAACTCTGCTGCTTAAAGGTCAGCACGTGATTGAGATGTAATGACTGCCTGTTAAATAAGGGGAGACAAGAAACCAAGGCTGGACAACTCTGCTGCTTAAAGGTCAGCACGTGATTGAGATGTAATGACTGCCTGTTAAATAAGGGGAGACATGAAACCAAGGCTGGCCAACTCTGCTGCTTAAAGGTCAGCACGTGATTGAGATGTAATGACTGCCTGTTAAATAAGGGGAGACAAGAAACCAAGGCTGGCCAACTCTGCTGCTTAAAGGTCAGCACGTGATTGAGATGTAATGACTGCCTGTTAAATAAGGGGAGACAAGAAACCAAGGCTGGACAACTCTGCTGCTTAAAGGTCAGCACGTGATTGAGATGTAATGACTGCCTGTTAAATAAGGGGAGACAAGAAACCAAGGCTGGCCAACTCTGCTGCTTAAATGTCAGCACGTGATTGAGATGTAATGACTGCCTGTTAAATAAGGGGAGACAAGAAACCAAGGCTGGCCAACTCTGCTGCTTAAAGGTCAGCACGTGATTGAGATGTAATGACTGCCTGTTAAATAAGGGGAGACAAGAAACCAAGGCTGGCCAACTCTGCTGCTTAAAGGTCAGCACGTGATTGAGATGTAATGACTGCCTGTTAAATAAGGGGAGACAAGAAACCAAGGCTGGCCAACTCTGCTGCTTAAAGGTCAGCACGTGATTGAGATGTAATGACTGCCTGTTAAATAAGGGGAGACATGAAACCAAGGCTGGCCAGCTCTGCTGCTTAAAGGTCAGCACGTGATTGAGATGTAATGACTGCCTGTTAAATAAGGGGAGACATGAAACCAAGGCTGGACAACTCTGCTGCTTAAAGGTCAGCACGTGATTGAGATGTAATGACTGCCTGTTAAATAAGGGGAGACATGAAACCAAGGCTGGACAACTCTGCTGCTTAAAGGTCAGCACGTGATTGAGATGTAATGACTGCCTGTTAAATAAGGGGAGACATGAAACCAAGGCTGGACAACTCTGCTGCTTAAAGGTCAGCACGTGATTGAGATGTAATGACTGCCTGTTAAATAAGGGGAGACATGAAACCAAGGCTGGCCAACTCTGCTGCTTAAAGGTCAGCACGTGATTGAGATGTAATGACTGCCTGTTAAATAAGGGGAGACATGAAACCAAGGCTGGACAACTCTGCTGCTTAAAGGTCAGCACGTGATTGAGATGTAATGACTGCCTGTTAAATAAGGGGAGACATGAAACCAAGGCTGGCCAACTCTGCTGCTTAAAGGTCAGCACGTGATTGAGATGTAATGACTGCCTGTTAAATAAAAAAGTAGCCACAGATGAAATTCGTCGATTTTTCTATCCTGCTGGTGCTGTGCTACTTAAGCGAAACATCTTCTTCCAAAATACCAGCACAAGGGTAGACCACGCTTGGTTCAAATAACAAAAACCCTCCAGTGCTTTAAAGTTATCTATTTCTCGGGGCTCCTGTAAGAGATATCAACTTAGTTTTGATGATGTCTCTTTGTTCCAAGGACTTCGGTCGATGTGAGGCAGAGGCCCGGATCTAATTTGAATATAGTCTCTGAACAGATCATCTGAGCCTAAATTATTGATTACACGAACGTATACTTGTTAAATGTAATTATTGACCTTATATTTGTAAAGCATTGGCCTGGAGGAGCAGCGCGTTTATGGGTGTCAGTGTTGATAAAAAAAAGACTTCTGGGGTTAAATCAATAACTTGAGTCTAAGAGATAATGTTATACACAGAAGACTAGGGGAATATTCGAGACATCTAGTTTGAGGTTTCACTACAAAATACTGATGTTATACACAGAAAACGAAGGTGCATATTGTTGACATATAGTTTAAGGTTACATTACAAAATACTGATGTTATACACAGAATACTAAGGTGCATTTTGTAAGCATATAGTTTAGGTTCACATTACAAAATACTGATGTTATACACATAATACTTAGGTGCATATTGTAGACATATAGTTTAGGGTTACATTACAAAATACACATAACTTAAGTCACATGATGTTGCGACAGTACTTCTTACACAGATCACTGGGGAACTTATCATGAAAGCGTAAATCTTTAGGGCCCATAACATGAGCACATAAATCAATGGGGCACATAACACGAGCGCATAAATGATTAGGGCACATAATATGTTCGCATAAATCCTTAGGGTACATAACAGGAGACAAGAAGGATACGAACACATCTAAAATAGACACGTAGTAGCATTATGGTAAACAAAATGAAAACAAGAAGACGTTTTCTAAATGAGCACATTACACGGGGTAAATAACTTAAAAATGCGTTGCATGATAAATTACATCTAATACTAATAATGAATGGCAGATTGCATGTAGAAACCTAACCAGATGGATCATTACAATGCAGATTGCATGTGGACACCTAACCTAATAAATCATTACTTGGCAATGGCAAATAGCATGTAGACACAACACGATGAATCATTTTATACACGAAAGACACAATTTAAAAAAGAATGTGCATCATAGTAAAATGTTACACCAATAGGGTAAATAAAAAGAACAGTAATTTAAAAACAACGAAACAAAATGCCATAACTAAAAAAATAATATTTTGTTTACCTCACAGCAAGTATCCTAGGTCATAAAGTATTTGTATAAAAATATATAAATCCAGGATCTAATTTCTGTAATGAACATCCTTTATCCCACGAACAAAACTAAAAAGGCATATAAACCTATTTTAAGAAATCCCAATCAGAAATGCTACGCCATATCCTCTGTCTAGATCAGGGTCTATATATATGACCCAGTCATTCACAACGAGCTACAAGAACACTGGATAGGATTCCGTATGTCACGTGGATCCATTTCTTCGAATTGCTATACATACGTACACAAGGCCCAGTGCCTCCCTCAACATCATAGCAGAGCTCAGCAACAGAGACTGAACGCAACGTATGTTAATCCTTGAATGATCGGGCCGAGAACTGCCCAAGATTTCTCTCCCCTTCGCCTAGCCCCTGCCACTGTATTTTGCCCACACGTCAAAATGGGAGTGATAGGAGGTTGTTGTCTCGCGGTGAACAAGGTGTGTGGATATGTTGGATTGCTTGGGTGGGGAGCTGCATGGAACAAGGTGTGTGGATATGTTGGATTGCTTGGGTGGGGAGCTGCATGGAACAAGGTGTGTGGATATGTTGGATTGCTTGGGTGGGGAGCTGCATGGAACAAGGTGTGTGGATATGTTGGATTGCTTGGGTGGGGAGCTGCATGGAACAAGGTGTGTGGATATGTTGGATTGCTTGGGTGGGGAGCTGCATGGAACAAGGTGTGTGGATATGTTGGATTGCTTGCGTGGGGAGCTGCATGGAACAAGGTGTGGCAACACGGTCGGCAACCATTTGAAGCGGAAGAGCCAAAAAATTAAAAATTAAAAAAATTCCTTTTTTTAAAAGAGCCACTGACATGAGTTTTGAAAATAAAATGATATAATTATTATTGATATTTGCGCATGGAACTGGAGAGCCGCAACTTGACATCGAGAGAGCCGCATGCGGCTCGCGACCGCAGGTTGCTGGCCCCTGAAGTGTGGATATGTTGGATGGTTTGGGTGGCGGGTTGCATCGAACAAGGTGTGTGGATATAATGGATGGCTTCGCTGGGGATTGTGTGTGAAACAAGGTGTGTGGATATAATGGATGGCTTCGGTGGGGATTGTGTGAAACAAGGTGTGTGGATATAATGGATGGCTTCGGTGGGGATTGTGTGAAACAAGGTGTGTGGATATAATGGATGGCTTCGGTGGGGGTTTTTGTGAAACAAGGTGTGTGGATATAATGGATGGCTTCGGTGGGGATTGTGTGTGAAACAAAGTGTGTGGATATAATGGATGGCTTCGGTGGGGATTGTGTGTGAAACAAGGTGTGTGGATATAATGGATGGCTTCGGTGGGGGTTGTGTGTGAAACAAGGTGTGTGGATATATTTGAGTATCGGATGTGGGTTTGTGACGTTTTATTTGGTGATTGATGAAACGGTTGGATAGCAGGGTAGAATTGATAGAGTAGCAGGGTAGAGTTGATAGACTAGCAGGGTAGAGTTGATAGAGAAGCAGGGTAGAGTTGATAGAGTATCAGGGTAGAGTTGCTAGAGTATCAGGGTAGAGTTGATAGAGTAGCAGGGTAGAGTTGATAGAGTATCAGGGTAGAGTTGATAGATTAGCAGGGTAGAGTTGATAGAGTAGCAGGGTAGAGTTGATAGAGTAGCAGGGTAGAGTTGATAGAGTAGCAGGGTAGAGTTGATAGAGTAGCAGGGTAGAGCTTGTTTAATAAATATATTTATTACATCAACATTTCATTCTTGTTTTTCAGATTATTATTCACCTTGAGATTGAAATATATTGATCCACAAAGAAACAAATTATGTTGGGGTATTTTTAAAAAACAACAACAACAAAACTTGACTACTCTGAAGAAAATGTCTTTGAGGGTATACAGGCGATTTAAATTCCACGGAAATCGAAGCAATCAACAGCAACAACAACAACAACAAGAAATCCTGATCTCGACCAGTAATGGTTTCATCAATCGCTTGCTTTCTGCTGTGTTAGCACTTCCGTTCCAGGTGATTTTTGTTTCAGATTTAACAGATCACGTGCCTGTATACGGCTATTATCGATACAAAGATATCACATACTTAAGAATTTATTTTAAAAAGTCGGGAAACAAACACACACACACACAGACAACAACAACAATAACAAATAAACGTAATGGTAAGATGTCTTCTCGGGAAACAAACGTAAAACAACTGTATAGAAATAATATCCAAGCGGAAAGTAATGGAACACATTTTTTCCCCCGAATGCTTGTAAAGGAAAATGGTAACGAGAGAAGGTGTCTGGTGACAGTTCAAGGTGACGGAGACAAGATTGAACGTAAAAGTAAACATACTTCAGGTTACTTCTTTAATGGACTTCCTTCTATCATAACCCACCGACCGAACTCCATCTCTCTCTCTCTCTCTCTCTATCTCTCTCTCTGTCTCTCTCTCTGTCTCTCTCTCTGTCTCTCTCTCTGTCTCTCTCTCTGTCTCTCTCTGTCTCTCTCTGTCTCTGTCTCTCTCTATGTCTCTCTCTCTGTCTCTCTCTGTCTCTCTCTCTCTCTCTCTCTCTCTCTCTCTGTGTCTCTCTCTCTGTGTCTCTCTCTGTCTCTCTCTGTCTCTCTCTGTCTCTCTCTCTGTCTCTCTCTGTCTCTCTCTCTGTCTCTCTCTCTCTGTCTCTCTCTGTATCTCTCTCTCTGTCTCTCTCTCTGTCTCTCTCTGTCTCTCTCTCTGTCTCTCTCTCTGTCACTCTCTGTCTCTCTCTCTGTCTCTCTCTGTCTCTCTCTCTCTGTCTCTCTCACTGTCTCTCTCTGTCTCTCTCTCTGTCTCTCTCTCTCTGTCTCTCTCTCTGTCTCTCTCTCTGTCTCTCTCTGTCTCTCTCTCTGTCTCTCTCTCTGTCTCTCTCTCTCTCTATGTCTCTCTCTCTGTCTCTCTCTGTCTCTCTCTGTCACTCTCTGTCTCTCTCTCTGTCTCTCTCTGTCTCTCTCTCTGTCTCTCTCTCTGTCACTCTCTGTCTCTCTCTCTGTCTCTCTCTGTCTCTCTCTCTGTCTCTCTCTCTCTGTCTCTCTCACTGTCTCTCTCTGTCTCTCTCTCTGTCTCTCTCTCTGTCTCTCTCTCTCTCTCTGTCTCTCTCACTGTCTCTCTCTGTCTCTCTCTCTGTCTCTCTCTCTCTCTCTGTCTCTCTCTCTGTCTCTCTCACTCTCTGTCTCTCTCTGTCTCTCTCTCTGTCTCTCTATCTGTCTCTCTCACTCTCTGTCTCTCTCTGTCTCTCTCTCTGTCTCTCTATCTGTCTCTCTCACTCTGTCTCTCTCTGTCTCTCTCTCTGTCTCTCTATATGTCTCTCTCACTCTCTGTCTCTCTGTCTCTCTCTGTCTCTCTCTCTGTCTCTCTATCTGTCTCTCTCACTCTCCGTCTCTCTCTGTCTCTCTCTGTCTCTCTATCTGTCTCTCTCACTCTCTGTCTCTCTGTGTCTCTCTATCTGTCTCTCTCACTCTCTGTCTCTCTCTGTCTCTCTCTCCCTGTCTCTGTGTCTCTCGTGTGTTAACGAAACCCACAAACTTCCGTTGTATAATCCCGCTCACAAAACTCTTCATTAAATCAGCATCTTTTCTTTTATAACAAATCTCCCCTAAATGTCCTCATCTTCCTATAGCAGTTATTATCTCCTCCTTAATTTCTTTCAGACCTCCGCCTCCTTCCGCACCTTCCACCCCCCTCCTCTCCGCCACCAGCCCAGCTTCCACCTAGTGGCACGAGCACTTAATGACGTCATCGTTTTATTTCCTTGCACCGTCTCGCATCTCGACGTGAGCTGGACGTGAACAGACGAGAGTAGAAGGACCCAGCCACCTTCCCCTTCCTGGTACACGGGGGCCTTTGGGGGCGCGATCGCCTGCCTTAGGGACTGTTGGGGAGATCAATGATGTCTGTCCGTTGGTCGGTCCGCCACAGTGTCGTCACATGGGAGTGACAGAAAGAAATTCAAACGCAATCAACTGGACACATAAAGTGGAGGAGCTTAGATATGGTCGGGCGACGCTTGGTTTCCGTTTTAAGGGAAAGTGTGTGTGTGTGAGAGAGAGAGAGCGCGCGCGCGAGAGAGAGAGAGAGAGAGAGAGAGAGAGATCGAGAGAGAACATAGAGGAGGTTAGGAAGGCGCTAAAAGAACGTGAGAATGACAGATGGTCGAAGTAAAACAGAAGTGACAAAGAATATGAATAAACCTAGGATGGTGTACACATGGATATCTCTGACAAACGGATAGATATGTAAGATAGATGGATATGTAGGAGATATGGATAGGTCAGACAGATGGATATATAAGAGAGGTGGATAGGTCAGACAGATGAACAGGTCAAACGAATGGATAGGTCTGACATATGGATAGGCCAGACGGATAAATAGGTCAGACAGATGGATATAGCACAGACAGATGGACAGGTCAAACGAATTGATAGGTCTGACATATGGATAGGCCAGACAGATAGATAGGTCAGACAGATAAATAGGTCAGACAGACGGATAGATCAGAGAGTTGATAGGTTAGACAGACTAATCGATAGGACAGTCGGATAAATAGCTTACAACGAGACATGGTCAGAGAGATGTTGGATAAACAATATTTCTGTTTTAAATGTTCTATAACCAAAGATAAAGCATGTAAACACACAAGATAAAAAAACATGTACATCACAAGATAAAAAACATGTACAACACAAGATTACATATATGTACAACACAAGATAACACATGTACAACCCAAGCAACACATGTACAACCCAAGATAACACATGTGCAACACAAGATAACATATGTGTACAACACAAGATAACATATTATGTGTGTATGTCCCATAACCTCGTGGTCGTAGGGGGTTCTAATGTTTCCATTAGAGTCTTCTCGGGGCTTGGTAGACCTTGGCGGCACTCATCTCCTCTCCAGGTATGCAGATGACTTTTTAGCGATAGTCATTCATCAACATTTTTATTGTGGCTTTAACGTGGGTTAGATCCCACGCTCCTCAACGAGCGCACTATTGACTTCGCTATCCAGCCGCCTTATGTGTACAACACAAGATAACACACATACAACACAAGATAACACATGTACAACACATGTACAACACATGATAACATATATGTACAACACAAGATAACATACATGTACACTTAGATTAAACCAAGGTTCAGCTGTCTAAGATTGTGCACATTATAAAGCGTGCTGTACGCATCAACATCCTCATCACCCAATTACTTATCATAATTTCAACTGTTTATTTGTTCACTTCTGTTAAATTCGTTATTTATGCCAACTGTTTAATTGATCCCAACTTTTAAATTTTTTTTAAAAGCCATGCCACTTTTTAATTGTTTCATTCGTGTGGCGGTCTTACTTTTTATTTGATCCATTTTCATCATTTTTTTCCCTAACTTATTCATTACACATTCCTACTTTTTAATTGTTTCATTCGTGTGGCTGTCTTACTTTTTATTTGATCCATTTTCATCATTTTTTTTCCTAACTTATTCATTACACATTCCTACTTTTTAATTACTCACATATTCCCAACGTTTAACTCATCCCATATTTCATCTGTTTACTGTATCACATATTCCCCACCATGTCCGAAATTCCGTGGTGTCAAGAAATTTCCAAAGCCTTGATCAAATAAACATAGAGAAGAAAAAAAAAGAGAAAGATTATTCTTTATAAAATTCTTATTCCTTTTCATGCGTTTGATATTTTGATTAGCGTCGATAAAACAGGGATGTCATTTTGGCTTCAGAAGCTTCATTCAATATTCTCAATCTATTGATTTCTGTCTCCCAGCCTGTAGAGATTTTTATGACCAGTCACACGGGGACGAACATGGGCCTTGTCTTGAATAAGACATAAATAAAGCCAGGCCCACAAAACAAATAGATAGGCAAACAGAACTATTCAAAACCTTTCAACCCTCGAGGTTATGATCGGAGATGGCGTGACGTAAGAGGTGGGGTGGGTGGGGGCGGGGCTCCTTGGAGGTTCGGGCTTGTCTGTCGGGGCATTGTGGGGAAAAAGGAACCCCATCTCATTTGGGAGCTGTTATTATTATTATTTATCTTATGGTATGGTCGTGACGTTGTTGTCCCATAATCGGTGAATGGTTGGAATAGGTCTTGTGATAATTGTATTATAGAAAATGCTGGATTTGATAAGGCTCTTGAGGTGGTTTGTCTGATAGGTTGTTTTTTTTAAATTAATGAATATTTTTAAATCCTTTATATTAACTTGTTTTGTCTGTTTGAGCCCTTGCTTGCTTGCTTACTTGTCGAAAAAACTTTGGATCGATTTTTATCCCACTTCCTCGTAAGCTAGCGAGCTGAAATTTTTCAGGCAGATTTGTGCCGATGATAAAAATGATGTATCAAAACTTCAGATTGATTGCATGTACTGTAATTAAATTATTGAAATTTTAGAATATTTTATTTATCTCTACGTATGATGTTAATTTTTTAGATAGAGTGTCACGGTGCGTATTATATTGAACGGTCTTTTTAATACTTTCTTGTTGCGCGATTCGGTGCGTATTATATAGACGTTACTTTTTAAAAATATATTCCCGATTGGTGCGCAATATATTAAACATGTTTTACGAGACATACATAAATTTTGTATTTTTGGATTGTCTTGCGCTGAGTTATGTCTCCTGCATAAAGGATTTATAGTCAAAAACTTGATTTTTAAAAACTTTTTAAAATTATTTTTTACTATATTAAATGAGATATTAATAAAGTCTTAAAAATTGCAACAGTACTGTGCCCTTCCTCACACACACATAACAACAAAAACTTATAGAAATAACAACAGAAAATTTAAATTATAATTCTAAAAAATATATATATAATACAATCATATTATTTAAAAGCCTGTAATTCAGCCTCAACGAATGTCATTTATGTTTATGATATTAATCCGGCCCGGTGAAGCGATCGAGCTGAAATTTTGCACATGGACTCGTGTCACCTAACAATGCATTGTATCAAAATTTCAGATCGATCGAATGTACCTTAATTAAATTAATGCACCTTTAGTTTATCTCTATATAACTATATGTAATTCAATTTCACAGTTCGGCGTCCACGTGCCACTTGAGTTCGCGCCACCGATTGATGTCCACACCCCCCTCCCCCTTCCCTCGGTTTTAAAGCCAGGGGAGATCAGTCGGTTTCAGTCGTAAATGTTTGTTGGGTTGTAACATAATCAATACTTTTAGTTATCTCTCCTCTCGGAAGGGGTTGGCCTTTACCAGGGCCCGGGAGATAAGTAGGGTTGCGGAAGTGGCTGCGACTTGAAACTGACTAACCCCGGCGAAATCGCCAAAGCATACGCACTGGAACCCTCCGGACAACCGGAGGGTGGGGCATGGCCTCACCGAGAGGCCCGGTGCTGGGTGTAAGAGCAGACCCATACCCAACAGTGCCCGGCTAGGAACGCCGAAGACAGGAAGACCCTCTGGGCAAGGGGCAGAACGCAATCGGACCGTCCTCAATGGGTTGAAGATTTCTGCCTACCCCCTCTATATTCTATGGTTCATATATCGAAAAAAGCAGGTCCCGGAATGGACCTTCTAAACCCCTTCTCGGCGGATGGTGGTACGTCGGGTCGGTTGGCTACCCCCCCCCTCTTAGAGGCATGGTGACGAACGACAGGCCATGTCCAAGCGGTCAATCGGTGACTGGCCGTCCTTGTATGGGTGCGAAGGGCCATCCTGAACAAGCCCTGGTAGTTTTACAGTTGAATGTCTGTGGCATAAGGCAAAAGGCACACGAAGTAACCAAAATACTCCACGAACGGAAAGTGGATGTAGCACTGTTCCAAGAAACGCTCCTTAAGGGGAAGCCGTCCCATATCACTGGTTACTCGCTATACCATTGCAAGTGTGACCGGCGATGTTGAGGTCTTGCCACAGCGGTCCGGAATGATTTAACGATGGAGCTGCTCGAAGTTAAGTGTTACAGCAACATTGATACTCTCACGGTGAGAGTTTTCAAAGGCGACGTTGGCTTTACAATCACGAACGTCCATAATACGCCCAGAAATCCAATCGCACTTCCAGTTGGGGAAGATGTCATTTTTGGAAGAACGATAATAGCAGGAGACTTTAATGCACAGTCTCCCGAACGGAATGCGTCAGGCCGCTACATCGAGGATGTCTGTATTAATAGGAATCTCATCAGGCTACAAAACGCAGACAGTGAACCGACACTACTGCACACGGGGCACAGCACGGAGTCCCGCCCAGATCTAACGCTTATTTCCGCTGACCTAGAGTCGAAGCATAGACTGGAAGTATTAAAGGAAGTTGGTAGCGACCACTTACCAATCCGGATTGAATTTGGAATTGGTGCAGGCAAACCTCGATTTGAAAGAAGGCATTGGCAGTTCCGTAAGGCAGATTGGCGAAAGTACGAGGCCGAGAGCGAGACCAAGCTCGCTCTGCTGGATGTTGCAGGAGACAACATGGATGTCACCTACGGGCAGTTTATTGACACAATCCTTGGGGTTGCGAGGCGAACGATCCCAAGGACAAACGGGAAACAGAAGTTCAGACCTTACTGGGACAAGAGTCTGGCAGAATTGGTGAAGCAAAGAGCAAAAGCACGGAAAAAGGTAGCCAGGCTGTAGACACCCGAAGCTCGTAAGGCGTACAACAGACTGACGGCTGAAGTCCGGGCCACTGTCGACAAAGCGAAGAAGGCGAAATGGGTAAATACGTGCGAAAAACTCGACCTCGTAGACGGAAGAAAAGTTTGGCGGCTCTTAGACGCATTATCTGGCGCGGGGAAGACAAAGAATTCTAACCCTTTGACGACACCAAAGGGCCAAAGGGCTAGTGAAGTTAAGCGCGCACGAGCACTAAACAAACACTTTGCCCAGGTTAACAAAAAAGGCGCCAGATCTGATTTTAGCCGAACAATCAACCGAATGCGCAAAGAGGACTCTAGGAGACAAAGTAAGGGCCCTCAACTAGAGGTTTTCGCGGCCCCCTTCACAATGACAGAGTTGCAAACCGCACTCAACAAGTGCCAAGCTGGTAAAACACCAGGACCAGATAAAGTTCAAAATGAAATGCTCAAACATCTGGGCAAGACAGGCCGAATGAAACTGCTGGGTTTCATAAATAGAACTTGGACAACAGGCACGCTGCCGAAGCTGTGGAAAAAGGCCACAATAACCCCAATTCCCAAAGAGCGGAAACCAGGCGAACACCCGTCCAGTTACCGGCCAATTTCCCTCACGTCGTGTGTGGGGAAGGTAGCTGAACGATTAGTGAACGCACGACTCTACTGGTTACTCGAAAAGACCAAATGCATTCCAATGACTCAGGGTGGGTTCCGAAAGGGACGCCAACCGATGGACCAGGCTCTCCGATTAATTCAGACAATCACGAATGAACTCCAGTCGAGGAATCACACCGTTGCGGTGTTCTTCGATCTAAAGCAGGCATACGACAAGGTGTGGCGTGGAGGGCTACTTTATAAGTTGCAGCAGTTAGGTGTTACTGCGAACATGTACAGTTGGATAAAATCGTTCCTTACGGACAGAACGATCAAGACTCGAGTGGGAGAGTCATTATCCAACGAAGAGCGCCTGGAGGACGGACTTCCACAGGGGTCCGCCCTTAGTTGTACATTGTTCTTAGCCTACGTCCACGACCTACAAGGTATTCTGGGGTCACAGAATGCCATGTTTGCTGACGATCTGGCTATATGGAGTTCCGGAAAGGACGTTGCAACCCTGCAGAACACGCTGCAGGAAGATATGAATCGAATCGAAGACTACGCCAACCGTTGGCGACTAGTAGTCAATACGGAGAAAACGGTCCATTCCATTTTCACAAATGGACGGAATGCCCTGAAGCATGAGGTGGTGCTTCAGATATGTGGGAAAAGATTGAATTGGGATCGGACACCAACGTACTTGGGAATCAAGCTGGACCAGAAGGTCCAGCTACATAACCATGTGCGTGAATTGTGTGCCAAAGCCACAGCTAAACTGTCCCTGGTGAAGAAACTGGCTAGCACTAGTTGGGGTGCGGATGCAAGACTACTGAGAGCTCTCCATCTCGGTAGTGTGAGGGGTGCCATTGATTACAGCCTCCCGGTCCAGGCCTTTGCGAGCCGTACGGCTCTAGAGGGTCTGGACCGAATACAGAACCAAGCTCTACGGTTTGTATGCGGGGCGTTGCGTACGACACCCACAGCCGCTGTAGAAATTATGTCTAACGTAGAACCCTTGGCGATAAGGCGAGAAAAGGCAATCATGACCACGGTGGAACGATACCGTAGGTTGGAGCATGACGAACCCTGCTTCCAATTACAAGACCGATGGGTAAAGAGGACCCGAATGAAAAGACCATCCTTCATGGATACGGTCTACGAACTAGAAGACTCAGTCCCCATACCCAAGCACAGGGAACGCATGCGACTGGTCACAGCTCGAGGACCACATGAAAGCTCAGACTTGCCTGAACTACGTTTGACACTGGCAAATACAGCGGTGACGAAAGCCAGTCCCGTCGAGCTCCAGCGAGACGAGACTCTGAAGACAATCAAAGCTTATGGCGACAGCGTGGTAAAAGTCTCTACGGACGGCTCGCGTTTCAAGGATGGCAGAAGTGGATACGGAGTGCTAATTCAATACCCTCAACCTGGACCTGACAGTATCGAACTGTCAGGGCCGTGTGGATCCGCATACAGTAGTCACGACGCCGAACTGGAGGCAATTTGCAAGGGATTGAAGGAAGTGCGCCGACGTCTAGCAAGAAGAAAGGTTTTCCCGACCGTCGTAGTTTTCACCGACTCACGGTTTTCGCTCGAGACCGTGGGTCGATCCTCTCTGGAGACGAAAACGGTCAGTGTCATTTTGGAAACAGTAGGTGAAATCCTAGCACGAGGCGGAAAAGTAGTCCTTCAGTACATCACTGGGCACAGTGGCGAGCCTCATTCAGATAGGGTCGATAAGTTAGCGAGAGAAGGTTCAGCTCAGCCCCAACCCGATCGCCCGATGACCCAGCTGGGGGTCAGATCGTGGCTTAAGGATTATTTCCGAGAGAAATGGCTACAGGGCTGGGCATCTGGAAGCACGGCCAGAAAAGTATTCCAGTACATGCTGCGACCGAGCAAAAGGGATTCCTGGTGGAAAATTGGACGTAGCAATCAGACGCTCATAACTAGAATGAGAACTGAACATTGTCCCACACGAAGCTACTTGTACAAGTTTAAACTAGAAGGGAACTGGCCTGTCGGCTGTGTGGCCACCCGGAAGAGACGGTGGCATACGTACTCGAAGAGTGCCCCGAGCTGTGCGGGGATTTGGAAGGTGAAGTAACGGTACCTGCAGAGGATTACCTCTACGGCGATGCCCGCTTGATGAGGCTCGCTTGCGATAAAATGAACCGGGTCCTAAGAGCCTAGCGGCTCGACCCAAAAGAGAATGTACATTCACGAGTTATGTCTCATAAATAGAGGATCTGTAGTCAAAAACTTTGTTTTTACGGGGTTGTTTATTTAAATGTATTTATTTTCACTAGTTTATCTGTGAATAAACAAAACAAAGTGTCTTGTAAAATAATACAACGTTGATTTTCCTATTCATATATTTATCTATTATTGCTTGAAACACAGAGAAGGGAGAAGGGGTTTCTGCTTCATGAAGACCGTATTCAACTTATCACGAGCTGTGACTTCAAGACATTCCCGGCCATCCTCGGGACAGCCGTTGGTCGTCTGCCACATACATTGAGAGGGGGATGATCACGCTGTTAATCATATTCAAGTACTGGGCCTAGGCAATGCTTTAAGCAAGTCTAATTTGTTTGTTTTATGGTCGAATGCGTGTTAACGAATGTATGTTGGTGATGTAAAAACATGTGTCAGTGCCGTTGGCTACAGGGAATAAGAATAATTAAATATTTAAAAAATCTTTTTTTTAAAAGGACACGCTTTTAACATAATCACAATTTTTAGTTATGTCTCATATATTAGGGATTTATAGTGAAAAACTTTGTTTTTACAGCTATTTTTTAAAACTTATAATAAAAACTCTTTAAAATTCACGTCTGAGGCCCACACATCTTTTTACCACGTTTTTATTAACTCGCTTTCGTTGGGCATTGTTTGTCCAAGATTTTTTCAAATCTGACAAAGTAAAATTGAACCATTTCTGATGGTCCTAGAAATCTGAAAGTTTTACCACAGATAGATCTTGGATGACAATGCATTGTAATAAAAATTTCAGATCGATCAAATGTACCGTTATTAAATTATTGAACTTTTAAGTTTACCTATAGTCTATATAAAAGCATCTGTACCGTCGGCTTTTGTTGACATCCGTGAGTTCGCCCCGTAACCACATCACAATGTTTTTAAAACGTTGGGCGGGCACTTGTGAGGTGTTTGGTAAAATAAATAGAGGTTAAAAAATATTTTAAAAAACCAGGTTGTTATAAGTGGACTAAAAAGAATAAAATAAATAGAAGTAAAAAAAAAGATTTTTAAAAACCACGTTTTTAGAAGCGGACTAAAAAGAAGAAAATAATTTAAAACTTATTAGTTCAAGTACTTCGATTTAATATGAATAAAAACGTGGAGTGGGTGTTTGGTATAAAAATTAAAGATTTCTAATTTAGAAGACAAAAGAGAGATCTATAAGTGAGAGAATGAGTGAACCGCATATGTTAAACCTCATAAGCGCCCGCCCCACGTTTTTAGTCATATTAAATGGAAGTACTTGAACTAATAAGTTTTAAATTATTTTCTTCTTTTTAGTCCGCTTCTAAAAACGTGGTTTTTAAAAATCTTTTTTTTTGCTTCTATTTATTTTTATACCAAACACCCCATAAGCGCCCGCCCAACGTTTTATACCACGGTGTTGTGTTCACGTCGTGAACACATGGATGTCAACAAAGCAGACGGGTACCGATGCTTATATATTGACTATAGATAAACTAAAAATGCAATAATTTCAATACGGTACATTCGATCGATCTGAAATTTTGATACAATGCATTGCAATCCAAGATCTATCTGTGGTAAAATTTTTAGATCTCTAGGACCACAGAAGTGGTATAATTTTACGTTTCAAGTTTTGAAGGAAGGATGGATGGATGGAAGGATGGATGGATACAACATACAAACATTGTGACTTGAAAAATAAAATAAGTAAAAAAATGTAAAAAAATATTTTTTTAAAAAAGGACACGCTTTTATTTACAAACATTTACAGACTGAAACGCGCTTATCTCCCCTGTCCCTTGATGTAAACACGGGAATTTGGTAAACGATGGCTGGAGTGAAACCAGTGAGCCGTGGAGGTCAACTCTAGCAGAACACTATACATTCTAAATAGTGATAAATAGAGATAAGCTAAAAATTGATTAATTTAATTACGGTAAATTCGATCCATCTGAAATTTTGATACAATGCATTGTCATCCACGATCTATATGTGGTAAAATTTTGAGATCTATAGGACCATCAGAAGTGGTTCAATTTTACGTTACAAGATTTGAAGGAAGGATGGATGGATGGATGGATGGATGGATGGATGGATGGATGGATGGATGGATGGATGGATGGTTACAACATACAAACAGTGTGACTTAAATAAAAGCGTGTAATAAAAGCGTGTAAAATGCGCGGAATGCAGGACGAAACAGTGTAAAGCCACAAAAGTGTATGCAGAGCTGTAGAAAATGTGAACGGAACTCACGGAGGTTGAATGGGGGTGGGGGGGGGAAACGACAGTTAACCTGCCAAGTATAGTCATTTTATTGGAAGGACGACAAGGTTTGCACAGGAGCTGAACACGATGATGTCGTGTCAGACACATTTAATTACATAAAGCCTTTCCAATGAATATGAAGACACACGCGGCTTGTCTCTAAGTCAGCGACTAAAATGTCATGAGAAAAAAACTTGATGTTCCTGAGTAAATTGCCAACATTAACAGATTCTATGACGCTGTCAAAAACTCAAACAAATTGGCCCATTTATCCAAGGACACACCTTATACAGCAGCACTGTACCAAAAATATGACAAGACTACACAAGGCTGTTTGCCAACGAAGGTCATAACTCACCAAAGCAATTTAGATATATTGCTATTTCTTTCACACAATAGCACTACTTAAAACTGGTTTCAAAACTGGTTCTCCTTTACACATAACCACCTAACTGGTTCATCCGCATTCCCATTTACCCGCTTCCCATTTGTTGATGAGCTTCCAAAATTCTAGTTAAACTGAATCCGGTTCCCCATTAGGCTAATTAGTAAATCAATAGAATATACCGAGATGTTAAAATGGCTTTTCAAAAAAAGAGATCTATAAAAGATAGCTAATATATATAGACCATCTGAATTTCTTTTCTGTCCCTTCAGTGGTCAGTTCTAATTTAAAAATATCCACCGGTCCATTTCAATAGCTTGAATGTACTCTTATGGTTGGGCCTGAAGTCGTTTCATGTTGTGGTCGCATTTTAACATTTAAAGGATTGTTTTATTACTATCAGAGCGGTCAATTTGACAATCGTGATTGATACATAGACTTTAAAAGAAATTTTCGCATGTAAGTTTTCCTGTGCAGTTCAGTTAGATGATTTCCTGAAAACTGAATCTCGGGGCTTTCTAACATATAAAGGGCAATGCACTTGTGTTTCTGTATTGAGTCTGACTTTCGATTGATGCCTCAGTTTTTTTGTTTTTTTTTCTTGAAGATAGTTTTTTTTAAACCAGAAGTTCATTGGTATCACTCGAAGACACTTTGCTAGGAAACTTTGAGCTTACATTCTGAGAGGCTGCTGAAATTGCAGATCTCGGAAGAAGACTAACGACTTAGCTTTCGGCAAATCTCATCACAGTTATGATGTGTCGTCTGCTTGTGTCACCATCTTTTACGACAATGCTCCTAGGTGATTTAACCCTGTCACTTTTCACATTCTCCATTGTGTCGTTTTATGTTTGACATCTTAACATTAGATATTTTTTACTATTTTTAAGATATAGAATTTGGTTCGAGATCTTTTAGATGGTAAATAAAGTGAATGCATATGACATGAAGTATACCGAATAAAGAGTTGGCTATACTGTCAGTATACAACATAACATATAAAACGTATAGATTAAGTCGTATAAAGAAACATAATTTATTAATATAGATTGAGATATGTAAAGAAACATTTAATAAAATCTTTGCAAATTCTATCTTTTCCTTTAACATCAATGATGTATAAATAATCTTAAGCTTTAACCCGTACGTATATCTTTTAACCTGTACATATATCTTTTAACCTGTACATATATCTTTTAACCTGTACATATATCTTTTAACCCGTACGTATATCTTTTAACCTGTACATATATCTTTTAACCTGTACATATATCTTTTAACCCGTACATATATCTTTTAACCTGTGCGTATATCTTTTAACCTGTACATATATCTTTTAACCTGTACATATATCTTTTAACCTGTACGTATATCTTTTAACCTGTACGTATATCTTTTAACCTGTACATATATCTTTTAACCTGTACATATATCTTTTAACCTGTACATATATCTTTTAACCTGTACATATATCTTTTAACCTGTACGTATATCTTTTAACCTGTACGTATATCTTTTAACCTGTACATATATCTTTTAACCTGTACATATATCTTTTAACCTGTACATATATCTTTTAACCTGTACATATATCTTTTAACCTGTACGTATATCTTTTAACCTGTACGTATATCTTTTAACCTGTACATATATCTTTTAACCTGTACATATATCTTTTAACCTGTACATATATCTTTTAACCTGTAAATATATCTTTTAACCTGTACATATATCTATTATCGGACGGCGAATACACAAATAAATGACAACATGTAACGAAGTCGTTTTGTCATTATTTTTTTTTGGTTACGTTCATTTTTTTCTAGAAAAATCTACGGGGTAACATGTAAGGACGTTTGCCACTGTATGGATCAAATTATAAAAACAAGATACGTGACCCACACCCCCCTCCACCCCCTGGGCGTCTGACATCGTTATGACAAAAAGGTTAAGAGAATTGCGGGTTGGACTGGGGGTAGTGGAAAAAAAACGGGAAGTTGTCCAAGGGTTAAGTTCATTATTTACTTCGATATCCGAAATGGTCTGAGAAGGACAGTAAAATAAAAGTCAAGAAAGGGTTAAGAGGGGAGGCGATCACATAACGTGTTGGCTCTATGGAGAAATATTCAATGCGGGCGGGGAGACATGGGAGGAGATACAAGAGTATGGTGGCAACACACACAAAAGGAGACATCCCAAAAAGAGAAAGGGGAAATGGATATTTAGAAAGATAAAGAGGGTCATTTATAAAAACAAATAGAGAGAGATAGAGAGAGAGAGAGAGAGAGAGAGAGAGAGAGAGAGAGAGAGAGAGAGAGAGAGAAAGAGAGTGTGTGAGTGAGTGAGTGTGAGTGTGTGTGTGTGTGTGTGTGTGTGTGTGTGTGTGTGTGATAGAGAGAGAGAGAGAGAGAGAAAGAGGGAGAACGAGGGGAAGAAATAGCATAGGAAATAAAAAGATTGCTTAAAAATATAGAAATATAACCAACAAGAGAATGACAAATGATAGAGATAGACAACCATAATGACAAAATTCCAAAAGACAGATAGAGGGTTAGCGATATATAGATTAGTGATTAGAGAGTTAGATCAATATATTAAATATAGATAGATAGACTGATAGACAGATAGATAAATAGACAGATAGACAGACAGACAGGCAGGCAAAGAGACAGACAGACAAAAAGACAGACGGACAGATGGACGTACGGACGGACGGACGGTTGGTTGGTTGGTTGGTTGGTTGGTTGGTGGATGGATGGATGGATGGATGGATGGATGGATGGATGGATGGATGGACGGACGGTTGGATGGATGGACGGACGGTTGGTTGGTTGGTTGGTTGGTTGAATGGATGGATGGATAGATGGATGGATGGATGGATGGATGGATGGATGGATGGATGGATGGATGGATGGATGGACGGACGGTTGGTTGGTTGTTTGGATGGATGGATGGACGGACGGACGGATGGTTGGTTGGTTGGTTGGTTGGTTGGATTGATGGATGAATGGATGGAGGGATGGACGGACGGACGGATGGATGGATGGATGGATGGATGGATTGACAGATGGGTGTGTAGGTAGGTCCGTAGGTGGATGGATGGAGGGATGAAAAGATGGATGGGTGTATAATTGAAAGAAAAAGCGCTAGAGAATCGTTGAAACTTGCAGATCACCTTTTTTCCCATTATTATACAACAAATAATTTTGATGTTAATATTAGTGGATGGTAATTTTAACTAATTGTTAGCCCAGGGCCTTTAGTAGCATTCATTTTGTTGATAATTATCAACTTTTTTATCAAGTAATTTCAATCAGTCATTTCAAGCAGTTTATACTTTTAGTGGTGTACTGGATTTCGGCTCCGGCAAATCCGGAATCCGGTCATTTTTACAAATCCGGTTCCGGCAGGATTTCACTTCATAAATCCGGCTGGCCGGTTGAGCCCTAATGCCTAATACATATATATTTATAATGGCTCCGTCTCCAGCAAATCCGAAATCCGGCCATTTTTACAAATCCTACTCAGGCTCCGGGCGGATTTTACTTCATAAATCCGGCCGGTTCAAAAACTTTTAATCCGGTACACCCCTAATTTTTTTCAAGGAAATTTAAAATCTTGCATGAAATCGATTTCAACCGAACACATGGAAACCATTCGATCTTCGCGTGGGTTACGCATCACGTTGCATCGTCTGTCTATCCCTCAACACTTCTAATGGGTCGTCTGTTTTCTATGGCTTCAACGAGGTCGCAAAATAAATCTCTCCCGAGAGGAAACGGTGTTTACCAATAAAGGAATAACTAAACCTTAGAAGCAGGCCGCTGGCGACGACCAGCTCAAACATGGACAAATGACCAACGAGCAGCTATTTATACACGGATAATTGCACAGCTTTTTATTCTAGGACAGTTGTCAGTGAATATATGGCACGCGTGTCATAGTCGGCACGCAGAGCCTCACCCGACTAAAATATTACCGGTACTTTTTTAAAATTAAACCAGCTAAGCCAAAGCCCCATATTCGGGGTTTCATTGGAGTGTTGGTACTTTGCTATAAACAAGTGGATTTTGGTTCAGCTCTTAGCACACGGCCCCCAAAAGGTACACCACCACAGTTTTATGACTAAAGATACGGCTATTTATGCGATAATAAATAAGCAGCCGTCAATGTACGGACGCAGTGACCAATGAACAGCTATTTATGATAGGTCTAATGAACAGCTATTTATGATAGGTCTAATGAACAGCTATTTATGCTAGGTCTAATGAACAGCCATTTATGCTAGGTCTAATGAACAGCCATTTATGCTAGGTCAAATGAACAGGTAATTATACTGGAAATAATTAATGTGTTGCTTCAACTTATGTAGATTTCTGGGGTTCATTTCAAACTCATGTTTTTGAAATAAATGTTTGAACTAAAAAGCAAAAGCATTGCCTCATTTAATTTTGCTTTATATTCTTCACTCAGTATAAAGAGACACAGAGAGAGAGAGAGAGAGAGAGAGAGAGAGAGAGAGAGAGAGAGAGAGAGAGAGAGAGAGAGAGAGAGAGAGAGAGAGAGAGAGGGAGAGAAAGAGAGTCATTTGTAGAGAGGTTAACTGAAATTGTTTTTTGATAACTCTTGATCAACAAACGATGCATCAAAGTCAGCTTGGAATCTCATTGGTTAGACCTGCTTTGATTTTTAGATGGCTTCCACTGGTCAGACGATGGTATTGGAATTGAAATATACGATTCTGTGACAAGTCGCCCCACTCACATTTTTAACGTGATCTTTCAGACGCGGACGATAAAAACCCCAGGATTATTACCAAAGATTTATTGTCGCTGTCCAATTAAACATTTCAGAACTTGAAACGGGGATTTCAACAAACGAAACTAAAATTTCAGGTTGTAGAAAAAATAATGGATTCGTTAGCTATTTATGGAGGGTAAAAATAAACCCTGAATTCCCATATATCGTGATGAAAAATGTATATCTGCTTCAGGTGGATGGCAACT
This sequence comes from Ampullaceana balthica, assembly GCA_944989445.1. Classification (NCBI taxonomy): domain Eukaryota; kingdom Metazoa; phylum Mollusca; class Gastropoda; family Lymnaeidae; genus Ampullaceana; species Ampullaceana balthica. The sequence continues at coordinate 279,439 of CALYLW010000251.1, forward strand.
AACCCCAGTAGTGGGTGACCTTTAAGCTGGGGTTGTGTCAGTGCAGTGGAAAGAGGAGCGGTGGTGTTATTTTAGCTAAATGTAGAGCTAATCTTGGAGTTTAATCAGCAGCTAATCTTGAAGTTTAATCAGCAGCTAATCTTGTAGTTTAACCAGCAGCTAATCTTGGAGTTTAACCAGCAGCTACTCTTGGAGCTTAACAATGAGCGAATCCTGGTGTTTAACCAGCAGTGAATCTTGGGGTTTAACCCTGCAGCAGCTAATCCTGGAGCTTAACCAGAAGCTGATACTTGAGTTTAACCAGCAGCTGACGCTGTCATATTAAACTCCATATAAATAGTTTTTATTTATTTCACTAAATGTAGAGTTTTTATATATTTTAAAAAATGGTAGAGCGATTGAGGGAGGTAATCTAGGCCCATAGCAAAGAAGGCGATAGAGAGCTTACGACCGGTTCTATATAATGTTTAACAGCGCCCAATATTAGTATTATAGGCCGAATATGATAATGTGGGCGTGTTTTGACTCCGTGCCTCTTTGTTTAAAACATTTTAAAATAACTATAATAGTGGCAGCGTTTTGGGCAGCGACTCAGCGACTCACATTTTCATTCGTAGCCAGTGATTAGATTTGCCTAGAATCAGAGGCTTCTCTAAGGGGTACGGGGGGGGGTGGTTGCAGACCACACTGGGTGACACCATCACAAAGGGTAACACCAAAGTGTAAAATTCGGTATGTGCCCGTAATTTGGCACGGGCGGACTCGGAGGAGGTCTACTGGGCAAGTAGTGAGGTAGTGACACCATGAGCTACCGCGCTGGTTGACACCAACCCTAATGACCCCTCTGCATAGAATTATCGCTTCTAGAGGAAGTGGTGTAAAACATGTGTCCAGCAACTATTATAATCAATACAATTTTTGTATATCCCTCAATGTTGTCACCTGGGGCTATACTTATCGCGACTTGAGAAGCACTGATTTAACGGTAATGTTTTTTTGGTCTCAGATTTAAATGGTGTTTCTTTTTGTCGCTTTTGTGGATTGTCCTTTTACATTAAGGGTTTGGGGGGGGGGAGGGTATTAGGGACAGGAGTGCAGGGGGGCCTAACGGTGCAAGGTGAAAGTGGGGCGGGGTGGGAGGTTCTGAGGTGGAGTTAACATTGTGGAGTGGGTGGAGGTGGGTAAAGGGGGGAGAGGAATTATTGAGGTTTTTTAAAGTTAATTTCAAAATGCATAAGTGGATTTGTGCTTATAATAGAAATAATATTTGAAACCTTTTACAATTTATCAGAGAGCAATAAAAGTGTTTTTTTAAGAAAGAAAAAACATTATCGTTATATCTATAAATTTTAAGTTGTTACTATATTATTATATTAATGCTACTTTTGGGTATATTTTTCTTTTTAAAAAAATCTTTTGATTTCTTTTAAGTACATTTATTAATGGGCCTCTAAAATAAATGCTTCAGTACAAAAATGTAGACAGCAAAAAAAGTGAAATAGAATCAACTTATCTTACATATTACAGACGTTCCTTCCATACAGAGGATTCCCAAATATCTGCAAATCAACCCCGGATTTGGGGGCAGGAAAAAGTACAACTTTGTACTAGAAGTCTAAATGCATATACATTTTCCCAAACTTATGCTAATAACTATAAGGTGTAAACCTGTACTGATCTTGTTCAGTTTCTCGTCTTTGCCTCATTCAGTTTAACCAAAATACAGATTTTCAAAAACACATTCTAACGATAACGAATGAAAACATGTCTTAAGTCCGCCTCTGTTGTTAGATACATATTCTTATTCGGCAATGTTGTGAGTCAATGCAGCACATTCCAAAACAAAATCTATTAAATAACAGGCCTAATGTGGACGACATTAAATATTTCTGGCTAAACTATTTTTAATGGGTCTTTTGCCTTGTATTACATTACTTTCAATCGATCAGATAATTTTTCTTGAAGTTATGTAAGACAAAAAATAATGATATTGATGTTGTAACATTACAATTTTGCTTTATTTTCGTCTAGATTGGACTCGGGAGAGGCAATAGACTTGAAACGTGATTGCAGTTGAACCAGTAGCTAATTCTGACATTATAAGGTGAATTTAGATACGTTTGATTCATGTCCCACCCCCACCCCCTTATTACGTTTGTTTAGCAGCATCATCTTTGGCGATACAGCCCACGTAGGGCGCTGGTCTGCTCATTCATACTCTAATCATACTCTACTCATACTCTACTCATACTCTAATCATACTCTATCATACTCTAATCATACTCTACTCATACTCTACTCATACTCTAATCATACTCTAATCATACTCTAATCATACTCTACTCATACTCTAATCATACTCTACTCATACTCTAATCATACTCTAATCATACTCTAATCATACTCTATCATACTCTACTCATACTCTAATCATACTCTAATCATACTCTAATCATACTCTAATCATACTCTAATCATACTCTAATCATACTCTAATCATACTCTACTCATACTCTAATCATACTCTACTCATACTCTAATCATACTCTACTCATACTCTAATCATACTCTAATCATACTCTACTCATACTCTAATCATACTCTACTCATACTCTACTCATACTCTACTCATACTCTAATCATACTCTAATCATACTCTACTCATACTCTACTCATACTCTAATCATACTCTACTCATACTCTAATCATACTCTACTCATACTCTACTCATACTCTACTCATACTCTACTCATACTCTACTCATACTCTACTCATACTCTAATCATACTCTACTCATACTCTAATCATACTCTATCATACTCTACTCATACTCTACTCATACTCTAATCATACTCTACTCATACTCTAATCATACTCTAATCATACTCTACTCATACTCTAATCATACTCTACTCATACTCTACTCATACTCTAATCATACTCTACTCATACTCTACTCATACTCTAATCATACTCTAATCATACTCTACTCATACTCTAATCATACTCTACTCATACTCTACTCATACTCTAATCATACTCTACTCATACTCATACTCTACTCATACTCTAATCATACTCTACTCATACTCTAATCATACTCTACTCATACTCTAATCATACTCTACTCATACTCTACTCATACTCTACTCATACTCTAATCATACTCTACTCATACTCTAATCATACTCTACTCATACTCTAATCATACTCTACTCATACTCTAATCATACTCTACTCATACTCTAATCATACTCTACTCATACTCTAATCATACTCTAATCATACTCTACTCATACTCTACTCATACTCTAATCATACTCTACTCATACTCTACTCATACTCTACTCATACTCTAATCATACTCTAATCATACTCTACTCATACTCTAATCATACTCTACTCATACTCTACTCATACTCTAATCATACTCTACTCATACTCTAATCATACTCTAATCATACTCTACTCATACTCTAATCATACTCTACTCATACTCTAATCATACTCTACTCATACTCTACTCATACTCTACTCATACTCTACTCATACTCTACTCATACTCTACTCATACTCTAATCATACTCTACTCATACTCTATCATACTCTACTCATACTCTACTCATACTCTACTCATACTCTAATCATACTCTACTCATACTCTACTCATACTCTAATCATACTCTAATCATACTCTACTCATACTCTACTCATACTCTACTCATACTCTAATCATACTCTAATCATACTCTACTCATACTCTAATCATACTCTAATCATACTCTACTCATACTCTACTCATACTCTACTCATACTCTAATCATACTCTAATCATACTCTACTCATACTCTACTCATACTCTACTCATACTCTACTCATACTCTAATCATACTCTACTCATACTCTAATCATACTCTACTCATACTCTACTCATACTCTACTCATACTCTACTCATACTCTAATCATACTCTAATCATACTCTACTCATACTCTACTCATACTCTACTCATACTCTACTCATACTCTAATCATACTCTAATCATACTCTACTCATACTCTACTCATACTCTAATCATACTCTAATCATACTCTAATCATACTCTACTCATACTCTACTCATACTCTACTCATACTCTATCATACTCTATCATACTCTACTCATACTCTACTCATACTCTAATCATACTCTACTCATACTCTACTCATACTCTACTCATACTCTAATCATACTCTACTCATACTCTACTCATACTCTACTCATACTCTAATCATACTCTACTCATACTCTACTCATACTCTAATCATACTCTAATCATACTCTATCATACTCTAATCATACTCTACTCATACTCTAATCATACTCTACTCATACTCTAATCATACTCTACTCATACTCTAATCATACTCTACTCATACTCTAATCATACTCTAATCATACTCTAATCATACTCTATCATACTCTACTCATACTCTACTCATACTCTACTCATACTCTACTCATACTCTAATCATACTCTACTCATACTCTACTCATACTCTACTCATACTCTACTCATACTCTACTCATACTCTAATCATACTCTACTCATACTCTACTCATACTCTAATCATACTCTACTCATACTCTAATCATACTCTACTCATACTCTACTCATACTCTACTCATACTCTAATCATACTCTAATCATACTCTACTCATACTCTATCATACTCTATCATACTCTAATCATACTCTACTCATACTCTATCATACTCTAATCATACTCTACTCATACTCTACTCATACTCTAATCATACTCTACTCATACTCTATCATACTCTATCATACTCTACTCATACTCTAATCATACTCTACTCATACTCTACTCATACTCTAATCATACTCTATCATACTCTACTCATACTCTACTCATACTCTACTCATACTCTAATCATACTCTACTCATACTCTACTCATACTCTACTCATACTCTACTCATACTCTACTCATACTCTAATCATACTCTAATCATACTCTAATCATACTCTACTCATACTCTAATCATACTCTAATCATACTCTAATCATACTCTACTCATACTCTACTCATACTCTACTCATACTCTACTCATACTCTACTCATACTCTAATCATACTCTAATCATACTCTAATCATACTCTACTCATACTCTAATCATACTCTAATCATACTCTAATCATACTCTACTCATACTCTATCATACTCTAATCATACTCTACTCATACTCTAATCATACTCTACTCATACTCTAATCATACTCTACTCATACTCTAATCATACTCTAATCATACTCTAATCATACTCTACTCATACTCTACTCATACTCTACTCATACTCTAATCATACTCTAATCATACTCTACTCATACTCTAATCATACTCTACTCATACTCTACTCATACTCTACTCATACTCTAATCATACTCTACTCATACTCTACTCATACTCTACTCATACTCTACTCATACTCTAATCATACTCTAATCATACTCTAATCATACTCTACTCATACTCTAATCATACTCTAATCATACTCTAATCATACTCTACTCATACTCTACTCATACTCTACTCATACTCTAATCATACTCTACTCATACTCTAATCATACTCTAATCATACTCTACTCATACTCTAATCATACTCTACTCATACTCTACTCATACTCTAATCATACTCTAATCATACTCTACTCATACTCTACTCATACTCTACTCATACTCTATCATACTCTAATCATACTCTACTCATACTCTAATCATACTCTACTCATACTCTACTCATACTCTACTCATACTCTAATCATACTCTAATCATACTCTAATCATACTCTACTCATACTCTAATCATACTCTAATCATACTCTAATCATACTCTACTCATACTCTAATCATACTCTACTCATACTCTAATCATACTCTACTCATACTCTAATCATACTCTACTCATACTCTAATCATACTCTAATCATACTCTAATCATACTCTACTCATACTCTATCATACTCTACTCATACTCTAATCATACTCTACTCATACTCTAATCATACTCTACTCATACTCTACTCATACTCTACTCATACTCTAATCATACTCTAATCATACTCTAATCATACTCTACTCATACTCTAATCATACTCTAATCATACTCTAATCATACTCTACTCATACTCTAATCATACTCTACTCATACTCTAATCATACTCTACTCATACTCTATCATACTCTACTCATACTCTACTCATACTCTACTCATACTCTACTCATACTCTACTCATACTCTAATCATACTCTACTCATACTCTACTCATACTCTACTCATACTCTACTCATACTCTACTCATACTCTAATCATACTCTAATCATACTCTACTCATACTCTACTCATACTCTAATCATACTCTAATCATACTCTACTCATACTCTACTCATACTCTACTCATACTCTACTCATACTCTACTCATACTCTACTCATACTCTACTCATACTCTACTCATACTCTACTCATACTCTACTCATACTCTACTCATACTCTACTCATACTCTACTCATACTCTAATCATACTCTACTCATACTCTACTCATACTCTACTCATACTCTAATCATACTCTACTCATACTCTAATCATACTCTACTCATACTCTACTCATACTCTAATCATACTCTACTCATACTCTACTCATACTCTACTCATACTCTACTCATACTCTACTCATACTCTAATCATACTCTACTCATACTCTACTCATACTCTACTCATACTCTACTCATACTCTACTCATACTCTAATCATACTCTAATCATACTCTATCATACTCTAATCATACTCTACTCATACTCTACTCATACTCTACTCATACTCTAATCATACTCTACTCATACTCTACTCATACTCTACTCATACTCTACTCATACTCTACTCATACTCTACTCATACTCTAATCATACTCTAATCATCTCTAATCATACTCTAATCATACTCTACTCATACTCTACTCATACTCTAATCATACTCTAATCATACTCTACTCATACTCTAATCATACTCTACTCATACTCTAATCATACTCTACTCATACTCTAATCATACTCTAATCATACTCTACTCATACTCTAATCATACTCTAATCATACTCTAATCATACTCTAATCATACTCTACTCATACTCTAATCATACTCTAATCATACTCTAATCATACTCTACTCATACTCTAATCATACTCTACTCATACTCTAATCATACTCTAATCATACTCTAATCATACTCTACTCATACTCTACTCATACTCTCTACTCATACTCTACTCATACTCTACTCATACTCTATCATACTCTAATCATACTCTACTCATCTCTAATCATACTCTAATCATACTCTAATCATACTCTAATCATACTCTAATCATACTCTAATCATACTCTAATCATACTCTACTCATACTCTAATCATACTCTAATCATACTCTAATCATACTCTAATCATACTCTAATCATACTCTACTCATACTCTACTCATACTCTAATCATACTCTACTCATACTCTAATCATACTCTAATCATACTCTACTCATACTCTAATCATACTCTAATCATACTCTACTCATACTCTAATCATACTCTAATCATACTCTAATCATACTCTACTCATACTCTACTCATACTCTACTCATACTCTACTCATACTCTAATCATACTCTAATCATACTCTACTCATACTCTACTCATACTCTCTACTCATACTCTACTCATACTCTACTCATACTCTAATCATACTCTACTCATACTCTACTCATACTCTACTCATACTCTCTACTCATACTCTACTCATACTCTAATCATACTCTAATCATACTCTAATCATACTCTACTCATACTCTAATCATACTCTAATCATACTCTAATCATACTCTACTCATACTCTACTCATACTCTCTACTCATACTCTACTCATACTCTACTCATACTCTAATCATACTCTAATCATACTCTAATCATACTCTAATCATACTCTAATCATACTCTGATCATACTCTAATCATACTCTACTCATACTCTACTCATACTCTACTCATACTCTAATCATACTCTAATCATGCTCTACTCATACTCTAATCATACTCTAATCATACTCTAATCATACTCTACTCATACTCTAATCATACTCTAATCATACTCTAATCATACTCTACTCATACTCTACTCATACTCTCTACTCATACTCTAATCATACTCTAATCATACTCTACTCATACTCTACTCATACTCTCTACTCATACTCTACTCATACTCTACTCATACTCTAATCATACTCTACTCATACTCTACTCATACTCTCTACTCATACTCTACTCATACTCTAATCATACTCTAATCATACTCTAATCATACTCTAATCATACTCTACTCATACTCTAATCATACTCTAATCATACTCTAATCATACTCTACTCATACTCTACTCATACTCTACTCATACTCTACTCATACTCTAATCATACTCTACTCATACTCTAATCATACTCTAATCATACTCTACTCATACTCTAATCATACTCTACTCATACTCTACTCATACTCTAATCATACTCTAATCATACTCTAATCATACTCTAATCATACTCTAATCATACTCTACTCATACTCTAATCATACTCTAATCATACTCTAATCATACTCTACTCATACTCTAATCATACTCTCTACTCATACTCTACTCATACTCTCTACTCATACTCTAATCATACTCTAATCATACTCTAATCATACTCTACTCATACTCTAATCATACTCTAATCATACTCTAATCATACTCTACTCATACTCCGATCATACTCTAATCATACTCTACTCATACTCTAATCATACTCTACTCATACTCTAATCATACTCTACTCATACTCTAATCATACTCTACTCATACTCTAATCATACTCTAATCATACTCTAATCATACTCTACTCATACTCTAATCATACTCTACTCATACTCTAATCATACTCTACTCATACTCTAATCATACTCTACTCATACTCTAATCATACTCTAATCATACTCTAATCATACTCTAATCATACTCTAATCATACTCTAATCATACTCTAATCATACTCTAATCATACTCTAATCATACTCTACTCATACTCTAATCATACTCTAATCATACTCTAATCATACTCTACTCATACTCTAATCATACTCTACTCATACTCTAATCATACTCTACTCATACTCTACTCATACTCTCTACTCATACTCTACTCATACTCTACTCATACTCTACTCATACTCTAATCATACTCTAATCATACTCTACTCATACTCTACTCATACTCTCTACTCATACTCTAATCATACTCTAATCATACTCTACTCATACTCTACTCATACTCTCTACTCATACTCTAATCATACTCTAATCATACTCTACTCATACTCTACTCATACTCTACTCATAATCTACTCATACTCTACTCATACTCTACTCATACTCTACTCATACTCTACTCATACTCTAATCATACTCTACTCATACTCTACTCATACTCTACTCATACTCTACTCATACTCTACTCATACTCTACTCATACTCTACTCATACTCTACTCATACTCTACTCATACTCTACTCATACTCTACTCATACTCTACTCATACTCTACTCATACTCTAATCATACTCTAATCATACTCTACTCATACTCTACTCATACTCTACTCATACTCTACTCATACTCTACTCATACTCTACTCATACTCTACTCATACTCTACTCATACTCTACTCATACTCTAATCATACTCTACTCATACTCTAATCATACTCTAATCATACTCTACTCATACTCTACTCATACTCTACTCATACTCTACTCATACTCTACTCATACTCTACTCATACTCTACTCATACTCTACTCATACTCTACTCATACTCTACTCATACTCTACTCATACTCTACTCATACTCTACTCATACTCTACTCATACTCTACTCATACTCTACTCATACTCTACTCATACTCTACTCATACTCTACTCATACTCTACTCATACTCTACTCATACTCTACTCATACTCTACTCATACTCTACTCATACTCTACTCATACTCTACTCATACTCTACTCATACTCTACTCATACTCTACTCATACTCTACTCATACTCTACTCATACTCTACTCATACTCTACTCATACTCTCTACTCATACTCTACTCATACTCTACTCATACTCTACTCATACTCTAATCATACTCTACTCATACTCTACTCATACTCTAATCATACTCTACTCATACTCTACTCATACTCTACTCATACTCTACTCATACTCTACTCATACTCTACTCATACTCTACTCATACTCTACTCATACTCTACTCATACTCTACTCATACTCTACTCATACTCTACTCATACTCTACTCATACTCTACTCATACTCTACTCATACTCTACTCATACTCTACTCATACTCTACTCATACTCTACTCATACTCTACTCATACTCTACTCATACTCTACTCATACTCTACTCATACTCTAATCATACTCTACTCATACTCTACTCATACTCTAATCATACTCTACTCATACTCTACTCATACTCTAATCATACTCTACTCATACTCTACTCATACTCTACTCATACTCTACTCATACTCTACTCATACTCTACTCATACTCTACTCTACTCATACTCTACTCATACTCTACTCATACTCTACTCATACTCTACTCATACTCTACTCATACTCTACTCATACTCTACTCATACTCTACTCATACTCTACTCATACTCTACTCATACTCTACTCATACTCTACTCATACTCTACTCATACTCTACTCATACTCTACTCATACTCTACTCATACTCTACTCATACTCTACTTTCTCACCGATCTGTTGCCTCTCACCTCAATTCCAGGACCCCAGCAAAGACTTAAGTCGTTCTCAACCCCAAGCGACCTTCTCATTCTCGGTCGCCTCTTAGCTTTTCACCTCTCGGATTCTGTCTGTAACCTGCATTCGCTGTCCAACGAGTTCGCTTCCTTCTAGAATATTCATTTTGTTACCCGGAGAAGTTTGAAAACTTATCATGAGAGCGTATACCGCCCTCCCCAGTTCAGACTGAAATCGGCTAATTTCTTATCCTCTTTGTGGCTACACCGCGGCTATTGGCCAATAGAATGTGTCGTATACACCGTGGCTATTGGCTAATAGAATGTGTCGTATATACCGCGGCTAGTGGCTAATAGAATGTGTTGTATACACCGCGGCTATTGGCCTATAGAATGTGTCGTATACACCGCGGCTATTGGCCTATAGAATGTGTCGTATACACCTCGGCTATTGGCCTATAGAATGTGTCGTATACACCGCGGCTATTGGCCTATAGAATGTGTCGTATACACCGCGGCTATTGGCCTATAGAATGTGTCGTATACACCGCGGCTATGGGCCAATAGAATGTGTTGTATGCACCGCGGCTATTGGCCTATAGAATGTGTCGTATACACCGTGGCTATTGGCCAATAGAATGTGTTGTATACACCGCGGCTATTGGCATATAGAATGTGTCGTATACACCGCGGCTATTGGCCTATAGAATGTATCGTAGACATCGTGCCTATTGGCCAATAGAATGTGTCGTATACACCGCGGCTATTGGCCAATAGAATGTGTCGTATACACCGTGGCTATTGGCCAATAGAATGTGTCGTATACACCGTGGCTATTGGCCAATAGAATGTGTTGTATGCACCGCGGCTATTGGCCTATAGAATGTGTCGTATACACCGTGGCTATTGGCCAATAGAATGTGTTGTATACACCGCGGCTATTGGCCTATAGAATGTGTCGTATACACCGCGGCTATTTACCTATAGAATGTGTCGTATACACCGCGGCTATTGGCCTATAGAATGTGTCGTATACACCGCGGCTATTGGCCTATAGAATGTATCGTATACAACGCGGCTATTGGCCAATAGAATGTGTTGTATGCACCGCGGCTATTGGCCTATAGAATGTGTCGTATACACCGTGGCTATTGGCCAATAGCATGTGTTGTATACACCGCGGCTATTGGCCTATAGAATGTGTCGTATACACCGCGGCTATTGGCCTATAGAATGTATCGTAGACATCGTGCCTATTGGCCAATAGAATGTGTCGTATACACCGCGGCTATTGGCCAATAGAATGTGTCGTATACACAGTGGCTATTGGCCAATAGAATGTGTCGTATACACCGTGGCTATTGGCCAATAGAATGTGTTGTATGCACCGCGGCTATTGGCCTATAGAATGTGTCGTATACACCGTGGCTATTGGTCAATAGAATGTGTTGTATACACCGCGGCTATTGGCCTATAGAATGTGTCGTATACACCGCGGCTATTGGCCTATAGAATGTGTCGTATACACCGTGGCTATTGGCCAATAGAATGTGTCGTACATTTCGGTCGCACTGTCTCATGTTGTGGATTTTTTTTTAAAAAAATCCTAATTATCTGATAAGACTACTGAGTTATTTTCTTAAAAAGAGAGTTTCACAGAAAGTTCACTTTGAACTGACCACACGAAATAAGTTTTAATAATCCAAAATATGGGCCTCAGTAAGGCAAACCCGAAAAACGATGGGGGAAAAAAGTTAATTTACTGAATAAAACCATATTAAAATTACATTTAATCATCATTTGAGGGTTTCATAAAGAGAGAATAAATGGGAAAACAGTCATTTTCTTCAAAGGTCAAAAGTGAAAAAAAATTGTTAAAAATACCCCTTAGTTCTTTAATCTAAAACACCCCAAAAATGAGGCCAGGTCTCAGTTTTGACTTGAAATGGCTGCTAAATTGAAAAACAACTTTTTAAACCTTAACCAAAAAAATGAAAACTTCCCGGCAACATAAAAATTGTAATTTATCTCAAACAAATATTATGCCAAGAGTGGCCTCATGAGCGAGCTCAAGACGTATTGACGTCACTATGCCATCATTAGGGTTGGCCAGATTTTGAGTGAGCACGCGGCCAGAATAATGTCAGCAGCGTTTTTGTTATCTTTTGGGCTAAATATGATTTCTCTATTAAAATAGCAGGACAGTGGATGGGAAGTAGTTCGTAATATTAAGAAAAAAATATTTTATTATTTCTAAGAAGGCTTCGTGACTTTTGAGGAAACATTTGACTAATGAGAGAGTGAGAGAGAGAGAGAGAGAGAGAGAGAGAGAGAGAGAGAGAGAGAGAGAAAGAGAGATAGAGAGAGAGAGAGAGAGAGAGAGAGAGAAGGAGAGAAAGAAGGAGACAGAGGAAAGAGAGAAGGAGAGAGAGAAGAAGAGAGAGAAAAATGAGTGAGAGAAGAGAAATAGAGAGAAGGAGATAGAGAGAGAGAGAGAGAAGCATATAAGAGAGAGAGGGAGACAGAAGAAAGAGGGGAGAAAGAGAAATAACGAGAGAAACGTGGGCAAGAAATAGCGGGAAATTCAAAAGAGAAAAGAAGGAAGAAATTATAAAAAGAAGAGACACGAGAAGGACAGGGATAAAAAGACAGGGAGGGGAGGAGAGAGAGGAGAGGAGAGAGAGAGGGGGAGTTGGGAAGAGAGATATAAAGAGAGCCCAGAGAAGTTAGTTAAAAGAGGAAGTGGAGAAGGATGAAAAGCGATTTATTCGGCCACTCCCCTCCCAAGTCATTCCCTAAACAGAACACAATCCTCGTTGCCTATTCTCCCCACCCCTCGTCCCCCCTCCCCCCTGCCTTAACTTTCTTCCAACTTAACTTCATCTCTTCAAAACTCTTGATGACATCATCTGACCTTAGTTGAATTTTATCAGCTTCCCTTCCGAGTTCCCGCACATACGAGCTTTGATACGCCATTCTAAAATTTCTCACATATCGCTTATTTGCCGCCGATTCCCCCCCCCCACACACACTCACACACACACACACACACACACACACACACACACACACACACACACACACACACACACACACACACACACACACACACACACACACACACACACACACACACACACTCTCCCATTCCCAACATCTTCAACGCCCCATCAATTTCCCAATTCTCTAATCTAATTTATTTATTTTTCTTCACTCCAACCACTCCTCCAACCTCCCCCATCTTCACACAGGAAAACACACTCACACACACACACACACACACACACACACACACACACACACACACTCACACACACACACAAACACACTCACACACACACACACACACAAACACGCACACACACACACAACACACAAGCCAAGGAACTTAACTGTGGAGCGTTTACAGTTATCCCTTTAAATTACTTCAGATTAAACAAGGGTTTGGTTTAGGTGAGGGCTTAGGAATCTGAGACTTAATCGGGCACTGAACCCAGACTCAAGTCAAAGTATCTTGACTTGACTGCGTTTGTCTATTGTATGTACTACATGTTTGTTTCTTGTGCTACGCTTGTCTATTTTTCTATGTTTGTGTATGGTATTACAGGACTCAATATGGCTGTGCGACACTTTACACGTCCTATGCACTGAGCACGCTACAGCGGGCTGTCCAAGACCTTACGGATGGATTGTGTACCGTATGTCACAGAGGGCTGTCCGATACCTCACATGTCTTATGTATTGAGTACGTCACAGAGGGCTGTCCGATACCTTATATGCCTTATGTATTGAGTACGTCACAGAGGGCTGTCCGATACCTTTCATGCCTTATGTATTGAGTACGTCACAGAGGGCTGTCCGATACCTTTCATGCCTTATGTATTGAGTACGTCACAGAGGGCTGTCTGATACCTTAAATGCCTTATGTATTGAGTACGTCACAGCGGGCTGTCCGATACCTCACATGTCTTATGTATTGAGTACGTCACAGAGGGCTGTCCGATACCTTATATGCCTTATGTATTGAGTACGTCACAGAGGGCTGCCCGATACCTTTCATGCCTTATGTATTGAGTACGTCACAGAGGGCTGTCCGATACCTTACATGCCTTATGTATTGAGTACGTCACAGAGGGCTGTCCGATACCTTACATGCCTTATGTATTGAGTACGTCACAGCGGACTGTCCGATACCTTACATGCCTTATGTATTGAATTAGTCACAGAGGGCTGTCCAATACCTTACACGCCTTATGTATTGAGTACGTCACAGAGGGCTTTCCGATACCTTACATGCCTTATGTATTGAGTACGTCACAGTGGGTTGTCCGATACCTTACATGCCTTACACTCATCTTTTTCTAAAGGGGATTTTTGTCACATCGTTGGATTTCCGAGGTGTCAAGGACGAACGCTCAAAAAACTTGGAGAAATCACACCGACGTCTGATTTGGTCACCGCGTGTTAATTTGGTCACTTTTTGTTCTCTGTATTCAATGTGTTGCTACAAGGCGACTCCGTGGGTCAGAGACTTGTGACTCTGTACTCTCAACATGTCTACTCGATTCTAGGAAACGTTGGGGCTTATGTGCATGTGACTTCAAGTCACCCAGCATTTGTCTGCTTTGTTGACAATTAGTTTTTAATCAGTTGCATGTAGCAAAATGAGAACCACTGATCTCACTGTTTGTTGTTGTTGTTTTGTATGTACAGAGACAAAGTGTTACTACAAACATTGATTATACTTACGGCAATACTGTAACTTACAATATAACACACTCAGAGTTATTCAACGCCCGACTACATTTAACCCAGTCCGCTTACGACCTAAAATCTTTGTGTGTACAACGTACTCCATCGATCTGTGTACAATTATTTTCTTACGCCACCCCACTCCACCCCCACTCCCCACTCAGCTGCCCAAAGAGAGATGCACTCACCCCCAAACAGGACAGGAAGACTAACAAATGGGCTCATTTAGTTGTTGTGTGTGAGTGCCACCCATCCTCCCTTCCCCCCTCCCCTCCCCCAGTCTGTAGGACAAGCCTCCATTAATATGGCTGGTGGAAACACAGAGTTCCTGCACCAGCACGGCCCCGCCCCGACTTACAATATAAACACCGGGGACATTTATTTCTTCAGGGGTGGGGGGGGGCATCAAATTCGATATGTTATATAAAAATAAAATCTCTCCGTGAGTGTGGCTGTATTGATGTGCTAAAAACCATGTTCGAAATAAAACTGAGAAGTTTGCAGTTATTATTGTTCAACTATTTTTGAATAGGGTTTGTGATTTCTCAGACAGGAGCACATCGCATTTCATTACGTAATGTTGATTTTAGTCTGTTTGTTTTTTGGACAAGGTCTTCTCTCAACAATGTCTTTAGTATAAAATATATATAAACTAGCGTACACCCGTCAAAAATGACGGAAGTTTTCAACTGAAATCTATTTATTTTATTTTAAAAATGCACTTTTTTAGGGCGCCTACGGCGCCGACCTTTTTCAAAAGCCCAACTAACTTGTCCTTGTTTGATAAATACGAAATATTAAACTTTCTGAAATGTACACAAAGTATTTTATAATAGGGGTGCAGGGCGCCTACGGCGCCCCCTTTGTTTTTTTTATTTTATAATTAACCATCATCAAATTCTCTTTTTACATTGTTCCCTTTTCCAAAATTACTATATGAACTAAATCAATGACGTCATATAATATGTTTTACAGCGTATCTTTAATTTGCACATCTTTTGATGCATTGGTGAATTAATTTGGTTTTCCCTGCTTTCTAAAATTAGTAGTGCCAGGACAGACTGACTGACTTGCGTGACAATTGCAAATTATATAGTTTTATTATAACAAAAAGTTAGCAATCTTTTTTTCTTTGGAACATGAAGTTTTAAGCTTGTTTATGTTTTGGTCAAATCCATTAAACGGACTTAAGTTAACTTAGAAGTAGCACAGTCTGTTGAGGCAGAACAGAATTCATTCAGAATACCCGGATTTTCGATTAATATCTTATTGACGTTGTTCCAACCAAATACCCGGATAGTCTATTAATAGATTCTGCAATATTATGTTCGTTACTTGAATACATGTTTTCTCAAGTAACTTTAAAAATGATAAAGACACGCAGTGTCATCGCCATATTTGGGAAGTTGTTTTTGCTCTTTGTTGTTGTTGTTTTTTTTAGCCTAAAGCTAATGGTTAACGTATAAATTGCCTTAGATAGCATAAATGGTAGGGGGCCAGTCGATGTCTGGTTTTTTGCAGTGATGGAGTTGTTCCATTGAAAGGGTCACCGTCGAAGAGTTCCTTGTGCCCGGGACTCCCGGTTATTTAAATCTGTTAATGTCACAGTTAAACATCAACATCCGAACTGTAAACAGCAGAGTTTACGTCGTGGCCTTGTTGGTCAAGAGAGGGTTAAAACTCGCGTGCTCCTATGAGATACATTATATTTATGTTCCTAAAGACAAGATTCGGATATTAAAAAATCTTCTCTCTTCTTAGGACACACAAGTGATTTATGAACCTCAGAGTTATAAATAACTTTCCTAAGAAACAGTAAACCACCCTTATCACCAACACAAAACTATATTTAAAAAAAGATTTTTTTAAAAAAAGATCGTTTTAAATAAAGACAGGTAAATGGGGTAAATTGTTCTTAATTTTGGTGACACTAACTGCAACCAGAGCCGTACAAATGATGTGAACAGAACATGACACAAAGACAAACGTTCTCCTTTCGAATGTCCACCACTGCAAGGTTTTTAAAAGATTTTTTGCTTAGCTTTTCCTACACATTGCCTTTGAGAGCTCTCTTGAAAATATGGCAAGTGCCAAAACCCCTACCCACGGTTTGTCTTCTCTTGGTAAGGGCCAGTGTTTCTCTCTCAATGCCATGAGCTAACGGGGTTTTCCATGGATTAAGCTGAACGATTATATTTGTCCTGGTCCAGGACATCCACCCACTCCCCCCCCCCGCCGTGTAGCGCGTGTTTGCGCTGGAGATCAGAACTCATCAGCTCCAAGACGCACAAAAGTAACCCGGGAATAGTGATTTAGGAAGGAGGGGGCCACAAAGGTAACTTGGTGACACTGATTTACCCAGAGAGACGTACATAGGTAACTTGGTGACACTGATTTAGCCCAGAGAGACGTACAAAGGTAACTTGGTGACACTGATTTAGCCAGAGAGACGTACAAAGGTAACTTGGTGACACTGATTTAGCCAGAGAGACGTACATAGGTAACTTGGTGATACTAATTTAACGCAAGAGACGAACATAGGTAACCAGGGGACACTAATTTAGCCAGAGATATGTACAAAAGTAACACAGTAACACTGATTAAGCCAGTGAAACCATTGGAAATTTTATTTTGATTTTCAAACCAGAAAACTGTGGCAGACGTGGTTATTGGCATCTCACGCAGCCGAATGCTAAGACATGAATGTTGGCCAAATTTGTTTGATTTTTAATTTTTCAATTATATTAGTTGGTTTTCTTTTTTTAGTAAATTGCTCAAATTAAGTCGAAGATTTTAACAAGCATTTAAAAAAATATTTTTAACTTAGATTTTTAGTTTCATAAATATTTCATAAAATTGCTGAAAATTGTGCAAACATCTAAAAACAACTTAAATAATCTTTAAAGTAGTTAAAAATTATTTTTAAAAAAATAATTTTTAATTTTTACTTTAAAGATTATTTATTTTATCAAAATCAAGAATTCATTTAATTTTGTAAAAATAAATAAATAAATAAATAAATAAAAACAACAAAAAAAAACAACAAAACTCTTTCAACTCTTATGCATTTATTGTATAGATAGATATAAGGAAGAATTGATATGAAAATAGATGTCTTTACTACAAAAATGGATAGTTTTTACGGGGCAGTAAAAAGAAATCTTGGTACGTAGCCCTAAGCATAAGAAATATACATATGTAAATAAATGCATACCAATCGAAGCCACTAAACAAATAAAATAATAACCATGATGAAAAACACAAAAAGTGGAAATAAACGATTCCTCTGTCTTTCGTTGTCCTGCCCACCACCGCCTGTTTCCCATATTAGAATCCTACAGCCACGACGGGTGGTTGGTGCGAGTGAAGAGATTGCGATGTTGTTTTTTGGAACGGCCGTTATTAACTCCCCGCCGAACGAACGAACCTCTCTCCCTCGACCAAGCTTACCGAGATGATTTAAAACACAGTCAGCACGAGACAGACAACGAACCGAAAAGAATGATAGATTCTCCATTGCCACCAAAAAAAATGCAAATAAAATAATTACCGACAAGATGGAAAAGCCAGTAGAAAGAAATTGTTTTTAATAATTAAAATAGCATCAATTTCAATAAACAAAGAGTATAGAACAGTGTGGGCAAATTTTTTTAAAGGCCGGCCGCATTAAAAGTAATGGAACTTCACTGAGCCTCACCTTTAAATAAAAATCAAATCTTTATTCAAGTGAAAATAGTCAGCTTTAAAATAAGTTTATTGATTTTTTTTTCGAATTAGTTCCAAGCTTCCGCTGGCAGCGCATAACTCCGTAGCGGGCCGCATGTGTCCAGCGGGCCACAGTTTGACCACCCCTGATATAGAACATCTCAGTTCTCAATGGTGAGTAGCTTTGAAAAAAAACCAACAAGAATCTTCCAGCCAGACCAGGTTTGGGCAAGAGTTACTGAAAAGGAGTCAAAATAGAGGGGGGGTGTATAAAATGAGACTTTATATTTTTTATAAAATGTATTGTTTACTGTTATTCTTTGTGCTGCTTCTTTGTTTTCAGATTAAAGCTTTGAGATAAAATATTTTTCACTAATTTTATTTCTTTTTTCTGAGACTTTGATCTTTCTATCTCCATTATTTGCAGTTGTTTTTTTTAACAGTTGAGATATTAAATTACAATTTCTTCGCACTGCTGTTGGTGCGGAATTGAAAAAGGAGGGTATTATTTAATTTTTTCTTCTTCAAAGTTTACTTTAATACTTGGACACTGTCACCTAAAAAATAGTCCAAATATAACAAGAAAACAAATTACCAGAAATTATGTATTAGAAAATATTTAAATAGACACAAAATTTACAAGAAAACATGTAACCAGATAATATATATACCCCCCGGAAATCATTTTAATATAATTTTTCGAGTGAATGAAACACTCAAAAAACCATATTAATATAAAGATGTTTGGTTAAAAAATAAATACAAGATCATATTTAATATGTGAGCCTCCTAAAAACTTGTTGTTGTTTTTTAATCAATATCTTCCCATATCTACATTAATGCCGGTATTTCATTTTAAAAACTCTATCAAAGTGGACTTGTTAAATAATTCGAAACCTTGAAATAAGAGATTTTTAAGCTGTTAAAAAAACCTCTCCTGGCTGTAAAGAAACCTCTTCTAATAAATGAACCCCTAGAGTTGTGTGTCCAAACAGAGTGAATGCCCATGGCGATGAGAAGAAATAATGTTGAATTGTTTAATACAGAAAGATTTCCATTTATACACCCCACAAAAAAGGGTTATTTTTTCAAGAGAAAAATTGTGCCCTTGTGTCAAAGGTCAGAGAGATGTTTGATAAAAATCGGAGGGCAGCGCTAAACAAAAAAACTCGCAGGGCGCTAAAATGGAATCACGGGGGTGTTATTCTAACGCTTCAACGTTCTAATGCTTGACTTTGAGTGCAGCATTAAAAAATGTAGAGCTCAGATGCAGAAACAGAGAGGAGTTGCAGCATATTTCAAGACAATGTAACCGAGGCGTCGAATGGGGTGAGTGTGTGTGCGTGGCATGATAGTCAAGTGGTTAGGACATTCAAAATGTAAGGCCTTTGAAAAAGAAAATAATTAGCAATTTTGTTTTAAGTTTAAAACTCTTATATTAGAGATATTAAGTAAAATTCAACTTTTTTCCACATACTAATAATATTGTTGTTATTGTTGTAACTACTAGCGTATCACCCGTCAAAAAATAACGGAAGTTTTCAAAATAAATACACATCAGATTAAAAAATAACGTAATACAGAACTTTCATTTATTTTATTTATTTTTATTTGATTCATCATATATATATTTACGCTCAATTATGTAGCGGAACGCTGAGGGACATCAATCTGCTTTTTAAAAAAAAATTGGATAATCATTTTGGTTTCCAGATTAACATTAAACACCCTCCACACTATTTATTAATTAAAAAATTGAACAATTTCATGCGGACGTTCGATAAGAGTTATTTTTGGTGCAGTAATTTGGTGCGCTGCTTTCTAAAGTTACTTTAAAAATCGTGTGGTGATTAGCACTGTAAAAAATATTATATACATACTTTGTGTACATTTCAGGAATATTTCGTATTTATCATATAAGGATACTCTACTTGAGCTTTTGCAATAAAAAAGGCACACAAAAAAACCTCTATTATAAAATACTTTGTGTAAATTTAAGAACGTTTAATATTACGTATTTATCATACAAGGATAAGTTAGTTTGGCTTTTGAAAAAGGTGGGCGCCGTAGGCGCCCTTAAAAAATGGGCGCCGCAGGCGCCACGGCGCCGCAGCACAAACTAGTTTATTATATTGAACCATTTTATGCGGAACGTTCCAAAAGAGTTATATTTGGTGCAGTAATTTTTGGTGTGCACTATAAAACATAACAGCATTACATCCAAGAAGCATTACATCCATTACGGGAAATCATGTATGTTGATTACTGTTATTAAATATTTATATTATTATCAATTATGATAATGAAATAAGTATTATCGTTGTTATTAGTATTTGTAACAATGCTAACGTTGATTGCTGTTAAGTACGATAGGACGAATAACGTAGATGAATTGGTGGGAGGATCGGGGTTAGACAGAAATCAATTTACCATAAGGATAACCAAGTCCAGACTTTGTGAATCTACAATATCATCATAATTTACAACATCAGTTTCATTTTTAAAAAAATTATTTTACATTCCAATAATATGAAATACAATATTAATTGTCATATGTAGTTTTTTTTTAAATTTGAGTTAAAAAATGAATTTACTACCATTTAGTTATATATCCTCCTATATAATAAAAGGCTATGTTCTGTGCGGTCATTGATAGCGATTGGTCCCTCAAACACATATGACTACTACAGCCAATCATATTGAACACGTTTACGCGAACGTTCAAAACGAGTTATTTTTTACCACGTTTTTATTAACTCGCTTTCGTTGGGCGTGGGACGGGCGCTTATGAGGTTTAACATATGCAGCTCACTCATACTCTCACTTATAGATCTCTCTTTTGCCTTCTAAATTAGAAATCTTTAATTTTTATACCTAACACCCACCCCACGTTTTTAGTCATATTAAATCAAAGTGGGGCAGGTGTTTGGTATAAAAATTAAAGATTTCTAATTTAGAAGGCAAAAGAGAGAACTATAAGTGAGAGAATGAGTGAACCGCATATGTTAAACTTCATAAGCGCCCGCCCGACGTTTTTAGTCATATTAAATCGAAGTACTTGAACTAATAAGTTGTAACTTATTTTCTTCTTTTTAAATCCCTTATATTAACTTCGCGGCCGTCTCTCTCTCTCTGTCTGTCTGTCTTGGGCTCGGCGGGCGGGCGGAAAAACAGAAGTCAAAAATGAACCACTTCCCATTATCCGATCGAACTGAAATTTGGCACACGGACCCGTCTGACCTAACAATGCATCGTATCAAAATTTCAGATCGATCGAACGTACCGTAATTAAATTAATGCATTTTTAGTTTATCCTTATATGAGGTATGTAATTTCAATTCACGGTTTATTATTGTTTTTTTGCCACGTGAAATTTTGAGCTGACGCATTGAGGCGACCCAACGAAGCGACGGGCGCTTTTGTTTACATTTTACGTGTCACTCTGAGCTCGGTCAAGCGAATCGGTGACCAGACTTTTCCCCTCTCCCCCCCACCCCCTCCCCCACCCCTCCCCCCATCCCTCCCCCCCCACTAGGGTTATGATACAAAGTTGAGTTAAGACAGATTCAGTCTGTAAATGTTTGAAAATAATCAATACTGTTAGTTATGTCTCATATATAAGGGATTTATAGTCAAAAACTTTGTTTTTACGGGTTTGTTTTATTACTACGTTTTTATTAGCTCGCTTTCGTTGGTGAGGCATTGTCCAAGATTTTTTCAAATCAGCCAACGTAAAATTGAACCACTTCTGATGGTCCTAGAGATCTGAAAATTTTACCACAGATAGATCTTGGATGACAATGCATTGTATCAAAATTTCAGATTGATCAAATGTACCGTTATTAAATTATTGAACTTTTAAGTTTATCTATAGTCTATATAAAAGCATCTGTACCGTCGGCTTTTGTTGACATCTGTGAGTTCGCCCCGTGACCACATCACAATGTTTTTGAAACATTGGGCGGGCGCTTGTGAGGTGTTTGGTAAAATAAATAGAGGTAAAAAAATATTTTTAAAAACCAGGTTGTTAGAAGTGGACTAAAAAGAATAAAATAAATAGAAGTAAAAAAAAGATTTTTAAAAACCACGTTCTTATAAGCGGACTAAAAAGAAGAAAATAATTTAAAACTTATTAGTTCAAGTAATTCGATTTAATATGACTAAAAACGTGGGGTGGGTGTTTGGTATAAAAATTAAAGATTTCTAATTTAGAAGGCAAAAGAGATATCTATAAGTGAGAGAATGAGTGAACCGCATATGTTAAACCTCATAAGCGCCCGCCCCACGTTTTTAGTCATATTAAATCGAAGTCCTTGAACTAATAAGTTTTAAATTATTTTCTTCTTTTTAGTCCGCTTATAAAAACTTTGTTTTTAAAAATCTTTTTTTTACTTCTATTTATTAGTCCGCTTATAAAAACGTGGTTTTTAAAAATCTTTTTTTTACTTCTATTTATTATGCAGTATTTCTTCCAAGACTTTATTTTGAGTTATGCGCGTTTGGATTTATAGTCAAAAGCTCTGTTTTTACGAGT
The DNA here is from genome assembly GCA_944989445.1 of Ampullaceana balthica. Lineage (NCBI taxonomy): Eukaryota > Metazoa > Mollusca > Gastropoda > Lymnaeidae > Ampullaceana > Ampullaceana balthica. Next base: position 303,347 of record CALYLW010000251.1, read on the forward strand.
TATTTATTTGAAAAATAATGAATAGTATTTTTGACGCGATGCACATGTATGCCGGTCGAGACGGCTGTTGGTGGGGAGTTACAACATGCCACCGAATGGTGGCGGAATGTCTTTGGACGGGCTTTGTGGCTCGTTTTTAATAACCACTAAATAATAGGTTTTAAACGAAGAATTTTTTTGTTTCGTAGCTTGCATTCTGCTAATATTTGATGAGATAAGGAGTTAAGAAATAAAACGAAAATCATGTTTAAAAAAACTATGAAAAAAAAATTATGTGATCCAAGTGTATTATGTGTATGACTTACAAAACTGTTATGTAACTTGCAACGGCAATTGTTCCTGTGACATTGATAATGACAGGGGAAAATATTGTCACGCTAATCATAGCCGTGACATAGCTTTAAAAAACATGTAATATTCTAGTTATGCCATTCATAGTTGAACCCAGTCTTCGAAACTGCAACCAATCCGTTGATGGCCTTAATTGAACATTTCCTATTTCAAAGCAGGTAAAATATTTGGCCGTGTCAGTGCATTTCAATGATGGTTCTTATAGAAATGGGGGGGGGGAAGCTTCTGAGACGACAGTAGCTTATTGCCGTGACATCTTGAAGTGACCAGACAGTAAGCCAGCGGGCTGATGGTTCGCCCCCCCTCCCCCGCCCACCAACACCACTTTTCACACGCACGTGTATCAGTCTGTCTCACGCTGCGCTATGACGTAGATGGTGACAGCTGAGATCTCGCAGAATTGAAAACATTACATCGAGAATTAATAAGGAACGAAAAGGAAATCGTAATGAATAAAAAGTAAGAGTAACCGAAGCCTGCATTTGAAAGACATGTTTAAAATACGAATTAAAATTCTGAAATGTTTTCAAACAGGCTGCTTTTAAATAATTTTTTAAACTTTAACTCAATTTCCTTAGGAAAATAAAAATTTAAAAAAAAGTATATCAGTATTTTATCAATTTTTCGGCAACCATAACATTTATCAGGTTGAAACAAACGCCAAACGATAGCTAATAATATTTAGAACAATGTTGGAGAAGGAATTTTTGATGAAAATCACTTTTCGATCGACTCCAGTAATTTAGCAGCAATTTGTAGAAAGCAATCGTTTGACTAGTTTCAGAATTATTGATTTGAAATGACTTTTAATGTAATCTAGAATTACTATGGGTCGTAGGGTGCCTATGGCGCCCAATTTTTTTTATGGTCGAAAGCCTAAGTAACTTATCCTTGTTTGATAAATACGAAATATTAAACTTCCTGAAATGTACACAAAGTATTTTACAATTATAAATCCTCAAATCCTTTTTTGCATCGCTCTCTTTTCGTAAATTAAAATATAAACTAAAACAATGACGTCATATAATATTTTTTACGGTGGCAATCTTTTAATTTATAATTATTTTGCACACCTCCGGATGCGCGCCGTGTATATATATTTAAATATAACCTTAAAATGACGTCATAGCGCTACGGATACATACTCCAACCAGCTTGTGACTTGGGCTATTATATTGTTTATAGTTAATTGGGTTTTCCCGCTTTGTGAATGCTAATGTTCGACTGTTGCGCGGTGCGCATTATATTGACACACCTTTGTGTGACTCTGGAATGATTTCCCTTGAATAAAAAAAATCGGAAATTCTTTGTTGAAAATTGCGTTTAAATACTCATCCAGTTTTTATTACTTGTTTAAAAACATATTTCCTACAAAATATTTATTACAAATGAGCCATTACATCTTATGAGATTTCCTGTTGTTGAGTCAGCATATTCAAGAATCTCCCAAATAACAATATTCATGAAGAGAAATATCAAGAATCCTTAGCCGGTATATATATATATATATTTTTTAAAAAATCCAACAAATAACCGAAAAACGATGAATCGCTGCAAGAGTTGAGGAATTATTAAATCAGTTTTGCTTGCGCGTGTCCTGTCAACACCAATTATCACGTCTTAAATGCGCTCGGCTCAGAGGGTTTCTCGGGGGGGGGGTCAAGGCTCTCTCCTTCCATTGGCTACCAACTCCAGCTTCCCACCCGTTGCATGCAAACATCCCAAACAAGAGAGCCCTAACTGGACACCATATGGCCGTAATCTTTTCTGGTCCCCGGTTGAGCTTCGGGATTAACTAACGGTTCAGCTGACAGAGTCGGGAATTTTCTGAGAATAATGCGTTCGTCAAATCCCCACCCCCATCCCCCCAACACGCACATCGTAACCCCTATCCACATCCCCCCTCCGCACCCCTCTCCCACCTACATAACTCACTCCCCCCCCCCACACACTTTCCCAGTACTCCCTTCACGACATACACTACATCCCCAATTACATTCTCCAAATTGCTTCCCTTCTCCAAACAGTCTCTCCAAATATACACCGACTCTTCACATACCCTCCAGCCACACACACTCCTCCCAAACTGTCTCATAGCATTCTCCCCACTCACTCCCAGCACACACTCCTCCCAAACTGTCTCATAACATTCTCCCCACTCACTCCCAGCACACACTCCTCCCAAACTGTCTCATAGCATTCTCCCCACTCACTCCCAGCACACACTCCTCCCAAACTGTCTCATAGCATTCTCCCCACTCACTCCCAGCACACACTCCTCCCAAACTGTCTCATAACATTCTCCCCACTCACTCCCAGCACACACTCCTCCCAAACTGTCTCATAGCATTCTCCCCACTCACTCCCAGCACACACTCCTCCCAAACTGTCTCATAGCATTCTCCCCACTCACTCGCAGCACACACTCCTCCCAAACTGTCTCATAACATTCTCCCCACTCACTCCCAGCACACACTCCTCCCAAACTGTCTCATAACATTCTCCCCACTCACTCCCAGCACACACTCCTCCCAAACTGTCTCATAGCATTCTCCCCACTCACTCCCAGCACACACTCCTCCCAAACTGTCTCATAACATTCTCCCCACTCACTCCCAGCACACACTCCTCCCAAACTGTCTCATAGCATTCTCCACACTCACTCCCAGCACACACTCCTCCCAAACTGTCTCATAGCATTCTCCCCACTCACTCCCAGCACACACTCCTCCCAAACTGTCTCATAACATTCTCCCCACTCACTCGCAGCACACACTCCTCCCAAACTGTCTCATAGCATTCTCCCCACTCACTCCCAGCCCACACTCCTCCCAAACTGTCTAATAGCATTCTCCCCCTTCACTCCCAGCACACACTCCTCCCAAACTGTCTCATAGCATTCTCCCCACTCACTCCCAGCACACACTCCTCCCAAACTGTCTCATAGCATTCTCCCAACTCACTCCCAGCACACACTCCTCCCAAACTGTCTCATAACATTCTCCCCATTCACTCCCAGCACACACTCCTCCCGAACTGTCTCATAGCATTCTCCCCACTCACTCCCAGCACACACTCCTCCCAAACTGTCTCATAACATTCTCCCCACTCACTCCCAGCACACACTCCTCCCAAACTGTCTCATAGCATTCTCCCCACTCACTACCAGCACACACTCCTCCCAAACTGTCTCATAGCATTCTCCCCACTCACTCCCAGCACACACTCCTCCCAAACTGTCTCATAACATTCTCCCCACTCACTCCCAGCACACACTCCTCCCAAACTGTCTCATAACATTCTCCCCACTCACTCCCAGCACAAACTCCTCCCAAACTGTCTCATAGCATTCTCCCCACTCACTCCCAGCACACACTCCTCCCAAACTGTCACATAGCATTCTCCCCACTCACTCCCAGCACACACTCCTCCCAAACTGTCTCATAGCATTCTCCCCACTCACTCCCAGCACACACTCCTCCCAAACTGTCTCATAGCATTCTCCCCACTCACTCCCAGCACACACTCCTCCCAAACTGTCTCATAACATTCTCCCCACTCACTCCCAGCACACACTCCTCCCAAACTGTCTCATAGCATTCTCCCACACTCACTCCCAGCACACACTCCTCCCAAACTGTCTCATAGCATTCTCCCCACTCACTCCCAGCACACACTCCTCCCAAACTGTCTTATAGCATTCTCCCCACTCACTCCCAGCACACACTCCTCCCAAACTGTCTCATAACATTCTCCCCACTCACTCCCAGCACACACTCCTCCCAAACTGTCTCATAACATTCTCCCCACTCACTCCCAGCACACAATCCTCCCAAACTGTCTCATAGCATTCTCCCCACTCACTACCAGCACACACTCCTCCCAAACTGTCTTATAGCATTCTCCCCACTCACTCCCAGCACACACTCCTCCCAAACTGTCTCATAACATTCTCCCCACTCACTCCCAGCACACACTCCTCCCTAAACTGTCTCATAGCATTCTCCCCACTCACTCCCAGCACACACTCCTCCCAAACTGTCTCATAGCATTCTCCCCACTCACTCCCAGCACACACTCCTCCCAAACTGTCTCATAGCATTCTCCCCACTCACTCCCAGCACACACTCCTCCCAAACTGTCTCATAGCATTCTCCCCACTCACTCCCAGCACAAACTCCTCCCAAACTGTCTCATAACATTCTCCCCACTCACTCCCAGCACACACTCCTCCCAAACTGTCTCATAGCATTCTCCCCACTCACTCCCAGCACACACTCCTCCCAAACTGTCTCATAACATTCTCCCCACTCACTCCCAGCACACACTCCTCCCAAACTGTCTCATAACATTCTTCCCCACTCACTCCCAGCACACACTCCTCCCAAACTGTCTCATAACATTCTCCCCACTCACTCCCAGCACACACTCCTCCCAAACTGTCTTATAGCATTCTCCCCACTCACTCCCAGCACACACTCCTCCCAAACTGTCTTATAGCATTCTCCCCACTCACTCCCAGCACACACTCCTCCCAAACTGTCTCATAACATTCTCCCCACTCACTCCCAGCACACACTCCTCCCAAACTGTCTCATAGCATTCTCCCCACTCACTCCCAGCACACACTCCTCCCAAACTGTCTCATAGCATTCTCCCCACTCACTCCCAGCACACACTCCTCCCAAACTGTCTCATAACATTCTCCCCACTCACTCCCAGCACACACTCCTCCCAAACTGTCTCATAGCATTCTCCCCACTCACTCCCAGCACACACTCCTCCCAAACTGTCTCATAGCATTCTCCCCACTCACTCCCAGCACACACTCCTCCCAAACTGTCTCATAACATTCTCCCCACTCACTCCCAGCACACACTCCTCCCAAACTGTCTCATAACATTCTCCCCACTCACTCCCAGCACACACTCCTCCCAAACTGTCTCATAGCATTCTCCCCACTCACTCCCAGCACACACTCCTCCCAAACTGTCTCATAGCATTCTCCCCACTCACTCCCAGCACACACTCCTCCCAAACTGTCTCATAACATTCTCCCCACTCACTCCCAGCACACACTCCTCCCAAACTGTCTCATAGCATTCTCCCCACTCACTCCCAGCACACACTCCTCCCAAACTGTCTCATAGCATTCTCCCCACTCACTCCCAGCACACACTCCTCCCAAACTGTCTCATAACATTCTCCCCACTCACTCCCAGCACACACTCCTCCCAAACTGTCTCATAGCATTCTCCCCACTCACTCCCAGCACACACTCCTCCCAAACTGTCTCATAGCATTCTCCCCACTCACTCCCAGCACACACTCCTCCCAAACTGTCTCATAACATTCTCCCCACTCACTCCCAGCACACACTCCTCCCAAACTGTCTCATAACATTCTCCCCACTCACTCCCAGCACACACTCCTCCCAAACTGTCTCATAGCATTCTCCCCACTCACTCCCAGCACACACTCCTCCCAAACTGTCTCATAGCATTCTCCCCACTCACTCCCAGCACACACTCCTCCCAAACTGTCTCATAACATTCTCCCCACTCACTCCCAGCACACACTCCTCCCAAACTGTCTCATAGCATTCTCCCCACTCACTCCCAGCACACACTCCTCCCAAACTGTCTCATAGCATTCTCCCCACTCACTCCCAGCACACACTCCTCCCAAACTGTCTCATAACATTCTCCCCACTCACTCCCAGCACACACTCCTCCCAAACTGTCTCATAGCATTCTCCCCACTCACTCCCAGCACACACTCCTCCCAAACTGTCTCATAGCATTCTCCCCACTCACTCCCAGCACACACTCCTCCCAAACTGTCTCATAACATTCTCCCCACTCACTCCCAGCACACACTCCTCCCAAACTGTCTCATAGCATTCTCCCCACTCACTCCCAGCACACACTCCTCCCAAACTGTCTCATAACATTCTCCCCACTCACTCCCAGCACACACTCCTCCCAAACTGTCTCATAGCATTCTCCCCACTCACTCCCAGCACACACTCCTCCCAAACTGTCTCATAGCATTCTCCCCACTCACTCCCAGCACACACTCCTCCCAAACTGTCTCATAGCATTCTCCCCACTCACTCCCAGCACACACTCCTCCCAAACTGTCTCATAACATTCTCCCCACTCACTCCCAGCACACACTCCTCCCAAACTGTCTCATAGCATTCTCCCCACTCACTCCCAGCACACACTCCTCCCAAACTGTCTCATAGCATTCTCCCCACTCACTCCCAGCACACACTCCTCCCAAACTGTCTCATAGCATTCTCCCCACTCACTCCCAGCACACACTCCTCCCAAACTGTCTCATAACATTCTCCCCACTCACTCCCAGCACACACTCCTCCCAAACTGTCTCATAGCATTCTCCCCACTCACTCCCAGCACACACTCCTCCCAAACTGTCTCATAGCATTCTCCCCACTCACTCCCAGCACACACTCCTCCCAAACTGTCTCATAGCATTCTCCCCACTCACTCCCAGCACACACTCCTCCCAAACTGTCTCATAGCATTCTCCCCACTCACTCCCAGCACACACTCCTCCCAAACTGTCTCATAACATTCTCCCCACTCACTCCCAGCACACACTCCTCCCAAACTGTCTCATACATTCTCCCCACTCACTCCCAGCACACACTCCTCCCAAACTGTCTCATAGCATTCTCCCCACTCACTCCCAGCACACACTCCTCCCAAACTGTCTCATAGCATTCTCCCCACTCACTCCCAGCACACACTCCTCCCAAACTGTCTCATAACATTCTCCCCACTCACTCCCAGCACACACTCCTCCCAAACTGTCTCATAGCATTCTCCCCACTCACTCCCAGCACACACTCCTCCCAAACTGTCTCATAGCATTCTCCCCACTCACTCCCAGCACACACTCCTCCCAAACTGTCTCATAGCATTCTCCCCACTCACTCCCAGCACACACTCCTCCCAAACTGTCTCATAGCATTCTCCCCACTCACTCCCAGCACACACTCCTCCCAAACTGTCTCATAGCATTCTCCCCACTCACTCCCAGCACACACTCCTCCCAAACTGTCTCATAGCATTCTCCCCACTCACTCCCAGCACACACTCCTCCCAAACTGTCTCATAGCATTCTCCCCACTCACTCCCAGCACACACTCCTCCCAAACTGTCTCATAGCATTCTCCCCACTCACTCCCAGCACACACTCCTCCCAAACTGTCTCATAACATTCTCCCCACTCACTCCCAGCACACACTCCTCCCAAACTGTCTCATAGCATTCTCCCCACTCACTCCCAGCACACACTCCTCCCAAACTGTCTCATAGCATTCTCCCCACTCACTCCCAGCACACACTCCTCCCAAACTGTCTCATAGCATTCTCCCCACTCACTCCCAGCACACACTCCTCCCAAACTGTCTCATAGCATTCTCCCCACTCACTCCCAGCACACACTCCTCCCAAACTGTCTCATAGCATTCTCCCCACTCACTCCCAGCACACACTCCTCCCAAACTGTCTCATAGCATTCTCCCCACTCACTCCCAGCACACACTCCTCCCAAACTGTCTCATAGCATTCTCCCCACTCACTCCCAGCACACACTCCTCCCAAACTGTCTCATAGCATTCTCCCCACTCACTCCCAGCACACACTCCTCCCAAACTGTCTCATAGCATTCTCCCCACTCACTCCCAGCACACACTCCTCCCAAACTGTCTCATAACATTCTCCCCACTCACTCCCAGCACACACTCCTCCCAAACTGTCTCATAGCATTCTCCCCACTCACTCCCAGCACACACTCCTCCCAAACTGTCTCATAACATTCTCCCCACTCACTCCCAGCACACACTCCTCCCAAACTGTCTCATAGCATTCTCCCCACTCACTCCCAGCACACACTCCTCCCAAACTGTCTCATAACATTCTCCCCACTCACTCCCAGCACACACTCCTCCCAAACTGTCTCATAACATTCTCCCCACTCACTCCCAGCACACACTCCTCCCAAACTGTCTCATAGCATTCTCCCCACTCACTCCCAGCACACACTCCTCCCAAACTGTCTCATAACATTCTCCCCACTCACTCCCAGCACACACTCCTCCCAAACTGTCTCATAGCATTCTCCCCACTCACTCCCAGCACACACTCCTCCCAAACTGTCTCATAGCATTCTCCCCACTCACTCCCAGCACACACTCCTCCCAAACTGTCTCATAACATTCTCCCCACTCACTCCCAGCACACACTCCTCCCAAACTGTCTCATAGCATTCTCCCCACTCACTCCCAGCACACACTCCTCCCAAACTGTCTCATAACATTCTCCCCACTCACTCCCAGCACACACTCCTCCCAAACTGTCTCATAGCATTCTCCCCACTCACTCCCAGCACACACTCCTCCCAAACTGTCTCATAGCATTCTCCCCACTCACTCCCAGCACACACTCCTCCCAAACTGTCTCATAGCATTCTCCCCACTCACTCCCAGCACACACTCCTCCCAAACTGTCTCATAACATTCTCCCCACTCACTCCCAGCACACACTCCTCCCAAACTGTCTCATAGCATTCTCCCCACTCACTCCCAGCACACACTCCTCCCAAACTGTCTCATAACATTCTCCCCACTCACTCCCAGCACACACTCCTCCCAAACTGTCTCATAGCATTCTCCCCACTCACTCCCAGCACACACTCCTCCCAAACTGTCTCATAGCATTCTCCCCACTCACTCCCAGCACACACTCCTCCCAAACTGTCTCATAGCATTCTCCCCACTCACTCCCAGCACACACTCCTCCCAAACTGTCTCATAGCATTCTCCCCACTCACTCCCAGCACACACTCCTCCCAAACTGTCTTATAGCATTCTCCCCACTCACTCCCAGCACACACTCCTCCCAAACTGTCTCATAACATTCTCCCCACTCACTCCCAGCACACACTCCTCCCAAACTGTCTCATAGCATTCTCCCCACTCACTCCCAGCACACACTCCTCCCAAACTGTCTCATAGCATTCTCCCCACTCACTCCCAGCACACACTCCTCCCAAACTGTCTCATAGCATTCTCCCCACTCACTCCCAGCACACACTCCTCCCAAACTGTCTCATAACATTCTCCCCACTCACTCCCAGCACACACTCCTCCCAAACTGTCTCATAACATTCTCCCCACTCACTCCCAGCACACACTCCTCCCAAACTGTCTCATAACATTCTCCCCACTCACTCCCAGCACACACTCCTCCCAAACTGTCTCATAACATTCTCCCCACTCACTCCCAGCACACACTCCTCCCAAACTGTCTCATAGCATTCTCCCCACTCACTCCCAGCACACACTCCTCCCAAACTGTCTCATAGCATTCTCCCCACTCACTCCCAGCACACACTCCTCCCAAACTGTCTCATAGCATTCTCCCCACTCACTCCCAGCACACACTCCTCCCAAACTGTCTCATAGCATTCTCCCCACTCACTCCCAGCACACACTCCTCCCAAACTGTCTCATAGCATTCTCCCCACTCACTCCCAGCACACACTCCTCCCCCCGTACGTACTGCTGACCCACACACTCCCGCCCCCAGGTAACAACCACTAGCGCCCGCACTCTTCTCTCATACACTACCCACCTGCATACTCTCTAACTCCCACTATGCCTCACCAGCCACATACTCCCTCTCACACAGTAATTTGGGCGGGACTAGTTCTAATGAAACCTCAAAACATATTTGAAAAGAAAATGTTAACTTTACATAACTGGTTACCTCCGAAATCGTGTTATCGCCATTACATCCGTGTTTATGAGCGAAACCATGACAACCGCAGATATTATGAAAGCGGGAATGATGCGCACCAGCCAATTCTGCTGTTATAGTAAGTTTATTTTCTGTGAAAATTTCCTACACGTTTTAAACAAAAATTAATTGAACACAACTCCATTTCATGTCAGCAAAAGCGCATCGTATGGTGGGGCTGCGCCCAAGCCCAGCAAACCAAGTAGTTCATTAAGATGTTGTGTTCAGGCTGAAATGAAGAGACAGATATTTAAATGGACGTTTTTTGTGAAGGTGAAACAAGAACCAGACGATCCTTCGAAATCAAAAATAATTTTTAACAAATAATGAACAAACTTTGGTTTTGGAAACTCGAAATCATGTCAGTGTAAACAAAAGCAACGGTATATTGACAATCAGCTGCTTGCCTCTATTGTCCACCTGTTGCCAAATTCAGCTATGATTTGGGACACTATACTGGAGTCCTGTCCCATACCAGGAAAATTAGAACTTATCTTTTACGAAGTTCTCTTTGATAATACGAATACTTTATTGATCAACCTCGTATAATAAAAGCTTTTATTACCGTCCCCTTCCAGAAAGGCTGTCGTCCCCCCCCCCTATTTATTGACATGATAGTGATTGGATAAAATAAACTGAAAATGATTTCTCTAAAACTTGGCAACAAATCCAAGATTACAAGCGGCTTATAAACACTTGTATGTCGTCACCAGGAACACTGTCGCCAGAGTGAAAGAGAGAAAAAAATTGAGACGGGCGCGATCGACTTTCGCCTTAAAGGAGATTGCAGCGGTGGGAGGAATCGATATGTGGGAGGAAGGAGGGAGCGGCAGAGGAAGAGAGGGATAGAGAAATAGAGAGAAAGGCTGAGTGAGAGATGGGGGTGTGGCTGGTGGAAATTAAAGTTCTCTCTGACTAAAAGAGAAAATTGACAACGGAAAGGACGAGGTGAACTGCACCATGGTATGAGAAGGAAACGTAAAATATAATGTAAGGCTAAGAGGGGACAGAGGAATGACAGGAGGATTAGAGGGAGGGGTGGGGAGGATGAGGGGAGAGGCTGAGCAAGCTTTGGGGAAGAAGGTGATCGTACTGGGGAGCGGGTGAATAGGACAAGGTGACACAAGGCAAGAGGTAAAAAACCAAGAGAATTAGGATGAGGGAGTTTGATGCATGTGTGTGAGTGATGACACCGGAAGACGAATGTGGAAGCAATTGTAAATAAGGCGACAGGTGGGTGAGTGATTGGGAAAAAATTGAACTTGTTTGAGGTGTTGAAATAATTTGTGTGGGAGGGGGGGGCTTAATTTGGGGGGGGGGTCATGGAGTTAGTTCAGAAATATTCATGAAGGGAGAATGATGTAATAGGACTGGAGGAGGATAACTAATGGTCTGAAAGGGAAACGAAAGTGGGATATGAGATGAAGATGGGGGTCGTAATGAGAGTGGGAAGGTAAGGACAACAAAGTATCATGTAAGATAAATCTAATACGTGTGTCCTTAAAAAGAGGTCGGAAGATAGGATCGTATTGAACGCGTTAGACTGTAGCATGGCCACAAGTAATATAAAGGAAACCCTTGTCGTAGAGCAGTGCTTCTCAAAGTGGTGGTCCGCGGACCGGTGCCGGTCCGTGGGCCACCCACCGCCGGTCCGCAGAAGTTCTAAAAAGAGGACAGAAAAATTGTCAATGCTGGAAAAGTAGTGCACCGGTCCCTGGTGCAAGGGAAAAAATTCCTGCCGGTCCGCCATACTAAAAAGTTTGAAAAGCACTGTCCTAGAGGAAGTAAGTTGAAATGGCAGCGAGAGGAGATTGGAGGTTTCAGGTAAATGACAATAAGGATGGACAGTTGCAGAAAGCAAGAACTGACAGAGGTGAGACAGGATTTACAGGGGGAGAAATAGCATTTGCAGAGACGAAAGTGGATTGACAGAGGGCAGCACGAATTGACAGGGAAGAAAGGGGATTGACAGAGGCCAGCCTGGATTGAGAGGGAAGAAGAGTGGATTGACAGAGGTCAGTACGAATTGTCAGGGAAGAAAGGGGATGCACGCATTGACAGGGAAGAAAGGGGATTGATAGAGGGCAGCACGAATCGACAGTGAAGAAATTGGATTGACACAGGGCAGCAAGAATTGACAACGAAGAAAGGGGATTTACTGAGGAGAGGAAATGGATTGTCGGATAGGAGGAGGGGAGAAATTTAAACAGTAAATAATAAAAGCGAATCAAAGTTAAAGCCATGCCTTATAATTATTTTATTTACCGCACATACGGGCCAAGATGACAGTCACGTCTTGAATGGATTTCTCCGGTGACAAACATTTCGTGTCCTGTGATGGATGTCTTGTTTTCAAACAAGTCTGTCGCCTGCTGGTTACTTTGATAATGAAGCCATTCATCAATCGGCTGCCAGTCTCTGGGATCAAGGTTTGTTTTAATTGCCATTTGACCCTCGGGCAGCGGAAAATCCCTTCGCTTTATTGTGTTGGTTCAAATCGGTCGTCTAAATAGTGGAGACTAGATAAAAAATATAAAGAGAAATTATTATAATTCTTTTTTTTTAATTTAATTCACTTTATTGTCGCCAAAGAAGATATTTTAAATAAAGATATAGACTTTCTTTCAATTGAAAATTGAATCATTGCTGACAAGATACAATGAATGATTTTGTTAGGTGCTATAGAACTTTAAATAGGGGAAATATATTTTTAATTCGATCCTTAGATGTTTCGATGCGTCAGACGATATGTTTGACTGTTTGAGAGTACGGTATGATCCACAGAAGCAGTTGATATGAGACGATGCTGAGAATGGTGGATGTAGGATACGATGTTTCGTTGTTGTTTTTTAAAATTATCAACAACAAAAAATCGATATTAAAATAAAGAAAAAAATGTCGAGCCGGCCCAATTACCTGATGATTATGACATGTGACTTTTTCTTAACGTTTTTCAACTTGAGGAAAATAGTGTGTGTGTGTGTTTTCTCGATCCTGTATAATACACCGTCCAGATCTCCAGCCATGGTTTTGGCAAACCAACAAGAATTCCAGGAAGGGCTTACCCGGTAGGTGGCGTGCGTGAAATTATAGTGACGCTGATTGGACGCTAAGATTGGCGCGCTGCTAATCGCTAGGACGATGCCCGGCAAGGGGGATAGGTAATCAGATTTCAGCCCTTACCAAGAAAGCTGTCTGACTGAGAAGCGCGTGTTTAGTCGCCATTGACTTCCTTTTAAAGAGATCGTCTGCTCGAGGATATGTCTGGGGCGTCTGTGACATACTCCTGTCAAACGCGTACCTCGCATTGGGCCCAAATTAACTCGACGGCTACTGGCGGCAGTCACTTGGTCAATCCCTTACCGCCACCTTCATACGTAGAAAGTTAATCCGGCAGACAGGGAATGTCGGGTTTCATTTTCTTTTTGGAAAAAAAAACAACAAACATCTGATCAGCTTCCCGTGGTTCTTTCCGAAACATTAGAATGGCAATTATTTAATTCCTAGGTACATGGATTTCATCGTATGACGTTAATGTTTTATTAATTATTTTTTTTAACGTGGTTAGTACTTAATGTTTCCAGGTTAGAATTTGTTGCGTGCATCGTATATTTTGATAGATTATAAGATGACATCGGAAATACAATAATATCGATGTTAAATATTGTGAAGACAGAAATCTTCTCTCAAAGTTACAGTATTTGTGATGGGACTTTACACTAGTTTATTAAAGTTTTATGACCGCGGCAAGCACAGATTTTCTGCTCTTAAATTAATGGAGAATTGGGTCAAAGTTAACAAGAAAACTTTGACCTTTAAATAATTTATCATTAAATTTTAGACGTGAAGTTCATAGATAAGTTTAAAAAGTATGAGATTTTATTGCTGAAACGTTGAAATTTTATTTGGTGAAACGTGATTTAATGGAGAAATGTGGAAAATTTGACATTTTGTTGGTAAAGAGGATTTTGTGAAATGGTGCCAGTTTAGCGGTGACATTTTGATATTGATTTTATTGGTGAAAATTTGCAATTTAACTGACGAGGTGTTGGACTTATTAATTATTTGCTAATGAAAACATCTTCAAACTGACTTTGTCTTGACGCGTAATTTTATCCCCACACCGTGGCCGTGTCAGGGCATTAATCTCAAGGTCACGTCTGCCATCTGCCTGTATCTACTGAAAGGTGACAGAATTATATCAACCCGATGTGTCTTCAGACCTGGAGTCGGGGAGAGCAAGGAGATAGGGCACATAAATCAATGATGTAGTCCTGGAAGACCGTACGAACAAAAAAAATAGTTCCGGAGATTGCTTTAGTGGTAGTAACTAGTACTTTTCACGCCGCACCGGGACGGACTCAAAATGTAGAGCGTTAGGCAGCCACTCAAGCGTCGGGTTGAGGAGAGCAGACGAAATGAATTTATTGGTTGAAAAATTGGATCACTGGAAGAAATTCCTCATATATCGATCGGCCCGTGAGTTAGGCCTAGACTGGTCCGGTTGTTGAACAAAACCAAAGGATGGACCCGGGGCTGGTCAGACGGCTGGGGTTGCGGGAGGGGGAAGGCTTATGCTGCTTCAGTCACATTTTCAAATTTTGTTTTTCATTTTTGGTATTTTAGCGACGGCGCCGTTATCTATTTAAGACATTCAAAGAAACGCGCACCAAATAGATGACTGAATGAGAAGTTCCGAGGTTAGATAAGTCAATGACTGGGGTAACAAACTAAAAAAAATTTTTAAAAAAGGGGGGGAGGGGTATATTAATTTGAATTAAACGTCATGGGTTGTGGGTGGTACATTTGGATTATCTTGGTCATGATGGACAAGCTCATTAAAAGAAGTAACAAGTCAAATTAATTATTTGTTTTGTATCCTTAGATCTGTGGTCGAGCTGGTTAGGTGGTGCCCGACTTGTTTAAGGGACCATGGTTAGATTTAGAACAAGTGAGGCGAGTTAAGTCATGCGTTACCAATCTTTCCGCTTGTTTGGATGTCTGAATAAGAAAAGTTTTAATATATGAGGTTAAAATTGATGTGTCAATTTACGTTCACGGGGACCGTTGATATTATGGAAAATTGTTGGTGTCCGTTGGCCCAATCTATGAAAATAGACTTGTTATCAGCCTTACTTCATATGTTGTTAGTACATGTCATTTGTAATATTTATTTATAAACGTTTGTTTTTAACAGTTTTTGGCATCTTCTTAACGTATATTTATTTTTTTTAATCTTCAAATACCTATTGTGGAGTAAGTTAATGCAGTTGCATGGTGTGTTGTGAGAATCTGGAGCTTTGGAACAAGTTTATATGTGAAATCGCAAATAGAGTGATTTGATTTGCTCATGTGTGTTTGGTACTGGGAACTTAAGGTGTTCGGGACTGGAAAAATAGAGTGTCTGGGACTTGGAAATTAGTGTATCCGAGACTGTGAAGTTACTGTGTCGGGCACTGGGAAATTAGTGTGTTTGGGACTGGGAAATTAGTGTGTTTGGGACTGGGAAATTAAGGTGTTCGAGACTGGGAAATTAGAGTGTCTGGGACTTGGAAATTAGTGTGTTCGGGATTGGGAAATTAAGGTTTTCGGGACTTGGAAATTAGTGTATCCGGGACTGGGAAATTAGTGTGTCCGGACTTGAGAAATTAGTGTGTCCGTGACTGGGAAATTAGTGTGTCGGGGACTGGGAAATTAGTGTATCTTGGACTGAGAAATTAGTGTGTCCGGGACTGGGCTGGAAGTGTGTCCATAGAATGTTCTCACGCGCTGAGTCCTTCCATCTGCTTAGAAGTAACAGAATTACATCCTGTAACCCAACGACTCTCACCCAAGCAGATGTTTAGTAACTTTTCTATATAGTTATTCATTTCAAAAGTCCATACGCTGTCAAAGATAGTACATTATGATCGATACAAATAAATCCAGGGATCTAAATAGACGGCCAAAATGGAGGAAGCGAGGAGAAGAAAAAGGAGGCTATTATCGATCGCTGAGGTTTTTGTGATTAGGTTATTACGAAAGTGTAATGTAAAAAAAAAGGGGGGGGGGTTATTCACCAAAATTGTCTCCCCGCTGTTTCTTTAAATTAAAAAATAAATAATGCAAGTATGGGCGATCATATTTTGGTCAATCTTGGCTTGCTCTGTAAAAAAATATTTTAGGGGAGGTAGATTAGGCAGAGTAAAAATGGGCCGTGTTGAGGTCTTGCTGTTGAAGTATCTTTTGTTCAGTGAGCTGAAAACTTAGCATGAAATTATCATCTGTAGAGACTTTGATCAGATTTGCTAGTTCCTCGCATGGACAGAATTTTAAAAAAAAGAAGAAGAAGAAGAAATAATAAAAGAAATGCTTTAATGAAGTAACCAAAAACTGAAAAAGAATATAACCGGGTCTTCTAAAACCAGATATGGTTATCGTAAACCAAAACGCTGTCGTTAATGAAGAGGCAGGCGAGCGGCGTGCGGCTCTTATGATGTAAAGGTGTAGCTCTTTCGTTCCATGCGCAAATATAAATTTATAATTTTTTAATTTTATGTTCAAAACTCATGTTAGAGGCTCTTTAAAAACTGAAAAATGTTGTAAATTGTAACTTTTAGACTCTTCCGCTTCATTAGGTTGCCGACCCCTGTCTTAGTTCTGATAAGTCCTGCTCTACAGAAGATTATTGCGTCCTACGCTTATCCATGGTTTATGTCTAGTCTTACGTTTCTGTTAGTGTTTTAAACGTTGATAGAATATGTTGATTTTCCTGGTTTCCTCAGGCAACCCATTCCATTTCCGAATTCCAGACGGGATAAACGAGAATATGCATGTGTCAGTTCTTTCATGCAGAATGAGAGAAGTTTTTTTTATCCCCATGTCCAGTGTCTTTTTTTTCTAGCAGAACGCTCCTGTTACGGCGTTCCGTCATCTTTTTCCACAGAATGGTCTTACTGCATTTTTAGGTTGTATTAAACATGCGAACCGGTACCTTTTGTAGAACATTTTTTTAAAAACCCCGTAAAAACCAAAGATTTTGGCTGTAAATCATTTATATTTGAGACCTAAATAAAAGTATTGATTATGTTCAATATAATACGCACCGCGCGATCAATATAATTAAGCAACGCGCGACAGACTAACATAAACATTTACATGTTACCCAGAGAAAATCTAGAAATTCATTGATTTAATTACAGTACATTCAATCGATGTGAAATTTTGATACATCATTTTTATCGTCGCCACGAGTCTGCCTGCAAAATGTCAGCTCGATAGGATACGGGGAAGTGTGTTAAAAATCGATCTAAAGTTTTTTGCGGAAAGCAATCAAGCAGACGCCACGAGTTAATATAAAGGATTTTAAAAAGCACTGCCTATGTCTATCTGAGGGTTGTATTATAACATACAGTAGATGGTTTGAGAAAGTGGTATTTTTTGTTATGAGACTAAATATCTTGTATGTGGTTCTCATCGACTGTATGTTGAGATACATAAAAGCGTGTGTATTTCGTTAAAGTATAAAATGGTCAGTCACCGGGCAATAAAGTCAGCTGCTTTAGAATCATTGAAATTGACAAAGTTTGGCAAAATTGACACCCAGGGCCTTTTCCATTAGCCCCATTTTTGAACGGTCATTGATTAGCCTCCTAGTCTATCCGCGGACATCCATCTTTAGTCATAAGTTGGGCCTCGGTGTATTCCCGACGGAACCCAAATAACACGCGCTAACCCATCAAAATAAAATCTTTTCTCCTCCAAAACGCTCTTCCTTGCACTGCACAGTTTTAATAATCCGGGAAATCCTCATGGCTCGAATTGCGTTTCTTCAATCCTGCACAATCTCAAGGGCATATCTGTTTCAAGTTCTTTTACATCTTATAAATATTTCGTTGGTAGCTCTAGTATCGAATTTTAACTGCTTGCCTCAAAGCGCTAAGGGAGAAAGGAGAAAGAAAGAAAAAGGTTGACAGTGACAGGCAGCGAGCTTCTTGCGTAACATATGAATTCCATTAAACTAAATAGAAGGATTTTCTTCATTTTTCCCCTTCTCTTTTTGGAGAGATGGCTGTTATTGGGTGTTGTTTTAGTATGGATGGAATAATAAAATGTGTTTTATAACCTAGCCCGGGGGTGGGGTGGGGGTGGAGGTTCATTTTGAAAATTTAAACCTCTGTTGAACAGCAAAAGTTAATGTGAGTTCAGCTCTGCCAGACAGTATTAAGGGAACATCCGGGCGATCATAAATACGGATAACTTCATCTATAGTGGCTCTCTGGACTCAAGGTCAACCATGTTCATATGGGCGTCATCAATAATAGGCTAGACGAGCAAAATAAAAATTTTAACAATTTAGAATGAATTAAGATTCGCAGAAAGTGGTTTAGATAGATATTTGTTGAGTTAAGATACTTTAGTTAATGGGAATTTCCCACTTTACCGCATTTTTTTCATAATAACATTTACCGACATCTGACTAGTGCTACAAAGAAGATGACTGCGTTTTTTTAATGGACTCTGTAACCTCAGTCCACCATTTTATTTTTCTGTTTTAGTAAAAATTACGCGTCCAATCAAAACGATTTTTACATTTTAACTTATTTATGGTTATTGTAAGTGTAGCTTTTTCGCTGTAATGTAAAGACTATTAGTTATTATTTTTATTTTTATTTTTAGAACATGGCAGAGTTGAGCTGATGATTTTATTTTTTTTAAAAGAAAGCTTGTCGCTAGAATCAGATCGTGTTGTCACAGAAGACATCAGAGGGGGCGGGTGGGTGTATTATAAGGAACTGAATCAGTCCACGATGTCTATGAATCATTTAAGTGGATAAATTTCACAGAGTTATCTAACCTTTAACGTTGGTTGATGAATTTTTAATTTTTAATTATTTTTTTAATCAAGCAAAATGGCAGCTGTAAAAAAAAATAACTTGAGCTCATGTTACACGTTCTAGCACGAGGATGACGTTTAAAAAATGTTGAAAACGCTCAAAGAAAATTGTAGCAATCGAGACCATCGTTCCCTTGGGTACAGAGGATTCTGCAGCAAACTACAACATCACCCGTCCCCAAAAATGTGGGGACAACAGTAAGTGATAGCAGTAAGTGATAGCAGTAAGTGATAGCAGTAAGTGATAGCAGTAAGTGATAGCAGTAAGTGATAGCGGTTAAAATGAGAGGACATGAGAGAGACAGACTTGAAGTTAAATCATTGGAGGCTGACTATGTGATTTAGACCATTAGAGACAGACTATAGGAGTTGGATCATTAGAGACAGACTATAGGAGTTGGATCATTATAGCCAGTATGGCATCTGTCCGTCTACGAAAGACGATAGATTTATCTTTATTATCTGCTGCTCTTGGTGTGGCTGATGAGATCAATCCTTGAGTGGCAGTCTCTTCTGCATGACACACACACGAAAGCAGTGGGGCAGTGTTTCCTGGCCTTTCTCCTCGCTCTTTTCCCGACTGCTTCTGTCCTAGTTTGCTCCTCTGCTCTTAGTGATCCTTCTTTCACTATAGCCTGCCACATGGACCTATCCTCTGCCAGGTTTTCCCAGTTTTGTATATCAATGTTGGCTACTTTCATGTCTCTCTTGCATATGTCCACGTATCTGAGACATGGCCGACCAACCGACCTTTTCCCTGTCGCCAGCTCGCTGTAGAGCACATCCTTGGGTATGCGACCACTTTGCATCCTCTTGACGTGTCCAAGTCAACGGAGGCGTCTTTGGCTTAATATTGCTGCAATACTACTCATGCTTGCTTGAGCCAGGACCTCTGTGTTGGGGACTTTCTCTTGCCATTTGATGTCTAGGATGCGGCGCAGGCATCTGAGGTGGAAGCTATTGAGCCTTCTTTCATGCCTGGTATAGGTGGTCCAAGACTCGCATCCATAGAGGAGTGTGCTCAGTACTCAGGCCTGGTATACCTGCAGCTTAGTCCTTGCTGTGAGTTTGGCATTGGACCAGACTCTTTTGTACAGTCTAGCCATAACAGTTGCTGCCTTCCCTATCCTACTACTTATCTCATCTTCCAGTGAGAGGGTGCTCGAGATGTTTGATCCCAGATAAGTAAAACTGTCAACAGCATCCATGTTGCAGTCGTCAATGGTGATAGTCGGGAGAGAGGCATGCAGCATCCTGTGCCATAATGTTGGTTTTCTTTATACTTATGGTCAGGCCAAACTCTTTGCAGGCAGCGGAGAAGCTGGATACAAGGTTCTGCAGGCCGTCTGCTGTGTGGGATATTAAGGCGGCATCGTCTGCAAATAAGAGCTCACGCAGCAAAATCTTCCTTATTTTGGTCTTGGCTTTAAGTCGGGCAATATTGAATAATCTCCCGTCAGCTCTGGTGTGTATGTATATCCCCTCGCTGTTGTTCTTGAAGGCATACTGGAGTAAGATGGAAAAGAATATTGCGAATAGAGTAGGTGCCAACACGCAGCCTTGCTTTACTCCACTACTTACTGGGAAAGCCTCGGAGGTGGCACCGTTATAGCACACTGTGCCCTGCATGTTTTCGTGGAATTGCTTGATGATGTTAAGCAGATGTGTAGGGCAGCCTATTTTTACTAAGATCTGGAAAAGGCCGCTTCTGCTGACAAGATCAAAAGCTTTAGTTAGGTCGACGAACGCGATGTATAGAGGCATATGTTGCTCCCTGCATTTCTCCTGCAGCTGGCGCAGAGAGAAGATCATGTCTATGGTTGATCTTCCGGCTCGAAAGCCGCACTGCGATTCTGGGAGTACACGCGATGCTAGGGTCTGCAGGCGTGTCAATGCAACTCGGGCGAAGGCCTTTCCAACTATACTGAGGAGAGAGATTCCACGATAGTTTTTGCAGTCACTCTTGTCTCCTTTATTTTTATACAGTGTAACGATGTTGGCATCTTTTAACTCCTGTGGTATCTGCCCCTGTTCCCAGCACAGAGTGAGGAGGTCATGCAAAGGCTGTAAAAGTATTTCTTTTCCACATTTGAGAACTTCTGGTGGAATTCCATCATTACCAGGGGCTTTCCCGCAGGCTAGGCAATCTATGGCTCTACTTAGCTCGACCGTTGTGGGTAGGCTATCGAGCTCTTCCATGACCGGCAGGTCTGGGATATCGTCCAGGGCAGCAGTTGAGACATGGTTTATAGTTGCGTACAATTCCAGGTAGTGCTCGATCCAAGAAAATCAAGAAAATTATAGCCAGTAAACAGGAGTTAAACCAATGATTAAAGATTATGGTAGACACATTTAGAGGCAGGTCTTTGGGGGACGAATCATATGATAGATTCAATGGAGATTTTTTCAGGATTTTTATTTTTGGACGGGTGATGGGGGGGCGCAAACAATATTTATTAAAGAGTAGGGGCGGGGGTGGGGGATGGGGCACAGTGGCGTCACTAGGGGGGGCCGCCCCGGGTGACACCCATCAGGGGGTCACACCCGAGCCTAAAATTTTACTGTGTACGATTTTATGTCAGAAAACAAAAGATGACAAATTTATTAATCTAGAAAGAAATTAAGAAATACAATGAAATACGTTAAACGTGAAAATTCTTATTTAAAAAAATATCAGTTAACTTGCAATAATAAAACAGTCCCAACACACGAACAACATTAAAGCGAATTAGGAAAAAAAAGAAAAGAAATAGTCGCAGCAGAGAGATCTTTAAAAAAGGCTGGAATGAAAGAGGCAGTGTCTTCTGTTTTAAAAGATATAAAGCCATTTGGGCTTGGACACACTGACAGCATGAACGAATCCCACCTCACGACTTCCTCCACCACAGTGGGGTGGGGGGGGGGAATACGATTTTTATCACCACAAAAAAAAATATCAAAAGATGGGTTTTCTTTGTTGATGTTTTGCTTGAGGAAAATTATGATTTCAATGTCTTTGAGTTAATATTTTTAATATATATTTATTAAAGGCGTGAAAGCATAGATATGCATGTTTATATACAGGTAGTCCACCGGTTACGACGGTCCCATCCCGACTTACGCTGTTTATTGCTTACGAACGCGCCCCCGTAAAGAATAGTATTACGTGTTATTCCGTATTATAAAAAAACAATTTACATGAGCTAACGAATTCTTTTCTCTATTTGAAATAACAAACATTATTGAAAAATGTGTATGATTATTATTTCAACCTACAACTTTCGTTTGCGAATTTTTCAAATGGCGAAGTTTTCAATCAAGTCAATAAAGCTGAGTAAGCTTACAAGTTCCTTTTCAATGCTCAATAGAGAGAGCATTTTCAGCCTTTTCCGTACCATGCAAATTCTAACTCATTGTATATTCTTTTCAACTTTGAAAAGGATCGCTCTCAGCTGCAGTTTGATGTCATCATTGAAAGATAGATGCGTAGTGCGATGTGTACATTTGTAAAGGACTGTGTGAAATATAGCTCATTCAAAAGCAGCAACATTTTTAGCTCTGTGCAAGTTTTTTGAGTTTCGCTTTGTGCTAATTCCTTTTCCTTACCCTGAGCATGGGGCTGGACAATAACTTTTTTAAGAGTTCTGAAAATTGGACTAATTCTGAAGGTAAGCATTCTTCGAAATCACTCATGAACCTACATGTGGAAGAAAATCAGAAGCCCCGAGCCTAGTGCTCTTTATGGGTCTTCCCGGAAGACCCCCTTAGCCATCTGGCCACCAAAGGGACGTAACAGCTGAGGAACCCCCCCCAAAAGCGGTCGCTTCTGAAGCGGCCACCTGGGCATCCAGGACATACAGTCGAAGATGCCTCCCACTAAGTTGCCCTCACAAGGAGGTGGTGGAATTTCCTACTACGACCCGCTACCACTTTGGCGCCATCCCGGCAAAGTACACGGGTCTCCATGGTTAGGACCGCCGCAGACCGGGGGATCATCAAAGACCTACCTAGGGTGCAACCCCCACTGGAAGGTTTCCTCAGAGCTGGCGTCCAATGCGTTCTTCGCGGCACTTTTTGCTAATCCGTACTGGCGCTCCTGGCCCTAAACCGGCACCGCTCGATGGCGTTGCTAGTAAATTGAGGGGACGAAACGGTTGCTTCGGATTTACCCGACCCCTTCTTCGAAATCACTTGACTTGTCTTCCATTAACTTGGCTGCTGCCCATCGGGTGGCGAAAGTGCTGAGCTCAGTTAGGTTTGTGAGAAAGCCAAATTTCTCATGGATGTATTTATATGCACCTAAACAATGTTGTAGGCCTTAAGAGAGTTTGTCAATGATTACCAGATATACCTCAATCTTGAATTTTTTTCTCCAGGAGAATACTGTTTTGTTGATGTCCCTTTATCAAACTGACGCTTTCTTTTTTGTTTGATAGTATTGAAGATTGTTTACACTGTTTTTACCACGGACTTTTCCTTTCCTTTGTCTTCATAGGAGTTGTTCAATTTCCTTTAGAAATCCTTCTTCTTCAAGTCCGCAGTCACGTGGCTGATTTTCATTCGTTGCTAATTCTTCCAGTGCTGCGATATTCGCATGGTATAAGTTATTAACAGACCTTACAGCATAATGTCAGGCTGACCATCTTGTGTCAGACAAGGCTTTGTTAGCATGTATCAATTTTCATATGTTTTTGAAGTACCTGTCAACGATGAGTAGATGCAACAAGTCGGGTATAAAGATTTTGCAGAAGACAACCTGCTGCTCTATTCCCAACCAAATTAAAGGAATGAGCTGTGCACGGCACATAATGAGCTACCATGAACTTCTCACTAAGAATAGCCTGTTTTCCGTTATTCTTCCTATTCATTTGCAGCATTGCCGTATGACTGTCCAAGGCATTTTCAGGGATTCGTACAAACATAATGGCCTGCATCTTTATTATACACTATAATTCATAAAAATTTTGGGGGCCCTTAAATTATTGGGAGCTTTAGCCCGTTCAGCACCCCCCCCCCTTTTAATCCGCCATAGGGGGGGAGGGTCCACGCATCTGTGACGATGTGGTACGAGGAGGGGGGTGTTTAAGAAATGTGACGTCACATCAAAAACGCGAAACTTTAAATAAAAGTTTCACTTAAATATTTGATTGTTTACAATTTATTTAATTACGTTTTCAATGACTTCACGCGTGTTACGATATTACAGTGCAGACTTAGGGACCGTCCATAAATGACGTCACGCACCTAGGGGGGTCACACTTTTGTGACGAGGGGGGGGGGCGTGTAGAAATGTGACGTCACATCAAAAGGGTAACTTTAAATAAAATTTCCACTTAAATATTTGGTCGCTTACAATTTATTTAATGACTTTTTTTCTCTCTCTTTTTTTTTATAAAATAAAAATCAGTGCTTCTCAATGTGCCGGTCGGTAGGCCATCAGACGCTGGTTAGCGTAAGCTATCAAGACACGAACATTAAATCTAATTATAATCCTTAAGTTTGAGAATCCACAAGATAACATATGAAATTGTTACACTGCGTCGTTTGATGTTGACATCAAAGCATTTGTGATGTAACCGAAGCTCCGTTTGGTTCTCTCATGGCAGGAGTCGTCGATATTTTTTGGGCCAAAATATACAAGTTTATGTGTGCGTTACAACCCCAGACTCTAGGTCCTGCTCACATGACTCGGGGATTTGGGGGAGCGTCGTCAGGCCCCCCTCCCCCCCCCCGAAATTGCTGCTGGTGAGTTTTACAAGCATTGTAAGTGTCTAAAAATGATCTGAATAGGATTATGTGTAGATATTTTCAGTCAAAACGACACGGAATATCCTTTTTCTTTAAAAGGGGAAAAGGGGGGGGGAGGGAATCTATTTGAAAAATTAAAAACGTTTTAATTTTGATATAATTGTTCGATTGGTTTTTGGTCACACGCCCCTGGCCATTCTAGTCTTCTAGATCAGTGCTTCTCAAAGTGGTGGTCCGCGTACCGGTGCCGGTCCGTGGGCCAACCGCAGCCGGTCCGCAGGTGTTCTAAAGAAAAGCCCGAAAAAAATTGTCAGTGCAGGGAAAATAGTGCACCGGTTCCTGGTGCAATGGAAAAAATTCCCGCCGGTCCGCCATACTAAAAAGTTTGAAAAGCACTGTTCTAGATATAATGGTAAATGAGCCCATTTAAAATTAGTCAACTATTCATCAACTTTATTGAATGCATCAAATTCTTGACATCGCAATTCGAGAGGAGCAAAAAACAACTTTTCTTCTTAGCTCAGTTTTTAAGGCATTAATTTTAAATATCACAGAAAGGATACTTGTTACAGACAAGTAATGTGGATTAAGATTACTGTCACTCGAGTCAATATAAATTAAAGTAGAGTAGGTTTAGGTGTTTTCGTATAGTATGTAGGTAAGAAATCTACATAGTTGTCAAATTTTTTTTAAAATGCATTTCCTGGAAGGAACCGGTTCAATAATGGTCATATGTTCCAAGCGTACAGGTACACATGACCTATTTTAATATATCTAGTGGATTGTAGTGGATGTTATACGTCCCAAATGAGCCTGCATTATCCCCCAAGAATTCCCTTTTGACCCCAGATGAGGTTATTTATCTCTGTTCGCCGACCTCTTTCTTATGGGATGCCCGTCAGTCAATTGAGGGAATTTTTTTTAAAATAAAATTTAAAAATGTTATTTTTAACTAATTTTTTTTTCTAAACAAAGACGTTAACCGTGATGATTAGGCCTAATAGTCAATGTTTAATTTGTATGCATTAAAATAAAATATAATCTAACACAGTTGTTTTCTGAAGGCCGGTTAAACGTTTTTTAAAAATGCTTCACGTGGGTTACGAAAATTACACTGTAGATCTTCAATTAATAAATAATAAATACTTAAATGACAATAAAAGTGATTTGAAACATACTTATTTTCAAATAGAAAATAAGTGTGTGTTTTTTGTTTGTTTTGTTTTTGTTTTTTTTTGGGGGGGTCAAAGATTTGTGACGTATTTTTAGAGGGCGGGTCTAAGTTTTTGTGACGACGCGTGACGAGGGGGGGTAGGGGGTCAAATTTAAATGACAAAAAATAATTTGCAACATGCTAATTTTTATTGAGAAAATACGGCTTGGGGGAGGGGTGTCAAAGCTTTGTTACGTCAAATCGTAAAGAAGGGGTGAGGTCTAAGTTTTTGTGACAAAGTATGACGCTGCGGGAGGGTGGGGTAAAAATCAGCAACCTCGCGTGATGTCATTTATGGACGGACCCTTCAGTCGTGAAGGGTGACACCATGAGCTACCGCCCCGGATGACACCAACCCTAGTGATGCCTCTGGGGGGGGGCGCAAACAATATTTATTAAAGAGTTGGGGCGGGGGGTTCACATATATGTATTTTTTATTGAGACATTTTTTTAGGAATATCAAAACATGTTTAACTTTTTTTGTAAATGTGTTTTTTATTGTGTGTTTGATGTTTTTTTCATAACTCATAAATTGCCATGAACCATTATCTTTATACCAATCCTTGGATAAATTTTAGTTGTTTCCAAATGAGGTTCACTATGACTTTGTTTCTTTGGAAATGTATGATCTCGTCTTCCCTCCTCGTCTGTAACTACCTCAGAAACAACACTCCTTTCAATGATTCATTGAAGTCATAATATAAACACTAGCCTTCCGATGCTGCTATTGTTGGTTTAAAAATCCATACTGCGGGCAGCTCTGGCTATCTGGCTAATATTTCTTACTTTATTGCTAATTCCATCCCCTTCCATCCCTCATCCTGATTGATCACCGCCCCCCCCCAAGTCACATTCCTTAAGAAGACATATTGGAAAGATTCCCCAAATAAATCACCTGCCATACGGCCCGAGACACACAGAGAAAACACAGGGAATGATGACCATCAATATGACCGCCTCTCACAGGCACATGTTCTAAGATTTATGTCACACTGACCAACTCTACGTGTGTTTTTTTTCTTTGAGATTTACGTCATAGAAGATTGATTTATCGAAAAAGAAAGGATGAACGTGTGTTTAACCACGAATAAAAAAAACCCAAAAAAACGTCAAAACTTTTTAAAGATCACGTGTTTTTTTAATTGTAGGAAAATAAAATTGGCTACCATTCTGAGAGTTTTGAAAAGTGTTTGACAAGTCAACGAACTTTGCTGCTTAAGTAACTATATCAAAAAATAAATAAATTTAATTTTAAAAAAACACGTGGATTTTCAATTTCAAGACTGTTAAGTGAAATTTTCGTGTTGCAACAAAGTGTGAAATTTTGACAGGGAGGAAAAGGAGTTAATATATTATGTAACGCATTACCCGACCCCCTCAAAAGAAATCCAACCTGGCATCCAAACTCTGACAAATATCTGCTAACAGCGAATCACATCAACAGGACCATTATTCAGTCACATACACATGGACATACAACCAAAGCACAAAGCAGCAGCCCCTAGTTCTCACGGAAAGGCAATGAAAACGAAATCAAACTAACGGCCACAATGCGGGCGCCTGATCAAACAATCAGCCGTCTAAGACTAGATCGTGTTCATTAGTGAAGCTATCCCGTCAGGCCTCTCATAAAAAGTCCCGGCACACGCCATCTTAACGTCACTCAACTCCTTGGTTGAAAGGTTCGTGTGTGTGTGGGGAGGGGGGGGGGAGGTAGTTCCGGGGTCTGAAACTTGAAGTGGTTCAGTGGCCACCAAAAGTTTGTTTGATAAACATCCAATGTTGCTTATACGATTACTGACTTCAGCAATTTAAAAAAAAACAAAAAAAAACTCTTTTTAAAAACATATTTTTTAATTTTTTAAAAACCAACCTGCACACTTTGTAAATTTTCATGTCAGGGGTCTCAGACTCGGGTGAAGACATGTGCTGTTTTATCATTTAAGAGATGTGTCGAGGGCCACATACACCTGTACCCCCAGCAACTCGACCTTAGTAAACGAAAAACATCTTAACTCATTTTACTATTTATCACTGATGATATAGAATGATGGTTTCTTAACTACAGCTGTCTTTACTTGACTGAATGAGATTTTATTTTAATAATAATGTATAGGAAATTAACGATAGAATTTCCTCTGTAAAAGTACTATCTGTCTGAATTGTTTTGTATGCTTACTGGTGGGCCCCAAAAATCCACTTGTTGGGCCGCATGCGTCAATGCGGGCCGCGTGTTTCAGACCCCTGGTTTATGGGAATACCCCTACAACGGTAGATGCAGGGGCGGCCCATGAGTACGCACTCCTTACATTTTATAGTAAATGGGGAAAAAATAAGCTTGTTGAAGTTACATTTCCCGCCACAATTCTGAAGAAGTCGAAACTTGATCCCATGGATTTCTAAGATAATCGAACTGACATGTGATTCAGCCACGGAGCTCAGTGTTGTGATCTCACTTGTTCTAAATCTACATTGCTTATTAGTAGGGCTGCGGAAATTATCGATTAATTTCTCGATTAATCGTTAAAAAAAAATTCCATTAAATATAGATTAAAATAATTTTAATCTATAAAATTCGATTAAAATTTAAGAAAATATTTATAATACTTTTTTAAAATTTTTAGTAATAAATAATTAATTATTAATAATTAACAATAATTTATTTATTTTTTTACGTACATCTCCCGCGTAATATTAAAAATTATTTTATTAATTGATGTAGACCCGCAGAAACTAAACAAAAATTGTGCACAGACAGGAACGAAAGCAAGTTCATAAAAACGTGGTAATAAAACAATATTAGTAAAACAAAGTTTTTGACTATAAATCTCTTATAAATGAGACATAACTAACAGTATTGAGTATGTTCAAACGCGACAAACATTTACAGACTGAATCTGTCTTAACTCCCCTTTGCTTTATAACCCCGGGGGGGGGGAGGTATGGTTACCGATCGCTGGACCGAGCTCAGCGTGACATGTAAAATGTAAACAAAATCACGCCGGTACATCGACGATGTTGCGTCAACGCGCGAACTGAACTGTCACGTGAAAAAATAAAACAATAACAAACCGTGAAGTTGAATTACATATGCCGTATAGAGATACACTAAAAATGTATTAGTTTAATTACGGTACGTTCGATCGATCTGAAATTTTGATACGATGCATTGTTAGGTGACACAAGTCTATGTGCCAAATTTCAGCTCGATGGCATCAAGGGAAGTGGGTCATTTGTGACTTTTGTTTTGCCGCCCGCCCAAGACAGAGACGGCGTTTAAGTTAAAATAAGGGATTTAATAAAACAAACCCGTAAAAACAAAGTTTTTGACTATAAATCCCTTATATATGAGACATAACTAAAAGTATTGATTATGTTCAAACGCGAAAAACATTTACAGACTCAATCTGTCTTAACTTCCCTTTGCTTTATAACCCATGTGGTGGGGGCGGGTGGGAGAGGGGAAATGTCTGGTCACCGATCGCTGGACCGAGCTCAGCGTGACACGTAAAATGTAAACAAAAGCACGCCGGTACACCTGGTTAAAACACGAGATGTGTTCAGCGATGGCTGGCGTGAAGTCAAGTGACCCGTCAAATGTAAACAATAGCGACTTCTACATATAGTTTTATATAGATAAACTAAAAATTCATTAATTTAATTACGGTACGTTCGATCGATCTGAAATTTTATACGATGCATTGTTAGGTGACACGGGTCAGTGGGCCAAATTTCAGCTCGATGGTTTCACGGGAAGTGGGTCATTTTTTTACTTTTGTTTTACCGCCCGCCTAGGACAGAGAGACAGAGACGGCGGTGAAGTTAATTTACAGACTGAGATTGCCTTAAATACCCTTTGTTGTAAAACGGAAAAAATTTTGGTCACGGATGGTTGACCTTAAACTCAGCGTGACTGCGTAAAATGTCAACAAAAGCTTGCCGCTACATATAGAGATAAACTAAAAATCCATTAATTTAATTACGGTTCATTCGATCGATCTCAAAATGTAATAGCTTTATCCTCCCCACAAGCCAAACCTACTGTGGTAATTTCAGCTCTCTAGCAAGTCAGAAAACGTGTTTACGAGCGTTTTGAAAAAGTTGACGACAGAACCGGATGCGTTGAATCCGGAATCCTTCACGAGTTAATAGGATAGGGGCCTCAAAAATCGTGTCAGTCAATTACTCCAGCATGAATAAAAATCCCCAGGAGGACCAACTTTAACTCATTCGGATACAAGAACCACTTCGTTGAATCCATTTCTGCAACCATTCTCACTTTATTTCCTTCTTCTGATTAAAAAAACAACTACCTTCAAGTGCTAGAAGCTTAGAAAACAAGCTAAACTACTTTTAAGAATCCCGTGCCGGAAAATACACAATTTATTTAAAAAATATTCAGATTTTCATGTTATTATTATTATTTATTAAATGTAACGAAGCATCTAAGCCGCACAACACATACAAAGGTAATAATGATATTATTAATAGTAATAAAATAATAATGATCTTGAACATTGATATTAAAACGTTCATCACTAATACCCCAACCCGTTGAAAATCCATATGTGGTCACTTCCGTCTGCTCCTTATGTTGTTTTTTTTTGTTTTTTTAATTTATGGTTTTGAGTTCTAAGTCTAAGTATTAAATGTTAACTTGGGGGAATTATTCAGTCAACTGAAAAAAAAATTACGAGAGTGGCGAACGAAAGAAATTATGCCCCACCTCAGGCGGCTCTTGGGCTTTTTCATAACATTTCACGTTTTTTTTTCAAAACTCAGCTATGCGGTTTAAGAAGCAGACGTGCGGTTTGAGAAGAATTCACTTCATGGTGAACGTCATTAAACCGACTAGCCTGAAA
The DNA here is from genome assembly GCA_944989445.1 of Ampullaceana balthica. Lineage (NCBI taxonomy): Eukaryota > Metazoa > Mollusca > Gastropoda > Lymnaeidae > Ampullaceana > Ampullaceana balthica. Next base: position 334,208 of record CALYLW010000251.1, read on the forward strand.
GATCAACACATGACGTCATTGCATAGGGTCTCATTGTCAAGAATACTCTCATCTCTAGATCGTGGTGTTATATGAAAACTGTCAGAGTTGAATAGAGACCGAGTCAACACAAACTAGGTCACTGCACCCCACTTCTTTCACAACCTCCCCAGAAACCAACTCGCAATCTCACACAACAACCATCTGCCTTGTATCTATTTTTAAACACTTCCGTTTCTACTCCCAGTTTGTTGCTTCCGGGATTTGACCAATCAAAAAATAGCAAACTGTAGAAGACATTTTTTTTAATGAAATGTGAATTTTATTTCAATGATTGAAAACTAAACCAGATATTTAAGGATTTATTTTTAAAGTTAAGACCCTGGCATATATATATATATATATATATATATATATATATATATATATATATATATATATAGGGGGTGTGGGGGGGCCGCCCCGGGTGACACCCATCGGAGGTGCCCAAGCCTAAAATTTACTGGGTAAGATTTTATGTCATAAAAAAAAAGAAGACACATTACTTTTTCATCTAGAAAGAAATTGAGGAATACAATGAAATACGTTTAAACCGAAAACTTATTAATAAAAATAAAATATCAGTTAACAGGCAATAATAAAACGTCTCCACAAACTACCATAAAACTAATTATGAAAAAAAAGGAAAGAAAAAGCCGCACCATTAAAAAAAGGCTGGACATAAAAGAAGCGATGACTTTTGTTTTAGAAGAAAATCCAACATACTGGGCTTTGACATACCGACACACGCAGTCAGCCTGTGAGACCAATCCCAACTCACTACTTCCTCAACGACAGTTTGAGGGGGGTGGGGGGTACGATTCTTCTTCAAAAAATAAATAGATATGTTTTCTTTGTTGTTGTTTTTTATTTATAGGAAAATAAGGGTATTTAACGTGTTTTAGTTATTTTTTTATAAAATATTATAATTATTAAACTTGCATATCTATGTTTAATGTAATGTACTCTAAGAAACATGATTTTCGTATTTTTCTTGAGTATAGGTACTTTTTAAAATAACATTTAATACTAAATTAACTTCACATAAAAACATTTCAGTCTTTTCGATTTCGTATGAAACTATTTTCACTGATAGATCGCGTGATGCGAACGTTCGGCAGCCGAAGTAAAGTTGATTTTGAACGACGCGATCAGAACCCGCACCTGCAGCGACGAATTTTTAACGTTGAAAACCGTCTGGTCTGAAACATTATAAAGCAAATTACTGAATATATAATCTATTAAATTCAAGTATTTTGTCTACAATTCATGATTCCACATTCTTGGAGCGGCAAAGGTAAGCCAGTTGAATCCTTTATTTAATATTTGTTAAAACAGGGAAAGATAGTGAGAATTTTCTCGAATCATTTTTGAGTCTAAATGCCACATCATAGTATACCTTTTCCTGGTTAAATAATTCATTTAATAATGATTGACTAATTTTGAAATGAAAGTTACAAAAGTAAGCCAAATGACACTTACATTTTGGACACGTTCAAAAGTTAGACGAATTTTAGAAAATTTAATGTTCTTTTTAAAGTATGACAGACAAAGACTTAAACTTTAAAAAAATGGCATTCAATTAATTATTATTTTTTTCAATTTAAGGCTTGTTTTACATTCGCCCCCTAGAATAACAATGTTCTAAGTTGAGTTTTTGACAAAAATGAGTTATTGCCGCTGTGATATTGCCCATGTTTCAATCTATCATAGCACAAATTGTGAAAGGTGTATCGTGAGACGATTTTGTAGGTAGTACAAAATAACAAGGTCCTAACTCAATATAGGTCTATCAAACATCACATAGAACATTATTCTAGGGGAGCGAATGTTGGGAACATTGTCCTTCTTTAAAAATATGTTGGCACATGTATGTCATTAAAGAGCGCACGATGAAAGTGAATGAATTTTTTTTAAAAACACAAACGAATCGTTTAATGAAAACAATAGATTTGAGCTTTATTATTAAACAAATACAAAGCTCAACGTTGCACCTGTTCAAGCCAAAAGCTTGATATCTGCCACTGAAAGAATTACTAAAGTCCATTCCAAGGTTGTCCACTTGTCCACTTCTATGATGAGTTGTCAGAGGAAGAGCTTTTATTAGAAATACCAAGGCTGAGAAGGTACCTGAAGGCAGCAGAGATCGATCTCAAAGAGGCTGAAGACTGGTCCGTACTTGACGTTTTGAAATTTGTAGCTGAATGGGACTTCATAGAATCCCTCCCCTATCTCACATTGAGTTTAGGATTATTTGTTACAATCTGTGTGTCTGTGGCTTCACGTGAAAGGAGTTTTTCAAAGCTAAAAGCTTATAAAAAATTATTGGCGATCTACAATGGGTGCAGTCAAGGCTTTCTAATCTTGACATGTTATCCATTGAGAGTGATTCGGCACAAGAAATAGATTTCGATGGCGTAATTAACAAGTTTTCAGTTTTAAAGTCCAGAAAATATAAATTCTGATTTTTAAATTTATTTAATAACATTGTATTTTGAATTATTGCATATTATTCTGATAGTTGCTGATTTTGCAAACCCAAAACAGAACGGTTACAACCTTACCTGATTTGAAGTTGTACTGTAATGGTTGGTAATATAATCTAATTTTGGTAATGTAATGTAATGTAATTGTTGTAAATTTTAATGGAACGCAATGTAGATGCAAGTTTGTGACGTCACGGTGTTTATATTAAATTTTAATTATTTTGTTAATAAAAAAAAATTTGTTCGAAAGTGTGACTCCCCTCCCCCTTAAGTCCGAGATTTGTGAAAGTTTGTGACGGGGGACGAGGGGGGTCAAAAATGGTCAAAAATAGCTTGACGTACTTTATGGACTGCCCCTTATATGTATGTTGTTATTTTTATTTAAAGCGCTGTGCGCTCAGTTTCTTACTAGGGTACAGCCCTATGTAAATTATCAATTTATTATTATTTTATTATTATCATTATTATTATTATTATTAATATTATCATTTTTATTGCACTATGTAAATAATCAAATTATTATTATTAAGGTTAAGATCTTTTATTCCCAACTTCCGGTACGTACTGTGTTTTTTTAACAACAAAATGTTGTTACTTTTTACACGTTTGCGCTACAGCACAACAAGCAAACACATCTCCTTATATTTTAAAAATCCATACTCCCCAGATGACGTCGAAAGTTAAGGTTTCAAGGAGAGACCAATTCAGAAATGGCACATGCCAAACTATTTAGGAGCTCTTTGACGTGCGCCAAGAGCTGAGGATTCCCGTAATTTCGTTCGAGGGTCAACATTTATCGATCGCGCATGTCCACTGACCCTCAAGCGGTGGTCGAGTGTTTGAACCCGACCCCCAGCATATTTAAACATGTGCTTATTTTAACGTCTTTCTCTCAGAGAAATGAAAAAGCCGACGCTAAAGAGGCGAACAAGAGTTCGAGTTTGGAAAAAAATATTTTAGAAGCTTTCGACAGGTTCGGATGAGAAATAACGATTTCGCGACAAAATTGACTAGTATTTCTGATCACATATTCTGGACCTACATTTTATAGATTTCTCGGCTGTCTTTTGTTCTCTCTCTCTACGCTTTGTCAATAGACGGAAAAAATGTTTTGTTTCACAATTCATCTTTCGACATTGATTTTGAATACACCAATGTTCTTATGTTGAAGTCTTGAGTTCAACGACATTGAACATCAATATAACATTTCCACTTTTGATATCACGAATTTTAGATGTTCCATTGGACAAACGTATGATGTTTCGATACATGTATAATTTATTAAAACTTGACATTTGACACATTTCAAATCTCACTAATATCTAAATTGCGCCGAGTATCACCGACATTTGTCATAAACAAACATGACATCAATCCCCCCACCCCCACTCCAACCCCAAATGGCCTGATAATAAATAAGTGATCGTGTGTAAAGTACAATTGAATCGAAGCAGAGTAACTCAAGTTATGAACACAAGCTGGGGTCTAACCGGTGGCTGAGGGGTGGCATTTTTTTAAAATGGTAATAAACAAGAGGACGAGATGGTGATGTAAATACAACGTGGCAATAGTGAGGAGCAGAAGGGTTGAACTATCCGTACGTGTAACATCCGTTTTGATGAAATACAATCCAAAGAAAGAACAATATTTTGTGATGGGTAAAGGTAAAATAAGTGTTAGCATCAGTCTTAATTTATTTTTTTTAAAGCAACAAAAAATATTGTTAGGTGGGGGTTGGGGGGGGGGTAAATAGTCCTGACTCTTGGCTTAAATAATCCTTAATGCATCCATGTTGAGTTTTGATATTTTAAAGAATTCATCTCATAACATTTCAATTCCATCATTAACATTGGTGTTTGTGGAATTAGCATAGAGAAAAAAATGGCGTGACGTGGAGAAATAAACGGAATACTGATTCTATCCTGATGTTTGTCTATAGCTGCAGTCTATCCTGATGTTTGTCTATAGCTGCAGTCTATCCTGATGTTTGTCTATAGCTGCAGTCTATCCTGATGTTTGTCTAGCTGCAGCTGCAGATGGTGTAAGGAAGAGGTGAGCCATCCTAAGTTACTTTAGCCCTGAAACAAACCGAAATAATGATACACACTTCAAATCATTTAAAAGACCATGTTTGTTAAATGGAAGAAAATGTTTTGACAAATAGTCTGAAAGTTTGAGAATCCTTGCGTCTGAAACTAAATATTTTCAACAACCCTTGTAGCATGTGTAACTAAAAAAACGTTTGAGAACATGTGACTACGAAGCAAGGTTATAAGAATGTGTCAATAAGATTACATTTTCTAACCATGGACTTACGGTATATATTTTGCATGCTCGTGTTCAATTCTCATGCTATTATATCTCAGCGTTCTTGAAAGTTCCATGCTAGACGGTGCATGTTGTATCAAGAGAGAAGTACACACAAGCGGCAACACAAACAATCATTTCAACTGTTTATCTTTCATTTAATTTCTTTGGCACGGTCAAACCATAACAATTTATTTTCAACATTACGACGTATTCTACAAGAAACACGTTCTTATCCCCATCCTTCAACCATTCGTGCAAGACACGTGCAAAAATAATTGCAGTGCTTCCGTCAAGGTTTGTGTTTACATTCATTTGTTTGGTAATAACATCTCGAATTTATTTGATCTTTGCGAGCGTTGGCAAACGCGGATCATACAGTTCATATGGCTTCCGCTAATGACTTGATGTTTTCTTATTAAAGCAATTACCCGTATTGAAAAAAAAGATTGTTTCATTGCTGCACTTTACTTGTTAATTTAATTTTTAAAAAGTTGTTTTTTTATCTTATGAAGAATTTTTTTTAAAAAATATTCTTTTAGCGTGCTGCCGTCTTCGAGATTAACTTCATTTAGATAGAGATGCACGAATTTTCTACATACCCTCATCTCTCTACCCACTTTCCTGCCTCTAGGAACCAACTTCTATCCATCCATCCATCCATCCATCCATCCATCCATCCATTCATCCACGCATCCATCCACCCACCCATCCATCCATTCATCCATCCATCCATCCATCCATCAATCCGTCCATCCGTCCATCCATCTGTCTGCTCTCTATCCATATAATCTATCTAAATTCTATCAACAAATCTATCCATCCAGCCATTTACTCATTCGAGATTCGTTTGACAGACGCCTACATTATTGTGCTCCAGTATGTTTCTTTTGCTTCTACGCTTTAACAAAATAATTCCCTTGTTCGGTTCTTCAATGACTCTCTACTCAATAAAATTCCTTCATTATCCACCACATTTCTCCATTTATTTCTCCCTCTAAACATTTCGCCATTAATTTTTTCTACAACTCTCGCTTACTCACCTATTTCTCCATTAAACTCACTCCATTACTCTTCAACCCTCCCGGAAGCTCCCCACCCCCACCTCACCCCCAATATCTGGCATAAAATAGACCTGACGACTGTTTTCCCAGCATCCGTCTGAGACGTGACAACATAATACCATCACCAAATTAGTGACACCAAATTGACAAAGTCTCTGGGTCACGTGTCCCCCAGGCCACAGCTTACATGGTGACACCAATACCACCCCACCCCACCCCCACCCAACCCAGGTTCCCATCCTCGGGGGCGGGAAGATCCATCGGCACCCTGACTCCCATCAGGGTTAATCAATGCCACCACATGACGAGAATTCTGATCACATCCCGATACAGTACAAAGATTACTGCGATGTCGGGCGCACAACTCTTTGCAAATCTCTCCATTTCTTCCCGGGAAATTAACTCCCTTTGAACAACGGAAATGAACCTTCGTGAAAAGTTTCGGCTTTGACGCTAGAGGGGGAAAAAATATTTGAAACATTGATAAGTTGGGTCTGTGTCAAAGTGTTGAAGATAGAGTTTCAGATCCCGTCGGAGGCTTCTCCAGTTTGTCGGCCATCTATCACAAAACTTGGAAGAAGAAGAAAAAAAAAGGGGGGGGGGATACTCCTTCAAAATAGTTCGGCCAAGATGGGCGATTGCCCACCTTCCCAGGGATTTAATTAGAATAACTTACCTCTTATCCAGAATTAATTTACAATTTATGGGTGATTGTTTCGAAGCAATCACAGTCTCTTTGTACTCAACTTTAGGTATGTATCTAAAAACTGCTTGTCACTATATGTGGTGGTGACTAAAGCAAGAATGCCTATAAGTTAAGCTGTGGTTTGGGTAGACAGACTCGGCAACTGATAGACTAATGATATATTATAATCAGCCACTCATGGGCTTACTTTAAAAAAAACAACAGACTGGCTACTGATAGACTAATGATATATTATAATCAGCCACTCATGGGCTTACTTTAAAAAAACAGACTGGCAACTGATAGACTAATGATATATTATAATCAGCCACTCATGGGCTTACTTTAAAAAAAAACAGACTGGCTTCTGATAGACTAATGATATATTATAATCAGGTACTCATGGGCTTACTTTTCAAAAAATCAACAGACTGGCAACTGATAGACTAATGATATATTATAATCAGCCACTCTTGGGCTTACTTTCTAAAGTAAATAAACGCTGTGTTGCCTAGTTCTTGAATACTCAATATTTGCGTGTGGCGATGAACTCCAAAACTCAGGGATACCTACTGAAATCAAGCTTTTAGACGTTAAGGATGTATGTGGGGTGGGAAGAAAAAAAAAGGATGGATGTTATTGACTATAGGCTATCAGTGAACCTGACAAAAACGCCACAAAACTACGACCGTATCCAGAGCCGTCTTTACACCATTTGGGGCCCCCGGGCAAAGAAATAGTGTTGGTTCCCCGGGCAAAGAAAGAGTGCCCCGCCCCCCACAGGATAAAACATAAATATACATAATATGTATAAATAAACATATTCCCAACGGGCCTATGCGTTAAGACGGCCCTGAACGTATCGGCTACAAGCCTTCCCCAGAGAACAAACGTATACAACAAATAGAAGCACTAACATTTTTAAAAAAAACAAAAAAACACCTTATTTGCAGTGTTTAGTGCAAGAAGACATCAACCACTTAGCCCACCACAATTCCCGAGCTGGCTCTTTGTTGACGTGCAGGTAGGACTGTAGGATCGTACATTGTCTAGGATCGAGTTGGGTTAGCTATCCACAGTTAATGATCTTTAAAAATGTCAGAGCACATGAGAATTAAAGTGTAGTTCAGATAAGTATTCGGCATTTTTTTTTGGCTGGTTAGTCATAGTATCAGTAGTATAGATTTACTCCATAATCTCGGTTCGACCATTTAAATGAACTATCAGCGGAAATTCCAAGGGAGAACACACGTGTTAAATGCATACAAAGGAGTAAGTTAAATGTCTGGTCATTCGCAGCGGATAGACGTCGGGCGTGAGATTAAGAATTTGTGGTTTTTGGGTGTGACGTAACCAATGGAGAACCCAAGGAAAAGATATTTATGCAGATGAGTGAGTTTGAAATTAAGTTTGAGGGTCAACAAACAGGATCAAAATCTCGATTACTGCAATTAATAGCGGAGGATGGGGTGTGTGTTCCAATGATTCAAAGAGTTGGGCTTAGGCGATGTAAGATGATACTAGACGCCTGGCGGGGTATCATACGCCGCAGACTTGCTCATGGAGAGTGCAAAGAAAGTGGAGAAAGAACGGGCACAAACTACAGCACGAAGAAATCAAAACAAAGCGAGTGAACGTCGGGTTGTTGTTTTTTTTTGGGGGGGAGGGGGGACTGCCGACTCATTGTTGGTTTCCGCACTGTGGTTATCTACCTGCCCACCACCCTTTACCACATTAGCTTGCCAACCATAAACTGTGATTGGCCGACCCCTAGAGAGGGTCGGCCATGTTGGCAATAAAGGGGTAAAAGAACGGGCACAAACAGACATGTTTAAAAAAAAATTTTAAGCAATGTTTTCGCTGAGGCTTGAACCCAGGACTTCCCCCGTATAAGGTGGACGTGATAACTAGTACACTACGAATCTCAAGTTATTCAGTGAAGGAACAACGCAAGAACCATTGTTGGTCTCGAGACATTGGTCGACCCCAGCGAGGTTCATTCGACATGCTCCTTTGCACATACTCGCTTTGGTGAAGGGAACGGGAGGAGGGTTAGAGAGTCGGCGTGCGTGCGTGGTGTCCCGCATGGTTGGGCGACGTAGAGAATTATCTATACAGAAGATGCTTTTAACTTTAACTATATATTGTTTCATATTTAGACTTCGTTAAGTAAGTTTTTTCTTATGTTGCTAAGCTCAGCTGAACTGTGCCCATTTTTTTACTTAAAAAATTATAGACCTCCAGAATGGTCGTTTTCATTTATAAATCAAAAACGTTAAGAATAATTTTTTGAATTCAATTACTTTGCTACATTTGGCCCTGGAAAATGCAGCCAGTAATTTTATTATTATTTTTTTTTGGTGGAGGCGTGGACTCTCTTTATGTTTTGTTTGGACAATGCTAGAAAAAAAGGTCCAAAGATATTCCTCCTGTGGTGGTCCACCCCGCTCTATACTTACAGAGGTGTCAGGAGTCAATTCCAATTGGCTCATCGGCCGTAACTATTTAATTGTTACACCTTCAGAGGCGACAATTCCCGAGATGTTCCCAGTTCACAAATGCACTCAACCCTATTTGCGTCTCCTACACAGGGCCGGTCTTAGCAATTGTGGGACCCTATGCGGCTTAGTATGCGAAACGGATTGCGAGAAGCCCAGTTTGGAACTAATAAGGATAATAAGTAAAAAGATAGGCGGGGCCTATGAATGCGCGGAGCCCACTGCGGCCACATAGGTTGCAGTGACCAAAGACCGGCCCTGCGCCTACATACATGTCCTCCGTGTGCAATTGTGACGCTCTCCATGGGGATTACTTCATATCTTAGATTAACGCCCTCATTGCATGCAGAGAAGTCATCTTTCTGACGCCCTTTCGGATGACCCACCCCCATCTCCCAAATTCTTTTTCTAACGCCCTCTATGGGTGAGCGAGCCACCACACCTTGTAATTAACAATAAATCCGACCGTAATCGGATAATCCCCAAAGGCCGGGGAAAACTCGGCTCCAGCGTAGTATACGACATTAGAGCTATTGATAGCATTACGGTCACGTGAGAGGGAGCCCGTCGGTGGAGCCACCGTCTCATTAAGTCTCCCGTGCAGACACAAAGAAACGACGGACTACAACGGTAATACGATCTCCAACTGTGTCCAGCTATTGACTGATACATCGGGGGGTCAGGGCTTCTCGAGCTCTCACGCCTACGGCCATAACCATAACCTTCTGATGATTGGTTTGTGGCGAGCTTGGTGAGTGGGTAGCTAGCCATGTAACTGTAACAATTGAGAGAAAGTCATGAAAACACATCATTCTACAATAGGTAAACAAATAAACAATAACTGATTTGTTTCATGATCTATTTCATGTTAATTCTCATATTAATTCTCGAGCTAAAATAAAAAACTCGGAAATAAACTCCCTTGAAATGTATGCCTCTGCCCTCGTGCCCCTTTCCCCAGTCTTTCCACCGCAATGGGTGAGTACACAAGAAGGACGAGGCAATTAACTGAGTGAACCTCTAGCTGTTGTAATCAGATTATACAATTTGACGTCCAAAGTGTTGAGTTCAGCTTTCTGTAGCCAACTGCGTGCTGTAACGCCACACGGGGGAGCAAATCAGAAATGATCTACGTTAACAATGACAGTGCGAGCACTTGGATCAGGAACCGCCCGCCTCACCCATCAAGTCTCCACTTGTGGGGGAGGGGGTGGGGTCTGAAAAACCGGGAGTAGGTGTCAGCAAAAAACACTTGGAGACGTCTTCGCATTAAAATGGCGGAGCCCTGACCTTTTCAAGGAAAGGTAACCCTCTCCCGCAGGGCTTCATTAATTTTGCAGCAGATTTCTTTAACTTGGATTTGTTTCTTCGGCGCTCTGGGGAGCATTAATTGGTGTTTTTTTAGACGATTCGTGGTGGACAACTCGGGTCGCATGTGAAAGAAACCCCGCCTTTAGTTTTCACCCGACAAGAGCACTTGGGGCAAATGATGCTGGGTGAGATGGTGCGATGTGCTCTGGCGTTGTGCGTGAATGGCTGGAGGAAGGCAATCAGTTGAAACCTGATCTCAAAAACTAAGTGGCGTCGGTAAGAGGGGTATGGAGGGGGTGCCCCTTGGACAGCACTTTTATTTTTCTATTGTCCGACGGACAGCTGCATAGTTTTTGTCATCGAATGGGTTGGGGAAAACCCTCGAGCCTAAAACGAATGGTACGTATCCCCGTCACTGGACAGACTGTTACAGTGATGAATACTGTTAGACTTACTCTTATCGGAATTTCAGGGAGTGCCAAGTTGGAATGGTGTGAGGAGACCCTTGTGGTGACATTCGAATTCCGCCAACAATAATTATAATTGGAAGCACCAACATCGTTTGATCTACACGAGACATGCAACCTTCCACCATGCTCATTACAAGTTCTGTAATTTTCAGATATTAACTCAGGCTTCTGATAGCTGTAAATTGGTTGACATGCTACAAATGGGGTCGTGATAATCTTATGACAGTATCTGTATGGTTGTTGAATGATTGCATTACAATTGTTATTTTGATCGAGAGAATCGGTTTCCCAAACTAAAACATATGCGCATGCGCTGGCAATCGTTAAAGTTAAAGATCAACCTTGTTCCCCAAGCACTAGATCAGTGGTTCCCAAACTTTTTGACCCACGGACCCCTTTTATAGTCAAAACTTCCACCACGGACCCCCCATATGAAAAAACTACATAAATGCATAGGACAAAAGTTACAAACCCCAAAAAGCAACATTTGGTTGAAGAAGTATTTATTAAATTGTATAAATTTTGTTTAAAATAAAATTGAATACAATTAATAATTTTGATGAAAGTAATGTGATTTTATGAGTGTAGGCCTATTTATGTCCCCGACTCAATGTTTTTGTGTAGCGACCGCAAATCCCCTCGAGCACCAATTTCTAGTCGGTTTCTGTTTTTTTATGATGAGGTTCATAACGGCACTGAATCTTTGTTCTACCAAATAGGAAAGCAGTCAACAACTTCTGTACAATAACCCATAATGCAAGATATAAAATTTTTATCTGATTTTGTAACCAGAATGTGTGGTATCCTAGTTCAAACATTGGTTTAAGTTCTTCATTTCAATAAGCTGCTCCTGTATTAGTATGCATTCATCTGTTTTGGGGATATGAGTTTTTCCACGCGCAAAAGCGTTCAACTGCCAGTCGGGAATATCCAAGTGAGGAATACCTTCAAATCTTTGGTTCAGGTCAGCATGAAGAGCTGTTAAGTTTTGACAGTAAGCCAGGAAATCTTTATCTCTACTTTGCAACTTTGAAAGATTTGGAAACTGAGAACAGTCTCCTGTTCCTAAGTTTTGCATGTACAGAAAAAGGTTTGCAACAAACGCATATATTACGCTTTCAGTTTTGATTAAATTTAATAGGTTACCTTGTAGATTTAAATTAGTCTCATTAAAGTTGGTAAATAAATCATTCATAAAGGATATGTGTTTTTTTAAAAAGTTAATAGTGTCGCAAATCAGTGTCTTTGTTTTCCAGGAATTCCAACACTGAATCAAAGAGATCTTAAAATCGATTTTAAAAAGTACTTGTTGATAATCAACGTACTTTTGCTCTAATAAGTTAACGATTATAGTCTTCTTAATTTTCCAAACAATAATCTCTCATTCAAGGCATTCCTTTTAATCTTATTAACTGCACTAATAGCATAATCTAGTGATCCATGCAAACTTTCACTAAGATTGTTTGCGAATAAATGATGTCGATGAATGACACAATGTACTGAAAATTCATTTGCTACATGTTGCTTAAGTATGCCAGAAAGTCAAGGGTATTGCTTTAATTTTAAAAAAAGTTAATTCAGAAAATAACGTTTCACATTTCGAATCTATTTCCAAACAATTAGCCATACTTCAAATATTCAACAACACTGTTTTGTTGGCTCACTCAGTGCTGGATTTACCTATTTGCTAATCAAGCTATAGCTTAGGGCCACCGCCTTTCTTGGAGGCCCCCGGATTTTTTTCATATCACTGACATAGAATATCTGGATTTCAAAAGGGCCCCTATATCAAAATAGCCTAAGGCCCCAATATCTCAAATAGCCCAGGTCCTCATCAAGTCTAAAACTGGCCCATAGCTCACTCATTCTCTTATGTGCTGTAACAAACCAGTGTTAACAATTATTAACGTTTTCAATGGCGTGCTACAGTAAAGCACTATTGAAAATAATTTTTGATGATAGGATACAATATAGATACATATAACTTCCAGACACATATAAAAATACCCAACCTTGCAACCCTCGCAGATTCAAGTAAAAAACGTGTATTTCTCTGATTTAATTATTGGAATTCCGCATTTCTTACGCATCAAGCTAGACCTTTCAATAAACCAAGTAGTTTGATTGGTTATAGCTGTGGAAATTACCTCAGTTCTACTACATTTTCTAGGTATAACAAAATTGTACTCCATAACTGATAGCACCTAAGATCGTTTTTTAATTATATGAAAAAATACTATTTTATTTATTGTCATTATTTTAATTTCCATAATAATAAGAATTAATCACAGTTTTCTTGTTATATATTAAACCTTGCGTTGTTCAGGGACCCCTAAATCAATTTTAGTTCTCCACGGACCCCCTGAAAGGTACCGCGGACCCCTGGCGTGTCCGTACGGACCACTTTGGGAACCACTGCACTAGATGCATAGCACAAAGTCATGCGGTGCTTCGAATACGATGTCGTCAATGAACAAAACGTCAGTTTATCGAAATTTGCACTGACCTTCTGTTTCCAATCTTCCCCAGATAACGACATGAGAGAAATAAAGAAATAAACGCGTCTTGGGGGCAGGATTTGATCATTTCAACGGATGTTCTTGGAGTCCGCTCATCGCTAGTAGTTGGTAGTCACAACCAGGGCCGTCTTAACGCATAGGCCCGTTGGGCATTTGCCCGGGGGCCCACGAGCATGGGAATATGTTTATTTATATATATTATGTTTATTTATTTTCTTATTCCTGCGGGGGAGGGGCCCAACACTATTTCTTTGCCCGGGGGCCCAAAATGGTGTAAAGACGGCTCTGGTCACACCAACCAGTGAGCTAGTGAGACTGCGACTTTCTAGGACTCTACACACACGTCACACAGTTGTGAAGCCCGTTTTACAACGTACAACTGGCCAAGAAGTCAGGATTAGGCTCCACTTCCCACTATGGAAGTGGCCACGTACAAATTACGTTCGACGGCGCGGTTCAAATAGGTAACCGGTCTATGTCTGGGCTGTCCTACCGAGGCTACAGAGAGTCACGGGTTCGAGCCTCGATGCTGGCAAGGTCCCCAAGGCTGGGCATTGTGCTAGCCACACAACCCCTTGCTCGCAAGCCGTGGCTTAACAAAACTTATGCACGCTACTTCACTTGTTCCCTATAGACCATCATGGTCTGAAAAAAAAGAGTATACACAAACCTAGAAATATCTGTCACCCTACCAAGCAATGCTAATGATGATGAATCTTTTTTTTTAAATGGGAGGCCAATATCAAGTCATTGATCTTAGATTTCCAATTATGTATTTAATATTTTATCTAATTCACTCAACGGAGATTTCGCCCTACATTTTTAAATAGCTGAATTTCTGAAAAGTATTTTTAATTTAATTTTAATAAATGAGCTTGTCTCATGCTACAGAACTCTATTGTAGACTTGTCATATGTACACCAAAATATATTTATTTGCATTTGATTTGAAGCTATCGTTAAAAGCCGGAGGCACAAGCAGGTAAGAACGTATAAAAGAGTTTTCCCACCGATTTTAGGTCACCACAACCTGCTAGAACAGGTAATCGAGTCTCAATAGGTGTTGGTCCTGCTAAAACAGATGCTTGGGGATTTTGCATACTGCGAGACCTGCTGTAACATCATCTTTTTGGTACATGAGTATGAACAGTGTGAGACCTCTGCGTAAAAGATGCCTCAAGGGATCTGAGTTGGAATGGCATAGGGATGTGAATAGCTATGAAATCATTAACTTTTTTACAGCATTCGAGCAAAAACACAAGACAAAGCACTGAATGAATCTTGTAAGGGTTAAAATTTGAAGATTTATTTATATTTACATATTTAACATTCTACACACAACGCTAGGATCTCAACATACTGCTGTAGCAACTCTACACAGTCAAACTGCAATAGTAATTCAACATAGCTGATATAGCAACTTCACGCACCACCATAGCAACTTCACACATTACCAAAGTAACTCCACACAGTCACACTGCTATAGCAACTCCACACATCCCCATAGCAACTCCACACATCTCCATAGCAACTCCACACATCACCATAGCAACTCCACACATCACCATAGCAACTCCACACATCACCATAGAAACTTCACACAATGCCAAAGTAACTACACACAGTCACACAGCTATATCATCTCCACACACAACCTTGGCAACTCAACACACTGGCATACCAACTCTACACACTGCCATACACTGCTCTAGCACATGAAGATTCCTTATTATCATCTCACCAAACAACCTACAACTCTTAGCACCTCCCCATAAACCCAGCCAGCACCTGACCAAACAAACAAACTTAGCACCACTTCACACAATCTCCTAACTCAGCACCACTGGGATTATATGGTACAGTACTTCTCCAGGTAGTAACTGGCCACCCGCTGGATTTATATAGTACAGTACTTCTCCAGGTAATAACTGGCCATCTCCGGGTTGCCAGATTTATTGTAGATGAGGGCCAAACTGTAAGCAATCTCACGGCTCAGGTCAAAGGTACCCTGACAAAAAATTATAATGTTTTAACAACTCATGAGATCAATATGAAGAAATCATTGGTGACCCATAAAATAACTATGTATTATTACTTGTATCAATCAAATGATACATTTTGGGAGTTGAAAGCTCATTTGTGGTATGTGTTAATTTTGAAACGTTTACAAATTAATGGAGATGCATACAGATTAGAGTAGAAGATGGCTGGACTATAAAGAAGCTGCTGAATCTTATTTTAATCTTACAAATTACAGACGTGTCTAAACAAAAGTTTATTGCGTTCTACGCCGAACCATGGTTTGTGTTTAGCCTGCATTTTGATTAGTCTTTGAATGTTGATAGTTGTTGGGTTTTCCTGGTTTGTTCAAGCAACCCATTGAATGGAAAGATGGAGGATTGGTGTGTGTGTGTGTGTTTGTACGTGTGAATGGAACAAGAAAAGTGTTTTTATCCATGTCGATCTGAGTGCTGTATTAGATAATTATTATTATTGTTGTGTTGTATTTCCAAGTTAGAATTTAATGCCTGATGTAAATTTACTACTTAACTCTTTGTTCTTCTACACTCTAGTGTTTCTGAGTTTAATGATTTAACTATTGGTGTTACTCTTGTCAGTTGTGAATATATTCATGTGTCTGTTCAAATTTCGATTTTCAAAAAATAGTTTAATAACCCAAACTAAAAATAAACAAATAAATTTTTAAAAATATTTAAATTATATTTTTTATTTTTAAAACAGCCATTTTTCTTGAATTTTCAAATGTGCTAGTAACATTATATTTGTCTATTGGAGTATTTGAGTAGTTATTCAAAGTTTGTGTAAGTAAATTATGTATTGATTTTTATACCTTTGATGTATGTGTGGGTGTATGTTCTTTGTTGGCGGCCGGGGCTCAAGAGTGCGTTGTTGAGTCAATGGACCAGACACAAAACTTTTTAAAATGAGAAAATATCAAGGAAATAAAAACTTAACATTAGATACCTAGAGACAACCTTCCAAATAATGGCGGCCATAATTATAATCCCCCAGAAAATTTTATAGGGGTCTTTGAGTGGCTGGCATGTTACCTACAGAACTGTGTACCACTACCGGCTGCTTTTTAATGTTATATTTACATGCAATATGATAAGTAAATTTGTAAGCTCAGTCACCTCAACATCTGCAACAACTGGGGGAAAGGTCAAGGCTTTCTTGTAATAAAATAT
The DNA here is from genome assembly GCA_944989445.1 of Ampullaceana balthica. NCBI lineage: Eukaryota > Metazoa > Mollusca > Gastropoda > Lymnaeidae > Ampullaceana > Ampullaceana balthica. Next base: position 350,774 of record CALYLW010000251.1, read on the forward strand.
GGCTGCATACAATATATCTGAAAACAAAAAGAAGTTCTCTCCATTATGTTATTTATTTACTGTGTACACTTTCATAGCACAGTACACCAGCCTACTTATACCCATAATAAGCTTTAAACATCCACATTACACATGGAACACGGCCTAAGATATTCATCTGGGTACTTCTGCCAATTCTAGCACTCCCGATTGATCTGGTTTTAATTTTGTCAACTCCGAATGGATCTGGTTTTAATTTTGTCAACTCCGAATGGATCTGGTTTTAATTTTGTCAACTCCGAATGGATCTGGTTTTAATTTTGTCAACTCCGCTCTCCTTCTTTTATAAACTTCTCTCCCACCCCAACCATGACATCACATTATATTTCTGTGATCTTCATCTAAACAAGGCCAGATTTCTATTTAAATCTTACCTTCCTTATCTGCTACAGAAGCTCCTTCAATGCAGAAGATTATTGAGTCCTACACTTATCTATGGTTTATGTCTAGTCTTACATTTTTATTAGCGTTTCAATTGTTGACAGAGTGTTGGTTTTCCTGGTTTCCTCAGGCAACCCATTCCACGTCAGAATTTCAGAATGGGAATAAGGAGAATTTGCATGAGTTTGTTCTTGCAGACGGATTAAGAAAAGCGTTTTTATCCCTGTGTCTAAATAAACAACTTCTTAAAGAGACTGGCATTAAAGTAGAAGATGAGACAAACTTAAAGCCTGAGATGACTCACTGAGTTGATGAAGGACTCTCCCAAAGTTGTAGTAGGCCTCCTGGCATTAAAGTAGAAGATGAGACAAACTTAAAGCCTGAGATGACTCACTGAGTTGATGAAGGACTCTCCCAAAGTTGTAGTAGGCCTCCTGGCATTAAAGTAGAAGATGAGACAAACTTAAAGCCTGAGATGACTCACTGAGTTGATGAAGGACTCTCCCAAAGTTGTAGTAGGCCTCCTGGCATTAAAGTACAAGATGAGACAAACTTAAAGTCTGAGATGACTCACTGAGTTGATGAAGGACTCTCCCAAAGTTGTAGTAGGCCTCCTGGCATTAAAGTACAAGATGAGACAAACTTAAAGTCTGAGATGACTCACTGAGTTGATGAAGGACTCTCCCAAAGTTGTAGTAGGCCTCCTGGCATTAAAGTACAAGATGAGACAAACTTAAAGTCTGAGATGACTCACTGAGTTGATGAAGGACTCTCCCAAAGTTGTAGTAGGCCTCCTGGCATTAAAGTACAAGATGAGACAAACTTAAAGTCTGAGATGACTCACTGAGTTGATGAAGGACTCTCCCAAAGTTGTAGTAGGCCTCCTGGCATTAAAGTACAAGATGAGACAAACTTAAAGTCTGAGATGACTCACTGAGTTGATGAAGGACTCTCCCAAAGTTGTAGTAGGCCTCCTGGCATTAAAGTACAAGATGAGACAAACTTAAAGTCTGAGATGACTCACTGAGTTGATGAAGGACTCTCCCAAAGTTGTAGTAGGCCTCCTGGCATTAAAGTACAAGATGAGACAAACTTAAAGTCTGAGATGACTCACTGAGTTGATGAAGGACTCTCCCAAAGTTGTAGTAGGCCTCCTGGCATTAAAGTACAAGATGAGACAAACTTAAAGTCTGAGATGACTCACTGAGTTGATGAAGGACTCTCCCAAAGTTGTAGTAGGCCTCCTGGCATTAAAGTACAAGATGAGACAAACTTAAAGTCTGAGATGACTCACTGAGTTGATGAAGGACTCTCCCAAAGTTGTAGTAGGCCTCCTGGCATTAAAGTACAAGATGAGACAAACTTAAAGTCTGAGATGACTCACTGAGTTGATGAAGGACTCTCCCAAAGTTGTAGTAGGCCTCCTGGCATTAAAGTACAAGATGAGACAAACTTAAAGCCTGAGATGACTCACTGAGTTGATGAAGGACTCTCCCAAAGTTGTAGTAGGCCTCCTGGCATTAAAGTACAAGATGAGACAAACTTAAAGTCTGAGATGACTCACTGAGTTGATGAAGGACTCTCCCAAAGTTGTAGTAGGCCTCCTGGCATTAAAGTACAAGATGAGACAAACTTAAAGTCTGAGATGACTCACTGAGTTGATGAAGGACTCTCCCAAAGTTGTAGTAGGCCTCCTGGCATTAAAGTACAAGATGAGACAAACTTAAAGTCTGAGATGACTCACTGAGTTGATGAAGGACTCTCCCAAAGTTGTAGTAGGCCTCCTGGCATTAAAGTACAAGATGAGACAAACTTAAAGTCTGAGATGACTCACTGAGTTGATGAAGGACTCTCCCAAAGTTGTAGTAGGCCTCCTGGCATTAAAGTACAAGATGAGACAAACTTAAAGTCTGAGATGACTCACTGAGTTGATGAAGGACTCTCCCAAAGTTGTAGTAGGCCTCCTGGCATTAAAGTACAAGATGAGACAAACTTAAAGTCTGAGATGACTCACTGAGTTGATGAAGGACTCTCCCAAAGTTGTAGTAGGCCTCCTGGCATTAAAGTACAAGATGAGACAAACTTAAAGTCTGAGATGACTCACTGAGTTGATGAAGGACTCTCCCAAAGTTGTAGTAGGCCTCCTGGCATTAAAGTACAAGATGAGACAAACTTAAAGCCTGAGATGACTCACTGAGTTGATGAAGGACTCTCCCAAAGTTGTAGTAGGCCTCCTGGCATTAAAGTACAAGATGAGACAAACTTAAAGTCTGAGATGACTCACTGAGTTGATGAAGGACTCTCCCAAAGTTGTAGTAGGCCTCCTGGCATTAAAGTACAAGATGAGACAAACTTAAAGTCTGAGATGACTCACTGAGTTGATGAAGGACTCTCCCAAAGTTGTAGTAGGCCTCCTGGCATTAAAGTACAAGATGAGACAAACTTAAAGTCTGAGATGACTCACTGAGTTGATGAAGGACTCTCCCAAAGTTGTAGTAGGCCTCCTGGCATTAAAGTACAAGATGAGACAAACTTAAAGCCTGAGATGACTCACTGAGTTGATGAAGGACTCTCCCAAAGTTGTAGTAGGCCTCCTGGCATTAAAGTACAAGATGAGACAAACTTAAAGTCTGAGATGACTCACTGAGTTGATGAAGGACTCTCCCAAAGTTGTAGTAGGCCTCCTGGCATTAAAGTACAAGATGAGACAAACTTAAAGCCTGAGATGACTCACTGAGTTGATGAAGGACTCTCCCAAAGTTGTAGTAGGCCTCCTGGCATTAAAGTACAAGATGAGACAAACTTAAAGTCTGAGATGACTCACTGAGTTGATGAAGGACTCTCCCAAAGTTGTAGTAGGCCTCCTGGCATTAAAGTACAAGATGAGACAAACTTAAAGCCTGAGATGACTCACTGAGTTGATGAAGGACTCTCCCAAAGTTGTAGTAGGCCTCCTGGCATTAAAGTACAAGATGAGACAAACTTAAAGTCTGAGATGACTCACTGAGTTGATGAAGGACTCTCCCAAAGTTGTAGTAGGCCTCCTGGCATTAAAGTACAAGATGAGACAAACTTAAAGTCTGAGATGACTCACTGAGTTGATGAAGGACTCTCCCAAAGTTGTAGTAGGCCTCCTGGCATTAAAGTACAAGATGAGACAAACTTAAAGCCTGAGATGACTCACTGAGTTGATGAAGGACTCTCCCAAAGTTGTAGTAGGCCTCCTGGCATTAAAGTACAAGATGAGACAAACTTAAAGTCTGAGATGACTCACTGAGTTGATGAAGGACTCTCCCAAAGTTGTAGTAGGCCTCCTGGCATTAAAGTACAAGATGAGACAAACTTAAAGCCTGAGATGACTCACTGAGTTGATGAAGGACTCTCCCAAAGTTGTAGTAGGCCTCCTGGCATTAAAGTACAAGATGAGACAAACTTAAAGTCTGAGATGACTCACTGAGTTGATGAAGGACTCTCCCAAAGTTGTAGTAGGCCTCCTGGCATTAAAGTACAAGATGAGACAAACTTAAAGCCTGAGATGACTCACTGAGTTGATGAAGGACTCTCCCAAAGTTGTAGTAGGCCTCCTGGCATTAAAGTACAAGATGAGACAAACTTAAAGTCTGAGATGACTCACTGAGTTGATGAAGGACTCTCCCAAAGTTGTAGTAGGCCTCCTGGCATTAAAGTACAAGATGAGACAAACTTAAAGTCTGAGATGACTCACTGAGTTGATGAAGGACTCTCCCAAAGTTGTAGTAGGCCTCCTGGCATTAAAGTACAAGATGAGACAAACTTAAAGTCTGAGATGACTCACTGAGTTGATGAAGGACTCTCCCAAAGTTGTAGTAGGCCTCCTGGCATTAAAGTACAAGATGAGACAAACTTAAAGTCTGAGATGACTCACTGAGTTGATGAAGGACTCTCCCAAAGTTGTAGTAGGCCTCCTGGCATTAAAGTACAAGATGAGACAAACTTAAAGTCTGAGATGACTCACTGAGTTGATGAAGGACTCTCCCAAAGTTGTAGTAGGCCTCCTGGCATTAAAGTACAAGATGAGACAAACTTAAAGTCTGAGATGACTCACTGAGTTGATGAAGGACTCTCCCAAAGTTGTAGTAGGCCTCCTGGCATTAAAGTACAAGATGAGACAAACTTAAAGTCTGAGATGACTCACTGAGTTGATGAAGGACTCTCCCAAAGTTGTAGTAGGCCTCCTGGCATTAAAGTACAAGATGAGACAAACTTAAAGTCTGAGATGACTCACTGAGTTGATGAAGGACTCTCCCAAAGTTGTAGTAGGCCTCCTGGCATTAAAGTACAAGATGAGACAAACTTAAAGTCTGAGATGACTCACTGAGTTGATGAAGGACTCTCCCAAAGTTGTAGTAGGCCTCCTGGCATTAAAGTACAAGATGAGACAAACTTAAAGTCTGAGATGACTCACTGAGTTGATGAAGGACTCTCCCAAAGTTGTAGTAGGCCTCCTGGCATTAAAGTACAAGATGAGACAAACTTAAAGTCTGAGATGACTCACTGAGTTGATGAAGGACTCTCCCAAAGTTGTAGTAGGCCTCCTGGCATTAAAGTACAAGATGAGACAAACTTAAAGTCTGAGATGACTCACTGAGTTGATGAAGGACTCTCCCAAAGTTGTAGTAGGCCTCCTGGCATTAAAGTACAAGATGAGACAAACTTAAAGTCTGAGATGACTCACTGAGTTGATGAAGGACTCTCCCAAAGTTGTAGTAGGCCTCCTGGCATTAAAGTACAAGATGAGACAAACTTAAAGTCTGAGATGACTCACTGAGTTGATGAAGGACTCTCCCAAAGTTGTAGTAGGCCTCCTGGCATTAAAGTACAAGATGAGACAAACTTAAAGTCTGAGATGACTCACTGAGTTGATGAAGGACTCTCCCAAAGTTGTAGTAGGCCTCCTGGCATTAAAGTACAAGATGAGACAAACTTAAAGTCTGAGATGACTCACTGAGTTGATGAAGGACTCTCCCAAAGTTGTAGTAGGCCTCCTGGCATTAAAGTACAAGATGAGACAAACTTAAAGCCTGAGATGACTCACTGAGTTGATGAAGGACTCTCCCAAAGTTGTAGTAGGCCTCCTGGCATTAAAGTACAAGATGAGACAAACTTAAAGTCTGAGATGACTCACTGAGTTGATGAAGGACTCTCCCAAAGTTGTAGTAGGCCTCCTGGCATTAAAGTACAAGATGAGACAAACTTAAAGTCTGAGATGACTCACTGAGTTGATGAAGGACTCTCCCAAAGTTGTAGTAGGCCTCCTGGCATTAAAGTACAAGATGAGACAAACTTAAAGCCTGAGATGACTCACTGAGTTGATGAAGGACTCTCCCAAAGTTGTAGTAGGCCTCCTGGCATTAAAGTACAAGATGAGACAAACTTAAAGTCTGAGATGACTCACTGAGTTGATGAAGGACTCTCCCAAAGTTGTAGTAGGCCTCCTGGCATTAAAGTACAAGATGAGACAAACTTAAAGCCTGAGATGACTCACTGAGTTGATGAAGGACTCTCCCAAAGTTGTAGTAGGCCTCCTGGCATTAAAGTACAAGATGAGACAAACTTAAAGTCTGAGATGACTCACTGAGTTGATGAAGGACTCTCCCAAAGTTGTAGTAGGCCTCCTGGCATTAAAGTACAAGATGAGACAAACTTAAAGTCTGAGATGACTCACTGAGTTGATGAAGGACTCTCCCAAAGTTGTAGTAGGCCTCCTGGCATTAAAGTACAAGATGAGACAAACTTAAAGTCTGAGATGACTCACTGAGTTGATGAAGGACTCTCCCAAAGTTGTAGTAGGCCTCCTGGCATTAAAGTACAAGATGAGACAAACTTAAAGTCTGAGATGACTCACTGAGTTGATGAAGGACTCTCCCAAAGTTGTAGTAGGCCTCCTGGCATTAAAGTACAAGATGAGACAAACTTAAAGTCTGAGATGACTCACTGAGTTGATGAAGGACTCTCCCAAAGTTGTAGTAGGCCTCCTGGCATTAAAGTACAAGATGAGACAAACTTAAAGCCTGAGATGACTCACTGAGTTGATGAAGGACTCTCCCAAAGTTGTAGTAGGCCTCCTGGCATTAAAGTACAAGATGAGACAAACTTAAAGTCTGAGATGACTCACTGAGTTGATGAAGGACTCTCCCAAAGTTGTAGTAGGCCTCCTGGCATTAAAGTACAAGATGAGACAAACTTAAAGTCTGAGATGACTCACTGAGTTGATGAAGGACTCTCCCAAAGTTGTAGTAGGCCTCCTGGCATTAAAGTACAAGATGAGACAAACTTAAAGTCTGAGATGACTCACTGAGTTGATGAAGGACTCTCCCAAAGTTGTAGTAGGCCTCCTGGCATTAAAGTACAAGATGAGACAAACTTAAAGTCTGAGATGACTCACTGAGTTGATGAAGGACTCTCCCAAAGTTGTAGTAGGCCTCCTGGCATTAAAGTACAAGATGAGACAAACTTAAAGTCTGAGATGACTCACTGAGTTGATGAAGGACTCTCCCAAAGTTGTAGTAGGCCTCCTGGCATTCCCCACGCATTTCTTTGTAGGCGTTCATCAAGCAGATGACCTGAGGGAAGTAGGATTTCAGTCAGTCATTACCGAGCGGAAACAGCAGACTAGTCTACACAAGACAGTGTCTACATTTAGTACACAAGACGGTGTCTACATTTACAACACGAGACGGTGTCTACATTTAGTACACAAGACAGTGTCTACATTTAGTACACAAGACAGTGTCTACATTTACAACACGAGACGGTGTCTACATTTAGTACACAAGACAGCGTCTACATTTAGGCAAAGTGCAGATTTCAGTGACTAGCTAAATAACACCCAATACAGTAATCATTGCCTGAGAGAACTTGAAGCAATTACACTGGTTGAGAATGTTCAAATGTTGTGAACTTCCAAGCTTTATGTCTCTGGTGTATGAAGTCATTGCTCTCACACAAAGTAAATACCAACATCACTGAAGTTTTTTTAATAATTTTTTTTATAGTTTTGTTGTGTGTTTTATTACACAATTCACCCATAGTTTTTAAACAGGAAATAAAATTTCATACTAAGTATAGAGATAAGGGAGACAAATATAAGAGTTTCAGAACTTTGGTCAGCTGTGGGAATCTCTAAATATTTTCTTAATTAAAAAACCAGTTTATTTCATTTAATTTCAATGATTACAATTATTAACTTTAACTTTATACAATCCTTGTCTACTTGTATTAAATCAAACTCAATAAAAATGCTTACTTATTTGTATTAAGTCAAACATCAATTATAAATCATAATTAACTTGTTTTAAATTTTACTCAATTTAAATCATTACATGTATTTACTTGTATTACATCACTAACTCAATTTATATCATTATTTATTGATTATCTAACTCAATATAAGTCATTATTTACTTGTATTATATGCGGATTCTTCCTACTGGTGAAAGACTGGGATGCTATGTGGGCCAGGCACAGGGCTGAGCAGAGAAGCGCCATATCATTGTCTGGAGTTCTTCGAAACACAGATAAGTACTCTCCTACATTGGAGGGAAAAAATAACTTAATTACCTTTGTCTGACCTATGATCTCATTTTTTAAAATCACCACCGCATAACTTTTTGCTAGATTCAATGAAAATGAAATGTTTGTTGAAATTCTTAACAAAAAGTTTTGGATATCTCATATAAAAAGTTTCAAGGTAAAAAAGAAACAATCATAAAGAGAAAACTGTATTTGAGGAAGTACTCTGGCAGCTATATGACATATTCATAGAAACCAAAAGAGGCTTTATGAGCAATACTGATATTTCAATTTTTAAATGAAATACTTTTGGAGCCGGATCTCAAGGTTGCAACTCATCAGTGTGCCATGGATTTTATAAATAGTCATGGGCATAAATTTACTAAACGATAAACATTCAACAAATAAATTTACTAACGATAACATTCAACAAATAAATTTACTAACGATAACATTTCAACAAATAAATTTACCCAGAGCCTGTTTGTAAGTTCCTGAAATCAGTCGGGAATTTCCATTAAGCATTCCAAGCGCCAGGCTATTGGGGTTCTGAAACAAAATTAGGACATCGTAACAAGATGATTTTTTGGTCAATCTTTTTTTTCTAAAAATCTACATGCAAACATACATAACCATTGGATAATTTTTATTTTAAAGCTGATAATAAAAACAGATTTCTATATCATCCAATCAAAGGATAAGGAAATGAATAAACATGAGGTATGTATAAAAACTACCTTCAAACAAAATACCCCCCCAACCTTGTTCCCAAAGTTTCCCCTATGCCTTTCAAGGCTTCTGAAATTTAAAAAAAAATAACTTTCCTACCTTCATAAGTCCCCTGACAGCATATCGCAGGTCAGTGACCTCATTGAGTCGAGTGACCACGTAGCAGTACAAGTTCCAGGCTTGTGGGTTGTCCTTTTCCTGATGAGAGGGGAGCCAAACACCACCATTATAACTATGAGAAGTTGCATTAAGTGATTCGGATCATACATACATATTTGAAACCATTATCTTTTATTTTATTAACATCCTGAAGGTGTATCATCCTCAGCTGATCGTCAGCCTAAGATGGATCTGAACGCAGCTGATTAGCTAAAGATTATAGAGGTAACGTTTAATATATTGTAATTTTTTTATAAAATCATGTATCACACTCTGAATCTGCTTTGGCCTGACATTCATTCAACATCTCTTCAAATTTTACTTTCAAAACTAATTAAACAACAAACATTTCTTTAAGTGATAAACGTAGCTTATGTGTACTGTACTGTCATTATATGTTGTAGTTGTAGTTAGGATATGAATGTTTCATATTAGATGCATTGATAATAATATGCGTGTTATTATTTTTATGTGAAGCGCTGTGAGCCCAGTTTTTTACTGGGGTACAGCGCTATATAAATTATCAATTTATTATTATTATTATTATCATTATAAGACAGACACCTAAAAAGAAGAACTAATCAATTACCTCAGCCATTAAACCCCTGGCAAGGTGGTAGATATTCATCCCCACTGGGCACATTTTCAGACATAAGAACTCAGCATCCTGAAGGATAGAACAGAACACATTTTTAGTTTGTTGCTGGGCGAACTTGCCATTCTATTCCAGTCATTCTATTTTCTTTAAGCTCGGTTGTCATTCATCTCAGACACGTCCCTTTTGGACATCTTATACATTACAGATGATTCACCTGTAAAGAAGACTATCTCGTCCTAGGCCCATGCATGGCAATACTAATTATAGGATACAATCAATATCTTTTTTATTTTGTTGAAATTTAAACTTTCTTGGGATTTTAAATAAGGTTGTCAAGACCGCTCGTTTTTGAGGACCAGTTAACCGCTAAAAAAAAGACCGGTTAACCGTATTTTTACTATGTCTTGTGAACCAACAAGAGAATGCATATTATTTTCGCCCCGCGTCATCTGATTTGTCATCAAAGCACCTGATATGTGCCGCCCCTAGTGCTTAGCTCTCTGTGGCACTGGCATCAAAATAGCAAATTCAAACAAAAGAAAAAATTAATAAAAAAATTATTTTAAAAAAATCATCTGAACAAAGATATAAACTGTAATGATTAATATTCAATTTTTAATGTTATGTATTAAAAGTATTAAAACAGCATGTTATCAAATGTTGTCAAGTCAATTCGTTTTGAGGACTAGTTAACGTTAAAAAAAGGTAGTTTTACTGTCCTGTCCGTATTTTTCCTTATTTTCTTTTTAGAACCAACAAAGAGAGTGTGTATCAATGATTAAATTTTCGTCTCCCGACGTCTGATGGTGACCTCAAAGAACATGTGACATCACAGCCTGCTTGTTTTCAGCTCTCTTGCGCTGAATAGTAACACTCGCGGCCTTGAACGTTGTTCACATTTTAACATCGCCGCACTGTGTGTTAGTTCTAGTGCTATGCTTCATCAACTAAGAGAGTTTTTTTTTAAAAAATGTTTCACTAGCCGTACTCCTTTTCCAACGCATTTTTTAAAGAAAATGTCAGTTTTGATATTAGTGTGGTACTCTTATGTCAAATGCCTTTGACTTGCTGTAAAACTATCACTAAAAGACCGAATTCAAATTTGAGGACTGATTAATCACCCGGTATCTTTGCTACATCTATCAAATGACTCTCGTAATATAAATAGTAACAGTAACAGTCGCAGCCTTGACTTTGACCGTTGTACATATCATACGCGCACTGTGTGTTAGCTCTCGTACAGTGCCTCCACAACTAAGCAAAGTAACATTTTAAAAAAAATCTTTCCTCAGCTGTAGGCGAACTAAAATAATAGTGATGACATGTATATTATTTGTAGACCGGAATAGTAAGAAAACGCTTTGATGTCACGGTCGCTCGCTTTGATGTCACAGTCTCTTGCATATTTGTTCTGGTAATCTGCCGTAACACAACAAAATATTAACTCCACGCAGTAAGCTTATACTGAAATTACGGTTAACGGTCCTGATTAAATAGGGCCGATCCTGATCTGAGGACCGGTTAACCGTTAACAACCTTAATTTTAAATATATCTTTGTGGGATTCTTGGTAAATTCTGTGGTGGGTGGGATGTGGACAGAGGTGGAGGGAGGTAATAAATATTTGTGTACATTCCAAAATTTCATTTGCTGTGTATTTTCCTCTTTTGCAAATAACAGAGGTAAATATTTGCAGCAACATGCCAGAGGACATATTGATTTGTTTAGTAGTTACCTTCACCATTGCTTGATCACAGGAGAAAATCGGGCAGACCAAACCCAGGAAAGCAGTCTCTATTAGTTCACTTGTCATTCCTTTTTCATACATAGCTTTGCACGCCTTTGTTGGGAATAGAACAGCGAGTGAAAATAGTAATGGTCCAGTCAAACACATTGCAAAAATGATAATTCTCTAGGTATGTATGAATTATATGGCCATAGCACTGTGTTCAACACTAGAGTTGAATGTAGTCAGTTAGAATTAACCAACACTTAGAGCAAGTATTAGTTAAGTCCATGTTTTCACAAGTCCCTTTAATAAATGGACAGTCTGGCAGGTAGCAGCTAGCTACCAAAATACCTGATTAAACCAAATAACACTTCTGGTATACTGATTTGTTTTTTATTTAAATACATTTTTACACAAAGTTGAATTTTGCTTAATATTTTTATTTTCTTAATATTTCAAAAACTTTTTTTCAGTTGAAAGCATCATTTACTTGGAAGTATAGGTACATTTTTTAAGGTTTAAGGAAGCAGCAATGTTCACTCTAAGGTTTGTTGGTCTGTGTGCAAACTAAAAAAAACTCATGTGCAAAAATGCACAGCATTCAGTTTTTGTTTCATATTTTTTCAAAATTTGCTGCATGGTAATTCTAAACTGCTGCGCCGCATCGGTCAGATATCTGCGCAGCCTAAAGGGAACATTGGTAAGCAGTGGATATTTTACAATGGCTAACATAATTCCTTGAGGGTATCATGGATAAGCCAGCTGGTGATGTGCCTGGAATAGAGCAATTATCTCTCAAAAAGAATGAATGGATTGAGGATTCATAATCTGTATGTTATGCTGTACAATTTGGAACACCATGAAAATACCATTAACTCATAAAAGTTACTTCATAAACCCACATAGGAGGACATAATGTTTTCGGGTGGTACAATTTTACAAATATTTAGAGCCCCTGAAAGCTACAGCCACAATCAATTTATTGACTCACCTTCACATACACATCCCACAGCGTAGCACGGAACTTTTTCGCCTCTCCTTCTTTGAAAGTCTTATTTTCTGATGTCTCCGTCTCTGGCGGCTTGTCTAAGGAAATAAAATAATGTGTCATCATTCAAGCCTAAGAGAGAGCTGCTACGTCTTTGAATAAACAAGTAGGATATTTAGAGATTTTAGGCGTGTCGCATTAAAGGCTCATACTCTGTTAACTTAAAGTCAGACCTAGATTACAAGTGTAGACCGTGGACGCTGGCTGGATAATATAAAATCCAGTGCAATAGAAATTAGATTTAGAGTAGGGAAGGTTTAAAAAATATTTTGGTGTTTACACCAAAGTTTGTCAGTTGTGTAGCACAGCAAAGGTCCCACCATTGCCGATATTTTAGTGTTTGCACAAAAGTTTTTCAGTTGTGTAGCACAGCAAAGGTCCCACCATGTCCGATATTTTAGTGTTTGCAAAAAAGTTTTTCAGTTGTGTAGTACAGCAAAGGTCCCACCACAGCAAAGGGTCCTACCACACCAAAGGGTCCTACCACAGCAAACGGTCCCACCACACCAAAGGTACCACCACAGCAAAAGTCCCATCATGGCCCATATTTATGAAACGATCAAAGCTGTCCAAAGGTTGGTGCCTCTAGTGAGGGAAGATTTACAAACCAATGATCCTTCCCTAAATTTAAGTGTAAAAATTAGGGCTGCGGAAATTATCAATTAATTTCTCGATTAATCGTTAAAAATTTTATCGATTAAATATCGATTAAAATAATTTTAATCAATAAAAATTCGATTAAAATTTAAGAAAATATTTATAATATTAAAATTTTTTTTTAGTAATAATAATAAATTATTAATAATAAATAATCATTTATATATATTTTTTACGTACAAACATCTCCCGCGTAATATTAAAATTTATTTTATTAATCTATGTTGACTGGCAGACGTCAACTATAAAATGGCTGACAGCCAGAGCCGTCTTTACACCATTTTGGGCCCCCGAGCAAAGAAATAGTGTTAGGAATAAAAAATGAATATGCATAATATATATAAATAAACATATTCCCATGGGGCCCATATGCTCGTGGGCCCCCCGGGCAAATGCCCACCGGGCCTATGCGTTTAAGACGGCCCTGCTGACAGCATCAGCGCAGTTAAATTTAAACATATAACTAGAAAGTTGAGCAAATATGTTGTTTTTAAGCTAACTTCGGATGGCAAAGTCGAAGATGGTGAAAACTTTTACTGTGTCCACTGCCATAAACAATTCTCTTTTAAATGATCAAATACATCGTTGACGTACCACGTTCAGCACAAATCAAGTATCAACACATTGTCATGAAATTTAGTTCAAAATATTCTTAATTTTCAATGTCCGTGAGAAATGTTCAGTTTAATGACGTCATAAATTTCTATTTTTGGTTTTAATCGAAATTATCGATTAATTAATCGATAATTTTTCAAAAGTTAACGATTAAATTTAAATTAATCGATAACAGCCCTAGTAAAAATGCAGACGAGCTTAGGTTGCCTTACAACAAAAATTATGATTAAGTGCCTTAGATTTAATTTTTGTTTCTTTTTAAATGTCTGAAATCGGAGTGAACGACATTAGTCTTTACATCCAGTTTGCTGATTATCCCCCGCCCCCCGCCCCCCCCGATATTGTCAACTTTGATTGGATTTACTTTTAGTTGTATTTATTCTATATCCATACCTTTAGTTGATTTCTTAGCACTGCCCATCATCTATTACCATACCTTTAGTTGATTTCTTAGCACTGCCCGTCATCTATTATCATACCTTTAGTTGATTTCTTAGCACTGCCCGTCATCTATTACCATACCTTTAGTTGATTTCTTAGCACTGCCCGTCATCTATTTCCATACCTTTAGTTGATTTCTTAGCACTGCCCGTCATCTATTTCCATACCTTTAGTTGATTTCTTAGCACTGCCCGTCATCTATTTCCATACCTTTAGTTGATTTCTTAGCACTGCCCGTCATCTGTGGTAAAACATTTCTTCTGCTCTTAGTGGTCCTCATCCCTAGCAAAACTGACGAAGAGAAGGAAAAAAAAACAAATTGGAGAAATCAAACGTCAAAACGAGCCAACAGTTAAAATAGAATGCCACACCCTAGTCTTTTCCAGAAGAATAATGGCTGTTAAAAAAAACAATAGATCTTGGAAATTTTTTTATAAATTCTTTGGAATAATATCATTTTACAATTCTGAATTTAATGAAAAAAATGCACATACACTGACTTGGGTTGGGGCATGGAGGCGGAAAGCCACAGATGTGGTGGAGCAGGCCAGGGCCCTACATGGGCTGTGGTGCCATAGATGATGATGTGGTGGAGCAGGCCAGGGCCCTACATGGGCTGTGGTGCCATAGATGAAGATGATGATGAATTTTTAATGAAACATTTTTTTTACCTGCTTTTAAATTTGTACACTAATTTGAAAAACACCACAAAATCAACAGGTCAGATAAACCATTGTTTTCAACAGCAATCCACTCTGCTGATTATCCAGTTGCTATGTCGTATCCAGCACAAACCTTTGATCATGTCTGGCTTCAGTATTCCGGGAAAATGATAGGACAAGAGCTTCCTGGCGGTGCCTATGAACTCATCCATCTTGCCCTGGGAGTGGAGGAGCTGACACTTGTGAATCAACAGAAGCTGGTCGGCAGTGGCCTCACCTTCGTCAGCCGGACCTTAATCAAAGAAAATTTTCAGAACTTCACTTTAAAAAAATTAAGTGTTTTTTTAAAACGCATTTATGGTTTAAATTGGAATCATTTTAAAAACATTTCCCAGTCACTTTAAAAGTTCAAAAAATAAAATGATGGGGAGTACCTACCTTTCGAGAGCACCTCCAAGGCAACTTCATTTTGTCCCATCTGCTGCAACAGGGACGAAAGGATAAGTCTTGCCCCATAATGTCCCGGTGCCATTTCAACTACCTGTGTGTAGGCTTCAGCAGCAGCTTTTATATCTCCCAGGGCATTCAAACACTGACCATAAGTCAACCAGACAGCAGCCTACAACAACAAAGATACATTTTTTTTTAAAGAAAGGTTCTGGGCTGGAAGTCATAAAATTAATTTATCTCAAGTGTAATAGACAACAAAATAATAGAATATTAAAATCGTAATATACAAAAGCAGAGTAGCGTGCTTTGTCTTGCAATAATTTTAATGTAATTAGGTACATAAAACCATGCAAAAAAAGGATGGCTCAACCTATCAGTATCACATGCCTTCCTACCTTGTTATATTTCTCTGAATGAACCAACGAATGAAGAATAGGCCTGGCATCGTCTGGGTAGCCACATTCCACCATAGTCTCAGCTATATCATAATGTATGTCCCCATATTGCTCAACATCAGCATCAATCAAGCTTTTGATTAAATCCTATTGAGAAGTTTAATTTTAAAAATTCTTATTTAGACACACCTATTCTTTAATAATTATACTTTTTTTTTAAATACAGTCATTTGAATAATGCAAACATCACTGCTTGCACAATACTCTAGTAAACAATTTGCCTTCAAATAGCTTAGAGAAGAGGATTTTGAATCCTGAGCCAGTTTGGCTGCTGCTTTCTTACGTTGTTTGCTGTTTTCTTAATTCATTGTTTTCTCAATACCCAAAAATTAAAGCATTGCTGATGAGCCAATTATTATCCACTTGATGAATTAAAAACCAGCTACCTCTTTGATTTGAAGAGACACGGTAAAGATGCAACAAAAGACTGGCTAATATTGCTTTCAACTTATCTAGGTAGTTAAACAGGCTGTTCATTATAAATTTGATAGTATTTAGTGTGATATTTGAAGAGCAAAAATAAATCAATTGCACTTGCCTCTATAGCATGTAATGTTGATAAAGCCTTGGTGAATAAAAGACACTGGACAAGTTTTGATCTGAGATCAATAGGCATCAAGACTGGAAACTTTAAACTAAGGAAAATAATAAACATTGAATTTTGTAAAATACAAATATTTAAAAGCACTTTTGTAAACATTATTTTAAGTTTGAATTGAACAAAAAGATTTTTCCATAAACACCTTACAGTTTTTTTAAAAAAATGAATTTTTTGGTAATCCTTTAAGTTGTAAGATGAAATCAAAATATACCTATCTAAGGTGATTTCCTTGCGTGCAAACTTTTCGATTTGGGTAAACAACTCCTCAGCAGCAGGTGAGCTCCCCTGGAATGTGATCTCAACTCCACAGTGACGAATAATTATCTGACCAATAAGTTGTGAAGAGCAAAGTAGTAATAATACATAAAGCAATTAATTCTTACTTGGAAATACGTCACAAAGATAATCTAATACAACCCTGAGATAGACATAAGGGGCCGTCCATAAATGACGTCACGCTCCTAGGGGGGGAGGGGGGTCACACTTTTGTGACGATGCGTGGCGAGGGGGAGGGAGGGGGATTGAAGAAATGTGACGTCACATCGAAAGGGTAACTTTAAATAAAACTTCCACTGAAATATTTGGTGGCTTACAATTTATTTAATGACTTTTTTTTAAAAATCAGGGATTCTCAATGTGCCGGTCGGTAGGCCATCAGACGCTGGTTGGCGTAAGCTATCAAGAGACAAAAATTAAATCTAATTATAATCCTTAAGTTTGAGAACTCACAAGATAACGTATGAAATTGTTACACTGTGTCGTTTCAGACTCGTTTGATGTTGACATCAAAGCATTTGTGATGTAACCGCAGCTCTGTCGGCGAATTTTTTTGCCCGTTACCCCAAAATATACAAGTTTATACGTGCGTTACCCCCCCCCACCCCGAGACTCTAGGTCCTGCTCACATGACTCGGGTATTTGGGGAGCGTCGTTAGCCCCCACCCCCTCCCCCGAAAATGCTACTGGTGAGTTTTACAAGCATGAAAAATGTCTAAAAATGATCTGAATAGGATTATGTGTAGATATTTTAAGTCAAAACGATACGGAATATCCCTTTTCTTTAAAAAAAAAGGGGGGGGTGGATTCTATTTAATTTGATAGAATTATAAACGTTTTAAGTTTGATATAATTGTTCGGTTGGTTTTTGGTCAAACTCCCCTGGCCATTCTAGATATAGACTAATGATAAATGAGCCCATTTAAAAGTTTTCAAGTATTCATTAACTTTACTTAATGCATCAAATTCTTGACATGGCAATTCGAGAGGAGCACAAAACAACTTTTCTTCTTAGCTCAGTTTTTAAGGCATTAATTTTAAATATCACAGAAAGGATACTTGATACAGTCAAGTCATGTGGATTAAGATTATTGTCACTCGTGTCAATATAAATGAAAGTATGGTGGATTTAGGTGTCTTCATATAGTACTTAGGTAAGAAATCTACATAGTTGTCAATTTTTTTAAAAATGCATTTTCTGGAAGGAACCGGTTCAATAATGGGCATATGTTCCAAGCGTTCACGTACACATGATGTATTTTAATATATCTAGTGGATTGTAGAGGATGTTATGTGTCCCAAATGAGTCTGCATTACCCCCAAGAATTCACTTTTGACCCCAGATGAGGTTATTTACCCCTGTTCGCCGATTTCTTTCTTACGGGATGCCGTCAGTCAATTGAGGGATTTTTAAAAGATACATTTTAAAAATATCATTTTTAAATAAAAAAATTTTCTAAACAAAGACGTTAACCGTGATGATTAATAGTCAATGTTTAATTTGCATTCATTAAAATAAAATATAATCTAGGGATGTTAACACAGTTCGTTTTTTGAAGGCCGGTTAAACGTTTTGAAAAAAAAGTTTCACGCGGGTTACGATATTACAATGTAGACCTTCACTAAATAAATAATAAATACTTAAATGACAATAAAAGTGATTTGAAAATAATTTTCAAATAGAAAATAAGGTTTTTTTTAAAGGTCAAAGCTTTGTGACGTATTTTTAGAGGGGGGGGGTCTAACTTTTTGTGACGACGCGTGACGAGGGGAAGGGAGGGGGTAAAAAATCGGCCAAAATCGCGTGACCTCATTTATGGACGGCCCCTAAGGATAAAAACACTTTTCTTATTCTGTATGCAAGTACAGACACATACAAATTCTCATCCTTCCCGCCCCGAATTCGGACGTTGAGTGGGTTGTCTGATGAAAACAGAAAAAACAACCAACAATCTATCAACATTTAAAACTCTAATAAAAATGCAAGACCAGACACAAACTATGGATAAGCATAGGATGCAATAATCTTCTGTATAAAAGGAGCGTCTTTAACAGATTAGAGAAGATAAATGAAAAACATAATAGATCCTGGCAGACACAGGTTACGACACTGCCCGTAACCAATGGCAACATTAACCATGCCTATCAACCTACCTCCAAACTCTTTTCATAACTTTTTTGTGACATCAGAAGTTCAGCCAAATTGTGAACATCTGAAGTTTTAAATAAAATGTGGAAAAAATATATTAAAATAGTTTTAGTTTTTTTTAAACAAAAAAAAAGAAACAACTGACAAGTAAATAAAAGTTAAATCTTTAGAGGTGCTAGGATACTTATGTTTGATTTTTTTTTACAACTTCCAAATATGGTTGACAAAGCTGCACATGCATCCAATACACTTACAAATAATCACAATTCCACACACACATATCCTACTTCCTAATGATGGTTTCCTAAAAAAAAATACATCACCTACTTCGAACGAAAAAGTTTTTTTAAAAAAAGGATATTTACCTTCAGAGTCGATTTCATTAGGAAATTCCTTGTGAATGTATGTCAAGACTGAGATGGCCCCATCTTCCTCCTTCAACTCCATGTAGTCCTGTACAAATTTTAAAGTTATAAGTGGCATATGAAAACTTTCAACATGTACATTTAAACAAATATTTACAATTTAATATTCCATCACACTTCATAATATGCTATCGCTGATCAGCAGTTAAATTCTTAAAATTTTCCTAAAGTAAAGTTTGAGCAAGCAGTTTAGTTCTTACAAAGGAACAAAACAATTTAAACAAGTCCATACGAAACTGGCATACAAGCCAATACTGTACTAACATTGGCAACGAAAGCCATACTAACACTGGCAACCAAAGCCATACTAAAACTGGCAACAAAGCCAGGGTTGTTAACAATACTAAAAAAAATTATTGGCAATACCAATACCAATACTGCCTGTAAAATCTCTTGGCAATACCAATACCAATACAATTTTAAAACCAGTATTGCAATACCAATACCAATATTTCGGTCATTCGACGAATAAAACGCAAATACGTAAGTCATCGCTCTATATCACTTACATCGATAAACGATAAAAACATTTCATATATGATTTGATTTCTATTATCATTCATTTCATTGATCAGTCTCATTCAAAAATTGTTTGGCAATGTCACTCGCAAGATGGCGACACCAAAGAAAAATTTATTATATTCAGCTTTATTCACAACCAATGTTGTAGAGAATTTATTGAATATTGCTTTTAGTATTGTTTAAAAATCAATACCAATATCAAAAATAATTATTGGCAATACCAATACCAATATCAAATTTCAAGAAGTATTGCAATATCGTCCCAATACTTAAAAAAGTATTGGCAATACTACCAATACCAATACAATATTGCAATATTAACAACCCTGAACAAAGCCATACTAACACTGGCAACCAAAACCATACTAACACTGGCAACCAAAGCCATACTAACACTGGCAACGAAAGCCATACAAAAATTGGCAACGAAAGCCATACTAACACAGGCAAACAAGCTTATACTTACATTGGCGCACAAGCCCTTATACTTACATTAGCACACAAGCCCTTATACTACATTGGCACACAAGCCCTTATACTTACATTGGCACACAAGCCCTTATACTTACATTGGCACACAAGCCCTTATACTACATTGACACACAAGCCCTTATACTACATTGGCACACAAGCCCTTATACTACATTGGCACACAAGCCCTTATACTACATTGGCACACAAGCCCTTATACTTACATTGGCTATGTTTCTGGCTAAAGTGAGTATTGTGCTTGGGTTTGTTTTGTCCATGAACTGTAACATCTGTTCCCTGCACTGAAGAACCTTGACTGGATACTGTTCAAAGAAGTCACATTTCCTTGTCAAAACCTCCAACTTCCCAAGATTAGTTGTGGCATTTTTCATGGCTGAAGGTAAAATTTAAAAAAATTAAGCTACTTGAAATCATATCCATAAACTAGGGCTGTTAACGATTAATTTACATTTAATCGTTAACTTTTGAAAAATTAACGATTAATTAATTATTAATTTCGATCAAAGCCAAAAATTGAAATGTATGGTGTCAAAGTAAAATTTATTAAATGTACTAGTTGAAAATCGAAATATCACTGGAATGTCTTCTTTATATGACATCTTTTAACCAACTAGGCAAAAAGACAAGTGTGTTGACATAGCTTTAGATTGTCTCAGCTGAAGTTTCTGCTACTGTAGTGGATGTTTGGTTTGCAGGTGATATGTAAGTAAGCCAAGTGTGAAAACCATGGTACAAATGTTCCCTTTAAGCAGTGAGGCTGCGCAGATATTTGACCACGCCACGCAGGAGTTTAGAATCACCGCGCAGCAAATTTTGTAAAATATTGCACAAAAAATGGACGTTGTGCAACTTTGCACACGACTTTTTTTTTAACCTTGCACACGGACCAATGAAGCTTAGACTTAGAGGGAACATTGCATGGTAGGCAAACGATTTCTTTCAATGGACACAATAACCTTTATCAAAATTTTGAAGTCACATCAGTCAATAGTTTAAAACCAAAATGTTTCGTGTAATCGTTTATATATTGATCGGCCGAAATATTTTACTTTTTGACTTCCAGTTCATTTATAAGTGGTGGGTCGATTAAGAATCGTTTAAAAAAATTAAGCGTTAAATTGTTTACGATTAATCGAGAAATTAATCGATAATTTCCGCAGCCCTACCTAAAACATAAGTTCTTATGTTCCCAGCACAGGAGTAATTATCAAGTACATGTAATATTGTTTTTTATATTTTTATGGGGGCGCGATCGTAGCCACAAAACAGCGTAGGTTGGGACTGGCGTAACCCTAGGACTCCCTGTATGTTGATTTACTGTTTGAATGAATTTGTTCCAAGCAGCAGAATAGAGTATTCTTTAAAAACATACACAAATATTTTTAAAGTTAAATCCCAAACCACATGTCACAGGCAATTATAAAGAAAAAGAGATATGCTCGTTTGCTTTCTCTCAACAAATATTTTGTCACTTGTCTGATTTCACATGCGCCTTTCACCCCTTCAGGGGCTTTCCAACTGCAAGAATGTACAATTCTTTTTCTTCTTCTTCTTCGTTCCCAATTTGAGTTTTGCGTGCCGACGAGTTTTACGCCAATTGGCCTGTGGTCTCAGACTTCAGCCTGCTGTTTTTTCTGGATGTGCTTCCATAGCCTTTGGTCAGCCAAGACCATCTGCAAGGCAGCAGTTAATTTTGGCAAGTGATGCAGCGTTCACAGGCCACGGCTATAAGGGTTCCACGCATTACCCAGCCGCCTTTTATTTCCGTAACTAGTGTTAGGTACCCACTCGAAGCTGGGTGGACTCGGGGACGCCCGAGGCCCCGGGAACAAATCCTTGGCTTCCCATGGATTTGAACCCATGACCATCGGTACGCCAGTCGAGCGCGCTGCCACTCGACCACCGTATCCCCTAATGTACAATTTGTCTCGGTCCTATTTTCCTTTCCCATAGTTTCCAGATGTATCCCCTGCTTAGTATGTCTTCCTGTAACTCACACCTTTTTGTCTTTTTTGTCCTTTCCTCCTTTTTTTTTACTATTGGAATCCATGTTATAGATTTTAGGGTGGCATTACTTGGATGTTTACATAGAAGGAGAGCTTCACACCACCATTTTGTTCCTTTTAATAATGTCCTAGCCAAATGCTCTTGCCATGTCCTTTCCAGTAAATCTTTTTTTGCTCTTGATGTTTGGCCAGTTAGTATTCAGGGAAGGGATCCATCTTGTTACTAGGGCTGTCAATATTGTTGAAAATAGCTGCCCGGATACCCGTCCAAAATTCGAACGGGTACCCGGGTTACCCGTTCAAAACGCTGCATAATTTTCGCCGTCATGGCGGCTATACAATGCATCATAGCCACCACCAATGCACCTCATTTCACACAGTAGCTAACGATATATTTCCAATAACACAATATGTGCACTACAAACTTTTATTCCTGCTGTAAATGCATTTGTCATACTCATAAACTGAAACTACAGTAAACTGAATTTCAAACAAAATGTCAACAAAAATAACGTAACGTTCAGTCAGGTCATAGGGGCCCAGCAGCTTGAATGTTTATGTTCACTAGGCGGCGGTAATAAGTTTTTAATTTATAAACATTAAATACTGACAACTTTGTAAAGTAAAATCAGTTTTTCTGCTAGGCCTACACAAGAAGTAAACACAAGAAACACACGTGCGGGTTTGTTAAATTGTTTCAGCGAGGTGCGTCGACACTTGTGAGTGGGTGGGGACAGTTTACATCACCAGCCATTTACAAACCAATCGCTCCCTTTAACTTTTAAAATTTAAATCAAGCCAAATTTATTTTCAACACTTTGTTTTGTTGAGATTTTAAAAAACAAAACAACCTTTCATTTATTTTTATTTTTACAGTAAATATATTTGAACGAATGAAATTGAATTTTTTTTTAAAAGATAGGTGCTTTTTTGGTATGTCGGGATAGGAGTGGAGGAAGGAGTGAGGGTAGAAAAAATCAATGTAGTTTGTGTATTTCAAAGACAAGTTAGCGTCCTGTCATTGATTCATTCAAAGAACCAAAATCTTTTTGTGTTTAACGATTTTTGTTTCATGTTCAGATTAAAAATATCTATCAAAATAAATTGTAGTTTGTCCGGACCATACTAAATTTTCCGTTGACAGATACTTCTTCTGAAGCGTTTTCGTGTTAAACGTATTTCACAGCGAATATTTCAAAAGAAAAATCTAAATGAGATAAATTTTTGCGAGCCTCAATGTGAACACAGAAGAGCCACAGTTTGGCCACCATTGCAGCCACATTTTCACGGGTACCCGGTCGCAAATTTAATACCCGGGTATTTGCATGGCAACGGGTAGCCGGGTCCCAGGTACCCGTTGACAGGCCTACTTGTTACACAAATTCCCTGCAGGTGATCTCTTATGTTTTCATTTTTGATGCCTGTTGAGCAAACTTTCCTGTATCGTTCTTTTTGCTTTAAAAAGTCCTCTGACTTAAGGGTTTCAGTATAAACTAGTTTTGGCAGCAGCTAGGCTTTTTATAACTACTTTCAAAGAAAGTGCTCTTGATAACCAGGTAAAAAAATATTTTTTTTCTTGACACTTTTGTGTTGACTGTTTTAACAGGTGACACACTTGGTATCGCAGTGGACTTTGGACCTGCCATAGCAGAGTTATAGTCAAGACCTCTGTTTTTACAGGTGACACACTTGGTATCGCAGTGGACTTTGGACCTGCCATAGCAGAGTTATAGTCAAGACCTCTGTTTTTACAGGTGACACACTTGGTATCACAGTGGACTTTGGACCTGCCATAGCAGAGTTATAGTCAAGACTTCTGTTTTTACAGGTGACACACTTGGTATCGCAGTGGACTTTGGACCTGCCATAGCAGAGTTATAGTCAAGACCTCTGTTTTTACAGGTGACACACTTGGTATCGCAGTGGACTTTGGACCTGCCATAGCAGAGTTATAGTCAAGACCTCTGTTTTTACAGGTGACATACTTGGTATCGAAGTGGACTTTGGACCTGCCATAGCAGAGTTATAGTCAAGACCTCTGTTTTGATCATCATGACATGAAAGTTACCGGTTATTGAGGATGAATTTTTACTTGAAAATTTTTGTAATAATAATAATAATAATTATTTGATAATTTATATAGCGCTGCGCCCCAGCAAGTAGCTCGGCCCACAGCGCTGCACATAAAAATATTTATACACATATAATAATCCTGTGTGCTATTATAAATTCATCATGACTGTAGTTCAATTTATAAGATAATTTTTTTTTAAACACACAAAAAGCTTACCTCTTGAAAAACAGATAACAGCCAGCTTTTCATCATTCAGACTAATGCACATCTCAGCAAGGTGCATCCACTCTGTGGCATGAGAACCTCTGAGGTTGGCAGCTACCATATAAAACTGAAATGAAAAATTAAATTATTTCAACTATGTTAACTTAAGTAACAAAACGGGATTAAACTGCAACAAAAAGTCCATTCAATAATTTTGTAAGTAATGTATTGCAATTATATAACTGCAAAATTAGAACAAAATAAAAATGAAATGTTCACCCACTTTGAGAGCT
Organism: Ampullaceana balthica; assembly: GCA_944989445.1. Classification (NCBI taxonomy): domain Eukaryota; kingdom Metazoa; phylum Mollusca; class Gastropoda; family Lymnaeidae; genus Ampullaceana; species Ampullaceana balthica. The sequence goes on from CALYLW010000251.1 coordinate 375,329, forward strand.
TGTTGCAAATCCCCTTTCTCCTCGTGTATGCTGCCCAATGTATGGTATGGAAGCGCAGCTTTGGGAGCTGCAGTGAAATAGTAAATAAATCATGAAATTATGTTAAATCTAAACCAAATGATCAGTTAGTAATAATATGGATTATACAGAAAACAGTTCTGAAATTTGAAGGATGCTGTACAAAAAACATTGTTAAAAAATCAACTTTTCTATCTATGGGGAAAATAATTTTTTTTAAATAAACGGAACGTTTTTGTAGCAGATTTGAAATCATGGGTCTGTGTTATTTATAGGGCTGTTATCGATTAATTAAAATTTAATTGTTAACTTTTGAAAAATTATCGATTAATTAATCGATAATTTGGATTAAAGCCAAAAATAGAAATTTTTGACGTCATTAAACTGAACATTTCTCACGGACATTGAAAATTAAGAATATTTTGAACTAAATTTTATGACAATGTGTTGATACTTGATCGGATGTTTGTGCTGAAGGTGGTACGTCAGCGATGTATTTGATCCTTTAAAAGAGAATTGTTTATGGCAGTGAACACGGTAAACTTTTTCACCATCTTCGACTTTGCCATCCGCAGTTAGCTTAAAAACAAAATTTTTGCTCAACTTTCTAGTTATATGTTTAAATTTAACTGCGCTGATGCTGTCAGCCATTTTTTAGTTGACGTCTGCCGGTCCACATAAAGTAATAAAATAAATTATAATATTAAGCAGGAGAAGTTTGTACTTAACAAAATTTATAAATTATTATTAATTGTTAATAATTAATTATTTATTAATAAAAAAAAATTAAAAGTATTATAAATATTTTCTTTAATTTTAATCGAAGTTTTATCGATTAAAATAATAAAATAATTTTAATCGAAAAAAATAAATTTAATGATTAATCGAGAAATTAATCGTTAATTTCCGCAGCCCAAATTATTTAACAATGACAAATTATGGTAATTAATAAATTGTGACAATGACACTTAACAAGAACCAATGAAATACTCATATGATCTATTGATTAGTTTACATATATTAACATTAACACTACATTAAGCTTAAAAAATGATATAGTTAAGCAATGGCTACAGCTTTAGTGGAACTCACAACTGCAGTAGTTTGTAAAATAGAGTGAAGATGTCTATAATACTATTGACAAAAAATCAACTGATTTGTAGTACAGTTACCTCTGTTTATGATGTCATACAAAAGGCTGACAGCCTCATCAGTTTTTCCTTGTGCCCTCATCAAAATTGCCTGGCCAATCAAACCTGACATCTCTTTTGGCAAATCAAATTGTTTTCTTTTCTGGTGTTGAAAACAAACACAAAAATCATAACTTTATTAAAATGATTTCAAATTAGTAAAATTGAGTTCACCTTTCCTTCATCTCATAACCAACATGCACTCGGCCATCATCTCATATCCAACAAGCACTCGGCCATCATCTCATATCCAACTTGCACTTGGCCATCATCTCATATCCAACATGCACTCGGCCATCATCTCATATCCAACATGCACTTGGCCATCATCTCATATCCAACATGCACTCGGCCATCATCTCATAACCAACATGCACTCGGCCATCATCTCATATCCAACATGCACTCGGCCATCATCTCATATCCAACATGCACTCGGCCATCATCTCATAACCAACATGCACTTGGCCATTATCTCATAACCAACATGCACTCGGCCATCATCTCATAACCAACATGCACTCGGCCAACATCTCATAACCAACATGCACTTGGCCATTATCTCATAACCAACATGCACTCTGCCATCATTTCATATCCAACATGCACTCGGCTATCATGTCATATCCAACATGCACTCGGCCATCATGTCATATCCAACATGCACTCGGCCATCATCTCATATCCAACATGCACTCAGGCATCATCTCATATCCAACATGCACACAGCCATCATCTCATATCCAACATGCACTTGGCCATCATCTCATATCCAACATGCACTTGGCCATCATGTCATATCCAACATGCACTTGGCCATCAACTCATATCCAACATGCACTTGGCCATCATGTCATATCCAACATGCACACAGCCATCATCTCATATCCAACATGCACACAGCCATCATCTCATATCCAACATCCACTCGGCCATCATGTCATATCCAACATGCACACAGCCATCATGTCATATCCAACATGCACTCGGCCATCATGTCATATCCAACATGCACTCGGCCATCATGTCATATCCAACATGCACTCGGCCATCATCTCATATCCAACATGCACTTGGCCTTCATCAAAAGGTGAATCAAAGTCTGATCCCGCCACCATCAAGAACATCAAGATTCACATCTAACAATAACACACCTTTTTGAATACCCTAAAGACAGTTAATTACAATCAATATGATTTTTCTTTGCATCAGACTAATACAGTGGTTCTCAAAATGGGATGGTAACAGAAAAACACATTTTATTATTAACACGGGTCATTTTAGTCACTTTTTTCCAGCCAGGACTAATAGTAAAAAAAAGGAGGGAGACTGTTTAGAAGAAGATAAAAGCCGTCTCTAAAATTTCCACTTTCTAGTTTGATAAGCCCAAGGTGCAAAACTCAGATGGTTTGTTCTGGTGGCAGCATGTTCAAGTAAATAACCGAGTTCTGTGAGCTTAGTCACACGTGCAATGCCCCTTGCCTCCCTCCACAATATCATCTTGTGCCATCCACATACCATAGAAAACATGTTTATTTTGTTGCCATGTTAATAAATATGTAAAATAAAGAGATTTTATGACGTTCTTGGAGCTAAAAGTTAATTCTGTTTGGATATTTTTGAAAGTGTGCATTTAAGATTCTTGGAGATTTACTAAAGCCAGACATTGAAGAAATGGTCACATTCTACGAAGACCTTGCATAGCATACAGCTATATTGGGAGGCATAGACATAAAAAAACTAATGAATTGGTGGCCTACTATAAAGAAGTTATGGTAGGGTTTATCAAATAATCAATTTATTACTGAATTAATAACTTTAAAATATTTATTAATATTTTCAAGTATGACATTTTAAAATGTGTTGTTATCTTCCTTACTACTGCCTTAAATAAAGATATATAGTGGTACCTCGGTATATGTGTGCTTTGGAATAAGTCCAACTTGGTATACGCCCTGTTTAGACGCAAAACATTTTGCTTGGTATACGACCTTTGTTAGGAATACGACCCGCGCCATAGAAGTTGTGGGAGTCAAAATGACACATCGCACATGCATAACTTCTAGGAATCACAGCACACCATTTAATACTCAAGTGTGTTAGTACGGCATAAATGAGCATATGTTGCAAAGGGGGTAAAATCGATTACAAAATTAAGATCAGGAACATTAGAGCATGTTAAAAAAATTGCTTATGATCTGGATAAAAAAATATTTAAAAATTTTCGTCTAAGTTCTTTTTATTTATGCATTTTAGTGTTAAGCAGTGCTTAAATTATTTTTTTATGACCACGTCCATAAATGTACGGCTGGAAGTGCTGTCGAGGTGAAGTTGGTCCAAATAGGCTTTGAGCACCACTGGTCCAAAATAAATAATTATATAATGAGTCATGTATTTACGCTAAAGCAAGTTAAATATATGCTTAAATAGTCTATTCCATTTAAAATACCTTTTTCCGCTTCTTTTTAACTTCTCCAAGAGTTTGGTTTTTCTTATCTCCTTTTGAATCTTTACTCTTTCCCTTTTTGCCTGTCAATTTTTAAAAAAAAATGTGTCATACCCTCAGAGCCAGGAGTTTTGAAACTTAAATAGTTTATATCTATTAAAAATATTGTTAGCGTTTAGTTGATGTGATTTTGTTTTAAATGTCTGATAACTGAAATTTTATTCTTGCAGAATGCTGAACTTAAGACTAAAATTTTACACTATTTGACTTAGTGATGAAGCAACTGATACCACAACCCCATAAAGTTAATTCAATAATTTTGTGTATTCAAATAAAAAAATAACATATTTATACGCAAGTTTACATTTATCTTTTTCTTGCTTAGATCCCCTTATCTTGGGCACCCATTCCTCGTCATTTTTGTCTGCAAATTTCTCTCCCTCAAAAATTTCGCTGTCATCATCATCATCCTCGTCTTCATCATCCTCCATATCCTCTTCATCACCCTCTTCTATCAACTGGTCAAAGGCTGGAATAGTTTGAGCTGATATTGTAGAGGTGGATGCTTCAGGTTTTGTTGTGGGCTTTGGTTTTGATTTTTCCAGTTCCAAACAAAAATCCTCTAAGCTCATTTCGCCTAAACAAACAAAAAAAAAGAAGCAAATATGGTTTATAAATTAACAATTTAAAGTCTGTTTCATGTAAGATATTTTTTTTTAATGTTTCGGCAACTGGAAATTAATTAAGTGAGAATTAAATTAACTAAAGTATCAGTTACTACTAGGTAGAAATTTCAATAATTTAGTTTTATATAATCTCTATTTTTTCAAATGGTAAGAAAAAGTTGCGAGATTAAAAAGAAACATTATGACTAATATCATCTACAATATAAACAAAAAATATTTTTGTTCATACTGTGAATTTTTTTCTTCACCTTTCACACTCATTACATAGGCCTACTATCTCTTTACTATTTGACAAAAGGTTAGGATATTATATTTATTTTAGTATGACATAAAGTTTTCATAAAAAAGAGTTAAATGAATCATAACCTGTTAAATATTTTACAGTCAACTCTGTACCAGCCTGTTGTAACATCCCTACAAGTTCTTCTGTGGTTGCTGGTCGAACACCTTCAGTCATTAATTCAACCTGAAATCATTGCATTGAATAATTCTGAATAACTAATAGTACTAACTTTACTAATATATTTTTGGGGCCGTCCATAAATGACGTCACGCGCCTAGGGGGGAGGGGGAGTCACGCATTTGTGATGATGTGTGACGAGGGGGAGAGGGGTGTTAAAGAAATGTGATATCACATCAAAGCACGCAACTTTAAATGAAAGTTGAGCATAAATATTTGATAGATTGTCATTTATTTAATTACTTTTTCAATGGCTTCACAGTGTTATATTAGAGTGCAGAATTACACTAATACATATTTAAATGACAAAAAAGTAATTTGCAACATGCTAATTTTCAATTAGAAAATACTGCTCTTTTGGGTGGAGGGGTCAAAGCTTTGTGAAGTCATATTGGAGGGATGTCCAAGATTTTGTGGGGAGGGGGGTCAAAAATTGCGTGACGTCATTTATGGACGGCCCCTGCCCTTTAAAAATTACAAATTTTTAAAAAAAGCTCTAACCGGCTCTGACTCTATAATAAATAAGTAAAATTGCTGTATATTTTACGAAGTGTCTACTGTTATGACTGACTTGTCGTAACACTAGCCAGTGAACAACTGCTACGACTAGTGACTAGTCGTAACACTAAACGTCATATATTTTATTATAATTAATTATATATAATATAAAAGCCCAAGTCACTCACTGGCTGGATGTGGAACGCTATGACGTCATTTTTTGAGCTTATATTTTAACACAAGGCGTACATCAAAAGGCGCGCAAAAAGGTGTGCAAAATAATTGTAAATTAAAGACGAGCTGTAAAAAAATATATATTATATGACATCATTGTTTTAGCTTATATTTTAATTTTTGAAAAGGGAACGATGTAAAAATATAATTTGATGATTTATAATTATAAAATACTTTGTGTACATTTCAGCAAGTTTAATATTTCGTATTTATCAAGCAATGATAAGTTACTTGGGCTTTTGACAAAAAAGGGTAGGCGCCTACGGCGCCCCACAGCTGCAGTGAGCGCCTTAGGCGCCCTACAATCCCTATTATAAAATACTTTGTGTACATTTCAGTATGTTCAATATTAAGAATTTATCAAACAAGGATAAGTTAGTTGGGTATTTGAAAAAAAGTGGCGCCTCAGCGCAACCTTAACCTAGTAATATTATATAATATATATAATTTTATTAAAATTATATATTGAATTGTATTAATATTAATAATTGTATGAGTAGGGTCCCTGACTTTACTTTCTGCTAGAAGTAATCTTAGAATAATGCTCAATTATGCATTTAAATTTAATATTTTAACGTTTTAAATTAAATTAATTACAATTATTCAATTTCACTACCTCTCTTTTTGACGTTTGCTCATTTTCAGCGATCTCCACCAAAGTAGCAGAATTTACAATATCTAAACTTAAAGTCGATAGATCCTCAAAATTATCCCCACTTGTATTCAAAAAATCATCATCCATGCTTCAAAGTAACAAAACACTACCTATAATAATTTTTATAATAATATAAATATAATGTTACGTTAACAAATTCGTATTTAGTCTTTCATTCTTCTCAAAACTTTTCAGCGGAAACGTTTTATTGAAGACTGAGAGAAAACGAAAGTAGACAAGTGTTGCCAGTTGCCAGGTACAATGTTTGAAAAAAGATAAAACCAAGCTAAACAAGTCTTTATACCTAAAGCAGGTGTGTCCAAAGTACGGCCCGAGGGAAAAATGCGGTCCGCGTTTAGCTTTTAACTGGCCCGCGGCCTCATCTTAAATTATTAATTGACTCGTGTAATTTTTCTTTAGCGACGACAATATATTATAAGAAAAGCTGAAATTGTGTGATTTTTACCACAAAATTCGATGGCATTAAATGATGTCAAAAATCGATGGCGTTTTATTGTTTACCAAATTTGATATTGATTACAAAAAGATGGTGAATTTATCAGCAGTTATTTGCTTTTACTTGGTAACAAATTAAGATGACGTCCAATGGTAAAAATCAATGACATAAGTGTGTTTAATTTTTCCTACTCAAAAAGGGAATACATGTGGCACCGGTGTACTAATATTTAAGAACGTTTTTACATCACAATTTTTAACCCAAATTTTCGGCTCTAGTAATATTTAAAATGTTTTTACAAATTGTAAGGTAACTAGTATTATATATACATATATATATATATATATACTATATATATATATATATATATATATATATATATATATATATATATAATATATATAATTGAGCTTACTGAAGGGCATAGAGCACGTGGAAGTCCACGTAAGCGCTACAAGGATACACTCAAAAAATTCTATAAAGGCCTTTGACTTTGGACATGACTCCTGGGAGGCAGCAGCCAGTGACCGAGCTCTATTATGATACGGAATGGCGCAGCTGTCTGTGAGGCAAATAGACAACAGGCTGCCAAGACCAACTGTCAAGCCAGCAGGGCCAGCCCAAGGGCATTGAAGGCCCTAGGGAAAGTGAATTTGGTGGCCCATAAATGTAATAGAAAAAAAAATATGGAAAGTTTCTTGTGCGAGGCCCCCACTAATGATGAGACTAATCGGAGGTCCTAGGGGCCGTCCATAAATGACGTCACGCACCTAGGGGGGAGGGGTTTACACTTTTGTGACGATGCGTGACGAGGGGGGAGGGGGGTTGAAGAAATGTGACGTCACATCAAAAGGGTAACTTTAAATAAAACTTCCACTGAAATATTTGGTCACTTACAATTTATTTAATGACTTTTTTTTCTTTTTCTTTTTAAATCAGTGCTTCTCAATGTGCCGTCGGTAGGCCATCAGCCGCTGGTTGGCGTAAGCTATCAAGACACGAAAATTAAATCTAATTATAATCCTTAAGTTTGAGAATCCACAAGATAACATATGAAATTGTTACGCTGCGTCGTTTGATGTTGACATCAAAGCATTTTTGATGTAACCGCAGCTCCGTTTGGTTCTCTCATGGCAGGAGTCGTCGATTTTTTTTGGCCAAAATATACAAGTTTATGTGTGCGTTACCACCCCCCCACCCCCAGACTCTAGGTCCTGCTCACATGACTCGGGGATTTTGGGGGAGCGTCGTTAGCGAAAATGCTACTGGTGAGTTTTACAAGCATGACAAGTGTCTAAAAATGATCTGAATAGGATTATGTGTATATATTTTCAGTCAAAACGACACGGAATATCCTTTTTCTTTAAAAGGGGAGGTGGGAGGGAATCTATTTGAAAAATTAAAAGCGTTTTAAGTTTGATTTAATTGTTCGATTGGTTTTTGGTCAAACGCCCCTGGCCATTCTATTCTTCTAGATCAGTGCTTCTTAAAATGGTGGTCTGCGGACCGGTGCCGGTCCGTGGGCCATCCGCTGCCGGTCCGCAGATGTTCTCAAAAAAAAGGACAGACAAAATTGTCAGTGCAGGGAAAATAGTGCACCGGTCCCTGGTGCAATGGAAAAAATTCCTGCCAGTCCGCCATACTAAAAAGCTTGAGAAGCACTGTTCTAGATATAATGGTAAATGAGCCCATTTAAAATTAGTCAACTATTCATTAACTTTAGTGAATGCATCAAATTCTTGACATCGCAATTCGAGAGGAGCACAAAACAACTTTTCTTCTTAGCTCAGTTTTTAAGGCATTAATTTTAAATATCACAGAAAGGATACTTGATACAGACAAGTCATGTGGATTAAGATTATTGTCACTCGTGTCAATATAAATTAAAGTAGGGTAGATTTAGATGTCTTCGTATAGTACGTAGGTAAGAAATCTACATAGTTGTCAAATTTTAAAATAAAATGCATTTTCTGGAAGGAACCAGTTCAATAATGGGCATATGTTCCAAGCGTACACATACACATGACGTATTTTAATATATCTAGTGGATTGTAGTGGATGTTATATGTGCCAAATGAGTCTGCATTACCCCCCAAGAATTCCCTTTTGACCCCAGATTAGGTAATTTACCCCTGTTCGCCGACCTCTTTCTTACGGGATGCCCGTCAGTCAATTGAGGGATTTTTAAAAAATAAATTCTTAAAATGTTATTTTTAAATATTTTTTTTTCTAAACAAAGACGTTAACCGTGATGATTAATAGTCAATGTTTAATTTGTATGCATTAAAATAAAATATAATCTAAGGATGTTAACACAGTTCGTTTTCTGAAGGCCGGTTAAACGTTTTTAAAAAAATGCCTCACGCGGGTTACGATATTACAATGTAGATCTTCACTAAATAAATAATAAATACTTAAATGACAATAAAAGTGATTTGAAACATATTTATTTTCAAAATAGAAAATAAAGTGGTTTTTTTTTGGGGGGGGGTCAAATATTTGTGACGTAGTTTTTAGAAGGGGGGTCTAAGTTTTTGTGACGACGCGTGACGTCGGCGTGACGAGGGGGGGGAGGGGGTAAAAAATCGGCCAAATCACGTGACGTCATTTATGGACGGCCCCTTGGCCGCTTTGCCTAGTTTGTCTATGCCTAAAGCCGGCCCTGAAGCCAGGAAGGACGTGTAAAAAAAAACCCTCTTGAAGGGATCACATCCATCTCTTGTCCGACATGTGGACGCACATTTTGTGCAAGAATAGGGCTAATAATAAAAAGCCACCAGAGAACACACGTGGCGGCCTAGCACTGGACTAATATGATAAGAGTGGTCATTGTCGACTACGACGGACGAACAACATATAATTGAAAAGCCTGTAACTCAGTCTAAAAGTATGCCATGTTCATTTATTACCTCATCTCAATCCAGCCCCCCTCAAATTATTAATTACTTCATGGAATACTGCCCTCTTTTCAAAAATTTTGGACAACCCTGGCCTAAGGGGTATATTTGTTTAACTTTATGACACTTAACAGTTATCGGAACTGCCCTTTTATCTATAATTAATCAAACCATTAAGCTGATTTGGAAAAAGGACTTTTTAATGAATGCATGTAAAGGTGTGTTTGTTTTGTTGTATATGACTGTACAACCTATGCGTGTGTTGAAGATAGATTTAATTTTTAATTATTTTATTTTAACTTATGGTAGACTTTGCCCAGGTTGTTTTAATTCAACTTTTTCCCATGCTAACAAGAATAAACACATTACAGGTACTTATTACTAGGCATCTCATGTTTTTGCGTAATAAAAAGCCTATCATACACTATTTAAAAATATTCTTTTTGATTTCAGTTAAGGCGCCAATAAAATATACCAAAAAAAAGAATGGAGTTGTAATGAGCAAGCCAGATTTTATTTTGTTGCATTCCATTTATTAAACATTGGGTTTGGTTTGCATGAATAAATCATTTCTCGTAAAATATCTTTAGAGATGGGTCTTGATATCTAAAGCAGAAAATATTTTCCTATCATGGATAATATAATTTAAGTCCAAAAGTAAATTTTATCCTAACTGATTTGAAAAAATTGGTAAATTAAGAATATCTGTTGTCTTTAAACTTATCTTTTCTTATGTTACAGAAGCACCTTCTGTACAGAAGATTATTGTGTCCTACGTTTATCCAGGGATTGTCTGGTCCTTCATTCTTATTAGAGTTTTAAATGTTGATAAAGTGTTGGTTTTCCTGGTTCCTACAGGCAACCCATTCCACGCCTGAATTCCGGACATGAATAAAGAGAATTTTTATGTGTTTGTTCTTGCAAATAATGCTTTTAAAAAGAGAAATAAGTAAAAATAAAATAATTACTTTGATTTTTTAGACTACGTTTAAAAAATAAACGTAGTCCAGATAGGGCATTTTATGTAAAAAATGTATTTAATATTGTATGGTTTTCATAATTCTTACTATATTGATTTTTGAAATAAAGTTATCTTTTGAATTTATAAATTTAATAATCTTCAACTTTCAGCTCTTCTATAAGAAAATAAAACTTATTAAAATGTATGGAATAATATTATAGTGCCTAGCATCTCTATGAAATGTAGAAGTTGACTTAAATTTAAAATTTGTTGCACTAACCCGAGAAGAAAATGTAAAGAATAGTATTTTAAATAAATTAAAATAATAATTTAACAAAGTCTTGATGCTTTTAATTCTCAGAATTGTTTTTAATATTTTTTTATTTTTTCTGTGTTTTAAAAAAACGAGAAAGTTGTCAATTTCTTAAATGTAATTATACAATTTTCTAAAGCATAGCTTAGAAACAAACATTTAATTTCAGTACTTGGATCATTAGCAAAATGCCTTACATAGCATCATAGGCCCTTGATCTTAAAAGAACCCAACAAACTGGAATTATACCAGAATATTTAAATAACCACAACATTAAAAAGTAAACAAACAGCTATTTTAACAACATATATACAGCAGATAACTTTCAATCTCAAGGAATGGTAATTTATGATAGCAACACAGGTAGTGATACAATCATCTTTCAATCAAAAACATGATTCTTGGCATGGGATAAAACAAAAGAAAGTTATTTCTAAAAGAAACTTCTGGCAATAATATATTATCTGAAGGTACTATTACTAGGAATACAGCTACTAAAAGAAATTGTCATTTCCATCCTTATCAGGACAGACCCAGTCCAAAAACCTATCTGTGGCAAGTCTATATTTCATAACCTGTGCCGATCATTATGCTCATTCTACATTAAGGTGAAATAAATGTCAGGAGCAAAACATCTAGCAAGCTTCACTAACATAAAGTGCATTTTCTGCACAAAAATTCACAAAGTATATTTGTAACTAAGGTTGTTAAGACAGCTCGTTTTTGAGGACCGGTTAACCATTCAAAAAAAGACCGGTTAACCGTCAGTCCCTATTTTTACTATGTTTTGTGAACCAACAAGAGATGGAGTGAAATTTTTGTATCGCGTCGTCTAGATTTGACATCAAAGCGTCAGTGATGTACCGCCTCTAGAGTTGCCATCAAAACAGCAAATTCAATCCGAACAGAGAAGTAAACTGTAATGATATTCAATTTTTAATTTTTATGTAATCAAAGTATTAAAACAGCATATTATCAATGGTGGTCAAGTCAGTTTGTTTTTGCGGACCGGTTAATCGTTTAAAAATAGCCCGTTTTACTGTACAGTCCGTATTTTCCCTTAATTTTTTTAGAACCAACAAGTGAAGGCACAAATTTTTGCCTCACGCCATCTGATGGTGACATCAGACAACATGTGACATCACAGCCCCCTTGCCTTTTTCTCTCATGCGCTGTGCTCCTTTTCCAATGCAAACGAAATAAATTTTTAACAAACATTAAATTTTATATCAATGTGGTAATTTTAAGTATTTTTCTAATGCCTTTGACGTGCACGTACTTAACTGGAAAATTGTTGATACAAGACCGAAATCGAATTAGAGGACCGGTCTAGAAGGCCTATCTTTCCTTTTGTAATATAAATAGTAACCGTTATTCACATTTCGACCTTACCACTGCGCTGTGTTACCGCTGGTACTATGGTTTGGTAACTAAGCGAATACATTTTTAAATTAAAAATCGTTCACTAGCGAACTCCACTAACAGTGATGACGTGTAATTTATATTATTTATAAACCGGAATATTAAGAAAACTCTTTGACATCATGGTCGCTCGCGTATTGGCTGTCGTATTCTGCTGTAGCACAACAAAAAATAAACTCCGGGTAATAAGCTAATACTAGTAATACCGACTAAATGAAGTTATGGTTAACCGGTCCTGATTAAACGGGACCGATCCTGATCTAAGGACCGGTTAACTGTTAACAACCTTATTTGTAACCCAGATTGGTAACAATATTTGTGCAATTTTCTATTATACATCAGATGGCCAGAGTTTTATACTTGACTGCAACTACAAATTCAAAGGAAACATAAAAATAAATAAATAAAATATGACAACTTATTTTTTTTTAAAAATTCTCATTGACAGCGAAAACTTGAAATGATTTTCTGGTGCTAAATCTTAAAATATATACAACTTGTAATGGCACTTTAAGCTTTACTTTACTCAAAAGTTTAATAATATCTGCTATGATTCTCTGCTAATTCCTCGGTATGCTAAATTATATTTAAATCACAACTTAATTTATCATGAATGGAGGTCCATAAAAGCACTTACATGGGAAGCTTTTAAATAATTAAATTTAAAATAACATTTTATATTGCTTCAACTCAGTAACAAATTTCACTCCCTATTTAAAAAAAAATCATTTTAGCAACAAATGTGAGAGGCTTGGACTGGAATTATATGTTGAAGAAGTAGAAAGTAATTTTTAAAATCAAAAGAATAAATTCTATGGTATACATCACAAAAATGCAATAAATAGACTGCATACATACAAACATTTTGAATGAAAATTAAAAAAATATAAGCATAAAAAAGAATTCTAAACACAACATCAGCCTTACTCTGAAGAGTACATACATCAGCAATAATACTTGAGAATTAACAGCATCTTAAAAGGTTGGTAAAATGGAGTAACAATAGCAGCTGATAGAACACAAACAGTGGCAGTGATCATAGGAGGGGCAAGTTTACACACAAAAATTGTTTTTCTATGATCAAAGTTCCATAAATTGCAGCACATCAAGACACTTGTTGCTTTTTGTGTTCACCCACATAATTAATGTAATAATTACATGTGTATAAAAGAAACTGACATTATGGTGTAAATGGTTTAAATTAAAACTTGTAACAGACTCAAACATTTTGGCCTTTCATTGTTTTCTAGGCCTACCATACTGTCCCTTTTGTAACATTCCAAGTCCAACTCATAAACTATACAGTGTTTATAGTTTGAGGATAAAAAGAAATATATAACCTAAAAAAACAACAACTAAAAGTAAACACTGGTGATCTAATTATATTGATCCTCTAATACAATGTGTATCAAATGCTTGCAGCCTGAGCAGTTTAACACAGGAACTTTCACACAAGAAGCTTTTCCAGACAGTCAAAACATAAATATCCTGTTAGGAAGTGAAGATGACCTGAAGCCCGAACACATCTAAATCAGACCAGCTTTAATCTATCTCGAATCTGAGAAATAATTGGCTGTCTATTGAGTTATTGGTTAATTCAAACTCAATCAGACTAAGCTACTAGAGAGGTCTTATGATCAAGGCAAGCAAATTTTTAAAAAAATCAATCAAATAATTCAAGAAGCTGGAATGTACAATCTTTGGTTCTTCGTGTTTGGCTTCTTAATTTTATAAAATGAATATAAGAGACTATTAATTAAGTAAAGGGTGAATTTTTTTCATCAAGCAATGTTTACAGTTAAAAGTAAAACATAGGGGTAAAAAAGAAATTAATTCAATAAGACATTAGTAAAAACTAGCTGTCTAAATAAATATCATTTCCACATAAAGTTTACATGAAGTGTTTTGTTCAAATTTGTAAATTTCAACCTCACATCTCATACCAAGAAAAAAAATTTTTAAGTTCATAATACAAATGTTAATTTGTTTAATGATAAAAGATTTCTCAAGGCAGCTAATGAGACTAATAACACAGCTTCTTTGTAAAAATATTTTAAAAATTGCATAATTTATCAGCAAACACTTAATAAATGAGTTGCTGAATTCTAAATTGAAAAGATATAATAAAAGAAAACCTATCAACTCTCTAATGTAAAGAAAATGGCTCGAAAAAAAAACACAGCAAGTTTATTATAATACACATGAGACCTATTCAAAAAAGGAAAACGATTACGCTAATAAAGTTAATGAATTTATCAGATTACGTAAGTAGATATAACTGCATTTCTAAACTGCAGTAGTTTACTTCCATCTAAATAAATATCATTCCTTTTAAATAAAGTAATAAAGTAGAGAAATATTTAACACATGTTAACAACTTAAAAGTAAAAGACTGAGTTTTCTGCTCTTTTAAAATCTTCATTTAAATTTTAAAAATTAAAATGAAGAGAGAAAAAAGTCTTTATACATACATTTAAAATGGTCATGTCAATTCAAGATGATTTTCTCACTGAGTATCAGGATAAAATTGTGATTTTAAAAAAAAATGTGATGGCAATAAAGAATACTACAAGTAGGTCAATTTGATTGAGACCACATTTTATTAAATAATTTAAAGCTGTGATCACATTACCTCACCATTAGAAAACATAAAATTAAATAAATTTTTAGAACATAGTAATCAGAATCAACATCATATCTCTTGGTTATTTTGTATAATTTTATACCAGAGGCAAACCTAAATTTCTTGTTATTTTTTAAATGAAAGAGTTTAATATTTGCAGAAGATTTTTTTTCCTTCTAGCCATAGCTTGAATGTAATTGATGAATCTGGAAATTATACATACATACATATTTCAGCTAATTATATTACATTCAGAACAATGTCAGTTCTAATGACAAGGGGAAGCTGGAATAAAACAAAACTCTGTAATATATGTAATTGCAGTTTTGTCTAAACACATTTCTAAAAAAAAAGGGATCAAAACATCCCAATGGCCCTTTTGACCTCTTACCCTCAATGTGTGCAAGGCTTTTTAGTCATAAGCTTCCTGTTTCATCTACAGAAAGTTTGAAGACAAATCATTTGATACAAATGAATTGCCAGCAGTCTGAGAAGCTATGTCTTGAATAAGCTGAGCAGAGCAACGTTTCCTCAATAAGCCTGACATTCAAAATCACATGGATATAACACAAAAAATAATATTTAGATAACCAGGTTCAACTGGATGCAGTATTTTTTAATTGAGATTCTGAGCCCCTCAAAAAAAAAGAAAAAAAAAGCATTAACTTTGCTTATTCTGCAAAAAACAGAAAATGACGCCATGAAGCTAAATCAGCAGTGAGACAAAAGGCAGTTTTTATTTGTCTGGAGTTAGTGAGGGCACATGACGTTGTCCACACAGAAAGTGTGACAAGATTCGCTTTAGATTTTTTGGTATGTTGAATCTTAGGTGGACTGCCAGGTTGCTTGAGGTGGGTAAGTACGATAGCTTAACATGCTTGACAGTAAATCATTTCAGAAGGCATCACTGTATTTGCCGCAAAGCTCTCACAACTAGTCTCCTTTCAGCTCACAACATGATTGCTGTGTACTGGAATGGGGCTATCAACATTGACAATGATTTTTCTGTGGAGATAAGGTTATACTAGTTTTCATTAAACCAAATAATATTCTTCTAGTAATAAACCATACATTTGTGTTGCACTATGCTAGAATTTATTTTACCTGAGGTACTCGTACGCCCATAGGGTGCTCATTAGAGTGCTTAGAGTATGAACAAATTACATAGTATTGCAGATAATGAAAAACTATGAGATTTTTTTTCAAACACGCCCCTAAACAAGAAAGCTATTTTGCTTACTATAATAAGTATAATAAGAGGTACAAGTAAAATTGGTTTCCATGCATTGCTTTGTGTGGTAATCATTAATTGGTTTAAAATGAATTAATAATAAATGTTATCATATACATGTGACTTTTCTCTTGAGGTTGAAACCAATAAAGAGCACACCGGTAATGTTTATTTTTAAACAAATGAAATCTCTTTATTTCCATAAACCAAATAATATTGTTATCATTTATTTTTATAATTGATGAAGTGGTTGAATTAATTATTTTGTCCTTATATTTTAGCAAAAAGTTGAGTTACCGTATATACTCGTTCTAAAGCCGATCTTTTTTGGACAAAATCTAGGGGAAAAGGTTGGGGGGTCAGCTTACAAGCGGGTCATAGGTGATATCTGCATGTACATTGAATATTGCAGTTATTATTGTAGATCATCAAGGTCCTTTTCTACATTCTACAAGATTCGACTGCTCTACCAGAAGCTATAAAATATTATGAAACATCTGAACTTACCTTATTTAATAATTTTATTTATTTTTGTGAATGTTTTAATAAATGGTTTTTAAAATTTTGTTTTTCAACAACGAATTTTAATGTACGCGCTTTCACAACTGTTAACCAAAGAATTTTTTTTTAAACGGCAACTCTTGCCTAACAAAGAGTACAAAGACAAAGATAGGTTGTACAAAGTAAACAATCATAATGACCGATTTAGCTTGTAGTTTTAAAAAAATGTGTACCATTTTGTTTACGCTGTCCTATTATTTTTGAGGAGTCTGCTTATGAGCGTGTGACACACTTTTAATACTTTTCTCTTCCAAAAGAGGGGGGGTTGGCTTATGAACGAACGGGGTATAGAACGAGTATATACGGTAATTTCATTTTTTTTTCAACTTTGGAGGGAATAGCAAAACTTAAATATTATATATAGATGTGATGATTTCACAAGAATTAAAAAAATATACATATTAAAAAATGAATGGTTCACCTAGGAGCAGTAAAACAAAGGTGTGAGAAGACCTGACCAAACAACAACAAAAAAAGAGACAACTAAACAACAAATATTCTGGAAAAAAAACTTCATCATTAAAAAAACAACAGTAAAGCATCTTTAAAAACCCAGCTACAAATAGCATTTGAAAGAGCAGCCAAGGGAATGTAATAGTAATAAACACTGGTAGGTAAGAGTTGAAGGATGAGAGGAGAAGTAAGTCTTCATTCATTATTGGGTTGTTTTTTCCTTTTTAAAAAAAAATAAAAGATTTTCATATAATTTATTTTACATTTCCCCTTTGACTGCAATCTCTCTAGTTTATTACCTTTAAAAACAGCTTCATTGGAGAGAACATGAACACTTGTGTAAAATGACTGTGGTACGGCAGCTTTGCGGCGTAGGAGACAGCATTCCTTGCTACCTGGGGAACTCCAGTCACGACTGCTGGAGAAAAGCCAAATTTTAAAACATTATTGGGAAAAGATACATCACTGACTAATATTATTAAGAGAACTTTATTCTCTTAAAAAGTGCTGGCATAAAAAAAAACTAAGCCCACAATTAGCATGACTAGAGAGAAGGGCAGAATAGAGCTACAATGAAGTTAATATTGTAATTTAAGGAATTTTCCAGGATTTGAATTTAAGAAATTTTAAGAGAACATAGTGGAATTTCAGGCGGTTGTAGAAACTTTGTTAGCTGATATTTTCATCACTTAGACTAGGGAACAATCAAAGAGTGAAGCAGTCACGTATTACTCCCAATATCTCAATGCTAACAGATATATGTATGTGCCCGGACATTTAAGACCGTCAGATCTATGACATTTACAAATATTACAAAATAATTTAATCAGCCTGATGAGATATTTGACAGATTAATTTCCACATCAGCCTTCTTCATAAAGATTAATAATTTTAAAATATAAAAAATTCATTGAAATTTTTGTGTAATTGCATTTGCCATATTGTTTTTACTATTAAGTCTTTCACATTTAGCAGGCATTTGTATATTTGTGAACTCAGTGAGAAGATGTTGCAGTACAATAACTACATAACTTAAAACATAACTTAAAACTATAAAATCAATTTAACTGGGAAAAGCTGGTTGCTTGAAATTGACTTACCCTCTGAGAATTTTCTCATCAACCTCTGACAAAGGTTCAATAAAAAGTGTGGAATACAAGCCTTAAAGAAAAAAAATTGACATTTTCAATAAATTTAATATATAGTTCTGAAGAAAATTTTGATACTATTTTAATATGCATACACATACAAACTTCAACAGATAAATTTGACCTAGACTGCTTTAATCATCATATTCTTTTATTATACTTAAACTTATGTTCATTGGTGAGCAGCCTCTTCTTCTATTTCTCAAGATCCCACAAACAATATTGTGATCATTTTGACTTCTAAAGAAGCTGAGGTTTGTAAATACATCTGTGTAGATGATACGCTGAAGGGCTACTCATGGGGGTATCATGGGGAACAGGAGGCAATAGGCACAAATGCTTCTATTTTCCCCTCAAATGATTTTTTGGAGAGCTTGTTCCGTTCATTAATTGTCCTTGGCTGGCATGAGCAGCTCCTGTATTGAGTTCATGCAAGTTTATACAAGTATTATCATAGCAATACAGTAGAACCCACTTAATTCGAGCCCGGTTAACTCGTCAGCTCTATTAAGTCGACCTTTTTTATTGGAACCGCCAAATTCTCTCTTTGTCTTTGCATTTTCTAATCGGTTAATTTGATTATTTTAAGTCGCCGAACCCTAATACCCCGAGCACAAAAGAGGGTCAAATTTGCCACTTAGCGTCGGTTATCTCGATCCCCATGACCAATTGCCAGCTTTTGAAAATGTTAGATGTGATTTTTTATAACCAGGGGAAGGCATCGAATTTCTGCCTCGCTAGGTCTGCTGTTGACGTCACAGCCCGCTTGCGTTCAGCTCTCAGAGCTGTGTTGCTTCTGGTATTACATATATACCAATCGCCAGCTTTTGAAAATGTTAGTTATAGATTTTTTATAACCAACATCAAATTTCGGCCTCGCGAGGTCTGCTGGTGACGTCACAGCCCGCTTGCGTTCAGCTCTCAGCGCTGTGTTATAACTTACTTCTGGTACTATACCAATCGCCAGCTTTTGAAAATGTTAGTTATCGTTGCCACTCACCATCTCGCTACCGTATTTTCGCGCGCGTCAATTAAAAAGTTTTACGATTGGTTACGTTTATGCTAGCTAAACAAAAACAGTTCATGCGGCTTTAACGTTCACATTTTAACATCACCGCACTGTGTGTTAGTTCTCTTACTATGCTTCGTTAACTAAGAGAGTTTAGTTCACTAGCCGTACTCATTTTTTAAAGCAAATATCAGTTTTGATATTAATGTGGTAATCTTACGTCAAATGGCTTTAACTTGCAGGAAAACTGTCACTAAAAGACCAAACTCAAATTTGAGGACCAATTAATCGCCCGGTATCTTTGCTACGTCTTTCTAATGACTCGTAATATAAATAGTAACAATAACAGGCGTGGCCTTGACTTTGTTCATATCATACGCGCACTGTGTGTAAGCTCTCGTAAAGTGCCTCGACAACTAAGCAAAGTAAAAATTTTTTTTAAAAAATCATTCCTCAGCGGCAGGCGAACTAAACTAATAGTATTGACGTGTATATTATTTATGGACCGGAATAGTAAGAAAACGCTTTGATGTCACGGTCGCTCGCGTATTGGATCTGGTATTCTGCCGTAACACAACAAAATATTAACCCAGTGTTATAAGTTTATACCGAAGTTACGGCTAACCGGTTAACAACCTTATCATGTACATAAAGAAATTTCAAGCACATGTTAATATTTTGCCGCCATATTGGTTTTCGTTTAACCTGATGATCGGTTATCTCTGCGCCATTTTTCATAACCCAAGGCCGTCGACTTAACCGGATTCCGCTGTACAAAAAAGTTTCAAAACCTTTCTTCAGAAGAATAAAACATCAAACCCCAACCTATCCAATGAGAACAAGTTAAATTAAGCTTGTGTTTTATTGTCTAAAACAGCACTTTCATCAGAAAGGGCATTTCTTTTATTAGACCTTAGTAATAAAAATGTAGGTTGACCTTAAAAAAAAATATAAAGAAATCTCCCCAATTTTATCATCTGATGTCCACTTAAAATATTAGATTAACATTGAGGAATCCATGCATGTAATCAAAGGATATTTCTTTAAAAAGCATTTTTTAGTTAAATAGACTTAAACACTACCTGTACATAAATTGAAGACAAAGGTAAACTGTGTCTGATACAACTTCACCATCATTCGACTGAAAGAGAAATCATGCCATTGTTAAGAATTAGCTAAACTATTAAAGCTTTACTTTGAATTTTATTAGAGCAGTTTTTTTTTAATTAAAAAAAAACAGGCAGCTTTATCCTGTATATGATTACAGAAACAAACATCTAAGATGGAGTAACATTTTCAGACAAAACAGAAGTTTTTTAAAAATGAATTTTTCTTTTGTCTATAAAATGTACCAATGATTGAATTTTTAAAAAGAACCATCTAGTTGTATATAGGGGCCGTCCATAAATGACGTCACGTGATTTTTTGCCGATTTTTGCTCGTCACGCGTCGTCACAAAAACTTAGACCCCCCCCTCTAAAAATACGTCGCAAATCTTTGACCACCCCCCTCTAAAAAAAAACAACAAAAACAAACACTTTATTTTCTATTTGACAATAAGTATGTTTCAAATCACTTTTATTGTCATTTAAGTATTTATTATTTATTTAGTGAAGATCTACATTGTAATATGGTAACCCGCGTGGAGCATTTTTAAAAAAAACGTTTTACCGGCCTTCAGAAAACGAACTGCGTTTACATCCTTAGATTATATTTTACTTTAATGCATACAAATTAAACATTGACTATTAATCATCACGGTTAACGTCTTTGTTTAGAAAAAAAAATTATTTAAAAATAACATTTTTAAAATGTATTTGTAAAAAAAATCCCTCAATTGACTGACGGGCATCCCGTAAGAAAGAGGTCGGCGAACAGAGGTAAATAACCTCATCTGGGGTCAAAAAGGGAATTCTTGCGGGCAATGAAGACTCATTTGGGACATATAACATCCACTACAATCCACTAGATATATTAAAATACGTCATGTGTAAGTGTACGCTTGGAACATGTGCCCATTATTGAACCGGTTCCTTCCATAAAATGCATTTTTTTAAAATTTGACAACTATGTAGATTTCTTACCTATGTACTATACGAAGACACCCAAATCTACCCTACTTTCATTTATATTGACACGAGTCTCAATAATCTTAATCCACATGACTTGTCTGTATCACGTATCCTTTCTATGATATTTAAAATTAATGCCTTAAAAACTGAGCTAAGAAGAAAAGTTATTTTGTGCTCCTCTCGAATTCGATTTCGATGCATTCAATAAAGTTAATGAATACTTGACTAATTTTAAATGGGCTCATTTACCATTATATCTAGAACAGTGCTTCTCAAACTTTATAGTATGGCGTAGCGGCAGGAATTTTTTCCATTGCACCAAAGACCGGTGCACTATTTTCCCTGCACTGACAATTTTTGTTGTCCCTTTTTTAGAACATCTGCGGACCGGCAGCGGATGGCCCACTGACCGGCACCGGTCCACCACTTTGAGAAGCACTGATCTAGAAGAATAGAATGGCCAGGGGCGTTTGACCAAAAACCAATCGAACAAAAAACAATTATATCAAACTTAAAACGTTTTTAATTCTATCAAATAGATTCCCTCCCCCCACCCTCTTCTTTTAAAGAAAAAGGATATTCCATGTCGTTTTGACTTAAAATATCTACACAAATCCTTTTCAGATCATTTTTAGACACTTGTCATGCTTGTAAAACTCACCAGTAGCATTTTCGGGTGGGGGGGGGGTGGGGGGGCTAACGACGCTCCCCCAAATCCCCGAGTCATGTGAGCAGAACCTAGAGTCTGGTAACGCACACATAAACTTGTCTATTTTGGGGTAACGGGCAAAAAAGTCCATGAGAGAACCAAACGGAGCTGCGGTTACATCACTAATGCTTTGATGTCAACATCAAACGACGCAGTGTAACAATTTCATATGTTATCTTGTGGATTCTCAAACTTAACGAATTATAATTAGATTTAATTTTCGTGTCTTGATAGCTTACGCCAACCAGCGTCTGATGGCCTACCGACCGGCACATTGAGAAGCACTGATTTTAAAAAAATAATAAAAAATAAAAGTCATTAAATAAATTGTAAGCGACCAAATATTTCAGTGGAAGTTTTATTTAAAGTTACCCTTTTGATGTGACATCACACTTCTTCAACCCCCCCTCCTTCCCCCTCGTCACGCAACGTCACAAAAGTGTGACCCCCCCTCCCCCCCCTAGGTGCGTGACGTCATTTATGGACGGCCCCATAAAAAAATAAAAAATTACGAGGTTAAAATCATTTATATCTGTAAATACATTCAATCCTAAAATGTCATGAAACTGCTATGATCTTCTCTTAAAAATAGAGCATGAGTTATTAAATTTATCCATTGATTCAATGTTTTAGTACACGTTTAATGTTATTGTACAAAGACCTATTGCTCTTGGTACTTGGTACACCATCCGATTTATTTATTTATTTGTGTGGCATTAAAAGAAGGTTTTAATAAGAAAGCAGCCAGAAAAGTTAATATAATTTTCCTAACCGAGATTTGCAGCGATGGATAACAGTGATGAAAAATAATGTGATTTTATTAAAGTTTTTTATGCAATGAATCATATTCGTGAGCACTAAAGTATCGATTAATGAAAAAAAACTAAGAATCAACGTTACCTTGATTTACTGCGGTCCATAGAATCTTTAGCTTGTATTAAAGCATACACTATCCCATACACACTTTGGCTGTTGGGGCAGACCTTAAATTGAACAAGGTAAAAGGGAATCACAATTATCATAAAATATTACCTTTTAATAGTAGATCCACTATTTTGATTCATATTACTAAAACTTACATCTAAAATCTGAAGATCATAATTGCAGAATGCAACATATCGTTGGCTCCAATCAGCATCATGACGAATGGCTTCCACCATGTAATGTTCAATGTCAAAGGTCATCTGAAGAACAGTAATCTGAAAGAAAATATTTTTTTTTAAATTAAAAGCAAATATAACTTTAATTAATGTATCTAAAAAATGTTTTGTTGATGAAAAAAAAAGTATTAAAAAAGATAATTATTTCAAAATTAAAATCCTTGATCAGTAACAGTATGAAATATAACTATTTAAACATTTACCAGAGACATATCACTCCTCACAGTCCTGATGATGTTCAAAGGCTTTTTGTTCCATACCACTTGGACGGGCAAAATACTTTTGTATGCGAGATCATAATCATCTTAAAACAAAAATATTATTAATTGCATTTTATGACACACATACCATAAAATGAAACCGTTTAAGAAATATTTCCGAAATGTGTTGATCAAAATTAAATCTTATGCAAAAAGTGATTTCTGTTTAAAAGTTAAACATAAACAGCATTATTTTCAGAAATAAAACAAGTATGATCAAATAATTAAAAGTTTTGATGTTAAGTTGGTGAGGGAAACCAAAGGGTTTCTTTTTATATATTAGAAAAGATTGATATTAGAGTTTTTTTCAAAACTACCTTCAGCAGGATTAGGCGATTCTGCCTCTACTTGCTGATCTTGTGTGGAAAATCTTCGAACAGAGAATGTGACAGTGCGGGTATGTGTTGTGTGTACTATGACACTTTCGGAACTCTGAGATTGACTATCAGAAGCAGCACTGCTGCTGGGAGAAAAGAAAGAGCGCTGGATTGAATTACGAACAGTTAAAAGATCATCAGGATCTGTTTGGCTTCTGTTACTGCTGACATCAATACTGGGACTTTGAACCTAGGGAAAAGAAACAATACATTTATGATTAATATTTGCCATGCGCATAATTTAGAACTTTTTAAAATTTCATGATACATCTTTTGCAAAGCAGCTCCCATACCCTTGCTTTCTAAACATTTCCAGCACCCAATATGGACTTCAAAATGTTACTTAAGATACAAATATTACTAATTTTCTTAGTCTTCAGCTATCCACAACGCCTGGTTTAAACAAAAAATGGCATACCTTATAAAAATGTACTCACTTGAACTACTGGTGGTGGAGGAGACATAATATTTTCAGACAATTGAAGGAGATCAGATACTTTTTCATTGGGCTGACCACTGGTCATAACAGAAATACTGTTGGAAACATTTAGAGAGTTGGACTGACCAAAGAGGAGTGAGACTCTGTTGGCTGAATCTGGAAACCCTGAGCTTTTCGGTGATCGTGGCGACTTGGGAGAAAGACATTCATGACTAGTGTGGAAATGACTTGGGCCTGTTTTAAGAGGAAGTGCTGCTTCGTTGTTACCATTACTTAAGTTTTTGGTCCTTAAAGCAGGTCTATGATTTTGAATAACTGAGCACCCACAGTTAGCACCAGATTTTAGGTTGCCACCACTGCTTCCGTACAGGCATTTTTCACATGATAAGCGAGACCTGTCACAGCTGGACTTAGTAGACTTGGATTCACTCTGATCCGTATCACTTTGTTCAGAGATATCTGCCGAGTAAAAATTTTCACCTTCCTCTTCAATGAGCAGAGGTGATTCTGAGCTATTTCTATGTTTAGGACTGAGATCTTGGCAAGGCTCCTCCTGCTCAGTGAAATATGTGCTAACAGTACCCAATATGGAAAGGTCTGCGCCCAAAATCACTTTTTCTAGACCAGCTTTGGACTGCATCTCCTCCTGGTCCATTGCTAATCTGCCTTCTGTATCAAAACTGTTCAGTGGAAGCTGTGTGTCAACCTAAAAAATTAATTGTGAACAGATATCTTCTGTTTCTTATTTTAACCAACTGAAGTAGAGAGAGTAAGGGTTCATTTTTTTTTATACTTAACATTCAAAAGACACATGATAAAATAGCTATTTAAAAATTTTAAAAAATAGCTTAACCCCTTTACCGGGTATTAAAAATTTAAAAACTAACCCTTATTTGGCGAATAAATCTAAAACAATACGGTAGACCGAAGAAGTCATAGTGTACACAAAAATTTGATTGTTTCTTAACCATCAAAATAAAATATTTAGGTATTTTTTAGGCCTATGGCTTCCCATATTTTTTAGCACTGTCACTACGTCATAGCATTTTGGACGAGAATAATAGGGTCTGCCACATACTGCAGATCATAATATCATTTGGACGATTATAGTCGGGTCTACCGTGTAAAGGTCAATAGATCAAGACGACTATAGTCGGGACAACCGGTAAAGGGGTTAAGAGAAGATACACTTTAGAATATAGAAGATACACTACATCAGAATAGTTTTAACTCTATAAAGGCAAACAAAAATATATAATTCATAACAAGATGAGACTATTTCAACATCACAAGATTACCTGTAAGGCAACAATGGAGTCTCCAGTGTTTAAAACAGCTATTCCATCAACTCTTAATTGCACTCTTGGTGAAAAGACAGGGAAAGGGGGTGCTAGCTCAAATTTTGAATGCACACAGAAGCTGTGACGAAGGCATTGTTGAATGGATGGGAGTTGGGGCGCGACTGTTGATTTTTTTAAAAAAGAACATTCTTTCAAGATCAAAATTTACTGTATTTTATCACACTATTTATTCTTCAAAATTAAATTAATTAATTAATAAAAATTGTAAGTTTGAAAATTTAAAAAAAAGGACTCTATGTCAATGCGAAGGTTTGAAATTCTTAATACCGTGGTATCTCATTTGGCAATCTCGACACTCTCCTAGAGAGGGAACTGCAGTCACAGTAAGATAACACTGACAACCATCTTCACCAGCTGAGGTTGTGCTATTGAATTTTTAAAAATGAATGGAATTTTGATTACCTTTTAAATGGACTGTTTTAAAAATATGAAAGTAATTCTTTCAACTACTGACAAATTTTCTTTAAAATATGCTGACAAAATTTACAAATCTTTAAGAATTGTATTTATAATTTTAAATGAATAATTAAAATTGCTACTCAAGTAAATTCTAAAGAAAATGATAAAGTCTCTTGTCAGTCTTCCCACCTATGGCCATATATGACAATCTTAGTTCTGTCCTCAGGCCATTCACAGCAGGCTATGAACAATGAATGAAAAATATTGTCTTCTCCAAATAAACGAATCTCAGATATCTAGATTGTAAAAGAAGACAAAAATAAAAGGTTATAATTATAAGAGCAGTACATATTTTTGTTTTCATTGCTGCATCTATAATTGAAAATAAACTGTAAAATTAAAGGTGGGAGAATAAAAATGTATTCAGTTATAAAGAAACTGTTTGGTAATTTAGTGCCATATTTTGCTACTGAAATTTAGTATAATTAAGTTACCGTATATACTCGTTCTATAGCCTGTTCGTTCATATGCCGACCCGCTCGCAAGCCGACCACCCTCATTTTCCCCTAGATTTTGTCCAAAAAAAGGTCGGCTTCAGAACGAGTATATATGGTAAATATTTTTTTATAATTAAAATAAATTGTTATTTCTTCTTCACTATCTCTATTCTAAAAAATATATTCATCACGCTAAAATCATCAAAATTTATGAACTTATAACATCATACTTTTGAATAATATGTTTTAGACAGCCATAAATATGTGCAACAGTTAAACTTATTTAGCAAATTTGCTTATAAGTCGTAAACAAATTTTATATCAAGAAATCATTTCTGATTAGTAAATTTTGTTTACCAGTTGCAATCTTTTGCAGGGTATGAACAGCCACCACTGCAACCTGTATACATGATCAGGATAAGCAGAATGGTCATCAGCATCAATCTGAAGGGAGTATGATATTACAAAATTGCCAGACTTGCTGAATCCTAAAAAAACATACCTGGTTTTCAGAGGAAAAATAAAATTCATACATCAGGCAAAAAGGTCATGTAGCACATTAATTTTTTCTTCTTCAAAATTTATGTTGTAATTTTTAAAATTTGACAGTTTCACACCAAAAGTTCTTACATTAAATAAAATATATGTACTATCAACTACACGATATTGAAATTGAAAAACTACTGCCACAGAACATAATAGCTTTGATTTTTTTTAAAGTGATAAATAAAAAAATAAAATATTCTATTTACCCTTCATCCAGGATGCTAGATGGTACTAAATATTTTAAGCGATAACACATTCGACCAGGTATTTTTGAAAATGGCTTCCATAGAGTATCTGAGGTGCGTAGGCTGAAACGTCCTGTAAGCTGCAAGATAAATTAAATAGTGGTGAGCAAAACAATAAAATACCTCAACTTTTCTATTTACAAGGCCCATAAAGTTATCGGAAAAAGATAACTTTAGGTAAGAGCATGAGGTGTTAGTTAATGCATTTATGTATTTTAAATATTCTCATCTCTTAAAATTTATTGATGAAAAAAAATTAAAGGACAATCAATTAAGTTTTGTTTTGCAAATTAAATTTTATAAGATGTATTGGGTAATAATATGTAAGTCCTTTAAATGCTAGTTCTGCTTTACCATCCTTAAGCACTGTCTTTAGGAATGGAATTTTTAGCATAATGTATACTCTCAGAATGAATCTCAATTGTCATATTGAACAATCCAAAACAAGTTCCTATAAGTTCAAGTCAGTGTCCATGTCCTTAAGAGACACTTTTAGTTTAAGCAATAGTTCAAAAGTTGTTATAGTATCTGTTGTCTGGTGTTCTTAGATGTCCAGCCCATCTGGACAGGGTTTTTATAAGAACATTGTGAATGGTGATAAACCTAGCTGACTTTTTTATCAAGTAGTATTTGTCCTGCCACCCAGAAAAAAAACATAAGTATTGCAAACCATGCAGCTGGGATTCTTAGGTGTTGAGACTTCCAAGAGCAGGTGAAATGATAATGTAACATGTAGTTTAAAAAATGCTTTATCACTGGTCAAGTAACAGATACCGGGTCATTTATTTTATTTCAGTATAGTTTTGCAATATATTATTTTAGTTATTTTTATGTTATACAAAATCTAACATACTAGTGGTAAGCCAAAAAAACATTTTGTTTCGATTACATAAGTAATTTACAGTTATTGTTTTTATTCAGTTTTATTTTGGGCTGATGAACGGAAAGTACTGGCAAGACCAGGTTCTGACGTGGGCGGTGATTCAATGGTTCTCTGGAGGAAAGCCAGCTGGCATTGCCGAGAGGCAGTATACTGTAGAAATTCCTGTTTTGTGTACTCTGTGCATACAAGCAGCTTTTTCAAATAAGAGCCAGGTTAGACCTGCATCTACAAACAGTCAGGTTGGTACATCAACAACGTTGACAGAATAATGAAAATATTGCATGTGTGGAAATTGGACTTTTGAAATTATCTATTTAAAAAATATCTTAGATTAAATATATTTGTTTGAAATTAAATAGCCCCCACTAAATAGCCTGGCAGCGTGGTAGATAAACAAGGTGGTACAGATGCTGACATCAAAATAAAGATCGGAAAAGCAAGAGCAGCCTTCCAGCAACTCAAGAATGTTTGTCCAACAACTTAGGCAGCAAGTTAAAAGTAAGGATTTTTAACGCTATAGTGAAACCTGTGCTGCTATATGGAGCCAAGACATGGAGAACAACGGCCGTAAACCTGACTAGAATCCAGTCCTTCATCAACAATTGTCTAAGATGGATTCTCAGAATTCACTTGCCGGACAAAATCAGCAACCGGGAACTGTGGCAGCGGACAAAACTGAAGCCCATTGAGGAAGAGATTCTTCAGAAGCGGTGGAGGTGGATTGGTCATACACTAAGAAAACCTGCTTCTAATACAAAAAGGCAAGCCCTGAAATGGAACCCACAGGATCAGTGGAAAAGAGGCCCGTCCAAGAAACACTTGGCGCCGAGAATTGGAGGCAGACATCAAGAGAATTGGCCATGAATGGAAGATCCTGGAGAAGCTGGCCCAGGATAGAGATGGCTGGAGGTCTCTCGTAGGTGGCCTATACCTTTGGAGGAATTGCAGACGCCGATGATGATCGGTGGATTCCCCTCATGGACGAGAAGGCTCAACAACTCAACAAATAGCCTATAGTTCTATGACATAAAAAAACGCAATAACCCCTCTCAATATTATTTAGATGAGAATAAATTAATAATGTTTAAATTGCTCTTTAAACTCAAACAGAAACTGACAAACGTCAGCGATTAAGTATTAGGTTACCTAAGTCTATGTAATGTTACTATAAAAAATGACTAAATGTTACAATTAGAATGTTAGGTCTATTCAGTAGTATGAACAATGATTGACTGACTGAAATGGGGAATGCAAAAAATGGCATTTGATATATAATACAGTAAAAGTCAGATAATCCGGCATCCAACAGTCCGGAATGCCAGATAGTCCGACATCGCTCCGGAAAATTGTAAAAAATTTGGTTTTCTCCAAAAGTGTGTCTTTAAAGAAAATAAAAACGATTGAGAGCTATTTGGAAGTTTTAGGGGTAGTTCGGAGAAGCGCTCGGTATTGTTCGGAATCAATTAGCGGCCGGCTAGTCTCAGCTGTCACAACAAATACAGGTGCAGTGCAGCACAGATAATCAATCAAGAAGCGTCTCGCCATTTTTTTGTGCGCTGTTGTTTTGTGTCCTTTCACATCGCAGTAAACTGTGTCTCAGTACTCTCTACTGTAATACAGTACATCTGTAGTGGCGTACGTAACTTTTGAAACTGTTTATAAACAAAGTGAGTTTCGTTCTAACTACAGTGACCATGTTTTCAAAACCTAAGCCTTCGAGTTCAAAAGGAGAGAAATGAAAACGCGTAACACAGTTTTACTGTACGTGTACATACATTATATGAAATGTAAAATAAACTTTGTTGTATTTGCATACTGTATTTGTAGTTTAATTATTAACCTAATTGTTCTTATAATTACGATTTATGTATGGATGTAGTTAAAAAAACAAAAACAAAGTACATTTGTTTTACGGCAAAGCCTACACTAAAAAGAAGGGGCACCGCCCGATAGACCGGAATTTTTGGTAGTCCGGCACCGAGCCGGTCCCGAACGTGCCGGATTATCGGAATGTTACTGTACCAAAAAGTATTTTAAATTAAAATAAAAAGGGGGGCGGGGTACTACTAACAGTTAACAAGATGAATATTTTTTTTATCTTAAACTAAACTGTGATAAAGTATATCATAAACATAGGAAATTAATTTTTATTATATTTTTAATTTTAATATTTATTAGTGGTCTCAGTTCTCCTGCTATGCTAAGACTAAATTATATGGACATGGATAACTCATTCTCATTCATCATTACTCAGGATATAGTTATAGTCACCGTGAGTCATAGGCATAGGTCTTACTTTTATTTTTTAATAACTTTTGCTTAATTATCATTCATTCATTCATCATAACTGCTGCAGCACATAAAGTTGCGCACTATCATCTATGATTATACTCAGGCACTATTCTGTGACTATGAAAATGATGATGAGAGTCATGTTAGCCACACTCTGCGGTTAACGCAACATTCGTTAAGATACAGTATACTATATTGAGGGCAATGGTTTAATATGCTAACACAATATTTATAGTGTAATTATAAAAATTGACGCACATTTTCATTGATGTCTTACCTCTCTCACTGACAATTTTTTGATGAGGCTGACGGCCATTGTTGTTATATTAAGTACCGACTGCCCTTCTCTTTTGGTTATAATGCAGACAAGACCAACGCTTAAGATCAGAGTTGTAAGAGTAATCTCCCATTACAATTTGTTCTTTCTCTACTAATCTAAGTTTAAACCTTAGAAACTGTTGTCTGAGAGAGCCATTAACAACACATATTTTGATAAGTAATTCTGTGAGAGCCATACATTATCATGATAATGTTAAAAACTAAAATTCAAGTAAATGTGTGCATTTTGTGTAATTTAAACACTTAAAGTACAATAAATTATGTCTTTGAATTCTTTTTAATATCATTGTTATGCGTTTTTATAAGCAATTAATATGTAGATCAAAGGAGTCTGAATAAACTTTTAAAAATAATCCAACATTTGTCTGAGAGCCAGATGCTGCCATCAATAGAGCCACATCTGGCTCGTGAGCCATGGTTTCCCGACACCTGCCTTAGTTCTAAGTAATGGGTTGTTTTTAAATCCCTTATATTAACTTCGCGGCCGTCTCTCTCTGTCTTGGGCTCGGCGGGCTGGGCGGAAAAACAGAAGTCAAAAATGACCCACTTCCCATGATCCGATCGAACTGAAATTTGGCACACGGACCCGTCTGACCTAACAATGCATCGTATCAAAATTTCAGATCGATCGAACGTACCGTAATTAAATTAATGCATTTTTAGTTTATCCTTATATGAGGTATGTAATTCAAAATTCACTGTTTGTTATTGTGTTTTTTTCTTCCAGTTCCACGTGAGTTTGAGTTGACGCCGACCGTCGTGTTGACGCCGACCGTCGTGCCGACACCCCCTCACATCCCACCCCCATTTATTAAAGACAAGGGACATCACTCGGTGTCAGTCTGTAAATGTTTGAAAATAATCAATACTGTTACTGTTAGTTATGTCTCATATATAAGGGATTTATAGTCAAAAACTTTGTTTTTACGGGTTTGTTTTATTTGTTTGTTTGTTTGGGTTTTTTTGCCCTCCCTCTCTCTCGGTGGAAATAATTTAATTAATTTATTTTAACGTTAATTTCACCTTCAACGTTAATTAATAATGTAAGCCATTTATGATTCCTGCTCAGCACCGCCATATTTTAATATAGGTGAAGTTTTAAAGAATAATGAAGCTATAAATATAAAATATAGGCATACGCATATTAGAGCCTATAGTAGTATAGGAACATTCACGGGTTTGGAAACTCAGTGCCTTCGGGATGGCTCGAGTGACCTGTCCCCACCACCAATGTTCCCTTTAAGCTGCGCAGATAACTAACCCACGCCGCGCGGCAGTTTAGAACTACCGCGCAGCAAATTTGGAAAGGAAAAAATATAATTTGTGTGTGTGTCGGGGTAAAAAAACAAACATTTTGGACACACAAAAACCAAAACAAAAAAGATGCTGTGCAACTTTGAACACGAGTTTGTCATTTTGCACACGGACCAACGAACATCAGAGAGTACATTCCCCACTACCTCATATTCCAGCTGCCTACAATTACGGTTTTAGTGTCACCTGAATTCACGGATCACAGCCTAATTTTTTGCGCAATATAACTTTGTTCGGTATTCTAAAATCGGAGCATCCCTGCAAGGGATCAATTGGAAGGGATACCAAATGTGAGTAAATCTTATCGCATCATATCTGTTACAGACGTTCGTTCTATAGAGAAGATTATTGAGTCCTACAACATACCAATAGTCATTACAATGCTGTCATAAAACTACCTTACCCCATCAAGATGCCTGTCAAAAACACACACGAAATGTACATATAATAAACCAGGGTAGTAGTGGGGGGATATTCAAAATATGCGTCATTGTCCTTAAATGTTCATCGTCCGAGCTTTTCGTTGCCCACGTGACAACTCAAGGAAGCATATCGATTATAATAGTGAATCATCATAATAGACATCAGCTGCCAAACATTGGTAAATGTGCTAAAACCGAAGTCAAAATTCCTCCACGCCCTAATTTTTCTTTCAAAATACACATTCAAGTAACATCAGATTTACAATTGCCTCCCTTTAATTAAAAAAAAATCATTAACCAGGGTGTTTGTTTGTTTTTGTTTTTTTTCGTTGCAGTCGGTTGCACAGCTTTTGGACAACAACCAGGGAACAACAATTTGATATTCACATGAGAAGCGAAGCATACATATTAGATTACCCTGACATTATAAGACCAACACCCATTCTGATCTATGATGTAAGAGACGACCTGGTATTAGAACGGCTCGATGCGACACCGGGTCGAAGCTCTTGTGTCGTTGGACATAAACTCTTGCCCAGTGGTTGTCAAGCATCGTCTTCAAATGAATGAATTTGTTACATATTGAGTGGCTGACACTGTCTAAGGCTTGACATGTAATAGTCGTGTGTATAGAGTATTGAGAGAGCGTGTGTAATAATAGTAATGCTAGTAATAGATAAGATGTTGGAATAGAGGTTTTAACAAATCTGACAAAATAGCTTTAGGGGCCGTCCATAAATGACGTCTCGCGATTTTACCCACCACCCCCCCAAAAAAAAACTAGCCCCCCCCAAAAAAAAATAAATCAAATATGACTTCACAAAGCTTTCCGCCCATAAAAGCTGTATTTTCTTTTTTGAAAAAGTGCATGTTTCAAATAAACTTTTTTTGTCATTAGTGTGTAGTTGGTTTAAGGTTTTATTTTACGTTGCGAGTTTTGATGTGACTTCACACCCCCCCCCCTTTTTTTTTAAGGTGCGTGACGTCATTTATGGACGGCTCCTTACGTGTTTTTTGGTTTGGATTTTAAACGTTAAATTAATTATTTAATTAAATTTTTTTGTAGGCATGGTACAATCAATAACCTAACGGTCAATTTATAACATCATTCAATGTTGCCTTCATTCAGGGCTTTCTTGCTCCAATTAAAAGACGGGGTCCTGTTTATTCCATTCACTTTCACATGTTTATAAATACCTGGAGAATAGGCCAGATGAATTTGAATTCACTACTTAATCTAAACAATCTACTGCCATATGTGAGACCTGCTGAAGGTTCATGTTGGGACCTAAAGAAAGTCACCAGTCTCGATCCACTGCCATCATTGTTTTCGTCAGGCTCTGACTTATCTTATCTGTTTACAGACGCTCCTTCTATACAGAAGATTATTGCGTCCTACGCTTATCTATGGTTTGTGTTTAGTCCTGCATTTTTATTAGAGATTTAAATGTTGATAAAGTGTTGGTTTTCCTGGTTTCTTCGGGTAACCCATTCCACTCCCGAATTCCGGACGGGAAGAACGAAAATTTGTATGTGTTTGTTCTTGCATACGGAATAAGAAATGTGTTTTTATCCTTATGTCTATCTGAGGGTTGTATTAAGTTATCTTTGTGTTGTATTTCTAAATTAGAATTAATTGCTTTATGTATGATTACTACTTTGCTCTTGGTTCTTCTATCCTCTAGTGTTTCAAGGTTTAATGATTTAACTAATGGTGTTATTCCTGTCAGTTTTGAATATTCTCCAGTAATGAATCTGGCAACTCTTTTTTGAATTTGTTCTAGTTTATCAATGCTTTCTTTGGTGGATGGGTCCCATACAGAAGATGCATATTCTAGTACAGGTCTCACCAAAGTGAGGTAGTATTTTAGTTTTATATCTCTATTACATTTGTTAAAGTTTCTTTTTATAAAGCCTAAGCTTTTTTTTTAAAAATAACTTCATTGACATGGGGATTCCATGATAGTTTCTCATTTATTAAGACTCCTAAGTATTTTGCATCTTTAGTTTGGGTCAGTTCTTTTCCATGAATGTAATCTAGTACTTCATGGCAAATGGTATGCAGACAAAGGTATTACATTTATATTATCACAAGGATTCTTCAGTATTCTGTACTTTTTATGACATGATATTATACAGTTTTAAAATTATATTAAAATGTATTTATTTGCACATTTAACTAAAAACAAATATTTAAATATGATTACTTGGAATGCAAGGCTGCTTAACAAGTGTGTCAGCAAACAAAGCACTCTGAATACCCACAGGTGATTTTAATATTGTTCTTATATATTTTGGCATTACAAAATATTTCTTCAGTAATAAAATTACAATATGATTAAAAAGTGCATTTTATAATCTTAAAAATTAAATAAACATGATACATTTTACTGGTAAGAAAAATTTCACAAGCAGATATTTATAAATTACATTTCATTCTATTTAACCAGTTTGTGCCAGCTTGATGTAATGACATATCATCAACAGCCAGATAACAACTAACAATCAACAACCAGACATTAGCTAGCAATCAACATTCAAACAACAAGTCATTAACAACCATATATATATTTTTTTTGAATGGTGGGGGAAAAAAACTGACAGTTCAGAAAACATAATCTGGGTTAGACCTAAAATGGAATGGTGTTACAATGTAATTGATATATCTAGCTGAACGTGTAATTTCATCTCCGTAGGTGATTGGGAACAAGAGGCTTCATCAAGTCTCATGTTGTTGGGTAAGTCTATTCTTGTAATGTGGGGGATGAATGGGACTGGTGGCTCTATAATTAGCATGTGGTGATGAAAGGGAACAAAAATCCATTTACAACAGGATTAAATTAAAGGAGACCTGATCATTAAAAATTAAGACAAAGTTTGTTTTTTTTCAACAGAAAGAAAAGATATATGTGCATCTCCAATATTTAGACAGTGCCAGTTTCAACTTTGCTGGCGTGCAGCATTGAAAATATCACAGCAAAAGCATTCAAATATTTTTACCTATCTTTTATCCCTAATACTATTTCAATTATAGATGTAAACATGATAAAAATAATAATATATATATAAAAATGATTCTTACTTTTCACACCAGACAAATAAAATTTTAAGAACTGACTGAATAAATGCTTGGGAATTTTTTACCTCCTTTACATTGTTATGTTCATCCTGATCAAGTTTCTCTTAAAATTGGTCCAACTGCTCATCATAAAAAAATACATCCACACAGGTCATGCAAACCTGTACTATAAGAAAGGCCCATTAGTTGCATATAATACACTCATTTTTTTAAATCAAAATAATAGTTCAATCAAATGTGAGACATGTCACCTTTCATCAGCAGTCATTCTTATTTAGACATAACTCTATCGCTTTGTAAGATTAATGAAAATATTTTTTCCTAATATCAACAAGATTTTTTCATTTGCTTGATGTAAAATTTGTTATAACAATAAAATACTATCTTAACTCCACTTTAATAATTAATAAAAATCTGTATGTATACTATAGATGGTCTGAAATTATTGTATACCAACATAATTTTATTCTAGGCAATTTGTAAATCTGTGGAGAATGGGGACAATATTGATTTGCAAATACAAACATACATTTTATACTGACTTTTATTTTTCTTGATTTTAGAAGAATAAAAGATTATTCAATTAAGTTTTTGAAAATTAAGTATCTTGTATAGAGTAAATCTACTTATTTATATATTTTTAAAAATAATCAGACATCATTTTTTTTCTTCACAGTAAATGATGTGTTTGTAAAGGACATGCTCACTATTAAAAAAAATAAATAACAATAACATCAACCTATAATCAGATCTGTATAATGATAACAGAAAAAAAAGGCTACTTCAACATTTTTATACCCGGCCCTGTAAATTGTCTTAATCTTTTTGTTTTGTTTTCGAATAAGAGCTATAAATTAAAATGTATACTAAAAAAATAAATAATAATAAATCATGAACACAACTAATAACAACTTGTGTTTCATATGGCACATTGACAAAAAATGATTGTACTTGAAATACACAACTATGAAATGATTTTGAATAGTGGGGGAAAACGTATTATTTAATCATTAAAAATGCTATTTTATAGAATGTAAATGGAAAGTGTATACATTGTAATTTATTTATAATTATGATGTAAAAAAGTAATATGTTTTTAAGGATATCTTTAACATATGTCAGTGTCAATATGAATTGTTTAAAGTAAAAATATAATTTAAAAATATTTCTTCAATTTATTTTAAACCTTTCTAACGATGAATTTTTTTTAGCTTAAATTATTTTTTTCTCTTTTTTTGCAGTACAATTTATTTTGTAATTAAAATTTCTTAATACTAGAATTCTAATTTATCTAGCCAAAATAAAACTATGAAGCCTGAATTTAATTAAGGAATATGAGCAGGAAAGCACAATAACTTTTATGTACCTTTTGCAGCAAAAATCTATAATAAAACTTGTCAAAATCTCCAATATTTTAAGACTCCTGTTGAAAATATATAAATATTTTTTAACAGAAAAAAATATAAAATAAATAAAAGCAATTCAAACTAATTTGTTTAAGAAATAGATGTTCAATTGACAGGTCTTTTCAGAAGAGTGTAATTAGTACATGTATTCAAATCTTAAAATGCGGCATATTCTAGAGTTCATTTTTTAAAGAACCCTATTCATTTTTATGTAGTAGTTTTATTTAATACCTTAAGAATAATAAAAACTGATAACATACAGCAAAATGTAAGTCAATTATCATTTTTTAAAAATTTAAATAAATGAGGAAAGAGAATACCAGCCATTATTTTCATTATTATTCTTTCAGCGATATTCTTGATTTTAACTAAATATCGTACATTTAATTAATCTCAGCACGTACCAAATTTGCCTTTGGTTAAGTACAGCATTATTTTATTAGCCAGCAGTTTTAATCCAATTACAGCAGTTCCTATTTTAATATTACTTAAATTTTCTTTAAAAATTGTGGTCAAATATGTCTGATATTATGACCTTTTAAATTTGTTTAATGTACTATAATCTGACAAATCATTTTGCAACTTAGCTTTATGTAAATAATGGCTAAATCAAATGCATAATTCATCTAGGAATAAATCTGTTCTCAGCACTTTCTTATTGTGGTCCCATATGCATGATTTTTAACCAACTTTTTATACTTAGGTAAACAGATATATCAAGGCCAAGGCCATGAAATAATGCCAGGTAACAGAACTAAGGAAGGGGAAATAATTTAGTGTAACATACTTAAGGAACACAATACTGATTTTTAAGATTTAAATGTGAAGGAAAAAAAAAGGATTTTCACTTAAATTTTAACATAATTCTGATTCTACAGTGAGTAAAGTCATTAACAATTATTTTTTGAAACAAGATGGTAATGTTAGCCAAACATTTATTTGCAGCATAAATCAATTAAGATTTCAAATGAACACAGTTTAGTGTTCTGTTGTGATTATAACTGGTGAATTAATCTAGAATATCAGTTCTCGACAACATTAATTGTAATTAACTAATTAATTATAGTGAAATAATATCACTGGAATACTCTTTTAATAGTAATAAATCCACTAATAAATGTGTAGGTTAGGATACAGCCTGAAAACGAAAATATTTTTCAATCCTAGTCTCCTGTTTATGGAAGGTCATTGTTGACAGATGGAAATAGCTAAAATTGTCATAAAAATTGTAAGGAAAAATATACAAGTAATGGATACCCCAAAAAAATAATAAAAACCTAATGGATTCTGAGAAAACACTTTAGGATTGATCATGTGAGCATTTAATATTTTAACCAGAGGGAAATCATTTGAAAATCCTTGAAATAATTATCTATTATAATAACCCAATAAATGGGGAACTATAGACTTTGAGTTGCATTCTATTTTTTACAGATACTCAATTCCTTTACTGCTATCTGTAAAATATTTAGTCCTTTGTTATCTAATTTAAAAGTAAAGAAAATAAATAAGCTACATTTTAAACAAAATGTTATATATGCACCATTATCATTGGAAAAAATAAAATAAATAAATAACCAAGAGTATGCATACCCATCTTTGAAGAATGGAATAGTTGAACAGCAACAGAAAAATTATCATGCCTTACTTAATTTCATCTATTATATACATATAAATTTGGGCGTATTTTAAGGAGGGTTGGGGCCTGTAACCTCTGCACAATGGGATAAATGTCTTGGGTCAGTGGTTTGCATGACCTTAAAAAAAAATAACATGGCCAATAGTCGTAAAAAAAAACATGAAGCATGTACATCTCTTTAAAAGTAAAATCAAAGCCTTAAGATAAACATCTATATATATATATGAAGAGCTCAAGGGAAGAAACGGCTATGTCACATTTTTGTGCTTTTGAGATATTCAAGTTTAAAAGTTCAAAATTATAGAGATTTCTTAGAAATTAACTAAATAGATTTGAATTTTTAATAGGGTCAGGGACATAGTTTTTTCATAAAACCTAATTCAGAGCATTCAATTTTTGATCCCCTAACAGATACAAAGGTTAACTACAAAATTTCAAAAATGTCACATAGCCGTTTCTTCCCTTGTGGTCTTCATATGTGATAAATGGAGTATGGCTATTTCATGTACTGAACATCTTAGTTTTCGGTTGAAGTATTGAAAACTCAGAGCTGCTATATAGTTCTCTCTGGTGTCATGATTGTTTGCAGCCAGAAAATTTGCCTTTGTTACTTTTTTTACTCTTAGTCTTGCCATTCCTCTGAGCTGCTGCAGCTGTTGCTTGAAGAGATTCATTGTCTCCCTCTTCAATTACATCAGATGTCTGGCGTGCAGAGGGAACAACATGATCCATCACTGCTAATCAGAAATTTTTAAAAATTAGTTAAAATGAAATGTTAAAATAAAAGGTAATGCCAAATTAACAACTAAAAATGTTTAAAATGTTAATTTTTAATTCAATTGGGTTTATTGAATTAATGATTTTTCAAGAGCAATCTGTTGTAATAATTCAGAGAAATGGGAAACTATAAATGGCTACCATTATTACCACATCCATCTTCCTGAATATAACTTGGATTGTGAGAATCCGAAATCATGGGCACATCACCA
Organism: Ampullaceana balthica; assembly: GCA_944989445.1. Classification (NCBI taxonomy): domain Eukaryota; kingdom Metazoa; phylum Mollusca; class Gastropoda; family Lymnaeidae; genus Ampullaceana; species Ampullaceana balthica. The sequence goes on from CALYLW010000251.1 coordinate 415,019, forward strand.
TCCTGTTCACCATCATCATCCCCATAATGCATAGCATTAAGGCTCCCAATTACTGTCATAGAACGTAAAACATCATCTGGATCATCTAGACGAGGTGGAATCAATACACGCTCTAAGACTCTAGGATGTTGTTTGATGAACCACCTAAAAAAGTAATTAAGAACTTGTTTTTAAAAATTAAATTACATGTATTATTAAATATATTTGGGCTGTTATCGATTAATCTTAATTTAATCGTTAACTTTTGAAAAATTATCGATTAATTAATCGATAATTTCGATTAAAACCAAAAATAGAAATTTATGACGTCATTAAACTGAACATTTCTCACAGACATTGAAAATTAAGAATATTTTGAACTACATTTCATGATTTGTGCTGAAGGTGGTATGTCAGCGATGTATTTGATCCTTTAAAAGAGAATTGTTTATGGCAGTGGACACAGTAAACTTTTTCACCATCTTCAACTTTGCCATCCGCAGTTAGCTTAAAAACAACATTTTTGCTCAACTTTCTAGTTATATGTTTAAATTTAACTGCGCTGATGCTGTCAGCAGGGCCGTCTTAACGCATAGGCCCGTTGGGCATTTGCCCGGGGGCCCACGAGCATATAGGCCCCATGGGAATATGTTTATTTATATATATTATGTATATTCATTTTTTATTCCTGCGGGGGAAGGGCCCAACACTATTTCTTTGCCCCCGGGGCCCAAAATGGTGTAAATACGGCTCTGGCTGTCAGCCATTTTATAGTTGACGTCTGCCGGTCAACATAAATTAATAAAATAAATTTTAGTATTATGCGGGAGATGTTTGTACGTAAAAAAAATATATATAAATTATTATTAATTATTAATAATTTATTATTTATTACTAAAAATTTTTTTAAATATTATAAATATTTTCTTAAATTTTAATTGAATTTTTATCGATTAAAATTATTTAAAATCGATATTTAATCAATGAAATTTTTAACGATTAATCGAGAAATTAATCGATAATTTCCGCAGCCCTAATATATATATACACACATACACATGCAAATCATTTTACATACATACACATAAATCATTTCACAATACCAGCTAGTACGGGTGTGGGCAAACTTTTTCTACGGAGGGCCACATTGAAAACTTTATTGTTATAGGCGGGCCGCATATACATTTTGTCTACTTCAATTACAATTGACAACGTCTAAATATAAATTAATGATAATGACCATGTACTTGTCATTTTATTTCACATTCACACTCTATTACACATGTACATTACATTTTAAAATACAAACTGAAACAGTTTCTAATTTGATAATAAGATTGTACTATTCATTATTAATTCAACAAAAGTTATTGTTACCTTTAATAATAAATATGAACAAGAAGGGCTGTAATTTACATACATTCTTCAAGCTGACCAGAGTACAATTTTTAATTAATGAGAAGTATCACATTTTGGATAATATTCTTGACCTGTGTACCCATTTAACTGGTTGTGATTCACATGACTGCATTCAAATTGCAGTATGTCAACATCGATCTGTTCTTAGATTTGTTTATTTTTATGCAAGAAAAAGCTTGCTCACAAATTAATGTATGTGGACCCAAATAGTTTGGCAGCAAAGTTTTTTTTATAACTGTGGAAATGCTGCTGGTGTCAAACACCCATAAAACTTCAGCTAAAGAACTGACTTGAACTTCTCCTTCAGGTCATAATCTGCTTGTATGTTAAGCAGCTCTTACTGTACATCCTCTGGGGCTGAATCAGCTTCTGCAGTAAATGGCGAACTGAGGATATGAAGAGTGGTTCCAGGTTCTTGAAGTCATAAAACCTCCTTTCAAATTCGACAACCAAGGCATCCAACTGAGCCTTGTACTTGTCAGCCTTTTCACCAGAAATGGTTTTCTGTTTCACCAAATGGCAAAACCTGTTTTCACCTGTTTGTCTCGAGAACAGCGAGAGCTTTGTCTGAAATGATTTAACATGCACTTACGTTTGAGGTGCAAACAAGCTATTGTCCTGAAGTTTGACATTCAGTTCATTCAACTTTTACATAATGTCAATAGCAAATATGAAGTCTGACAACCACTCTTCATTAACAATGTTAGTAACAAAGTCACACAAAAAACTTCATCTCCATGAACATAACTATTTATTCCTAGAGATCACATACTCGCCTCAATATCTGGCCCAGGCCCAGCCAGCGGACATTGCTTTGGAAGCTAATGTCATAATATTCAGTTTCAAAATCTTCAAGCAGTGCACTGAACTGCCTGTGGTTAAGTGCCCTGGCTCTGATGAGATTTATCACACTGGCAACTTGGTAAAAAACATGCTTGATATTCAACGCAGCTTTACACAGACTTTCCTGATGGATGACACAGTGGAGAGGTAATAGTGTAGGGTCAGAATGTTCTTCTTTAATTTTATTTTTTTATCAACTTCACAAGACCTACGTTTTTTCCCCAGTGAAAGCACGCGCTCAATCGGTTGTTACTCTTGCTATATTGTTCCACACTAACCCAATTCTTTCAACACAGTTCTCAACAGCATTGAATAAATCCTGGCCTGTAGTTGTGTCTTTGAGCGGCTCAACACTGAGTAATTCTTCGTTAAGCTCAAAACGAGTGTTTATTCCATGTATAAATACCAACAATTGTGCTGTGTCCTGTATATCGGTACTTTTGTCCAACGCAAGAGAGTACCACAAAAAGTCTTTGCTTGCATCTTGAAGTTGGTGAATCAATTGTCACTAATTTTTTTCTAGACGCCTGACTACATTTCTCCTTGATAAAGAAATGCTATCAAATTGTGTTTTCTGTTCTGGACACATTATGATTACTGCATCTGACAAGCATTCCTTGATGAACTCGCTGTCAAAAAAAAGACTTGTTCCGTTTTACAATCCGGAACAGCACAATACTGGCTTTGGTTACAGCACCTTGCTCTAAAGACTATTTGGTGAAAACAATTTGCTGCTTCTGTAAATTATGAACCAACTCCTGACAATTCCCTTTTTTCTCTTCGTTAAATAGTGCCTGAAATTCAAATGTTTTTTTGGTGGCGTCTTTTTAAGTTGTACTCCTTAAAGACGTTCACATACTCACGGCACTTTGCTGCTAACGCTCGTGAAGCAATATTATATTTAGCGGTCCATTCGTCATTAAAACTCGACATTCGTCCTCAATCTTTCTTTGTTTTTTTTATTTATTTATTTATTTATTTTTGACAGCACTCATGGTTAAAACAACGTCCATTCACTTTTAAATTACAATTTTTACAAAACTGCCAATATGTAAATCATAAATAAAAGCCACCTCCAATTGAGCTGAAATGCAGGTTCGAATAATGATGCTAGCAATTAATGATTAATAGTCAATTTTGGAGCCATAAAACCGATTTAATATCTCTTGATTCGAATCAAATTCTCAGAATAAATTATTTAAAATATAGTAAAAACTTTAAACAAAGAAAATTAACATCGATATAAGATGGCAACATGTACATGCCTACGGGCCTTATTATATCGTATGTTTGCCCGCAGTTTGCCCACCCCTGAGCTAGTACATCTAGTACATGCTTCATTCATACAGAGCAACCTATATTCCATTTTATTGTTGCAGTGTTGAAAAATTAATGTGAGTTGCAAAAAAAATAGTTATCTTAACAGAGCTCTATACCAGGGATGCCAGCAGGCCTTCACAAAAAAGCCTGAACATTTTTCACATCAAAAATATTATTTGCAAGCAATTCACTAAGAAACTTAAACAGAAAAATCATAAACATTCCGTTTTCCATTTTTTAAAGCATTTTAAAGTTAATTATTTAAAGAAAAATGTTTCAAATTCTGTTTAATATAAAGTAATGCAAATAGTGGTGCACCTTTATACTTTAATCAGCAGTAAACATCCACTTAATTGTCTTATTTCTTGAGAGGGTTGCCATAATAATATAGTAAACAATTTAAATTCTCGAATTAAAAGCATTTCCGCAGATATAAGTCTGTACTAATGGCTACTAACTATTACAGTAAAGTAATGTAAAAATGATATCAATTCAATTAGATCTAGTTCGAGTTAACAATAGAATATAAGAAAATTTACTAAACATTGCAGGTCATTAGAAAACAATACTTTTGATTTCAAATTGAACTTCACTTGATCTAGTCTAGAAAAAAATATAGCTTGGATCTCTTTAGACAATAACAATTCTAGAGAAAATGACCCCAACAAAGTCAGTAATGCTGTATAAGGTTATTTTATTTTCCACCTAAACTTTCAATCCCGGATCTGTATTACCTAGATTTAGTTAGTTTAAAACTAGAATCGCCAGCACTCACAAAACAATAACAAATATAGAAATCTACCTAAACAAAACACAGACCGGATAAAAGTTACAATCTGGCGGAATTTTAGGGGCTAGCCAGAGATTTTAAAAAAGTGGAATGTCCAGCTTTAGCTGGACAACTGACATCCCTGCAATATACTTCTAATAAATTTTTTAAAATATATACTTACGGATGCTGCCTAATTTGCTGCAATGTGTACCTTACTTCTGAATCATAAGCTAGCATTCCTGTAAAATAGAATTGAAAATGGCAGGAGAGTCAAATTTAAATGCTCTGTCATACTTAAATTAACACATCAATACATAAATAGTGCATAATCTTTATTGCTAGACTAATAATCAATCAGTATCATTTTTAGAACTAAGAAAATTATGGTCATTAATAAACTAAATTATGAGAAATATGAGATAAAAAAAACATCAACATGGAATGTAAAAAATTACCCCTGAGCAGGTCACCAAGCAGGTCAGACACCTCATCAGGTATGGTATATACACCTTTACCAATGTTCTCAAAAAGTTTATAAATGTTGTCACCTTCAAATGGATACTTCCCTGTTGTTATATTATACCTGAAATAATCATTGTTAGTAGAAATGTATTTTAAAAAAACACATGTTTTCAAATAAACTTTCTTTATAAGAACAAGAATAAAAATTGCAAAATAATTTTTTTTCTCAAGTTCATGAACTTAGTAGGGTTATCACTAGGTAGTGTAGTTGAGAAATACACATGCAAAAAACATTTTAATAATATATTTTAGCTACTCCTGTTGGGGCACATAGACACATAAACTTTGCAATATGAGTTGTAATTAAAGGCCAAAAAAAAACACCCCACAATTGCTTTAAATTTATAAATTGCAAAAGCGTTAAAAATCAGAAACAAGCAGCCATTTCTTTTGTTACAAAATATGAAATAATCATTTTCTTGGAAGGTTTTTGTTTTACTCATTATCATTTATTACTTGTGATAGAATCATGGAAGCGATTATGTCCTCACATTTAATGATCAACATTTGTAGCTTTTTAGCACTAATAAAGATTTTGTAGCTTAGTTTCAATTGCTACTGATGGGTAATGGTAAGAAATATTGAATAGTACTTAGAAAGAACATTGAAAATAGCCTAAAAGCTTTTTGGGCTCTTTGTTGTTGTTTTTTTTTATATCTCTGTGAGGCATTTAAAAAATATTTTTTTAAAGACTAAATGCATGTTTTGACCATTATTTATATGCATTCAATTAATGCTTCACAACCTGCTTTACCTAACAACTTCAACATATATATAATTTTAAAAAAAGAAAGATTCTTACAGGGTTACTCCACTGGACCAAACATCCACTTTAAATCCTGAAAAGGTATTTAACCCGTTTGCAATCTCTGGGGGCTGAAATGCTGGAGAGCCTTGGCTCGTGCGACATTCGTCTGTTCTTGCAAACATGTCCAAAGCCTAGATAAGTTACAAAATGTAAATAAATTTAATTTACAAAAAAGCACATAAAATAAATAAATGTTAAACATGTATTATAACTAAGATTTAATTAATTTTTTTTTGAAATAAAAGGTGCAAATCATGCTATAGTTTTTTCCAGCTACTTATGAACAGATTAATAGGTGTTAACCCAGTTATAATTGAGATAAGAGTTACTTGATTATTGCAATGTGGTGAATTTTAAATAATATGCTGTTGTACAACCAAAATGGCATACCTCAGCTACACCAAGATCTGTAATTTTAAGTGTTTCATCATTGGTCACTAATAAATTTCCTGGCTTGATATCTTTGTGTATGATCCCATGACTGTGTAGATACTCTAACCCATCAATTAACTGGCAGAAATACCTAAGTAGTAGAAATATTCTAACAATGAAATTTTATAGTAAAGATGAATTTGAAAAAATTACCCTATTTTAAAATAATTTTTTGCTAAATTTTCTGGTTTTGGTTTTAAAAAATGCATATACAATAGAACTTAACACAGAAATAAAATGAAGTAGGTGGAAGAATTTTTTTTAAAAAAAATGTGAATTAGTGATGTGATGATACCAAAAATTATAACGATTCTGATTCTACCCAATTATCCCGATTCGATTCCCAATCCTGGCCATTATTACAGGTATTAACATATTCAATTAAAATGAAAGTTGAGAAATGATAAGAAATGTTTATTAACTTGCTATTGAAGCTTTACAATATGGTAGATAACAATATATTGGAAAGGTTTTATACAAACATATCTATCAATAATTCCATTTTAATAAAACAAAGATGTAGTATTGAGTTCAAAATAATATAAATAATTCACTTTTAATGAGAAAAACTTCATTCAGTGTTTATTTAGTTGATAAGTAAGAATATGCATAAGCACTCGCAAATTATAGTGCAAAAAACATAAGGGTCTCTCCAGTTGTTGGTTCTAAACGGTTTCTCTTTGGTGAGTATATATATATATATATTGCCACCTACACTAAAGATTCTCTCTGTTTCTACTGAAGAAGGTGGAGCACATAAATACTTTTTTGAGAGGAGAGCCAAACTTGGAAGTTTTTCTTTGTTCGCTTTCCACCAGCTAAGAGGATTCTCATTGTTTGCAATCAGTTTAAATGTTAGATACTTAGATACCTTGATATTTCTGTTCTAATTTTAATACTTGCTGCTGAAAATTGACTCTTTGTTGTGATTGTAGCATTTGAGTTGCTTGTTTCTTTTTGATCGGCTTTCTTTTTCATATCAAAAAGGAATCCTTTTGGTATTGGAATCGGGTCTGAATTATTCAGATCTGATACCGATTCCCGATTCTTTGGAAAAATCCTGATATTTCGATTCGATTCCGATTAATCGTCCCATCACTAATGTGAATATTTTTTTTTCCATTTATTTTAAAGAAATTTTAAAATCTTCTCTTATAAATATTTCAATATATATATATATATATGTATGTATTTCTAACTTACCCATGAGCTTGCCAAATGGGGAATTTTTTATCAGGGACACTTTCAAGCATTTCTTGTAGCTCACTGGCACAGTATTCCATGACTATATACCTGATAACAACCAAAATATTCAAAATATGTTAAGAAACAGTGTGTGTGAATCTTTATTATTCTGTTTTCTTAGAAAAAGCACCATTCAATTGAAATTACGACAATAACATGTTTAATTATTTACCATTAATAATGTATGAAATTTTTTGTTGTTGTCCCCTTTAAAATTCCTCTACATTCTTTGACCCAAACAAAGCTTCCCTTGCAGTTTGACTGCCATTTTTTTTCTTTCTTTCTCTCTCTAGATTTACAGATTTTAAATAGACAATCCTTTCTGTTGCTGATTTGTTTACTGCTTTTTCCTAAGCCCATTTGCAACGGTTTACATTTTTCTAATGAAATAATAATTAATAATCAGAATGGAGTATTGACCCACTAACACAACTTGCAAATTTTTAAACCAATATCTAGTTCATTAATAGATCAATCACTAAAATCGTGACGGTAACATTTTACTTTTTATTTTAAAGTGTACTTACATTTTTTGTTTTTCATCATTGTACATCACATCTATCAATCTAATGACATTTTTATGTCGTAGTCGCTTCAGCAACTGTATTTCCCTTTAAAATAAAAACAATAAAATTCAATAATAGTCTATTGCAAGTGACTATTGGCTCTCATGTGATATAGAATAATTTGATGTAAATAGTGGTAATAACCTAAGTTCCCTTTTAGCTGCCCGGCAGCGCAGATATCTGATCAACACCACGCTGCTGTTTAGAATTACTGAGCAAATTTTGTAAAGATATAATATATTTGTTTGTGGGGTGGAAAATTTTGCAAATACAAAAAATGGATGCTGTGCAACTATGGGCACGAGTTTGTTATTTTGCACATGGATCAATGAACCATAGAGGAAACATTGGTAATAACTAGACATTTACTAAGTATCAGCATCTTCTGACATTAAAATCAGAGTGAGCCTTTGAGCCATGCATTGCTACTTTGAGACCTACCACAATAGTGCATTTCAAAAATATTTTGCTTTCTTAGAATATCTATGAGTATGAATGACTTCCCAGCAGTATTTAGATAATAACTTTTAAATTTTTATTCAAAAATGTTTTATATTGACTAAGGGATTTCCAATATTATTGTTTATTGAAAACAAATTAAAAAAAGAGCAATGGAAATTGAGAGCAAAATACTCATGATTTCTTCTACTAGTATGAAGTGCCTAACAATTTTTTTGTGTGGCAACAAGGGTGATGAGAAGTATAATGCACTAATCAGGTTAGGTACAATGATTACAAGTTTTTGCTAATGGATATGAAATATAGAAAATGGCAGTCCACAATAACAATACAAGCTGTTCCTGGGCAACTATTTCATCCAAGCTACTTCAGTTTAGCTAAATATTTGCAGAGCAGAGGCAGAAGCCTTAACAGAAATCAATGTAAAATTGGGGGTAAAGCAAAGAGATTGGTGCTCTCTATATACAGTATTTTTGGACGTCATCTTTGTTTTTTGGCAAGCGTTATTTGCACGGTTTTGGCGGTACGAATAATGTTCAAACTAATTCAATTTTCATTTTAACCGTCTTTCGAGTGTCTGGAATCTTATATTTGTATCCATTTTAGCCATAATCTGTGCGGACCTGCATATCGTTAGTTAATGATTAATTATTAATAAATTAATTAGAAATACTACGGATTTAGCTGATATAAAACTATACTATTATTAACTGTTCCAGTGCGAACAACTTTGTATTTTTATTCTATATATTATGAAGTACCTTTATTAACTTTCATTCATAATTGGATGAGACTCTGTAATTAAAAAGGATAATTATTTTTCTCCCCAAAACTAGCATTGTACCTGTAATCCATTAAGTTAATTTAATTTAAAGCATGAAAAAACGAAAGATGATATAATGGTATAGCCAGTATAGCATAAAAATTTAAAAGTGAGAGTCTGTAAAAGTGACTAACAGAATAGATAAGACAGGCATGGGTGGGGGAATAATAACAATTAAAATGTTTCTGGGAAAGAGCCTGCTCGAGTGTTTGCAAACATCCTCACTGTGGTTGTAAAACAAACAAACAAAAAAACAAACAACCCCCCCAGTGTTTGCAAACATCCTCACTGTGGTTGTAAAACAAGCCCCCCCCCCAAAAAAAATTTAAAAAATAAATAAATAGCCTAAATAAATAAAAGGATGTTGCTAGCGTTACGACATGAACTGTCGTAGCAGCAGACGATTCGGCGGGATGTTGCTAGTGTTACGACATGTCGTAGCGCTAGCCAGGAAACTGCTGCTACGACATGTCGTAGCTGCAGACGATTCGGCGGGATGTTGCTAGTGTTACGACATGTCGTAGCGCTAGCCAGGAAACTGCTGCTACGACTGTCGTAGCAGCAGACAATTCGACGGGATGTTGCTAGCGTTACGACGTGTTTTTTTTTAATTATAAAAACAAATTAAATCAACAAAAAACTCGCCGGGAGCGAGATTAGAACCCAAGTATCGTTTTAACAATCAAAGTTGTTGTTCGTCCGTCGTAGTCGACGATGACCACTCTCATCATATTTGTATTTGACCTGTGCTAGGCCGCCACGTGTGTCCTCTGGTGGCTTATTAACCCTATTCAAGCACGCAATTTGCGTCGGCATGTTGGAGAAGAGATGGATGGGAACCCTTCAGGATGGTGTTTGATACGGTCCTTCCTGGCTTGACGTTTTGTCTTGGCAGCCTGTTGTCTATTACCCTCACAGACAACTGCGCCATTCCGTATCATAGAGCGCCAGTGGGCTCGGTTACTGGCTGCTGCTTCCCAGGAGTCATGTCTAATGTCAAAGGCCTTTAGAGCAGTTTTAAGTGCATCCTTGTATCACTTACGTGGACCACTGCATGCTCTATAGTCTATGCCCTGCAGTAAACTGACCATAGACGAGCCTCTAGCGAGGCGATGGTCGGGCATGCGCACTACATGGCCCACCCAGCGTAGTTGGCTCTGCATGAGGTTAGTGTGGATGCTGGATAAATAGGCTTATTAATAATATATAGCCTATAGTTACTACAGTATAGGCTGAGTATAGGCTATACTATACATGAACATCATTATTCATTGTCATTACGATTATCAAAATAATTTCCCAGAAGAATGGGGGCATTTAAAGTTGAACCATTACTAATAGTTTTAATAATACATTGTTTTTACCTCTTTGTGTTAACCTTTTGAGTTAGAGAAATATATTCCATTACTGAAAAAACTGGTAGGGGCCATCCATATATTACGTACGCAAGGAGGGGGGAGGTCTTCAATTAACGGCATTTTGCGTATGGATTGAAGTTTTCTCTTACTCTTTCGCCGTTATACCCGTTATAAACACACAACGGGACGGCGATTTCACTGTTTGTATTGTTCTTTTTATCAGTTTTGTTATGTAATGTTCAAGACAATAAAATTTGAATGCTCTATTGTATTTCTTCAATAATTTCAACATGAAAAACACGATATTACAAAAAACTATAAAAGGTCCGTCCATGAATGACGTCACGCGATTTTGGCCGATGTATACCCTCCTCGCCGCACTTCGTTACAAAAACTTAGACCACCCTTCTCCACAATTACGTCTCAAAGGGGCCATCCATAAATGACACCACGCACCTAGGGGGGAGGGGGGGTCTACATATTTGTGACGATGTGTGACGTGGGGGAGGGGGGTGTGACTTCACATCAAAACTCGCAACTTTGCATAAAAGTTCCACTTAAATATTTGATTTGTTACATGGCGTTTTACATGACTTCACGCGTGTTACGATATTAGAATGCAGGCCTATACTAAATAAATACTTAAATGACAAAAAAGTGATTTTAAACATGCTCTTTTTCCAATAAAATACAGATTTTTATGGGGGGGGGCGAAAAGCTTTGTGACGTCATCTTGGAGGGGGTGGTCTCAGGGCCGTCTTAACGCATAGGCCCGTTGGGTATTAGCCCAGGGGCCCACGAGCATAGGGGCCCCATGGGAATATGTTTATGTATATATATTATGTATATTTATTTTTTATTCCTGCGGGGGAGGGGCCCAGCACTATTTCTTTGCCCGGGGGCCCAAACTGGTGTAAAGACGGCTCTGGGTGGTCTAAGTTTTTGTGACGACGCTTTAATAGGGGGGGGGGTAATGAAAAATCTGCCAAAATCGCGTGTCGTCATTTATGGACAGTCCCTTCTCGGGGCCGTCCGTAAATGACGTTACGCACCTGGAGGGGGTGGGGCAGGGGGTGGACCATTTGTGACGAAGGGGAGGGGGAGTATAAGAAATGTCACGTCACATCAAAATGCGTAACTTAAAATAAAAGTTGTACTTAAAAATGTGTCTGTTTACAATTTATTTAATGACGTTTTACATGGGCTTCGCGCGTGTTACGATATTAAAGTGCAGCCTTACACTAAATACATACTTAAACTTAAATGACAAAAGTGATTTGAAACATGTCGTAACACTAGCCAGGAAACTAGTGCTACGAGATGTCGTAGCAGCAGACGATTCGGCGGGATGTTGCTAGCGTTACGACATGTCGTAACACTAGCCAGGAAAGGTTTGCTTGGCTAGTGTTACGACTAGCACTTGCTACGACTAGCCTTAGTACTATTAGTTATTAGCAGTAGCAGTAAACACTTCGGAAAAACTAAGTCGCTGTAATATTTTAACAAACTCTTCATAATATTTTAATTTTATATGCATAAAATATAACATATATTATATATAAATACATAGTTAATAATAATATAAATATCATATTATTATAATTATAATATGATATTAATAGATCTGGCAGCTGGGCTTATTTATGTGTTATATTTATATGTGTATTAATTCTAAAATCTAAATTTATTTAAATAGATTTAATCAACGTATCCACTTTTCAGAATAAGAAGAACAAAAATTATAATTACCAGCACACTCATTTAAAAGATAAGTATTTTTATTTAAAAAAACACGCCCGGAGCGGGAATAGAACCCTAGCTTTGCTTTTATTATCAGAGATCGTCCATCACTATCACTTCATCTAGCGGAGCTCATGTCTGTATTTTTGTTTCTAAAAAATCATATATGTTTGTCATTAAATGGACACTAATCAAGTTTTTTTTTAACCTTTAAAATTCATTATCCGGCTTACCTAGTAATCATGAAATTTTATTATGATAACTATTTTGTATTTTTTAAGTATCAGTATTAGCATAATTAAAATACAGCATATTTTTACGACTAGTCGTAGCAGCAGACAACTCAACGGGATGTTGCTTGTGTTACGACATGTCGTAGCACTAGCAACAGCCCGTCGAGTTGTCTGCCGTTACTTTGTCGTAGCAGCAGACACTTCGTAAATAAAATTGCAGCAATTCTTTTAGCACATGGTCGACATCGATCTGAGACTCCAAGATTACCTACCACTACAAACAAAAAAAGTTTTGGAGACACTTTTATATATTACAATTAGCTAAAATGGAAGCTTTATACATTGAAAAGTAAATAGTAAGTTTTAAATAGCAGATCAGACAAACTCTAACTGTAACAGTAACTCACCTCTGAACATTCTGCTCTCCATTGGGTATTTTTCGTAATTTTCTTCTTTTAAGAATTTTCACTGCTCTTCTACATAATGTTTCTGTATCAAGAATTTCTTTAACTTTTCCATAAGAACCTTCTCCTAACATTTCACCCATTAAATATTTTCCAATAAGTTTAACTTTATGGCGTTGTGGTTGATAAACAACTTGATCAGACTCAACTCTGTGAATGATGAGATCGCCATCATCAACATCGTCAAAAAAGTCCATGGGATTAACATTTTCCGGTGGATTAAGGGGAATTTCATCATGGCAAAGCATCGAGCCATGAACAAATTCCTCTTGCTCCATTATTAGGTGTTTGCGAATTAAATATATTGATGTTTTCTTGCATTCCTTTTAATTTTAGTGTAATGTTTTCATCTTGTTCTTAGAGGAAGTTCAGCCATATTGTGAAAACGAGGTTACAGGAGCAGACTATTAAAATCGGAGGAGTACCGTTTCGCAATTATATTTAAATGAGTGGCGGTGGCATCGGGTGGTCTACTTCCCTCTTAGGATGCCAATATACCTTTCTCTGACAACATTATATGGCAATTAACAAAATAGAATCGGCCTTATTCTTATACAACACGTTATATTTTATTTTATATTTTATTTTATGTTTGTTAAAATGTGTTTTAAATATTCCTCGTCATACCTCACACGCTTTTCACTCTAAAGGCAAATTAAAGCTAAACATCTCTTCTATGGGGCTGTCACTAGTGGCGTAACAACGGGTTGGCATCGGGGCAGTTGCCAAGGGCGCCAGCTCAAAAGGGCACCGCTAATTCTCTAATTTTAAATAAATACAGTCGGACCTCTCTAAGTCGATCTCAAGGGGGAAAAATTAGACTTACGGAGTTTTTGAGTTAGGTAAAATGGCGTAATAGGCGCCGATTAATCAAGGACAATATAGATATTGAGAGGTGGGGGGGCAGCCATACCGGCTAGTAGGCTTGACAGGAAAGCGAGGCGGTGTCTATATTTCATATGAAAGGAAGCCATCTTGCTTTGACATGCCGACACAAGCCAGTGAGAGCAGACACCTTCCCTCCCCTCCTCCACTTTACTGTCTCCACAGGAGGATGGGGGGAGTAAGATTTTTATTTTTAAAAAGTCACAGCATGCAGCATAGGGACGCGAATTAGTTACCACTAACCACACCTTTTTCTCGTCTTTGTCATTTTTTTGTACTTGCAAGGGTCGCTTAATCCCTCGTGGAATGCACTAAGATAAGATTTTACTTCCATTTACGTGGCTCTATGGAACACGTATTCTGAAATGTCACTCCAGAATAATAACCCAAATGCCTTGGAAAATTCGACTGAGAGAGGTTGAAAGCTAAAAATCTTGGAGTTAAGGAGATCTAAAATACATTATTATTATGGAATGTGGCCGCCGGGACCTAAGAATTAATTCGATATAGGGAGATTTTCGACTTAGGGAAGTTCGACTTAGCGTGGTCCGACTGTATCCTCGATAACAAAAAAGTGAATAATTAATTATATTTAAATATAATTAATTTAAACCATTATAATATTTTTATTATGTTTGTGGCCTTTGCGGGGCTTCTTATCATACAAATGTCAATATGGTTTTACAGTCTCTCTTTTAAAAAAAAATCTTAATATCCCCATCCCACTGTCGAGAGAGTAGAGTGGGGGAGGGGAGGGAAGGTGTCTCCTCTCACGGGCTTGTGTCGGTATGTCAAGGCAAGTCGGCTCCTTTCATATGAGATATCATCGCCCCTCTTTCCTGTCCAGCCTTCTAGCCGCTATGGCTGCCCCTCCTTCTCTCAATATCAACATTGTCCTTGGTTAATCTGTGTCTATTACGCCAGTTGCCCAAACTCGTAAACTCCGTAAGTCTTATTTTCTCCCTTGAGTTCGACTTAGAGAGGTCCGACTGTATTAGCAACACGCCAATACGCCAGCTAACTGAAGTGCTGAGCTGTAGTCAGTGGAGTGTTAATTAAATTTACTTTTATTTATAATACATGTTAATTCAAGTTTTGCTGTATTCTTTATTAACGCAACAATATCCCGTTTTATCCACCAATTTATTTGGTATCATTTAGTCAATAATAAACTGCAAATTTCAAATTAGTATTGTCTCTGTCTCATTTTGTATTTTTTATATTCACATTGTATGACTGTCACTGTCAGAATACTTATCTATATATATAAAAATCAAAGTATGTATGTATGTATGTATGTATGCATGTCTGTTATAGCTGACTAAACCATTCATCCGATCGCCATGAAACTTTTGGAGACTTTTGAGTACGCTCCAGGGATGGAAATAGGCTACTTTTTTTCAAAATTTAACTCTCATGGGGCGCCGGGGGCCCATAATATGACTTTTTTCTTATATGAGCTATATAAAAATTAGTTTAAGCGTTAGCTATTAGGTAAATTGATGGATCTTAACCAAACTTTGTATATAACAACTTGGTAGCCAATATAGAAATAATAAAGGGACAAATTTCCTAATGCCCATTTCTTCGGGACTGGGGGCCCAAAATGTCTTATTTCATAAACGTTTAATATTTTATTCCCTATTCAATTATTAAAGATCTTGAAAAATATAGATAAATTTATCCACAATGAAATTGATTGAAATAAACAGGCGTTTTGAACTTGACATATTGCACTAAATGGGCCCTGGGGCCCTTAATGTCGTTTTTTGCTTTTATGAGCTATATAAAAATGAGTTTATGCGTTAACTACTGAGTAAATGAATGGATCTTAACCAAACTTGGTATATAAAAACTTGGTAGCCCATATTAAAATAACAAAGGGCACTGCACTTCTAATTTTTAATTGTTTAGGGCCGGGGGCCCCAAATGTATTTTTTCGTATGTGTTTGAGATATTATTTCCCATTCTATTTTAACGATCTTAAGAAATATATCAATGATGAGACTGAATTAAAATGAACAGCATTTTGAAATTTACATCTTACATCGAATGGGCCGGGGGCCCCAAATGTCTTTTTTTGTGTGTATACTCTAAGATTGTATTTCCCACTCAGTTTTTAACGATCTTGAGAAATATATCCATGATTAAAATGAATTTAAATGAACATGTTTTCAAAATGTACATCTTGAATTGAACGGGCCTGGGAGCCCCTTAATGTAGTTTTCCTTATATCTACATATATATAAAAATTAGTTTAGGTGTTAGATAATGAGAAAATAAATGGATTTTGACCAAACGCGGTATATAAAAACTTAAAAGCCTATATTAAATTTCGATAGGGCACTGATCTCATAATGTCCATTTCATCGGGGCTAGGGGCCCTAAATGTGTTTTTACTAAATTTTTAATATTGTATTCCCCATTCAATTTTACACGATATTGAGAAATATAGATACATATATTTATATTTTTGTTATGAAATTGATTGAAATGAACAGATTTTCGAACTTCATATTTTAAACTGATGGGCCTGGTGACACTTAATGTAATTTATTTTTTATCTATATATATTCTTTTTTACTGAGATCGTTGCAACGCACGACGGGTCTGCTAGTTTATTATAATAAATAAAATACGAGAAATTCAATTAATTTTTCTAACAAATGAAAAAATCGCAAGGCTGAAACTTTTCAATTTATCAAGGGCGCCAAAAATAAATTAGCCAAGGGCGCAAAAAACCTAGTTACGCCTCTGGCTGTCACCAACACAAAATAAGGGGCAGGGTGTGTAAAAAGTATACAACGGAAAATCAATAGATATGTAGATAAAGGGCTTTTTTCTCATATGAAATTATATATGATATTGTTTAAAAAGCCATATAAGCCTATGCTATATTTACAACACAAAGCTAATGTAATACAACCCCAGATATACATTGTTTTATTAATGATAAAGATTTTTAAAAATAAAAAACTTTAAAAAAACCAACTAAACAACGTCACTTTTCTTATTCCGTATGCAAGAACATACACATACAACTTCTCTTTCTTCCCGTCTGGAATTATGATGTGGAATAGGTTGCCTCAGGAAACCAGGAAAATCATCACTCTATCAACATTTAAAACTCTAATAAAAATGCAAGACTAGGCATAAACCTAGAAGATTATTGCGTCCTACGCTTATCTATGGGTTGTGTCTAGTCCTGCATTCTTATTAGAGTTTTAGATGTTGATAAAGTGTTGGTTTTCCTGGTTTCTTCAGGCACCCCATTCCAGACCGGAATTCCGGACGGGAAGAATGATAATTTGTATGTATTGAGTTTGTTAGTTTTTTTTTAAATTTGGAAATTCGACTAGGCATTTTCGTAAACATTACTCCAATGAGTTGCATATGTACTGACTAACCAAGTTCCTGTCATAACATGTTTTCATTCACCCGCTTGTGTAAAAATTTCCTTATAGATAAATCTAAATTTAGTGGTCGTTCTACATTTACTTACGGTAATTTTTAAAAAAATGCACTTAGATTCTTTTACTCTATTTGTGCGCACCACAGAATAATGTAAAACGCGTGCTTTTCAATTGAACAGCCCAACTTCCTCTTCCAACTATATCAGATGGTTCATCTTCAAAGATAGTGTTGTACTAATTTAAATCGATATATTTGAAAATATAATTTTAAATTTATATTTTTAAAAAGGGATTACCTTACATCGAATCGAAATTTCTACCTGAATTTATTTCTTATTCTTTCAAGGTCCGCATTCTTTTACAGAATTATTTAATTAATAACATTATCCGCACTTTCATTTAGTAAAATATGAAGGCATTATTATTATATCAGTGGAGTGTATATAATATATATAATTATATCGATATATAATTATACTTAATTATATACCCCATATTTACCGTTTTTTGGGTATATTTTTTGTGTCCTGAGTGAGGGAATAAAGACTGCCCTGCAGTGAGCTGTTTTCGTTAACCTCTGAACTCAGGTGGAAAAAAAAGTTGATTATGTGCACGTATAAAATTTGTTGCATGGTAATTCAAAACAACTGCGCGGTGAGCGGCCACGCAGCTCATAGGGAACATTGTACCCGACCCGTTCGTCTTTTTACTCTCTAACATTCGTCTGACATATTTTTAAAAAAATCTTTAAGTTTGGGGCCACGGTGTTCGAGCGGCATACGATGTTCGAGCAGCATACGTGCTCGGCTGGCGTACTGAGAGCCGCGGGTTCGAGTCCCTATGAAGACAAGGATTTGCTCCCCTGGCTAAGGCAAGGTTACCATACGTCCACCCAGTTCAAAATGGGTACCTAACGATAGCTGTGGAAACAAAGGCGGCGGGGCATTGGCATTGTGCCACATAATCCATTCAAAGCCATGGTCTGTGTGCATATTTATAAGAAAGCATGACGCAATGAACTTCTGTTTTGTAATTTTAAAAAAATATATATATTAAAGATGGCGGTAAAGTTTGCTGTAAAATATGTGAGAAAATCTCTGGCTTTCAATTTAGTAAAAAGAAAGAAAAAAATTAATTAATAATAATTAATTTACGTGAACTCACAATTTTAATTACATTTTAATTTTTTTAAAAATATTTATAATTTACTCTTATGGTCAAGATAAATAATACTATATCAAACAGTACTATGGCAATTCAGTAATCATTTAATTCTCACCTTGATGATATTAAGAAATGTTTCTTTCTTAGGTTCACAATTTCACTTTGTTTCAAAAGAAGAATTTTAGGTTGCAATGGCTGACTTTTTATTTGTAATTTGTGTGCCTGGCAACACAGACATTGATGACGGTAAGCAAATCTCATATTTGTAAATGAGTTGGCTCAGTTGGATTAAAAAAAAACAAAAAAAAACTTAACAATAATAAATTTACTTCAAGGAATCTTGCCTCGTAGTAAAACTAAATTAAATAAATTAAATTATCGCAGTCCCATTCTGTATGCTAAATTTTAGTTAAATTAAATACCCGACTTTCTCTTTCTGTGTAACCATGTTAATCTTGATCATGGAGAAGGGAATGTACATTTAAATTGCATAACATGACCATGTCCCTGCTCATCTTCTTATACATTTTAAAAAATGTATTACAATTAATTATTTAAAAAAAATAATTGTTCTTAAAATTATGTGATTCGTAACCGTTTTAGCCTTGTTTACACATTTAAATTTCTTAAACTTTTAGCTCATATTATAATCCCCTTTAATGCAATCAGCTGCAATGCGCTGATTAAATTGTAAATCCATAACTTTCAAATGAAAAAAGTATAATCTAAAAAGGAAATCATAGATTCTTGAATTAGTCACCTTGATAGCTTGTACTACATAAACAAAAATTAAATATTTCAATGTTATGAGTGTTATAGACAAATATAAATTCAGTAAGGGTTGACAAATATGCAAACATTCACGTTTTAAAACTATTCTTAAAACCATATACAAATTTTAATGTCAAATCCTTCATTCAATATAAATGTTGATGTATATATACATATAATATATTATCCCGCCTAAGGCGGTTACTGAAATAAAAGTGGGGAGATGACGTCCCTTTAAGATTGATTACTTCCCCTTTACTTTTCACAATGCTTAAAATCGAAATATTTATGTTATCAAACACTGAAGTTAAGAATTGCATTGCATGTCTTACAATTTTAAGTTTTATTTGAGTGGGCTAAAAAAGCATTGATGGTGAATTATGTTCTTTGAAATGCCATTTTATTTGTTTAAAAAAGGGTCATCAGTATTTATGGAAGAAGTGCATTGTTCAGAGCAACTCTCTCTTGAGCAAATGTTGATGCATTCTTATGAAGAACTAAGTCAAACTTCAAAGGCTGAAAATCTTTTGATAACAGAATATAGAGATTTTGAATATAATATATCAGTCCATACAATAAATGACAGGAAAGCACCATCAACAGGAGCAAGTTCTGTTGATTCTGGATCACAGAGTACCCTTGAAACTCCTGCACCCACACCTAATGAAGGTTATGTTTTGAATAGTAAAGGTCTTTTGTCCAACACGCACCCTGGAGCCTCCAAAGACAAGAAAAGTGTCTTGAGTATAGATGAATTTTTTGATCAGCTGCCAAACCGTTATGTGAGATTTCAGGATTACTCAACCCCTTTGATTGAGGCAAGTTTTCTCATTATAATTATTTGAACAGTTACAAAATAATGTTCATTTCGAAAAAAAATATTAACAATTTAAAGTTAAGGAACTGAGTAAAAGTGTCCACTTTCTCTTGTAAGTCTCTCTAAACTTTCTAATCATCCATAGCATAAATGAATCTGTTTAAAAATTGCTGTTATACTTTCTGAATTCTTACAGAAAGTAAAGGCTGCTTTGCAAAAAGAAAATATTTTCGGAGCAGTCTGGACAGAAACAAATGATCAAATCCATGTCGTAAGTATAAATAAATTTTCTTTAGACTGTATGAATAGATCTTTATCGCACTGTTTATTTAACATTAAACATTGCATTGTGATTTTTTTGGAAATTAAAGAAAAACGGTTATAGATCAGTTGTTAGACATTTGACCCATGGTCCATGAGAATAATTTCCAATTTTTAAAATCTTTTTTAAAAATCAAGATATAACATCTGGATATTAAGTACAAATGTTATCTTTGATGCTGGTCTTACAATAGAAATGACGGTATCAATGTTTTAAAGCTTTAATTCTGAACATATTTGAAATTATATTCCATTTGATCTGAATCGAAATTCTTAGTGATGATGTTTCCTTTCCATGCCAGTTGTACACTTCTTGTGCATAGCTGTGTAAAAATATGAAAAGAGACCACTTCCACTTCCGAAGTAAACTCACCATAACAAAATATTTTTCCAGGGTGTGTTTGTCACTGACAAAAAGAAAATGAATGCTCTCTTAATCTCCCTGAGTAGACTCAGAATAGGTTTTTATGGTGGCAGTTCAGTCAGGTAATCACCAAATATTGATCAAATCTGTGAATTCTGTTGAAGTCAAATAAGCTAACAACATAAGAATAAAAGTTTCCACAACAGAAACAATTTGCCTTAAAATAATCTCTATACAACGGTAAAATTTGTCCCATAGTTTAAATTTAAAAAAATAAATATTTCGATTACATTAAATGCATGTTGATGTTTAACATAATTATGCGTCCACAGTGTTTTTACTGCTACAAAAAGTATATCTTGGACATCCTGTCAAAATGATGGGCCCGAGGAGAGCACAGAAAAGTATGCATTACACATCTTTTTGAATTTTCGTAGAATAGTGAACTGTTTAAATTTTACAAATAAAAAATACAACCTTTTAAAAATGAAAGTTTTATTTAACTTAGAAATAAAATAAATGTACAATTAATAATTAATCTTTGTGTATACAGTAGTTACTTTTGATGGAATAACTATCAAAAAATTTCAGCATATTGAAAATATTTTATATGCAATTTATGTTTATATTTTGAACAAATTATTACCAAGTGAATTTAAAATCTTAACCAAGTCTATCTATCTATCATCAGAAATAGGAACAGACGTAACAGTGAAAATATATTAAAATCACTCATAAAATCAAGACTAGTGGTTGCTATGGTAATACTCAAAAATGTTACAATTTTTTATATTTTTTTGTCCCATAACCTCGTGGTCGTTGGGGGCTCTAACGTTTCCTTTAGAGATTTCTCGGGGCTTGGTAGACCTTGGCGGCACCCATCTCCTCTCCAGTTCAGCGGAGAACTTTTTAGCGATAGTCATTCATCAAAATTTTTATTGTGGCTTTAACGTGGGCTAGATCTCATGCCTCTCATCTTGCCAGGCGAGCGCACTATTGACTTTGCAATAAATAAAATGTATAGCTCTCTACTGCTGTTATTAATTTAAGTGTTATTTTGTCACAGACATTGATGTAGAGTTAAATATATTTTCTTTCTTTAGTATTGATAATTTATCTACTACACATGTAAATGGATTAAGATTGAACTAAATTTCATTCTTGCTTAATTAAGGGTTCACAATTGCTTGAAAAATACAGAGAGCCATTAAAGACATTTCTTAGAACCTAGAACCTTAGTAAAGTTTAAATTAAATAATGCACTATGGCAAAAAAGACATTTAATGCACATCAATGCAGTATTTACCAAATAAGTACCTAAAACAATAAGTTTTTGAGTGAAACTGCATTGTCCTAATGATATTAATATTAACATAATTATGTATAAAATAAATGAAATGCTAAGTTTAAAAAATTATAGTCGCATTAAATATGGAAGTCACCTGAATTAAAAATTGAAACAAAGAGATCATCTATTGTTAATATAATATGTTGTTAACAATGAAGAGAGAACTTTTAGTCAACTGACTGAGCAATAACAAAAATGTGACAATTTATTCAGTTAATGATACTTGAACAAAATTTAAAATGTAAATAAATAACACTCAACCAAAGCTTTATATTTGTATTTCATTGAACTTAAAAAATTTAGGTTGCTGATGCTTTGAGGAGGAATGCAATATTGACGATAAACATTCGGTTCCTCATGCTCTTTTCTAGGTATACTGTAAGACAGTTTTAACTAAAAACAATTGAAGCTATATTTTAAACAAATTCAGTTCAATTTTGATGGTGTTTTTTAAACTTTAATTAAGATTTTGCTATTTTATAGTTGCAATAAATTGTATTAATAATTTTATTTTAAATTTATGATATTTATTTATACATACCGGTAATTTAAAAAAAAATTTGACCTTGATTATTTTATCAAGTCTATTTCCATTTACCAGCCTGCTTGCTATAATGGGCTTAGCAGAATCCAATGTATGGATTCTTCTATTCAGTACATTATTTCAATGCCTTATGGTAAGTAATACTCATCATGAATAATGTTTTAATTTCTAGTTTCTAGAGGTTTGAATCTCTAAACCTGGGGGCCATAATTAAATGAGTTATTATACTGAGGGTATCATTTTAAGTTGTTTTGGTACATGGGGATGTCTGTTTGGGATGTTTTACACCAGTACATATGGGTGATTATTGCAGGAGTGCATTGGTGAAGTGAAGTCTTGGATGACGTTAAGCAAACTCAAGCTGAATGATGACAAGACTGAAGCACTTCTATTTTGCAACAATAAATCACGCAGTACTTTGTCTCTTCCGAAGTCAATTCACGTAGCCAGTTCGGATATTCTGTTCACAACATCGACTAGGAATCTTGGCTACATTATTTCTGACAACATGTCTATTAACAACTTCATCAATCACATCTGTCGCTCTGCCTACACTGCCATTTGTCAGATCAGCTCAATCCGTCATTACTTAACAGTTAGTGCCACAAAAACACTTGTCTGTGCTCTTGTACTGGCTCGTATGGATTACTGCAATTCTCTTCTGTCAGGTGTGCCAAAACAATGCATTGAAAAACTACAGAAAGTTCAAAATTCAGCTGCCAGACTGGTGCTCAAGGCAAAAAAACATGACCATGTTACTCCACTTCTTCGCTCACTTCATTGGCTGCCTATACAAGCCCGTATTGATTACAAACTGGCTGTTCTCTGTCACAATTTCTTTTCGGACTCATGCCCATTGTATCTTACTGAACTTTTGTCGGTCTACTCACCCACTCGCAAGCTAAGATCTTCTGCAGACACACGCGTTCTCTCTGTTCCTACGACACGCACCAAAACGTTTGGTGAAAGGTCGTTCTCTTTTTGTGCAGCCAAACAATGGAATTCTCTACCATTACACATACGTGGTATTCAAACAACCAAGTCCTTCAAGACTGCACTTAAGACACATCTTTTCAAAATTTATTTTTAAAATTGATGAAACAACATTTCTTGTAAATGATTAACGTAGCTTATGTATAATGTATTGTAATTTTGTGTGTTTGTTGTGATATGAAAGTTAATTTAATACTTATAAGTATGTTATTTCTTTCATGTAAAGCGCTGTGAGCCCAGTTCCTTACTGGGATACAGCGCTATATAAATAATCAATTTATTATTATTATTATTATTGATTAAATTCAGAATTTTCATTGTTAATTGCCATTCATTTCAAATTAAGTTTCTGTCTTTGGTTACCAAAAAATCTTATCACTCTTATTAGTAAACAAATGATCTTGATATATACATACTCACACACACACATGTATCAAAATATATATATGCATTATACATTGTATATTTATCCCAACCAAATATATATATATACATATAATACATATATATACACGCACATATATATATATAGATATTTAGATAGTATATTTTTAGGATTAATACAGTATTGATTTTTATATTTTAAAAAATATTTTATTAATAAATGACTTTTAACGAGTCTCTCTAAGATTTCATTTGTTCTGATTTCTGCTATCATTGAACAGGGTCCAATTCTTGCAAGCATATTTGGAAATGTTGTCCAAAATCTACAACTAGCAAAGTCTGGATTGAAATCAATAATGAAATCTTTGACCACATTTCTTTTTTACGGTATGATGTACATATTTGTCTTTTAAATACATTTTTATAAGTTTTGAAGCCTTTAAGTAATAAGTTACTTTCATAAACAATGTGAAAAATTGTTTATGATCACCAGGGTATTTATTTTTTGATATATTTGTTAATGAATAGATACCTTTTTTGTAGTTCATTAACAAACAGCATTTTGATTACCCCGGTACTATGTTAATAAAAACTGTGTTATGTCTTGAAGAAATTATATGAAATCTGCAGGCTTTTTCTTTGGACTTATCCCTGCTTTCCTTGAGGCATATGGACTTAAGTGGAGGAGTGCAGATAGTTGGCCCACATCAGAAATGTCTTACAGGTAATAATTTTTTAAACTGAAAAGTAACTGACAAGTTCAATTGCTTTATTATTATTTATTTTGTTTTTTAATTCTTAATTTTTTCCACCTATATTTTTGCAGAGCCTCTGAGAGATTCTTTATTATTGGTTTGATAATTGCCTTACCAGTTGGCGCTTGTGTTGGGATGTCTATAATTTGCAAAAGTCTGAGTTCTCTTGTTTGCTTTGCTGTAGCTGGTGTGTGTATACCAGCTATAGTGAATGCTGTAAGTGTATTTCATCCATAGTCCATAGTGACTTGATAGCAAATGATAGTCTTGATGTTTTATTTAACCTCTTATTCTAAAATTTTAATAATAAAATCCACTTGGAAATTATAAACTCTAGCTGATTGGATCTGTAGAAGAATATATGTATGTATAGTTATACACAATTTACAGATCAATGTTAATTACCTTTCAAACAGTTTTTGACTTATTTTATAATAATTGAGAGAAATTTAAACAGCAGGGTTATATTGAGACCAACTATTCAGTAAATTGTTTTATCTTTCTCTATAACAGGGTCTCCTTTTTGCCACTGCAGCAGTGACAGTGGTTCAATCTCCACCAGTTACACATGCAGTAAGTGGGTCAGAGTTTGAAATTTACATCTATAAATTAATAATTTCTCTGCACCACATATAAATGAAGCTATTGCCTTTTTATCTAGAAGAAATCTAACGTGAATCTTGAACTTCTATATGATATATATTAAGTTGAGCACATATTTTCCTTCCCACCACAAAAAACAACATAGCCATGCTTATCTTGAAGTACACTAAGAGACTGAAGTTTTCTTAATGACGATTTTTCTTTTTGGGTGTAATCTGTGGCATGATTTTAAAGCATACAATTAAAAGAAATAGCAACATATGTGCAAGCCTTAATTAATAAATAAATATTTAGATGGGCTTCTGAAGCCTGATTATGATTTTTTTCCCTTTAAATTTTTAGTTGATGCCCAAATATATTTGAAACTATCTAGTCAGTAGTATATTGGATCAAACTTATCTAGCCCATTGTCTGTAAAGCATAATTTTGCACTTACTGAGCTTTTGGTCCACATAACATAGGATTGAACATATCAAGTGTTTGATCTTAAAAAGAATCAACTTAATTTGCTTGTATAAATTAATAACATGCCAATTTTTTGGTGGTTTTTATTTAAATAACTCTTTCTTTGCAAAGGAGGAACAAAACAGCACTCAACACAACTGTTCTATTCTCATAAACAACAAGCACAATCTTTATTACTCATGTGTGTTTTACCAAGAAATTCTGCTGCTTGGGCTGTTCAGTCTGTTACAAGGCATTTCTTATTTGCTGGTCATTATTGTTGTCGCTAACTTTTTAATCAAGGTAAAAATAAAAATAAATTTTGTTAAAACTGTTACTATTACATGTAATAGAATTAGCGTAACATAAAAAAAATATGTTTATTTTTTGGTCACATTGATAACAGTGAAATGCTATGGGGAATATTATATTTCCTATAGAATCACAGTTTATCAATGTTGCTTTAAATAACCGTTTTAACAAAACGATATGTTACACTTATTTTTTTTAATGTAATAGTAGCAGTTTATTTTAATAAATATTGTGTATTGTACAAATTGCTATAGCATGGTGTTTGAAAGCTAGTAAGCCCATTATGTGCTTTTGATACCAAAATTGAATATTCAGTAGCACACCTAACTTCAACTAGTCGCACACCATTAGGTGAGCATTGGTTAATTCTGATGCACCAAATCATTTTTTGCCCCATTTATTTTACAGTTTTTATGTGTGCCTCTTATAATATTAACATTGAATATAAACCTCTCCTCCTTAAGAGTTTACAAAAATATTATATTGTAAGTGCAAAAATATACACTACTAAAATTCATGCCTCTGGAATGTATAAAGGCATTTGTCAATGGGATAAAGCTTTAGGCACCATTTGTTTTCAATAAATAAATGGAGTGTGTTTTGGGTGGTTTTATTAAATATATCTTTAGACTAAGGGAATATTATTTATTTTAAAATATTTTAACTTACACCATTTGGAGGTGGTCCTGAAATGGACTGAATTATACTTTCAAAATAATAAATTTCAAGAATAATTCCAAAATTGATTTAAAGATGGCACCATGTAACTTATGTAACACAGTTGTCCTGGATAATGACATGGCCCACATGGCAAATCAAATAGTCAAGTAACAGTATTGATTAAAATTAAACTGTGACACAGAGAGATTTTCATAATTTATATATTTTGTATTAAATATTTCATGTAAATATTTAAATTTTATTTTCTAAAGCACCTTTTAACTTTTATGAAAATAACAGAATTTCCATCCCTTATTTCAGATGAAAGAGAAGAATGCAGCATTTTCTGGGACTGCAGCTGAGATCGAATTCTTTGTAATAGACATGAAGGTTATTTCAACTTTTTTTTTATAGAATCATTGAATATACATTAAATTGAAGTTAAAACACAAAATTCTGACATTGATGAGCAGTTTGTAATATATCATGCTATAATAATAGCGGAATATGATTGAACTTTTTTTTAATAATAAAGACAAATTAATATTTTAGCATGCAAGACAGGGTTTAGAATTTGAATATCAAAATTAAAAATAAAATAGCAGAACTTAAAATAATAAATTTTCCGTTTTAGGTTTAAGAAAATGTTACTATTTGTTATCTCAAAATACAGCTTCAAAGTCAAAAGTGAATTTATCCTCATAATTTTTAATTTAAACTCATTTGTCTAGTCTATTTTATTCTTTTACTTTGTATTTACTTTTCAGTTCCCTTTCTTTATAACATTTTTTTTTAGTTTTGAAATGGACAAGTTGCACATCAATCTTAAATTTCATTATGATATTTTGTTTAACCTTTCTGACATTGTCAGTGGCAGGGCCGGGTCT
Organism: Ampullaceana balthica; assembly: GCA_944989445.1. Taxonomy (NCBI): domain Eukaryota; kingdom Metazoa; phylum Mollusca; class Gastropoda; family Lymnaeidae; genus Ampullaceana; species Ampullaceana balthica. The sequence continues at coordinate 442,667 of CALYLW010000251.1, forward strand.
TAGCAATTTCGGGGCCCTGTGCGGCTTAGTATGCGAAACGGATTGCGTGGAGCTCAGTTTGGGTAGGGATAAGGAATTAATAAGGATAATAAAAGAAAATTAAGATAGGCAGGGCCTATGAAAGTGAAAGGCCCGCTGTGAACGCATAGGTTGCAGTGGCCTAAGACCGGCCCTGGTCAGTGACAACCAAGATAACATCAATAACATAACATTATTGTAGAAATGAGTATTGCTACATGTACAGTTATCTTAATATAATGTGTAATAGGTTGCCAGACATGCATATATTGAAAACTCAAGGAATGATAACATTGCCACACAAGAAGAGCTGCTTAAATTATACCAGGTATCAGGTACTTCTAAACTTTAATTTGCTCTCTAAATATTTTGATATCACATTTAATATTTAAAATTGTAATGCTGTGTAAAGTATCAGAATTAGTTTATTTACAACAAATTGATGATTGAAAGGGACAACAAATGTTTTCCTATTTTGTTTTTTGTTCTATGTCCTCTCACTCTAATGTGAGATCTGTTAAGTTGATACATTTTTTTAATAAAAGAAAGGTAATATAAATATGACAAAATTTTAAATGAATTCTTTATATTATATAGATTCTTTAACAATCATTAATATTAAAACAGTAATACATGTAATTGAGGAATACTTTTTTTTATTGCCTAGAAATTAGCGGTGTACCAGATTTCGGCTCCGGTAAATCCGGACATTTGTTAAAATCCAGTTACAGCTCCGGCAGAATTTTACTTCATAAATCCGGCTGGCCGGTAGAGCCATAAATATATATATTTATAATAGCTCCGGCTCCGGCAAATCCGGAATTCGGCCATTTTTACAAATTCCGCTTCGGGCGGATTTCACTTAATAACTTCGGCCCAATCCAGCTCCGGACGGAATTCAAATAATTTGAATCCGTTACACCCCTACTAGAAATACTTCAAAAATAAATTCTTTTCAAACAACTGTGCCAAATTAAATACTATTTTTGTCTCATTTCATTTTACTATGCCACAGAAAATTATTCACACTTCTGATAATGAATACCATGATGACATAGATCTACAAATAGTCATGGAAATTGTGGAAGTGAGTTGAGATAGAAAGTCTTTATAAACTTATAGGCCTATAAAATAATGCAAACTCTTATTAGGGCATTGCACAATATTTTAAGTTATTGTCCTTTGTAAAGAATACAACTCAGGCCTCAGGGCTATTTAATATAAGATTGGAGTTTATGCTAATTTAGCTCCCAAATGATAAAATTTTATCTTATATTTCTTATGTAGGAAATAGAGTCCAGTGATTCATTTGTGGCTATTACCAAACTGTTACCATTCACTACACAAAAATGGGTGAGTGAAATATTTAAAATTTCCTGTAAACTTGTAGAAATCATGCACCGATAGTAACATTGAATTATTCGGCTGATTTTGTAATGATTTATATTTTAAATGATTTCCTTTATTTGTATCTTCAAAATCAAATTGGGTGAGTGAAATATTTAAAAATCAAATTGGGTGAGTGAAATATTTAAAATTTCCTGTAAACTTGTAGAAATCATGCACCGATAGTAACATTGAATTATTCGGCTGATTTTGTAATGATTTATATTTTAAATGATTTCCTTTATTTGTATCTTCAAAATCAAATTTTGAGCTCCCAACCTCCCCAATCATTCCCATATTTGTGAAACAGTCCTCAGACAATATCACAAAATTGTTTCCCTCTCTTGACTCCTCTCCTTCAATGAAGAATGACATCAATTATTTTTGGTCCAAACAGTGATTACTAAAATGAAACCAATTTTTGAATGGCTGGAAATCAATTCATGGTCCCGCATTTCCTGTGATGAACTATAATATTTTGAATTAATTCAAGGCCCATAATTCTTATGATGACTGCAATGTTTTGAATTACTGTAGTTCATTGCCCATGATTCTTATGATGACTGTAATGTTTTGAATAAATTCATGGTCCATGATTCTTATGATGACATTACTTCATATATTTGAAAGTGGATTGTATTGGTGACAGGCTACTTAGCTATATAATTTCTATACAATTTAATGGATTTATCTAGCCTAATATTCTTAGTAATTAGTACCTTAAGTTCTTCATTCGTCAAATTGTAATGAATTTAGCTGAGTAATTAAATAGTTTCAAACAGTAACATAATTTGGGTAACATTTTAGTAAATTTTGTTATTTTCTTAAATTTATCAACTACTTTTTTTTATATAGGCTCCCCCACCTCTCCCTTATGAAACCAGTTTTTTCTTCTCTTCTCTTGAATAGCCCTTTGAAAGTGATGGAAAATACCAATGATGGACCTCTAAGCCTTGTATTTGGAGTGTATTGTTTGGTTGAAACATTGTGTGACAACAAAGCCAAAAATGTTGTTTTTTTAATGTTTTGTTTTAAAAACAAAAACATTCCAATGATAAGTTAGTGTAAGTCGTGAATCTCCCAACTGGGTTGATTTCATGCATTGCAATTGGCTGAGGATTTTATTTTAAAATGTGTATTCCTGAAAAGTTGTATCAAGCTTGCTACTGTTAAGTAAATTGCTTGTAACTAGGTCAGTTAACTAAAGATGACTCTTATACTATTATTACATTATGTGATCCATGGTTTAGGGCTTAGGGGAAAATTCAGATTTAAATAAAATCCAAATTATTCCCAGGTGCTTCCGACTTCCTCTAAGACTGTGACACAATTCAGCCGATTAACATCAATGGCTGAAATCTGATTAGCTCCCTTTGTTTATTCCTAAACGTTTTATGATTTAATTTTTTTTAAAAGTCTATGATAAGCATATTTGTTTTACTAATTACATGTATCTTATAATTTCGTGTTTCTAATTTCACTATATACTTGAATACAAGGTAGTTCAATAATTTTATCCAAAGCCTGGTTTTATGAGGAAAAAAAAGTTCAATGATGTATTTCAATTATAATTTCATGGTATTAAAAATTAAATGTCCTATGTCCTATGCGTTCATTCAATGTTAAGTTATTTATTTTGAAATCTATGTTCTAAAAGTGTATAACATTATAATTTAATTTATGGGAATATTTAATACGGGTGAGGTGGGTGTGGTTTTGAAGTCTGTGGTAGTTTAGCCAGTTTGGCAGGGGACGAGCATGAAATGTAAAAAAAAATGTTGACTAACTTACAAACTTAACTTTCAGATCAATCTACTCAAAATATTGAATGTGGTGACAATAACAACAAAAAATATGTGGGTGTGGTGTCCAGTAATTCATCTTACAATGCACTAGAAAGGGAGCGCACGTAAAGCGTAAGAGAATAGTGACAAGTTAGGGAACAAAAGCGTTTTAGGCCTAGATATTCGGGTCCAAACGCGGCATGGATCACATGAATACCTAAACTGGTTCAACAAAGCAGTGAGTTTTGCTTTGATTCCTTTATTGTCTTAGATGTTTCGAGAAGATGAGAGGAAATTCTTTGTGATATCAGACAATGACAAGCAAAATGAAAACAAGTTTCACACTTTTAGTTAATCTTTTAAAAATGAATCAATGGGTTCCGTGCATACCAGTAACAACAGGGATATGGTATGAATAATATGGGTAAATTATAATATTACTAGAGATAACCCGCCAAAAATGACGGAATCTTTTTTGGTTTAAACAGCACTATAAAACAAAATCGATCGCAGCGCCACCTAACAGCACTACATCCATACAGACAACGGGAATCAACATAATAGTAACTTATCCTTGTTGGATAAATACGAAATATTAAACTTGCTGAAATGTACACAAAGTATTTCATAATTATAAATCCTCAAATCCTATTTTACATCGTTCACTTTTCAAAAATTATAATATAAGGGGCCGTCCATAAATGACGTCACGCTCCTAGGGGGGGGAGGGGGGTCACACTTTTGTGACGATGCGTGACGAGGAGGAGGGAGGGGGGTTGAAGAAATGTGACGTCACATCAAAAGGGTAACTTTAAATAAAACTTCCACTGAAATATTTGGTGGCTTACAATTTATTTAATGAATTTAAAAATAATTTTTTTTTAAATCAGGGCTTCTCAATGTGCCAGTCGGTAGGCCATCAGATGCTGGTTGGCGTAAGCTATCAAGAGACGAAAATGAAATCTAATTATAATCCTTAAGTTTGAGAACTCACAAGATAACGAATGAAATTGTTACACTGTGTCGTTTGATGTTGACATCAAATCATTTGTGATGTAACCGCAGCTCCGTCGGCGAACTTTTTTGCCCGTTATCCCAAATAATACAAGTTTATGTGTGCGTTACCCCCCCCCACCCCCAGACTCTAGGTCCCTGCTGACATGCAAAAAAAAATGCTATCGGTGAGTTTTACAAGCATGACAAGTGTCTAAAAATGATCAGAATAGGATTATGTGTAGATATTTTAAGTCAAAACGTCACGGAATATCCTTTTTCTTTTTTTAAAAAAAATGGGGGGGGGGTGGAATCTATTTGATAGAATTATAAAAGTTTTAAGTTTGATATAATTGTTCGGTTGGTTTTGGTCAAACACCCCTGGCCATTCTAGATATAATGATAAATGAGCCCATTTAAAAGTTGTCAAGTATTCATTAACTTTATTTAATGCATCAAATTCTTGACATTGCAATTCGAGAGGAGCACAAAACAACTTTTCTTCTTAGCTCAATTTTGAAGGCATTAATTTTAAATATCACAGAAAGGACACTTGATACAGTCAAGTCACGTGGATTAAGATTATTGTCACTCGTGTCAATATAAATGAAAGTAGGGTGGATTTAGGTGTCTTCCTATAGTACGTAGGTAAGAAATCTACATAGTTGTCAAATTTTTAAAAAAATGCATTTTCTGGAAGGAACCGGTTCAATAATGGGCATATGTTCCAAGCGTACACGTACACATGACGTATTTTAATATATGTAGTGGACTGTAGTGGATGTTATGTGTCCCAAATGAGTCTGCATTACCCCCAAGAATTTCTTTTTGACCCCAGATGAGTTTATTTACCCCTGTTCGCCGACCTCTTTCTTACGGGATGCCCGTCAGTCAATTGAGGGATTTTTAAAAAAATACATTTTAAAAAATATTATTTTAAAATATATTTTTTCTAAACAAAGACGTTAACCGTGATGATTAATAGTCAATGTTTAATTTGTATTCATTAAAATAAAATATCATCTAAGGATGTTAACACAGTTCGTTTTTTGAAGACCGGTTAAACGTTTTGAAAAAAATGCTTCACTCGGGCTACGATATTACAATGTAGATCTTCACTAAATAAATAATAAATACTTAAATGACAATAAAAGTGATTTGAAACATACTTATTTTCAAATAGAAAATAAGGTTGTTTTTTTTGGAAAGGGGGGGGGGTCAAAGCTTTGTGACGTATTTTTAGATGGGGGGTCTAAGTTTTTGTGTTGAAGCGTGCCGAGGGGGAGGGAGGGGGTAAAAAATCGGCCAAAATCGCGTGACGTCATATAATTTTTTTTTCAGCGCGTCTTTAATTTATAATTATTTTGCACACCTTTTTGCGCGCCTTCCGATGCACGCCTTGTATTAAAATATAAGCTCAAACTTTTATAAAAATAAAGGCGAAAGGGAATTTAATGGGTAAGCCCGAAAACAATTACATCCATACATACATACAGACAACGGGAATTATGTATATTGATTGATGTTTGAAACGGAACATGTGAAAGTAATGTGCCAATAAATATATAAGAAATTCAACCCAGTGAGAATCCAACCATGGGCTGTCGCCGTCTTTCTATTTACTGTCAGTGTGTTAGCCTGTTAGTGTGTTAGCCTGTTCATGGTGTGTTAACAAAACTAAGAGCGTAGTGCAACACATTCAATATCATTTGTTTAGTTTACGCTATCCATGTATTGTGACTTTATTTCTACTTTTGGCGGTGCTAATGGTTTTGGGAATACCCAGAAATTTTTAATCAGTTTTATTTTTATTAAAATGTTAATCGCCTGTGTCTTTGTGAGAACTGTTTTGAAATCGAAATGAGGATGGTGTGTTAATCTTTTGAAATGGAATGTGTACGTCGGGAAAGAATAAAAGAATGCTGGTGCGATAATACATAAAATGTTCGGAACCACTGCAGGCTGGAGTAAAAAGCGTGACCCGTCAAAACGGCCCCGGACAAAGCGGCCCCGACAAGACGGCCCCGGTCAAAACGGCCCCAGACAAATTAAAATTGTTTACATTTTTAACACAAAATTAATTTTTTTCTTCTTTGCATTTTAACCTTTTGTCAACTTTTTCACCCTTAAAAAACTGGTCAAATTGTAATATTATTTCTTTTGATGTTATTATTAGTTATATCATTTCTTCTCAACAAACTATCGTCACATGGTACCATATCGAGTAACTGTTATGAAATTGTTTCTTGTGATATCCTTATTATTGTTTCTTGTGAACTAAACCTGACGCTGAATCGGTGAGTAAATATAATTATAATATTTGATGTATTTTTGACTATACTATTAGTCCATCTATCATCTATTAGTCCAGGGCCGTTATGTCGAGGCCGTTTTGTCGGTGAACCAGTAAAAGTAAATGAAAGTACTAAGGGGCCGTCCATAAAGTACGTCACGCTATATTTTACCATTTTTAACTCCCCCCCTCCCCCTGTCACAAATCTCAGACCCCCCCCCTAAAGTACGTCACACTTTCGAACAAATTGTGTTATTTTTATTAACAAAACAATTAAAATTTAATAGAGAACACCTTGACATGGCCGGACTCCCCCTCCCCCTGTCACAAACTGTCACACTTTCTTACACCCCCCCCCCTGGAGCGTGACGTACTTTATGGACGCCCCCTAACCATGTCTAAATCCGAGAAGCTACCGGTAGTGAAAATTCATTAGCCAGTAGCAGTAAGTGAATCACAAACTTAAGTCAATTAGCGGTTCGACCGTTCATCGTTCCACTCATTAAAAGCTGTGCTCAGCTGGAAAACGCGTGACCTTGGCCGTAAGACCAAGCTCCTAAAAATAGAAAACTTGGCTGGAGTGTAGTCTAAGGACTAAACCTAAGTCACCCCACCCCACACGCACACATTTATCACAGAGAAATTGGCGTGCTTTCTCGGGTAGGCTACATTACGCAACAAAAGGACTTGTGCCCTTGAGACATCTGGGGAAAGTTTCATTTATCTGGCTGGAGAACTATACATAGCTACTACTCACCGACCAAACCACTCAGCACGAACAACGCCAGCAATGTCTTGGTGAAATCACGTCCAGTCCAGTCCAGATTAGTCCCGGAGATACCATTGTTAACTCTTGCTCTCCGGTCTGATGAGGTTCAGGTGTCGAGGTCTGGGCGGGACACCTCCGCAATAGCTCCCCCTCCCCCAATAGCTCCCCCCACCCCACCCCCGAGTAGGGAGGAAGATATTTTCTAAACATCGATGGATGGTAGAAGGGGCCGCTGGAATAAACGGTTAAACGGTCGGGCCTCTGATATGAAGGAACATTTCCAGTAATGTGTTTTAGAAATTTGAAAAAAAAGGATAGTTTAAGTAAAATTTACTTATAATTTAAAAACAAAATAAGAAATATTTTTTCCTTTAATTTAAATTTCCTGTACATATGACATATACACATGAGGGAAATAGTTCAAATAGTCTGAACAAATGCCGCAGTGCTAAGCTATTTGAAATATTAGGGGCTTTATAGGTTCTGATATTCTATGTCAGTGCTAAATATGACAGTTGCATGCTATGATAATAATTTGTGGGGCAAGAAAGTGGGGCCCCAAAACTGTAGCTTGTGTAGCTTATGCGTAAATCCAGCACTGGTATGTAGTCATAAAATAGCGAAAATCTATCAATAGAATCGAACCGCGCCAACATCCAGATGTGTCGAGGTGCCAATAGTGGGCCACCTCTCAGGAAAGGATAGTTCAAGATGGCAGGAAATTTTACCGTCTCTTGTTATTCATCTCTAGCAGTAGGCACATTTGAAAAACAGTGAGCAATAAGTATAAGAACGAAATGAATTATCACTTGAATGATTTGACATTAAGCGATTACACTCCATACATTGATTCCAATCTAACAATAATAGCAAATGAATTACTCCTTAATTTATATCACCGTGAACTCAACGAACAATATAACCCAATGACCAATGCAAATGCATAGATAAAGGTCTTCATTTTGTTGTACCAAGCATTTTAAAATATAAAACGTTTATTAGAAAGATAATCACGTTCCTATATTTAGCTTCCCCTCTATTCTCTATATTGTATTATTGACATGGATGTTGAACTACATCACAACCTTTACGAGAGCAAAGATCATTTATTGTTTTAACATTTTCAATATTCATACTATTTAATTCATACACATTTAAAAAAGAAAGGAAAACATGATGACAGAGACAGAAGGTTATAGTGGTGGTATTTGGGCCCGAAAATTGGTGGCCCCCGATCAAGGTCGTTTCGTTAAACTAGTGTGGACATCTTTGTTTGCTGGTAACGCCTGGCAGGGAGGGTCCGTGTGGGGTGGTGGGGGCTACCAGCGGCCACCCGTCGTGGCTTTGTCACCTCGATGCTATCTGCCCCCCCCCCTACTGATTTTTTTTTACCCGCCAACTTTTATAAATAGCATCAGTCTGGGGCTGTCCACTTAATAAACCGCACGTGCACATCACGCGGTGTTCACACTTGCCAGCTTGTCCAGTGAGCGTGAACACCGGCAGGCCAAGTTTGACGGACAGGTTAGCCGGACAAAGCCGGAAACGGATGAAAGATCTTACTCCCCACTGATAAAGCCGTTGTCGTTAATTTAATGATCGGTATTTTATTTCCAATTTACCGGAAGCACGTGTCTTCTAGCCTCGACAAACTCTTTCGATGTTCACCATCTGACTTTTGCTCGGCTGTCATATGAATATGTTATCTCGTACAATTCTCTTTAGCTTATAAAACAATTTCAGAATCCTTCGTTTGGAGAAGAGACGGGAATTAAAACTTCTTGTCGAAGTTCAGTCTTGGTTTGCGAATAGCTTAAGTTCGAGTTCGGTAAGACAATAATGGCGGTTGGCTTTTTGCAACACAATACACTCATGGCTATGACATGCGAACGTTTCACTTGCCAACAGGCCAGCATGGTCTGTGCCTTCTAATAAAAGAACGCAGGGCGCAATACTCTTCAACAAAGGAGATTGTAATATATTAAAATAAATAAAAAAAATAATAAATAGGTACCAGATAACATTTAGAACCAAGAATGAATAAAATTAGTTCTTGATTTAAAAATGCGGTTAAAAAAAAAGAAAAGATTTCATCCATACATCTCTGTGGCGCCACAGCCCGCGTAGGGCTTGGGCCTGCCTCACCACCTCGTTCCACTCAGTCCTAACCAACTCCTTTCTTCCCCAAGAGTGGTTGCCCTGTTGCAGTAGACCTTTCTCTACATCGTCTATCCAACTAAGCCTAGGTTTTCCCTTGAGCCGTTTTCCTCTGGGGTTTTGGTGGTGTACCCTCTTTGCTCCTCCGTCATTTGTCATTCTTTCTAACTGTCCTGCCTTTTTTTTTAAAAACTATCGTGGGATTCTGACAGGGGCGGATTAAGGGGGTGGGCTGATTGGGTTAAATTAAGGGCCCCAAAACTTATTATATTGTATAATAAAGTGGCTGGTTGAAATTGCAGCCAGGGACCTCGTGCAATCTTAATCCACCCATGGATCCTGATATAGACTTTTACTATTCAAACAGGTTTTATGCTTTTGTAGCCGTCTGCTAGAGTATGTTTTACTGCAGGGAAACGCCGGTGGGCCAGTAACACACTGCCCCTGGTCTGTGATAGTGTACATACTGTGCATACCCACATAGTGCCCACATAGCGCCGCACCATGTGCACCGCACCCAGATGCACTGAGAAGTAGTGACTGAGTGACGTATGGGTGCGGGTGGTTGTTCCGGTTCCAACGTGAAAAGTGTATGGTTGTTGAATTATAAAAACAAATAAACTTTGTATAGCTATAATCCTCCACCTTATTGTTGACTATAAAATACTGTATATTAGAAGCCTACACACGGCTACACTTAAAAAGAAATTAAAGATAATAAGCACATGTTTCAAAAAAAAACGCAGCCAGCAGGTGTTCTTTATAACATTTGACGGGCGTCTGTCTCTACATGTATTTCACATTCGTAGCGGAGGGCTCTCCTTTTGTTTGGTCTTGTCAAATTTCTGTGTGTTGCGTTCACCGAGTCCAAACAATCGTAGTTGATAGAGTCTGTTTTTATTTAGTTAAATGAGTGTATAGGGGATCTCAAATCTACTTTTAATTTGTTCTACATTTCTGATTAGTTAGTCTTTTATATTTTGTTTAATTGCTGTTGTTGTCTTTTTTTAAACCTTACCTTTGCTCTATTTCTGCCGGCCAGTGTTTGTCCATCTTGTTAAATCATCACCCTACTTCATTGTACTCCCCCATCACCCTTCCCCCCTTCACATCTCGTGGCAATCTATAACGTGATGTCAACTGTTGTCTATTGGTTCAAATGATTTGATCGGGTTACATCAGCAGGTTATTTGTCGTCACGGAATTAATGGATGATACAGTCAATATAAAACGCGTTTCTTCACAACACTGTTGATTTTTTCACAGGGAGTGGGGTGAGTGGGGAAAGATAAAAATATACCTTTGAAATAAACAAAATTGTTTTGTAATTGGATCATGTAACCATGCTTAAAAATATGAGTGTTAGTCGAGCCCCAATCTTCAAAATCTGTCAGATCTTAAGTTTGCAATAGATTCGTTTTATGTTGGTTCGTACGCAGTTCAGTCGTCTTTAGTTAAGTGGAGTGCTATAAAGGCGGGGTGCTACAAGAGTGGGGTGCTATAAGAGGTGGGTGCTATACAAGTGGGGTGCCACATGAGCGGATTGGCACATGAGGGGCGTAAAATGTGCAGCGTGCTGTAAGAGTGAGGTGCTGCAAAAGCGGGGTGCTATAAGAGTGGGGTGGTACAAGAGCGTGGTTCCAAAAGAGCATGTTGAATCGCGCAGGGTGCCACTTGACGGGGTGCTATAAGAGTGGGGTAGCACAACAGCGAGTAAAAAGTGCAGGGTGCCACTAGCACGAGTGTCTTTAGCATTTTCCCCAAAGCTAATTTCAGTATATAGCTTTAGATATGTGTTTAAAAATTATATATATAAATAAGTAAAATGTAAACAAATCTTTTTTAAAAAGGACACGCTTTTATTTACAAACATTTACAGACTGAAACGCGCTGATCTCCCCTGCCCTTGATGTAAACACGAGAATTTGGTAAACGATGGCTGGAGTGAAACCAGTGAGCCGTGGAGGTCAACTCTAGCAGACGACTATACATTCTAAATAGTGATAAATAGAGATAAACTAAAAATTGATTAATTTAATTTTGGTACATTCGATCGATCTGAAATTTTGATACATTGCATTGTCATCCAAGATCTATCTGTGGTTAAAATTTTGAGATCTCTAGGACCATCAGAAGTGGTTTAATTTTACGTTTTAAGATTTTAAGATTTGAAGCAAGGATGGATGGATGGATGGATACAATATACAAACAGTGTGACTTAAATAAAAGCGTGTAATAAATATTTAAAAAATCTTTTCTTTTTTTTTAAAAGGACACGCTTTTAACATAATCACTACTTTTAGTTATGTCTCATATTTAAGGGATTTATAGTCAAAAACTTTGTTTTTACAGCTATTTTTAAAAAACTTATAATAAAAACTCTTTAAAATTCACGTCTGAAGCCCACACATCTTTTTTACCACTATTTTATTTATACCAAACACCTCATAAGCGCCCGCCCAACGTTTTATACCACGGTGATGTGTTCACGTGGTGAACTCATGGATGTCAACAAAGCAGACGGGTACCGATGCTTATATATAGACTATAGATAGACTAAAAATGCAATAATTTCATTACGGTACATTCGATCGATCTGAAATTTGATACAATGCATTGTCATCCAAGATCTATCTGTGGTAAAAATTTTTGATCTCTAGGACCATCAGAAGTGGTTTAATTTTACGTTTCAAGATTTGAAGGAAGGGTGGATGGATACAACAAACAAACATTGTGACTTAAATAAAAGCGTGTAATAAATAAAGGTAAAAAAATGATTTTTAAAAACCACGTTTTTACAAGCGGACTAAAAAGAAGAAAATAATTTAAAACTGGTAAGTTCAAGTACTTTGATTTAATATGACTAAAAACCTGGGACGGGCGCTTATGAGGTTTAACATATGCAGCTCACTCATACTCTCACTTATAGATCTCTCTTTTGCCTTCTAAATTAGAAATCTTTAATTTTTTATACCAAACACCCGCCCAAACTAAAAATGCATTAATTTAATTACGGTACGTTCGATCGATCTGAAATTTTGATACGATACATTGTTAGGTTAGACGGGTCCGTGTGCCAAATTTCAGTTCGATCGGATCATGAGAAGTGGGTCATTTTTGACTTATGTTTTTCCGCCCGCCCAAGACAGACAGACAGAGAGAGAGAGAGACGCCGGTAAAGTTAATATAAGGGATTTAAAAAGAGTAGACTCCACAAGTTCATCGCTCCGTGTGACAACAACTCATGTTATGCTTCTCGTTCAAAATACGTGGTTCGGATTTGATTCCCATCTCTACTTTAAAGTTTGCTATCAAATACCATGACTAAAGACTAAATAATCCAGGCAGCTGCTCCGACTCCATTTGACTTGCTGATAGTCCAACAAAGAATTTTTGGTGAGGAAAAAATTGACCAACTTTTCTATTTTAAATTGCTTTCATTCAAAGTTTAAACAAAAATTAATTTTAAAAAAAAAGAAGAAAAGTCAGAATTTACCAACTGCTGAGAATCACTCCACTTAAGCTCTTCAGTCTTTACGACCTACTCGGTGCCACCACTTGTGCGTTCACACTGCGTTTAAATATCAGGATCTAAGGCTTTTGACACAGCTTTTTTGGCACGAAGGCACTGCCACAAAGTTATTTACCTCACGGTGTCCCACACCGTCATAATTCCACACTTCACACCTGTTTAATAAAACAAACCCGTAAAAACAAAGTTTTTGACTATAAATCCCTTATATATGAGATATATCTAACAGTATTGATTATTTTCAAACATTTACAGACTGAATCTGTCTTAACTCAAGTTTGCTTCATAACCCAAGGGGGGGGAGGGGTGGGTGGGAGGGGGAGAGGGGAAAGTCTGGTCACCGATTCGCTTGACTGGCTCAGCGTGACACGTAACATGTAAACAAAAGCGCCCGGTGATTCGATGGGCCGCCTCAACGCGTCTACTCAAACTTTCACGTGGACAAAAAAAACAATAACAAACAGTGAATTTGAATTAAATACCTCATATAAGGATAAACTAAATATGCATTAATTTAATTACGGTACGATCGATCGATCTGAAATTTTGATACGATGCATTGTTAGGTGAGATGGGTCCGTGTGCCAAATTTCAGCTCGATCGGATCACTGGAAGTGGGTCATTTTCGACTTTTGTTTTTCCGCCCGCCCATGAGATGATGAGACGGCCGCGAAGTTAATATAAGGGATTTAATAAAACAAACCCGTAATAAAACAAACCCGTAAAAACAAAGTTTTTGACTATAAATCCCTTATATATGAGACATAACTAACAGTATTGATTATTTTCAAACATTTACAGACTGAATCTGTCTTAACTCAACTTTGCATCATAACCCTAGTGGGGGTGGGGGGAGGGGGGGGAGAGGGGAAAAGTCTGGTCACCGATTCGCTTGACCGAGCTCAGAGTGACACGTAAAATGTAAACAAAAGCGCCCGTCGCTTCGTTGGGTCGCCTCAATGCGTCAGCTCAAAATTTCACGTGGCAAAAAAACAATAATAAACCGTGAATTGAAATTACATACCTCATATAAGGATAAACTAAAAATGCATTAATTTAATTACGGTACGTTCGATCGATCTGAAATTTTGATACGATGCATTGTTAGGTACGACGGGTCCGTGTGCCAAATTTCAGTTCGATCGGATCATGGGAAGTGGGTTCATTTTTGACTTCTGTTTTTCCGCCCGCCGAGCCCAAGACAGAGAGAGAGAGAGAGAGAGACGGCCGCGAAGTTAATATAAGGGATTTAATAAAACAAACCCGTAATAAAACAAACCCGTAAAAACAAAGTTTTTGACTATAAATCCCTTATATATGAGACATAACTAACAGTATTGATTATTTTCAAACATTTACAGACTGAATCTGTCTTAACACAAGTTTGCTTCATAACCCTAGGGGGGGGAGGGGTGGGTGGGAGGGGGAGAGGGGAAAAGTCTGGTCACCGATTCGCTTGACCGAGCTCAGAGTGACACGTAAAATGTAAACAAAAGCGCACCGTCGTTTCGTTGGGTCGCCTCAATGCTCAAACTTTCACGTGGCAAAAAAACAATAACAAATCGTGAATTTAAATTACATACCTCATATAAGGATAAACTAAAAATGCATTAATTTAATTACGGTACGTTCGATCGATCTGAAATTTTGATACGATGCATTGTTAGGTTAGACGGGTCCGTGTGCCAAATTTCAGTTCGATCGGATCATGGGAAGTGGGTCATTTTCGACTTCTGTTTTTCCGCCCGCCCGCCCGCCGAGCCCAAGACAGAGAGAGACGCCGGTGAAGTTAATATAAGGGATTTAAATAAAACAAACCCGTAAAAACAAAGTTTTTGACTATAAATCCCTTATATATGAGACATAACTAACAGTATTGATTATTTTCAAACATTTACAGACTGAATCTGTCTTAACACAAGTTTGCTTCATAACCCTAGGGGGGGAGGGGTGGGAGGGAGGGGGAGAGGGGAAAAGTCTGGTCACCGATTCGCTTGACCGAGCTCAGAGTGACACGTAAAATGTAAACAAAAGCGCACCGTCGTTTCGTTGGGTCGCCTCAATGCTCAAACTTTCACGTGGCAAAAAAACAATAACAAATCGTGAATTTGAAATTACATACCTCATATAAGGATAAACTAAAAATGCATTAATTTAATTACGGTACGTTCGATCGATCTGAAATTTTGATACGATGCATTGTTAGGTCAGACGGGTCCGTGTGCCAAATTTCAGTTCGATCGGATCATGGGAAGTGGGTCATTTTTGACTTCTGTTTTTCCGCCCGCCCGCCGAGCCCAAGACAGAGAGAGAGACGGCCGCGAAGTTAATATAAGGGATTTGAAAAACAAAGTTTTTGACTATAAATCCCTTATATATGAGACATAACTAACAGTAGTGATTATTTTTAAACATTTACAGACTGACACTGAGTGATGTCCCTTGTCTTTAATAAATGGGGGTGGGATGTGAGGGGGTGTCGGCACGACGGTCGTCGTCAACACGACGGTCGGCGTCAACTCAAACTCACGTGGAACTGGAATTTAAAAACAAAAACAAACAGTGAATTTTGAATTACATACCTCATATAAGGATAAACTAAAAATGCATTAATTTAATTATGGTACGTTCGATCGATCTGAAATTTTGATACGATGCATTGTTAGGTTCGACGGGTCCGTGTGCCAAATTTCAGTTTGATCGGATCATGGGAAGTGGGTCATTTTTGACTTCTGTTTTTCCGCCCGCCGAGCCCAAGACAGACAGACAGAGAGAGAGAGAGAGAGAGAGACGCCGGTGAAGTTAATATAAGGGATTTAAAAAGAAAGTTTTCTACTATAAATCCCTTATATTTTAGTCATAATTAAAAGCATTGATTATGTTTCAACGCCACAAATATTTACGGACTGACACCGAGTGATGTCCCCTGTCTTTTAACGGGGGGATGGGTCGTGAGGGGGGTGTCGGCACGACGGTCGACGTCTAAGCGTCAACTCAAACTCACGTGGAAAAAAACAATAACAAACCGTGAATTTGAATTACATACCTCATATAAGGATAAACTAAAAATGCATTAATTTAATTACGGTACGTTCGATCGATCTGAAATTTTGATACGATGCATTGTTAGGTTAGACGGGTCCCGTGTGCCAAATTTCAGCTCGATCAGATCACGGGAAAGTGGGTCATTTTCGACTTTTGTTTTTCCGCCCGCCCATGAGATGACGACAGACAGAGAGACAGAGAGAGACGGCGGTGAAGTTAATATAAGGGATTTAATAAAACAAACCCGTAAAAACAAAGTTTTTGACTATAAATCCCTTATATATGAGACATAACTAACAGTAGTGATTATTTTCAAACATTTACAGACTGACACCGAGTGATGTCCCTTGTCTTTAATAAATGGGGGTGGGATGTGAGGGGGTGTCGGCACGACGGTCGGCGTCAACACGACGGTCGGCGTCAACTCAAACTCACGTGGAAGTGGAAGAAAAAAACAATAACAAACCGTGAATTTCAAATTACATACCTCATATAAGGATAAACTAAAAATGCATTAATTTAATTACGGTACGATCGATCGATCTGAAATTTTGATACGATGCATTGTTAGGTGAGTCGGGTCCGTGTGCCAAATTTCAGCTCGATCGGATCACTGGAAGTTGGGTCATTTTCGACTTTTCTTTTTCCGCCCGCCCAGCCCAAGACAGAGATGAGATGATGAGATGACGACAGAGACGGCCGCGAAGTTAATATAAGGGATTTAATAAAACAAACCCGTAAAAACAAAGTTTTTGACTATAAATCCCTTATATATGAGACATAACTAACAGTATTGATTATTTTCAAACATTTACAGACTGAATCTGTCTTAACTCAACTTTGCATCATAACCCTAGTGGGGGGGGGAGGGGTGGGGGGGGGGAGAGGGGAAAAGTCTGGTCACCGATTCGCTTGACCGACTCAGAGTGACACGTAAAATGTAAACAAAAGCGCCCGTCGCTTCGTTGGGTCGCCTCAATGCGTCAGCTCAAAATTTCACGTGGGAAAAAAACAATAACAAACCGTGAATTTAAATTACATACCTCATATAAGGATAAACTAAAAATGCATTAATTTAATTACGGTACGTTCGATCGATCTGAAATTTTGATACGATGCATTGTTAGGTTAGACGGGTCCGTGTGCCAAATTTCAGTTCGATCGGATCATGGGAAGTGGGTCATTTTTGACTTCTGTTTTTCCGCCCGCCGAGCCCAAGACAGACAGAGATGATGAGATGAAGACAGAGACGGCCGCGAAGTTAATATAAGGGATTTAAAAAGTGTTCTTGCTTAACAGGTGTTTTGTTAGATATCGTGAGTTTGTTGGGGGGGGCATGGAGTGGGGAAAAGGGGGAAGGTATACTTTACAAATGTTTAATGCAGTGGAAAAATATTCTTCTGTATAGCAGGAGCGTCTGTAATAGATAAGGTAAAATAATAAAAAAATGAAATTAAAGTTCCGAGTTTTTCTTTTTAAATAGATAAAAATACTTTTAATAAAACAGTGCTTTCTTAAAATAAAATATTTCACTCAAGCAATGTAGCTAATCATCACTCTTCATCGATAGCTCCATAGTCTTGAGATACAATTAGGCGTGACCCGTCAAAAAGGCCACGGACAAAATGGCCCCGACTTAACGGCCACGGTCAAAACGGCCTATGTCGGGGCCATTTGTCGTGGCCGTTTTTCGGTTAACCACAATTAAGTAACGCACCCTTTGGGGTTAAGCGGTTAAGTCACGCCAATCCTGCAATGCTTACTAGACTTTAGCCCAGTGATACGTGGCTTTGTAAAATTTTAGTCGGGATGGGTCAGTGGCCGTCATCGTCCAAAACATTCTCAGTAGTTGTCCGAAAATGCTCCACTCCTCTTGCCCCCACACTCTACACCAGCTCTAAAATTACAAATTAAACCTCCACACTGCACCCCAAGTAACCTCCACACTGCACCCCAAGAAACCTCCAAAGTGCACCCCAAGTAACCTCCACAATGCACCCCAAGTAACCTCCATACTGCACCCCAAGTAACCTCCACACTGCACCCCAGGTAACCTCCAAAGTGCACCCCAAGTAACCTACACACTGCACCCCAAGTAACCTCCACACTGCACCCAAAGTAACCTCCACAATGCACCCCAAGTAACCTCCACAATGCACCTCAGGTAAACTCCATACTGCACCCCAAGTAACCTCCACACTGCACCCCAGGTAACCTCCAAAGTGCACCCCAAGTAACATCCACACTGCACCCAAAGTAACCTCCACAATGCACCCCAAGTAACCTCCACAATGCACCTCAGGTAAACTCCATACTGCACCCCAAGTAACCTCCAAAGTGCACCCCAAGTAACCTCCACACTGCACCCCAGGTAACCTCCAAAGTGCACCCCAAGTAACCTCCACACTGCACCCCAGGTAACCTCCAAAGTGCACCCCAAGTAACCTCCACACTGCACCCCAAGTAACCTCCACACTGCACCCCAAGTAACCTCCAAAGTGCACCCCAAGTAACCTCCAAAGTGCACCCCAAGTAACCTCCACACTGCACCCCAAGTAACCTCCAAAGTGCACCCCAAGTAACCTCCAAAGTGCACCCCAAGTAACCTCCAAAGTGCACCCCAAGTAACCTTCAAAGTGCACCCCAAGTAACCTCCAAAGTGCACCCCAAGTAACCTCCAAAGTGCACCCCAAGTAACCTCCACACTGCACCCAAAGTAACCTCCAAAGTGCACCCCAAGTAACCTCCAAAGTGCACCCCAGGTAACCTCCAAAGTGCACCCCAAGTTACCTCCAAAGTGCACCCCAAGTAACCTCCACACTGTACCCTAAGTAACCTTCCCACTGCAACCCAGGTAACCTTGAAAGTGCACCCCAGGTAACCTCCAAAGCGCACCCCAAGTAACCTCCACACTGCACCCCAGGAAAAAATAAGCTTTACCGCCGTTACGTAGATATCGTTGGTACCACACAAAAATGTATCCCACAAGACAAGACAATTTCAGTTCACCTAAAAGTCCCAATTAAAATTAAAGGCATAAAATTCCACCCCGGTGGGGCGCTCATCCCCTCTCCAAATCCTCCCCCGCTAATCACCCCTGAATTCATTATGGTGTGAATGCAAAGAGGCTTAACTATCAATATACATAATTCCCGTTGTCTGTATGTATGTATGGAATAATGCTGTTAGGTGGCGCTGCGATCGATTTTGTATAAAAATATTATATGACGTCATTGTTTTATACTTATATTTTAATTTTTGAAAATGGAACGATGTAAAAATAGGATTTGAGGATTTATAATTATTAAATACTTTGTGTACATTTCAGCAAGTTTAATATTTCGCATTTATCAAACAAGGATAAGTTACTTATGTTATCGATACCCGTTGTCTGTATGGATGTAGTGCTGTTAGGTGGCGCTGCGATCGATTTTGTTTTATAGTGCTGTTTGAACTAAAAAAAAATTCCGTCATTTTTGGCGGGTTATCTCTTGTTAATAATATATTCTCTTAAAAACCAGCTGTAATCGGCTATGTCAAGGTTGTATACATACGTCTGACAAAGAAATCCGATCAGCTTGACCCCATACCACAACGTTGTGACCCTTGGGGAATTCAGTGGCGGGCGTCGGGTGATACCCCCTCCCAATCGCTAACACACGCACACACCGATACCTTTGTGTTCGTAAGAATATCTTCGTTAGTTAGTCATGCCCCTCGATATTTTCTATGAAAACAGCATGCTCGTAAACGAGCACATTTTGGCAAGTTCCTCTGTTGCAATTAACATTATTTATCAAGTGCCGTCCAGGAAACTTGTCACGCTTGTAATCGTCAGCTGTGCTACTAAGCACAATCGATTTATTAAAATCATTGTATTCTCTCTGCTTGGCGCTTAACCTGTTGCTACTTTTCAAAAAGTTTCAACTTTTTAAATTGCTCATTTATGAAATAAAGTTTTGCGCGGATTAACAAAAAGTCGCGAACATCCTTTAGTTGGTACAAAAATAGTAAATTTATTGAAAACTGTCAGCGATT
The DNA here is from genome assembly GCA_944989445.1 of Ampullaceana balthica. NCBI lineage: Eukaryota > Metazoa > Mollusca > Gastropoda > Lymnaeidae > Ampullaceana > Ampullaceana balthica. The sequence continues at coordinate 462,682 of CALYLW010000251.1, forward strand.
CGGATAACTTTGCACTTACTTTATATTATATAGGCCTATTAAACCTTATCTATATTGGGGGTTTTGATTCAACCGGTTCGCACCAGATTTGACAAAGCCGCAAATAAAGGTTTGTTCAGTTTTTGCGATCGGCTGCTAAATTGACGCGATAACACGGGTTCTAACTAAGGTGGACAGGGGCCCCATCAAGAAACCCACCCATTTACTTTCCTGCGATCCCTTATAGCACAAACTTGTTTGTTTTTTTTATCTATATTTCATAAGTCATATTAACATTTTTAAGTATTAGCTGCAAGAGAGAATAAACGTATGCATACATAAATGGAAACCATGAAAGCTAAGCTGTTGTTATATTAAAACAACCTCTAGGATTACACAGGCCCATCTTTTTACATCTGGAGACCACAAACCTTAATATACTTTTGGTTGTCTGCCTCCTGTATTCAATAGTTCATATTTAAAATCTTGTACCAACCCCAACACCCCAACATCGAGCATGCACCTTATTACCCAGGATACCTGCAATAAGTTGTTCTGAATAGTTGTGAGACAATCTCGCTGTGTATTCTGACCAGTCAAGTATTTAATTTCATGGCCAATCATGCCGAGTGCAATGACAAAGATTTAAATAATCGTAGTTTTGCGGCGTCTACAGCGTGTAATATTTTCATGTATCTATCTATATTATTGTAAGCTCTCGCATGTCATATACGAGTCATAACTTTATGGGAGTGAGAGTATTATGTAAGATGACCAGACTGAGGTTTGGACATATACATAGCTCATAACGACAAAGCTGTCGAGGAAAGATTCACAGTCATTGGTGTGTTTTATTGCTGGTTGAGTGTCTTGAATGTCAATTCCATTGACAAGGCTATTGTGAAGCAATCGCAACGTATCTTGTTTTTTTAAATTTTTATTGTGAAGTAAGACTGGGTATGAGTACATGGCTACTGGAAGCTACTTGTATAATTGTTGCTGTCTGAGCATTGGCCAGAGGGTTTGAAAAAGTTTAATTGCATTCCTCTAGAGCAGTGATAACGAGCCTATGGCACGCGTGCCACATTCGGCACGCAGAACCCCATAAGCCGGCACGCGACTTAAATAATACTTTCTTAATGAAACCAGCCAAGACAACGCTCCATTTTCGGGGTTTCATTGGAGTGTTGGCACTTTGCTATCTACTTTAACCCTTTGACTGCTACTTTGTGTTTGTGTTTTGTTTCACTTTCGTATTGTTATTTTCATTCCTATATTCCTCTCACTTCTCCATTAGCCCTTCCTTTTACTTGACCAATATGCCTTCTATCAAAAGCACCATGAACCAACTGAGATCCTTTATTTTAACTGTGTTCAGTCTACTAACACCTGACTTAGGCAACGACTGCAAAGACCTGGCCTTTAACCTCTTTAAGAAAACTAGATACACTGTTCATCTCAACTTTCTTAATAATTGCATTCGCCTCCAATTAATACCCAAAGGCTTTACCAGCAATTTTAACCCGGCATCCGCTTCTTTTAATTCTAAAGATAGATCTAAACTTTTATCACTTGAGAGAAAAGTTGCTTTTCAACGCATGCGTCTTCTCGTATACACTCACAAACGGTATATCGCTTATCTCAGCACCCAGATATACAGACTTGAAGACCGTATGAGATCCAAGTTACGTGATAACCACTTGGCACTTAACTTCATTAGAGTCATTATCCACCAACTCAACCGGGATCTATATCTGTTTCTATCAACTAACAAAAAGAAGAAGCTTGGTAACCTCAAACCTCCTCAAGTTATACCTCTACAGACCACCACCAACAAGAATTTAGTAATTTGCATACCCCCGGATTTACCACTCTCAGAGAATGAAAGATCCCTTCTATCTAAGGGTCTTAAATTCATTCCTCTTACACCATCTTGCGACCGCTTTCAACTACAGAGCGATTCTCAACGTTTTTTCCGCGCTCTCAGACTTCAGTTCCATTTTGCCGGGAAAAACAACACGCTTCCCGAGGGATGAATTATTCCCATTCCAAAAACAAAGGAAATCTACCTGGACACCACCACCTGGTCAATCCAAGGCTCTGGACTTATACATCAAAAGCACAGAGAATGAAATAAAAAACCTTCTGTTACCTCGACTCCGTCAATCCAACCTTTCTAAAGTTGAGTCGAAAGCCTTGTCTCTATTGCGCAGCCGTAAAGACATTGTCATCAAACCGGCCGACAAAGGCGGAGCCGTCGTTGTATGGGATAAGGAGTTGTATATTAAAGAAGCTCAGAGACAACTGGAGGACACCCAGTTCTACCAACAGAGAACCACAGATCCCATCATTAAAAACAACACGGTGGTTAAAAAGACCATCGATGAGTTGATAACAGAATGCGCTCTACCTCAATCAGCGTCCAGGATGCACATTTTTGACAGTGACCTGGGTAAGCCTTCTTTTTATCTCCTTCCTAAAATTCACAAGGATGGTAACCCTGGTAGACCTATTGTCTCTGCATGTTGTTGTCCAACAGAACACATTTCTCAATTCTTGGATGGTATCTTCCAACCGATAGTGGCATCCCTCCCTACGTACATTAAGGACACCAACCATGCCTTACGGACATTCGACTCTCTGAGCATCAATCCAAACGAAAAGCACTATCTGTTCCTCCTTGATGTATGTTCCCTCTATACATCCATTCCCCACAACGATGGTCTTCTGGCTGTGCAATACTTTTTGGACAGACAACCTCACCCCAATATACCTACACACGCCTTACTACGGTTGGCTGAATTGGTCCTAACCCTCAACTCGTTTGAGTTCAATGGCCAGTTCTTTGACCAAATCAGTGGGGTCGCCATGGGGACTAAAATGGGACCAAGCTATGCTTGCTTGTTCATGGGCCATTTCGAGCACAGAGTGGAAAAAGAATACACTGGTCGCCTCCCCGAATTCTATAAGAGATATATTGATGACGGCATTGGGGTAACTCATATGGAAAGGAGTGAACTTGACACGTTCATCAACTTTGTTGATTCTTTCCACCCCTCCATTAAGTTCACTCACACGATTTCCGAACTATCGGTTAATTTCCTGGACATTACTGTAACTCTCCAGAAAAACTGCCTCCTCACTTCGGCCTACTTCAAACCTACGGACAGCCACTCTTACCTACTCTATCCCTCGTCTCATCCCAAATCCTGTAAGGACTCTATTCCCTTTTCACAACTTCTTCGCCTCCGTAGGTTGTGTCAATCTAATGAGGACTTTTTGGAAAAGGCGTTGGAAATGGTGGAGTTTTTTAGACAAAGGTCTTACCCTGAAGCTATACTTCAATCTGCACTTCAGGGGGTTAAAAACTTCACTCGTGCTGACGCCTTTGTATCACGCTCCAGTGATAGTAATGAAAGGAGCAAATTGGTACTCACATACCATCCCCACAACGTCAGAGCCAAGGAAATATTTGTGAAAAACCGCACCATCCTCCTTGCGGACCCTGAGACAAACAACATTTTTTCCACCCCACCCCTCATTGTATTCAGGAGGGACAAAAATCTGCGAGACCTATTGGTTCGTAGCCGTCTGCTTATTCCGTCCTCCCATCTGGGCACCAAGCCATGTGGTCGTAATCGCTGCAAGACATGTCCCTTTGTTATCCAGACGGACCAGATTGTCTTCCCTAAGGGGGTATTCAAGATTAGGAATGGCTATCTTTGTACCAGCCGCAATGTGGTCTACACCATTGTGTGTAAGCGCTGTCCTTTGAAGTACATTGGTGAGACGGGGAGGTTGCTCTCGTGCCGCCTAGCTGAACATGTACGTGCCATTAAACAAGACAAACAATGTCCTGTCTCCCGACACTTCAATGGACGTGACCACATGGGCGTCGATGACATGTCTGTCACCGCCTTGGTGTCCTGTACAAACACACCCGGCCGGGTCAGTCTGGAGAATAGACTAATCCACGAGTATGGGACTCTTACACCACACGGGATCAATGTTGTGTTCGCACTGACAAGCTGATTGATTGGCCACACCCACCCTATCCTTTCCTATATAAGCTCTTACTTTTCTCTTCTTTCTTTATCCCTACTGGACTGCTTGGATTTCACCGCAGCTAAGTGTTTTTTCTATTATTATTCCGTGTTTTTCTTTTCATGTGTGTACTATTTGTCCGTTGAGGAAGGCTCTTTGCCGAAACGTTCGCTGTTGTGTTACGTCTTGTCAGGCCTACTAATACCCTGTTTTTTTATATCATAAATTTACTTGCTATAAATAAGTGGGTTTTGGTTGAATTTTGGGCACGCGGCCTCAAAAAGGTTCATCATCACTGCCCTAGCGTCAAACACGCGGCATTACTTTACGTGTGAGTTTTGACGGCTAGTTCATAGCTTGTTGTTTTCTTTTGGTTGTTCTTACAAAAGCAGTTTACCCTCGCTTTTTAATATTATTACGATGGATGAATGAACCATTCATATTGATACGAACAAAGCAGACCAACATCCTCACCCCCAAACAAAAGAACAAAAAGTTTCGAAATCTCAGTACATTTTTGTTCACGCATTTGAGACTTAACTGTAAATTCCTGGATGATTATATAACAGTGAAATCACGATTACCTATAGCAGAACTCTTTCTCCAGTGGCGTAACAACGGGTTGGCATCGGGGCAGTTGCCAAGGATGCCAGCTCAAAAGGGCGCCACTAAATCTCTTTTTAAAAATTTGTATTTAAATATATACAGTCGGATTTCTCTAAGTCGAACTCAAAAGGACCCGAAAAAAAAATCGACTCACGGAGTTTTTGAGTTAGGGAAAATGGCGTAATAGGCGCCGATTAATCATGGACATGTAGATATTGAGAGGTGGGGGGAACAGCCATACCGGCTAGTAGGCTTGACAGGTAAGAGAGGTGTGATGTTTCATATGAAAGAAGCCAACTTGCTTTGACATAACGACTCAAGCCGTGAGAGGGGACACCTTCCCTCCCCCACTTAATTCCCTCCACAGTGGGATGGGGAGTAAGATTTTTCTTTTTACACACCAAAACAAAAAACAAAAACCCGATGACATGTTTCATTTAGATCTTCTAAATGTTCTCGCTACATGGGAATTGTGAGAATCGTACCCAAATATTGAACTAGCTCTGAAAACATTTCTTACAATGCCAACCACACTATCCACTTTTGAAAGGAGTTTCAGCAAACTAAAAATTATCAAAAATTACTTGAGATCGACTTCAGGTCAACAACGCACATCATCTCTAGCTCTTCTTTCCATCGAAAATGAACTTAGCAGTCAAATAAACTTCGATAAAATAATCACTAATTTTGCAAACATTAAAGCAAGAAAACTTAAGCTTTGAACCTTTGATATAGGACATAGGAGTGGATCGGTGAAGTGTTACTTAAATTTACTTTTAATTGTGAGTTTCTATCGTTAAGTAAAGTATGAGGTAATGATTATGACACATTGACGCTATTGTTTTTATTTATAATACATGATACTTAAGTATTGCTGTAGTATGTATTAACACAACAAAATCCCGTTTTATCCACCAATTTATTTGGTATTATTTAAAAAACTGTAAATTAGTATTGTTCTTTAGTTACTTGCTTTATTAATTTTTTAATATTCACGTTGTTTCACTGTCAGACTACGTAATTATTGTCATAAATAAAATAAGAGAAATTCAATTATTTTTTCTTTAAAATGAAAAAACCGCAAAGCTGAAACATGTCAATTTATCAAGGGCGCCAAAAATAAATTAGCCAAGGGCGCCAAAACCTAGTTACGCCTCTGTCTTTCTCTGCTCTTCTTTTTTATTATTTTAAAAATCTTTATTATCTTCTATCATCTTCTCTCTCATTATTTCGAAATAAAAGGATAAAGGGAAGTGATGTCGATATACAAATGTGATGCAATTTTCAATGAACATTAGTCGACACAGAAAAATAAAAGTTACCCAACGTGCTGTGAAAAAACTGGCAGGTTCTTTAGTAACGTAAGCAAGCTGTGACCATCATTGATTTTACGTCACAATTGTTGGAATAAGTCATACGGGCTGAATCGCTATAGCATATTAAGATCGTGTAGTGACCTTCACCTTTTTGTACTAATATGATATCCTTGGGTCGTTGTCTACGCCTGTGTCACAAATAAAGTGTCGAAGGTTCAATCTTTTTTTAATCACCAAGTGGTAGCCCTAAGATTTTTTAAAAAGCCATCATTCAAACTTTAACGTTCCAGTCATTAAGTTTACAGAAACAGATTTTCCAACCTCATTTTCCTCCTCCACTAAAAAAAAATAATTTAAAAATAAATCAAAGAGCTTTATATTTTACTTTATAACCTGTGACTAATTTAACATCCGGGTTATGTAATGTCAACATTTCGTTTTTTTGTTTTGTTCCTCCTTGGTCTAGTTAAGAGAGAGAGAGAGAGAGATAGAGAGAGAGATAGAGAGAGAGAGAGAGAGAGAGAGAGAGAGAGAGAGAGAGAGAGAAGAGAGAGAAAGATAAGATAGTGAGTGAGAGAGAAAGAGATAAAGAAAGACAAGAAAGAGAGAGAGAGAGAGAGAGAGAGAGAACCTTGTATGCTGTTGAGATAACTTTTATAACACATTATCATCTTAATCAGAGGCAAATATTGCCGGAATTGAAAAGACTGCTAACAGCCTCATTTCCCTCCAAGACTTACCACACCTTTGGAAGTCCTAGAGCGTTGTATCGTACTTTATAATTATAATCTGTGACTAAGTTAACATCCGAGTTATCAAATGTCAACATCCCCCCCGGGTCTAGTTAAACGAGTAAGGGGGGAGAGGGGGAGAGGGGATGGAAAGGAAAGAGGTGAGAGGGTGAAGAAGAAGGCAGAGAGATGGGAGAGAGAGAGAGAGGGAGAAGAGAGAGAGAGAGAAAGAGGGAGGAGAGTGAGAACCTGTAAGGCTGTTGAGATTTTTTAATATGACACATGATCTACTTAATCACGGACACATGTTGCCGTTTGGTCTGTAAACCAGTTCAATAAGACTAAATGTAACCTGTGGTCCAACTTACAGGCGTATTCTATAGCACTGTGCTCACATGATAGTAATAATAATAACAATAAATAATAATAATAATTAACAATAATAAAAATAATAATCTATATATAATTAACCAGAAATTAGGACGAGCACAAGACGCGAGCAAATAAGCATGATGAATGACCCTAAGGTTGCTAGGGTCGACCAATCACAGTTTATGGTTGGCAAGCGAGGGTGGTGCAGGGTGGGGGCAGGTAACAACAACAACCGCAGTGCGCATGTCTCGAGACCAACGATGCGTCGGCGGTCCCCCGACGTTCTATCGCGTTATTTTCATTTCTTCGGGCTGCTGTTTCAGTCCGTTCACCCCCCCCCGTTCTTTGCACTATCTATGAGCAAGTCTGCGGTGTATGCTACGCCGCGGGTCGTATCTAGTAATAAACGAAAGAAAAGAGAAAAAAACCGCCAACAGCAACGCCATATTATGTTGAAATTAGCCGGTTCGGGTCTAATGGTGATTAGTGATTCATACTTCAACATCTACAGGTTGGGAAACCATGACCAACAGTCCTTGTAATGCCCCTCCATCTGAAAACCTTTCTTTTGCTTAAACTAATACCACCAAAAATAATTTTCGGACCCCACGTGTCTGTCACCAGAGCACATTCGTCTTATTAGTGGTTGCCTCTGAAAAATTAGTGGAAAAACTGAAAACCCAAAATTTTTACTTCTAACCCTGCTCGGTGACGTCATTGTACCTCTCACCCTTTTCCAATTAACCTACATACACGTTCAAAACAAGTTTTTTTTAAATGTACTAATATATATTTTTTTAAAATATTCTTTTTTTAAAATTGAAACTGAATCGGTATAAAATTAAGTCGTGTTTCATAAAAAATCCCCCCCCCCTTTAAAAAAAAAGTTTTCTCCTCTTCCTCTATAAGGCGAGCACGTGTCAGCTCTATAATCACACGCCAGTCCAAGAATTATTTGTCAATTTTCATTCAAACAAGACAGGTTAACGAGGTGAATAAATCTGGGGAAGCACACTTAAATTAACTGAAATACATCAGGCTATTTGAGAAGAAAAAAATCTTAAAAGAATTTAAAGGCGAAATATAAAAAACGAAACATAAACAAACACAGCTTTTTATAATCCCATTTCCTGTAATACTTACCGAAATAAATCTATTTAAAAATCAGCTTCAGACGACCTTCTAGTTCTAGTTTCTAGTCTACAAGCATATCTAGTGGTGCATCACAAATAGTCTATCAATATTTTGAATAAAAAGTGAGGCGGTGGGTGGTCGTAATATTTGCATGGGTAAAGTATAACTTGAAGGTTGTGGCGAAAAGTAAGCTCTCAGGAAAACTTAAGGCTCATGGTTCGATTTTTACCTAACATAATAATAATATAAAGATGTTTGTATTATTAGTGTTAGATAGATACATTATAACAAAACTTTAAACTGTATGATTTTATTGTGATTTGTTTTGTTGCTTGTCAAGAATCCAATTAAAACATTAAAAATTTCGGAAAAATTAATCAAAGAAGGAAAGGATGGTGAGTTGGTTTTTGCTAAGTGTGGACTATTAAAAAAATATTTTAAGGTGTGTGTGTCATTATTTGTTAACGAATATATGCCTCTAATCTCCTCTCGACGTCAATTGACATTACTTTGTGATGAATGTTTCTTGAAAACACTTTCGAGACAAACCACCTACGTGGCGTTGAACCAAGAAGTAAATTTAAAAAAAAATCGTAATCTTTTCAGAAGTTACCACAACGCTTCTCCAACTTATATTTTAAAAAGAATATAGCTTCACATTAATTTTGAAATTTAATTCCAAATTTCAGACATAACAGTATTGCTTTTTTAAATATTAAAAATCATCAAAATTTTTGCGTATATAAGTTATTTAGATTTATTTTGTTTCTGCCCCTTTCCTTGCATTACTGTCTTTTTCTTCCATTTACTGATAATTATTTTATTTATATCGTTGTATAATAACTAAAATGTCATCCCAGGGTAAGTGGAATTAGTATATCGGTGAATCCTTGATTGTGTGGTTTATATATAAGCTACATCTTGTGTGGGTTATGTGTACATGTTTGTGTGGGTGGCGTACGTTATACATGCATGAAAGCTTAAGAATTTCCAGTGGCTTCTTGTAGCTGAGCGAATAAACCACAACATCCTGTCACTGGCATACGAAAGAATAGATGGATCGGCATCGCATAATTTGAATCAATACTGGCTTCAAGATCCTTATCTTTAAATGGGTTTTCATTCCTCTTCACGGTACCTTATGAAAGTTCTTAATGTCAGTGTGGAAGGACTCAGAAACAAATCCCTTTGAGTGCGCTCTTTTGAAGCAACTGCGCTAAAGCTATAGAATACTCTTCCCAAATTATTATGAGAATTTAAGGAAAAAAGAACAGTTAAGAAAAAAAATAGGAATAGTAACATAATGGGGAAAAAATGGAACTTAAAAACGGATGTTTAATGTATGGCAGCTTTATTGTGTAAATAAATAATTTATATATTTGAAAAACAAAGTTTTCGTTGTGTTATTTTTAAAAATTATTTTGGGGGGGTGGGGTGTTGGGGGGTGGGGGTGGGTGTCGCAGGCATGGCTGTTTTGGTTTAATTTCATATAATTTACTCCAATAACTTAAAAAGGACAAAATTTGGGTAAAATGTCAAAAAATGATGACGAGCTATAAAGCGCTATAGCTAACCGGGAATCCATTACTGGATAGACTCAATAATATTAATTTGTTGGGCTGATAGGAGAAGCTCAAGAGCAGGGGTCTCAAACATGCGGCCCGCGGGCCAATTGCGGCCCGCTTGATGATATTTTGTGGCCCCCACTTGATATCCAATTTTAGTGCAAGTGCGGCCCGCCGTGGCGATAACGAAGAAAATAATTTTAAAAATTAAATTAAAATAAGATAAGATATTTTAAACTGTAATTGGAAATTGTTTCTATGGACCCTTTTTTCTAAGACAATGAAGTTTTATTGATTAGAAGTTTTTATCTAATTTGTTAACCATTTCCCCCTTGGAGTCTCCGCGCGTCGCCTTCTATCGGTAGAATCTTATAGACGCCGAGCGTTGCCGATTTTGGGTTGTTTCGTTTGCAGAGCCGATCCAACTTTTTAAGTAGCTAACTTATGTTTAGCAACACCTGTCTTTAAGACAACACAGTGGCAGAGCGCACTATTGAGCTGTCAAGAAACATATACAATCAACTGCAAGAGAAGGCCAAACATTTCAGTGCGTACTCAGTCGCTCTTGATGAGAGCACAGACATCACTGACACTGCACAACTGGCAATCTGTATCCGTGGTATTGATGACAATTTTGAAGTGATAGAGGAGTTGCTCACAGGAGTTGCCAATGCATGGTCAAACCACCGCTCAGGACATATTCCGACAGCTGTGTAATGCCATTGTGGATGCCGGTTTACCATGGCAGAAGTTTGCCGGAATAACAGCAGACGGAGCACCTTCAATGACATGGAGGAAAAATGGACTGGTTGCACTTGTTCAAAAAAAGAAAACTAGAAGATGTGGGTGTGGAGGAGGCTATCGCTCTACATTGTATTATCCAGCAGCATGTCCTGTGCAGCAAATGCCTCAAGTTTGTAATTGTGTAATGCATAAACCGTATTAGATCCAGGGGCTTAAAGCACAGGCAATTTCGAGCTTTTTGGAGGAAATAGATTCTACATATAAGGATGTGCTCTACTTTACTGAGGTGCGTTGGCTCAGCAGAGGAACCTGCTTGAAGAGGTTTTTTGAGTTGAGAACAGAAGTGAAAGCTTTCATGGAGAACGATGGGATGGATGTTCCTGTGTTAAGTGATTCAAAATGGCTCATGGACTTAGCTTTTTTTGTTGACATCACACAGGAGCTGAATGTACTAAACAAGAAGTTACAAGGACAGGAGCAGCTTGTCAGTGCTGCCTATGAAAATGTGAGAGCATTTTCCACAAAACTTATTTTATGGAAAGCCCAGCTCTCTCAGAAAATCCTCAGCCATTTCCCAGCGTGCAAGGCACTCGTGAATGTGGACATGCCATTCGATGGTGAGGAATATATTGATGCCATTGAAAAGCTACAGGAAGAATTTGATCACCAATTTCCAGACTTTAAGAATCACAAAACCACTTTTATAATAATTACTGACCCTTTCTTTTTCGATGTCCTGTGTTGCAGTTTGAACTCATCGACTTGCAGTGCAACTCTCATCTGAAAGCTAATTTCATGGAGGTGAATGGAAAGCAGACAAGCTTGGACAATTTTTGAGAGAATCGTCCCCAACCTTCCATGAACTTTCAAGAATGTTCAGCCAGACTATGTGCTTTTTTAGGAGCACATACATGTGTTAAAAGCTGTTCTCCACCATGAACTTCAATAAATCCAAGTACGGGTCAAAACTAACTGATGATCATCTTCAAGCTATACTGAGGGCCTCGACTGCTTCCTCCCTCAAGCCAAATGTGCTTCAGCTGTGTAAGAGGAAACGCAGCCAGGTCTCTTCCAGCAAGGAGCAGTAGGTATAGCAAAGGCAGCAAGAGTGCTACCAGTTAAGCCAATGTTTGAACCTTTAATAAATAATAATGAATAAAGATGGGGGATACTGAACAGTTTTACTTTTTTGTATTAACGTGATGCGGCCCAGCATCACCCAGACACTGACTCATGTGGCCCCCGGGCAAATTGAGTTTGAGACCCCTGCTCAAGAGTATAAGGTTCTGTCTCTAACACACCCTTTCCTTTTTTTCCTTCAATTTTATTGTGTGAAGAAATTTAAATATTGATATGAATAGGTAAATAGCTAGGCTACTGCTTGAGAATAAATGAAATCGAATGTATCCTCCCTCTACTACACACCGTGACAGGGGAGGATTAAGACTGCACGGGGCCCCTGGTTGCAATTCAAACTGGGGCCTTATCCAGCCAGCGTCCCTTTAAATAAAATGATTGCTAGCAGCTAATATAAGACTGTGACTTGTAACTTTAATTAATAGTCCATTGGTTCCTTTCTCATACTTTGTCTGTTCTATGGGATCGGCCTTCCCAGCCAAAAAGATTATTCATGAAAAGCCCGAACAGGAAGAAATAACTGTTTGCCGGTATACTAAAATTGGAAAAGAGTGTAAAAAGACACTTTACAAAAAAAGACAAAATGAAAAAAAAGTACCCCCCCCCCGCCGGGAAACAATAGCGTCACCGCTTGCACCGCAAGCCGACACACTTCCACACGACCAGGAGAGCTTGACGCAAGTTGTAAATTAAAAAAAACAAAAACAATATTCTTTAATATTTTCTCTTATTGAGCCTATAAAGTCGGGTTTTTCGATTACTAAGACTATCGGGTCTGAATAGCGATTAGATTAATAGATGATATTTTATTATTTAATTTAAATTATATTTTCAGGAATTCATGCAAACATTTGTGCACCTTTATTATAAAATATACTAAATTTGGGGGCCCCTAAATCATCGGGGCCCCTGGCTTTAGCCCGTTCAGCCCCCCCCCCTTTTTTTAAAACCGCGACATTGTCGACATGTGACATAGGCCAGTGGCGGATTTAGGTTTGTCTGCGTGGGGAGGGGGCAGGAGAATTTCGGGGGGCGCCGCAAAAATTAGTTTTTAGGGCATAACCGGGAATTGCCTCGGACATTCGCCTCGGCCAAATATTACGATTTTCGGTAATATCCGGAAGTATTCGCTTCGGGAAATATTACACACGCAAATAGCTAAAAAATAAAAAATAAAAATTAAGAAAATGGAATTCAATAAATACTGAACAGCTGGCAAAGAAGACACGATAATTTCAGTAGCATTCCGCAGGTGGCGTAACCAGTTGTTACTGGGTCACGCATAGTCTAACTTTCTTTCAAAAGATGGCCATTATACTAATATACTTCCGTCCGACTGCAATGGTTGTAGAGATATATGCCACTTACTGGCGGAAAACATTAACTTTATCAGCATTCCACAGGTGGCGTAACGTTTGTGTTTCCGGCAAATATTTGAAAATATAGACGCCATAGTATAAACATAGTAAAATTATTAAAAATTATTAGTAAACATAGTAGATTATATGAAAACACCGAACAGTTTTGGCTTTGCACTTATGATGATGAAAGAAATGGTACTCTCCTAAGTCGCAGCTACTACTCGGTTCGTATCCGGATCCGGCAAATAGCACATCCAAATACTCGGACTCGGTACTCGGTGGAAATTGTCTACTCGGTTATGCCCTATTAGTTTTATTCATGCACTTGGTATAAATATTCTAGGTGCTGAAATAAAATTCATTCGTCTAAATGGCTGGTTCTGCAATGTAGATTAGAAATTTGATATGAGATTCAATCTTATTGCTATCTTCTATGTTGAAAAAAAAACATTTCTGCTCACTTTAAATGTGAGATTAGCTTTAATAAGTTTTCATCTTAAGAGACTGCTGCAGTCTCAAATATGAAATCTAAGGTGTGTTGTTTATGTTACATACATTTTCAGAGTTGCCCTGTGGCAACTTGCTAGACAAAAAGAAACATCTAGTCTTAAGTAGACATGGTTAATCAGTTGAATTTATGAAAATGGTAGTTAATTTGGGAGCTGTTATTTGTGACAAAATCTAAATATCCCATAATACTTCGTATTCACTTTCAATTGCTGAATATCCTAGCAGACTTTAACATAGAAAACTCAGCATAATAAGTTTATAGTCTTTGGGCTAAATAAAACATCTAAAATGTTTTGAAAATGAGGTAGAATTTGATGAAATTTTGTATAGGCCTCCATTAGTTTGTTGTAATATCTGCAAGTTTCATCAGTTTGTTCAGCTTGCCATAAATAGCAGTGAACAGTAACTCAAACAAATAACTAAGTGTTAAATAATAAATGCTGCGTTGATCATTCAAAGTATATTATTTAATATTCTTTTTGTTTACATCAAACCATTGCAATGAATCTCTTCAATATACAAACCATTTCTTTATATTCAGGAGAGTTATAGTTCACAAATGCAAACAAAATATAATATATTTAAAAAAATGTTAATCCTTATATAATAAAAGGGAATGTTCTGTCGGGTCATGGATAGCGATTGACACATATGACTCCTACAGCCAATCATATTGAACACGTTTACGCGGACGTTCAAAACTAGTTATTTTTGGTGCCGTAATTCTTCCAAGACTTTATTTTGAGTTATGCGCGTTGGGATTTATAGTAAAAAGCTCTGTTGTTACGAGTTATTTATTTTAGCTATAATGAATAGTATTTTTGACGTCATGCACATGTAATGCCAGTCGAGACGGCTGTTGGAGGGGAGTTACAACATGCCACTGAAGGGTGGCGGGACGTCCTTGGACGGGCTATGTTGCTCGTAATTGATAAAAGGCCTAAGCAATTAAAGAAATCATCTATATCTATACTAATAAAAGGCAAAGCCCTCACTGACTCATCACTAATTCTCCAACTTCCCGTGTAGGTAGAAGCATGAAACTTTGGGAAGTTGTCGAGTAGCCTCTCGCGACGAAAATTGGAGTAAAAGAATTTTAAAAATAACACTCATGGGGGCCGGGGGCCCAAAAACGTTTTTTTTTCTTATATGGCCTATATAAAATTTGAAAATCACCAACTCTCCTATTTCCCTAGTAGGCAGAAGCATGAAACTTTGGGAAGTTGTTGAGTCAAAACCCGCGATGGTAACGGAAGAAAAAATATTTAAATTATCACTTCCTGGGGGCCAGGGGCCCAAATTAAGTTTTTTCCTTATATGAGCTATATAAAAACTAAAAATCACTAATTCTCCTATTTCCCGTGTAGGTAGAAGCATGAAACACTAGGTAGTTGATAAGCACACTTCCGCGATGGTAACAAGCGAAAAAAATATTTAAAATAACGCTTAATGGGGTCCGGGGGCCCAAATGTAGTTTTTTTCTTATATAAAAAACTGACTCATCACTAATTCTCCAACTTCCCGTGTAGGTATTAGCATGAAACTTTGGGAACTTGCTGAGTACACTCTCTCAACGATAATTGGCGAATAAGAATTTTAAAATTCACACTGTTGGGGGCCCGGGGCCCAAAAATGCTTTTTTTCCTTATATGGACTATATAGAATATGAAATCACTAATTTTCTCATTTCTTGAGTAGGCAAAATCATGAAACTTTGGGAAGTTGTTGAGTAAAAACCAGCGATAGCGACGGGAGGAAAAATATTTAAATTATCACTTCCTAGGGGGCCGGGGGCCCCAATGAAGTTTTTTCCTTATATGAGCTGGTATCAAAACTGAAAATCACAAATTCTCATATTTCCCGTGTAGGTAGAAGCATGAAACTCTGAGTAGTTGATAAGTACACTTCCGTGATGGTAACAGGCGAAAAAAAATTATTAAATTATCACTTCCTAGGGGCCAGGGTCCCCAATGAAGTTTTTTCCTAATATGAGCTATACAAAAACTAAAAATCACAAATTCTCCTATTTCCCGTGTAGGTAGAAGCATGAAACTTGGGGTAGTTGTTAAGTACACTTCCACGATGGTAACAGGTAAAAAAAAATATTTAAATTATCACTTAATTGGGGCAGGGGGCCCAAATGTAGTTTCATCTTTTATTAAAACAGACTCATCACTAATCTCGGATTTACCACGTAGGTAGAAGCATGAAAATTTGGGAAGTTGTTGAGTAGCCTCTCGCGACGAAAATTGGCGTAAAAGAATTTTTAAATTAACACTCATGGGGGCCGGGGGCCAAAAAAAGTTTTTTTCCCTTATATGGCCTATATATAAAATTTTAAAATAAAAAATTCTCCTGTTTCCCGAGTAGGTAGAAGCATGAAACTCTGAGTAGTTGATAAGTACACTTCCGTGATGGTAACAGGCGAAAAAAAAATTAAATTATCACTTTCTGGGGGCCGGGGGCCCCAATGAAGTTTTTTCCTAATATGAGCTATACAAAAACTAAAAATCACAAATTCTCCTATTTCCCGTGTAGGTAGAAGCATGAAACTTGGGGTAGTTGTTAAGTACACTTCCGCGATGGTAACAGGCGAAATTTTTTTCAAAATTTCACTTACTGGGGCCCAGGGGCCAAAATGTAGTTTTTTCCTTATATGAGTTATATTAAAACTGAAAATCACTAATTCTCCTAATTCCTGTGTAGGAAGTAGCATGAAACTTTGAGTAGTTGTTAAGTAACATTCTGCGATGGTAACAGGTTAAAAAACTATCTAAATTATCACTTACTGGGGGCCGGGGGCCAAAATGTAGTTTTCTTCTTATATAAAAAACTGACTCATCACTAATTCTCCAATGTCTCGTGTTGGTAGCAGCATGAAACTTTGGAGAGTTGTTAAGTACACTTCCGCAATGGTAACAGGTGAAAAAGATATTTGAAATTCACACTCATGGGGGCCGGGGGCCCAAAAACGTTTTTTTCCCTTATTCTGGCTTTATAAAAATTAAAAATCCCTTATTCTCATATTTCCCGAGAAGGTAGAAGCATGAAACTTTGGGTTGTTGTTGGATAACATTCCGCGATGGTAACAGGTGGAACAATTATATAAATTATCACATAACGGGGGCCGGGGGCCGAAATGTAATTTTTTTTCTTATATGAGCTATATAAAAACTGAAAATCACTAATTCTCCTATTTCCCGTGTAGGTGGAAGCATGAAACTTTGGGCGGTTGTTGAGTACCCTCCCGCAATGGTAGCAGACGGAAAAAAAAATAAATTATCAGCTCGATAGGATCACGGGAAGTGTGTCATTTTTTTACTTTTCGTTTTTGTTTTTCTGCGGGACTACAATAGACAGACAGACAAGACGGTGAAGTTAATATATGTATTATATCCATCATGATCCATTTTGAAATCAATTTGTGTTTTGAATTTGTGTTACGCGGGTTCTCAATGCTTACTGAAATCCTAATTTACCGCAGCAAAGCGCGGGTATTTTGCTAGTATATATATATATATATAAATCAAAGTATGTCTGTGTGTGTGTGTGTGCATGTCCTTTATAGCTGACTAAACCATTCATCCGATCGTCATGAAATTTTTGGAGACTGTTAAGTACCTACCTGGGATGGTAACTGGCAACTTTGTTTTCTAAATTTAACACTCATGGGGCACCGGGGGCCCATAATGTCATTTTTACTTATATGAGCTATATAAAAATTAGTTTAAGCGCTAGCTACTGTGTAAATTGTTGGATCTTAACCAAACTTTGTATATTACAACTTGATAGCCAATATTAAAATTCTATAGGGCACTGAACTGCAAATAGTCATTCCTTTGGGGCTGGGGCCCAAAAATTCACATTTCTTAAACGTTTAGGATTTTATTCACCATTCAGTCATTAACAATCTTGACAAATAATGACACATGTATCCATTATTATAAAAATTGAAATGAACAGGGGATTTGAACTTTATATCTTGCACTGAATGGGCCCCGGGGCCCTTAATTTCGTTTTTTGCTTATTTGAGCTATATAAATATTAGTTTATGCGTTAGCTACTTAGTAAATGAATGGATCTTCACCAAACTTTGTATACAAAAACTTTGTAGCCCATATTAAAATGATATAGGGCACTGAACTTCTAATGTCAATATCTTCGGGGCTGGCGGCCACTATGTATTTTTTTCATATATGTTTAAGATATTTTTCCTATTCAATTGTTAAAGATCTTGAGAAATATATCCACAATAAATATGAATTATAATGAACAGGATTTTGAAGTTGACCTCTTGCACCGAATGGGCTGGGGGCCCCTTAATGTATATTCCCCCTATATTAGCTATATAAAAAGTAGTTTAAGCGTAAGATTATAAGAAAATAACTGGATTTTGACCAAACTTAGTATATAAAAACTTAAGAGCCTATATTACTATATAGTGCACTGAACTCCTAATGTCCATTCCCTTGGAGCTGGGGGCCCCAAATGTCTTTTTAATGAACTTTAATAATAGTATTCCCTACACGATAGTGAGAAATATAGCTTGAGTACAATGGCAATAAAAAAAACTATTTTATCACTCATTTTGAGGCCTTGGCCCTTAATATTGTTCCTTCTTTTGTACGCTATTTAATTATTAATTTATTTATCCGTTTGCTATGAAAATTGGAATTTTTTCCACTCTTCCGCGAAGGTTTCTGCATAATTGTTTTTAAACATATCACTCATTGGTTTCTTTAAATTTATACATTTTTACTGAGATCGTTGCAACGCACGACGGGTCTGCTAGTTTATCATATAAATATTATGTGCATATATCATAAGTAGGATAAAAAGATGACAGTAAATTATGAAACTAGTTCCAAAGAGAACAACTTATTTTTTACTAATACAATTTTAAGAGCTACTGTTTTTAGTTCTTGTAACAGCTTTCTATCTGAAAGAATGAAATGAGAATTGTAGCTGGCAAAATAGTTCAGTTTAAAACATGGTAATCTGATGCTACAAATAGTGAAAAACACAGAGACTTTGGTGGAGCGGATTGGTCAGGATTAGTAACACACACACACACAAAGAGTGCCAATAATATCATACTGATAAATATTTTAAACTAAACAATTTACTTCAGAAT
This sequence comes from Ampullaceana balthica, assembly GCA_944989445.1. NCBI lineage: Eukaryota > Metazoa > Mollusca > Gastropoda > Lymnaeidae > Ampullaceana > Ampullaceana balthica. Next base: position 481,315 of record CALYLW010000251.1, read on the forward strand.
TTAAAAAAAAAGTCATCACTGGAAGTTTGAGCATCAAACTTTGGATAAATCACTGAACTTTACACAAACAATGATTGTAATTTCCTTAAATAAACATTTAAAACTCTAATAACAATGCAGGATTAAATACAAACGATGGATAAGCATATGACGCAATATTCTTCTGTCTAGAAGGACTATCTGTAACAGATAAGATAAGATAAGATAGAGCCCTGAGCCCTATATAAATTGCTTTCTACGTGATTTCATTAAAGCAGAACGCTTTATCGTTGATTCAAATTCAACGTTCTCAGCTAGATCACGTTCGATTGAAATTAATGCCAATCAGAGAAACGTTCGTTTGTCAGTGTTGAGCGCAAATAATTTTTGATGAGTTTCAATCTACTGAAACTTCTTTCAGCAGTAGCACTGCTAACAGGAAGAGTCAAATAAATTTTATTGAGTATTGACAAATTCGGGAGACCTGATGCCATTTCTTTTTCAGTCAAGAATGGCTGAAACTTTTTAAGTTGTAGTTCACTAGATAGTAATAAATGTATGGTTGCATAAAAATCTTTGAAGGTATCATATTTCCTGATTGCTTCTTCAAGGTTAATGTCGTTTTTGTAAATTTTGCATAAACTTCGAAAAGAATCTTTATTTAATTTTCTTCCGACATTTGTGATGGATCAATACAATAGAAATAAGTAACTGTGCCCCAAAAGTCATTAAATCAATAATCTATTTGGGTTACAAGTGTATCCATGATAGTGAAGTACGTTTCAGATTTAAAGCGTGATTTAAAGATTTAAATCATCAGCCATTTTATCTCTGCTAATAAAGTTCGTCTGCCATGCTTTTTTTTTCTTTTTTTCTTTTGCAATTCACTTTTCTTTAAATTCTGATTTAACATCTAGTTTCGAACCATTTTCTATTTTCGTTAATAAACGATTTGACATCTATATTCAGAATTTCAAAAGCTTCATCGCTTCTCATTTCAACAAACTTATTTCTTCCAACATCGATCAATTGTTTTGCACAGGCGTTGCAAGTAGTTTGATAGCATGAAGTACAAATAGCATCAGAAAAACAAAACGAATATTTTGTTATTAAAACAGATAGTCCAATAGCTTCTGCTCTGACACTTCCTTTCTATTCTGTTGAATCCCCTGTACCAAGTGTGGCTAGAATAGCAGATAATGATCCAACAACTGCATGAAATGCATGCTTACGACGTGCACATCTTGTATCTGACAGTCGTTTCAGAGTATCTACTGTTGATTCATATTGAGATTTCTGGTGTTCTTTAAGAGTATGTAGACGTGATAAAATAGACGTATGGAATGCATACAACTTTAAATCTGTGCCAAAAAACAACTGTACATCACTGTTTACAGACTTTGCTTCAATAGTAACCAAATTCAAAACATGGGCACACCAATTGAGTGAAAGTTTCTTTATCTGAGTTTGAAGGCCTCTCATAATTCCAGAGTATGCCTGTCCTCGACAGAGTATGAAATCAATGTTTCGGTTTTTTAGTTCCGTTAAAATCTTCTCAGCAAATACAGCAGCATTTTTTATTTATTATTTATTCTTTAAAGTCCCTTAAACGGTGGTCGTAGGGGGTCCTAATGTTTCCATTAAAACCTACTAGGGGCGGTGCTTGGTAGACCTTGGCGGGCGCCCCATGTCCCTTCCAGGTCAGTGGAGGACTTTCTTAGCGTTAGTCATTCCATTTTTATTGTGGCTTTAATGTGGGCTAGATCCCACGGCCCCTCAGCTTGTGAGGCGAGCGCACTATTCGCTATCCAGCCCCTGTTTACCAAAGTATAAAGCCTATAAATCTTTCCACAACATGTCCTAATTTTAAAAAAGTTAACGTAAAGAAACTGACATCTGATCAATTCTAGATATATCAATGGTTGAATCAATAATTAAAGAAAAGAATTGTGCAGACATAATCAATTGTCGCCGATAATTCAGATGCGAGTGATTGATTTAAACCAGATATTACAGTTTCGTCATTTTAAATACGATATTTAGCAAGCAGTTTGGTGTTTATTAGAAGTTTCGTCTTTAGCAATCTTTTTTTTCTTCTGTTCTTGTGGCACCTTTTTAGTATTAATCGAGGGCATCTTTAGGGGGCGCCATTTCAGACCCAACAGGGGCGCGGGGGGAGGGGCAAGCCGCCCACCTGCCCTATAGCCAAATCCGCCACTGACATAGGCTACAAACAAATGAAAGCATACAAAGCAAACAGCGTATGGCATGGGCGAACGACAAAAATAAATGTCCTCTACAATCCAATATAAGTATGGTAATCCCTTATTTCAGCGCATTTTATATTTTAAGCCATCAAAAAACATTTTTTCAAATTTATTTCATTAATTATTATTATGAAATCTATATTAAAATTAAAACATTATTTTTTTGTTTCTTTCTATAAGTATTGCACACCCTCTCATCGACTTTAAAAGCGATAATGATCGGCATCTTGATTGTGACTATTGGCATTGGGAGAAAAAAAAGAAAATTATCCTAAAACAGGTTATTCACCGAAAACCCTTACTCGAATCCTATTTGCTATATCCCACAAAGCTTGATTATTTTAGGCTCCGCCCCTCAAGGCCCGCCACGATATTTAAAGGGGCGTGGATTTTCCCCGTAATTTCAAAATGTTCGTGCTGCGGTTTCAAATGGGCCTATAATGCTGAAGTTTTGAAACGTATACAAATGCTGTTCATTTGAGTATACACATCTAAGATAGGTAAGATCGTTAATATTTTCTTTGGTGTAAATATTAATAAAAATCTAAAATAATAAAACAGTAATTTGTAATACATAAATTATAATAAGTTATTTAATATTAAATAATATATTTCAAAAATATACCTGTCTATGTATGCCCCCCTCCCCCCAAAAAAATATTAAATTTAAAAAAAAAGGGAAGTGGTATCATTACTATCATTATCAGCAGTCAGTCGATATCACAGCAACACACAAGGCTCTGAAATTAGGTTACGCCGAGTGTTGAGCCTTATAAGGCAAATTCAGATTTAATAAAATAATAGATTAAAATTTTGTTTTTCTATGGTGCATATAATCAAATAATCACGTAAAATATGTCACATGTTCCAAACAATTCTGACAACAAAAAAAAAGACAATTATATCAACATGTCCATTAATTATAACAAAAATATTTAAACATATTTAGTATTGGACATTTTGTGAACCTCTCTTTTTTCATAAACGACCTAAGTTTGTACCAATTGACTATGAATATGAACCCACCAACAGAGTGAGCGGCTATTTTCCCCCTTCTTAATTTAGTCAGCAGTGTAGTATAATGTCGAGTAAATCAGCACGGAAGTCGCGACTCTGGCCGGGGCAAGGACATAGCTCATATGTCGGTTGGGTGGGAGTGGGACAGACACAGACCGAGGCGACTGGTGTGTAAAGAATTTGTAACGTAAATCCAATAAACCGTGTCGAGTGTCGTCTTAGCCGAGCGACTGTGACACTTAAAAAAATCTTTCTCCTCGACGTGCAAGGTGGAAAAACTGAGACCATCGATTTGGCTGCTTGCCAGTAAGGCCTTTTTAAATAATACTATTCCGTGAAAAGTTATGTGAAAATATTTGTGATAAAATACTAACAATAATATAATTGAGAGATAGAATAAACGTTGTGTAACTTAGGAGTATATAATTTACCAATGTTATTTGAACACGAATCTTTGATTCTGAAGATTAGTCTTTGCTGTCATTCAACAATCAGAAATGGAATGGACTAAACTAACTAGGATAGTTTTTAAAATATTTTTTTAAATAGGACATACATTAAGAATAAATTTAAACCAAGAGTAAGAGGTAGGAATGTATTCATAAATTATAATTATTTATATTTGATGACCAACAATTATGCCATCAACAATTCCATAATCACAATCTTACATATTTTAATTTTGCATTAAAATATACAAATTAAAAATTATATTTATATCTGAAAGTTTCTTACTCACCATATCATATGACCGTGCATATATAATATATACTTATCATTTATGCTTATTTTATGTCTATGTCATTTTGCCATATTTTAATCTTCTTGATACATAATACCTATAATTTTAAAATTAGTAGGCATTCATTATAATGTAAAAATAAAGGGCCTATGAGGCCTACCCTTTTTGACTATTGAGTAGAGTAGACTATATACTATATTCTATAGTCTATATAATATTATAATTATATAATTATAATATAGCTATATATTGGCATCTGGACTAATTTTAAATTAACATTTGAACTTTTAAAAAATTATATTTATTACTATTACATTATACATTATGTATATGATATATCTTATAAGTACAAAGTACATATTCATATACTTTCATAGATTCTTAAATTAGTATTAGCCTAAAGTGTTACTGTTGTGTTGTGCCAACTTGTGGAGAGCTGTGCAGTGTAAGTGTAAAAGTGTAAGGTACCATCATTGATCATTGTTTTATCATCTTTCTTTACTTCACAGATGCATTCTATTGTCACACTATTGTGTGATGCATCCAGGGATTGACAAAATTATCCTAGAAAGAGTTAAGACCCAAGTTCCAGGAGTTAAAAATGGCAAAAGTTCTTTTTATATTAAGTGTGCCTGCAGAAATTGAAGAAAAAGATGTAAAATCTCTGAATAAAAATGGAGAGCAAGAACTAAAAACTAAAACTGTGACCAGTTTGGAATCACTTGAGTTAACTGATGATTGTAAAGGATAGAGAGATCCATAGCTATTTAAGCATATACATATATTTTAATGATTGTAGCTAAGATGTCTCAAATTTTGCACATAATATGTGTTCTTTAATTTAAGATGACCATGAAATAAGTTTTTGATTTTTATTTATCATCTTACTGAATTTTATTTCAGCTGATAATACCTCTGAAAAAAGATTCAATGCAAGCAATGGTTGGAATTTTGATGATACTTTAAAACAAACGAATGATTCCGAACAAGATCAAAGTAAAAAACATGATGTAGAAAAAGATGGAGATATTGATTTGAAGAAAGTCGATCGAAAGAAAAGCTTGGAAGAGCAAAAAGCAGATGTGCTAAAATCATCAGAATTAACCAAAAATGTCTCAGACTTACAGAAAAATGCAACATCAGAAAAAGATGCTGTTGACAGTGCTGGTTGTAATAACAATAGAAAAAATTCACTGGATCTTCTAACAGATGAAGAAAAGTCTAATCTAATACGCTACCTTAATCCTGAAGGTACTCTACTTGAGGTAAGCTTAAGTACCACAAAAACTGCTCTTTTTCCACATTTATTCTAACAATTAAATTTTAAAAAAAATAAAAACAGCATTTCGCTTTTGGGAAAAGGAAAATTAATTGCCAGTGTTATTTGTATTTTAATATTTATCAATAGGAAATATATTATTATTAAAGTAAGATTTACACAACTTTTTTTTGTTTTACAAGTTTTAATGTATTTTGATTATAAAAGGATATTTTTTATGCTAAAGATTTCTGCATGGGGTAATGATGCTCTTTCTGAATTAAAACATATAGGGTTATTAAAAATGTAAGCAATATTAAATTTGTGTATAGTATGAATATTATGCTTTACATGACACTATCCTCACTCCCCTAACAGCAAGTGAAGAATGTCTTAGAATCTGTTAATGTGACAAGCGTGCATTGGAATTCAACAGATGATGAAATGCATATTGTAAGTAACTCTTTCACAATTTTATAATATTAGTGAGGTTATTCAAACTGAAAGAATTATGAAAAAATAAGAACATGATAATTAAAATAAAGTACCTCTATGAATGATTTAAAATTTACCTAATTACTTAGCCTTTTTATGTTGAAAATGAAATAATTGATATTTTCTTTAGTATTCAAATATTTTAATAATAATAAACCATAGTATTTTGCAATTAATATTTTTATTACCATCTAATCAGGGAATGTTCATAACTGATGATGGTGAAAGGTGTGAGGATATTTTACAGAAACTTACGCTGCTTAAAATTTCTATCAGGTTTGCTGCATTTTAATATAGCTAATTTCATTCTTCATTTCTCTTTAGCAGTTAGAAATAGTGCAGAATGCCTTGATACAAGAAAATATTGATTTTTAAAATAGCAATATTAAAAATACTTCTATCACCATTTAAAGATTATTTTTTAAATATCTATTGACAGTGTTTTTCCAGCATCAATAAGTATAGCAAGCTTAACTAAGAAAGATGAGGCAGAGCAAATGAAACAAAGACTTGAAAAGTAAGTTTTTGTTAGACTCTTAGCCATTTTGAAACAGATTATATTTATCCATATAAAGCTATAGCTTCTAGGTATTGTTTTGACAAATGGATGTCTCATCATTAAAGTATAATTTATACTATAAAAAATAAAAATCCCTTTTCATCTTTTTTTACATACAATATTTAGGATTATTCAATTTAATCACTTTTATTTAATAATATTCATCTCTGTTCATTTACTGATCAAGTGAGAATTTTTTTTTCCTGATCCATGTTTAACATGTCCTAAAGTTTTGATAATTAACTTTGGTGCACTCAAATAATTTTTGATAACAGCTATTATAAATCTATAACAATTATTTGCTGTGCAACAGCAATAAAATGTATAGTTTTTGAAACTCTTTTTCTTTATGGTGTATTATTAGTTTATTGATGCAGCCTAAATTATGCAAGGTTCACGTTCGTAGGCCAGTAGGTAAATCTGCTTATCTAATTGTTATTAAAAAAAAATAATGGAAATCTGTTCCATAACAATTTACACATATTTTTAGAGAGGATAAACTAGCCCAAAAAGTCAGTGAGTTTAAGAAGTCTATCAAGTCCAGACTAGTTGTTGCCCAGGTACTGATAATTAAATTTGAATTAGTGTTGATTATACTCAAAATAAATGGGTTAGTTTAAATTGTAAAATTTTAAAAATATATCTAGATACATTGTTATTACCATAATTTTCTCATTTAATCTAAATTTACATTATTGTAATTACCGTCTGGAGAATTTTTTCAACCACTCTTCTGGCCTTTAAGTCTTGGCCAATTAACACAATTCCATTATGTTAATACAGAAAAATAATGCTGAAAATCTTAAATCATTTTATAGTTTCTAAAAATTATATATATTTTTTCCAGGTTGTTGATTCTGTAAAAAGTGATGCACTTTTTACATTTGATTTCCTCATGCTAGTTATGCTTGCCAGGTAGGTTCATATTGTGTTGGCTTGATTATAATGCTACAGTTTAATAAAAAAGTACCCTTTTTTCAGACCATAATGGTCTATAGGGGAACAAGTGAAGTAGCATTCACAAGTTTTATTAAGCCACGGCTTACGAGCAAGGGATTGTGTGGCTAGCACAATGCCCAGCCTTGGGGACCTTGCCAGTACAGAGGCTCGAACCCGTGACTCTCTGTAGCCTCGGTATGACAGTTCAGCGTGCTACCGCTAGAACACCGCGCCCCACAGTTTAATCAAGAGATTACAATAATGTCCACAAATGAGGCTTTTTAAAGTACGTTAAGCAAAGGTTAACAAAGTGGGATGGGTTTCAAAGTATAAAAACATTTTTGACATTTATATTTATAGTTTTCTTTCAATTTTTTGCATAAAATACAAAATACACAAACAAATTGTGCAATGAAAACTAAAAATTTGAGCTTTATTTTTAAACTAATATGATGGTAGACGTTTGGGCTAATGTCTTCATCAGTACAATAACAATTTGTTTGTGTATTTTGTATTTTATTTAAAAGCTTTATCGCAGTCCCATTCTATATGATATATTTTTTGTATGCTTGTCCTTGCGAGCTTTCATGTAGCTTACATTAAGTTTTTCTGCATGGGGTTGAGTAACTAAAATAATATGCGGAAAATGCAAAAGAAGAAATGAATTGATTACATTAAATAATTTATTTGAAATATTTCTACATGATATTTTATTTTTGCAATACAATTTTTTTTAAATAGAAAAAAAAAGAAAACATCATTTTTAGAGATAACATTTCCAATTTTCTGTAGATTGTCAAGTTAAAATAATATAAAGGTTGAAATCATATAGCATGCACAAGTGTTAATTAATTGAATGAATTACATGCTTTAATAGTAAAATTGAATGACATTTTTAATAAGAGAAAGGCAATTTTACTAAAACAAATATTTTAACCATTGTATATAAAATACTAAATCATAATAATTTTTGAATAAATTTGTAATTAATTGTATATTAAATCAACTGTTACAAAATTTTAGGATTTCAAAAAGCATCTTTAACCGAAGTGTCAGGAGTAGTTAGTCTAATGACGTGACATAACATACCTGATTTAAAATTTCGTCTTTTAGAGGATCAGTTGGTAAAATAAGGACCTGATAATTAGTAAACTATGAAAATTATAATCCAAGCAAGTGAAACATACATTTTTTCAAACAATAATAAAGGAAGCATTGTATCAGCACAATAGTTAAGTAATAGGTCAAATCTTTTTAATATAGCATCTATCAAACTTAGCTAAACTGTCCCTTGCTTTGACAAGTATTTACTATTCTACATGGAGAGTATTAGAAATTCCAGATATTGCATCAATTGCTTAGAGGATATTAAAAAATGTGGACATCTCTTTCCTAAACATGGAAGGGGTGGTGGTGGGAGTGCTACACATTTTATTGGCAATGTCATAATAAAAATAAAGACAGGCATGGGGAAGTAGTGGACTCTTACAGTGCTAGGTTGAAGCAAAGCTAGGTCAATTAAATTTTTTTATTTTACATAGGGGCCGTCCATAAAGTACGTCACGCTCCAGAGGGGTGGAGGGGGTGTAAAAAAGTGTGACAATTTGTGACAGGAGAGGAGGGGTCCGTCCATGTGTGACGTCACAGTGTTTTATATTACATTTTAATTATTTTGTAAATAAAAAACAATTTTTGTTCGAAAATGTGACATACTTTAGATTTGTGACAGTTTGTGACGGGGGGAGTTAAAAATGGTCAAAAATAGCGTGACGTACTTTATGGACGGCCCCATAGGCCCTAAACAGATGGTCTATAACTGTTTTCAATATTTTACTTCTCCTTGCAGCTTAAAATTATTATTGAAAATCTATGGCTTGAAAAATCTAAATTTAAAAAATTGAAGTTAGCATTGCCTCTGTATGCACGGCAATTATTATTTCGAAATATACTCATTCATAAGCTGAGATTTAGTGGGAAATATTTCCAGGGAATTCATGAAATTTTTGCTTTATTAGCGGTTTGGAGCCAAAGAGCATTTTTTATAATTTCCTCCAAGATCAATCTTTAAATTGAAAATTTAATGGGCCGTTCGCAAAATTAGAGCATGCAGTTCTCATTTGAGGCTGCTTCAATTAGTTGTTTAACAACATTGAACATTACAATCATTGTAGATGGCAGAGGACCTATTTAAATGGTTACCATATAAATTTCTTAGAGTAGGGAAGGAATTATTAAGGATTAAAAAAATACCCCCCAAAAAACAGGCTAATGAGAAAGAGTATATTGGTTAATGTTATTTCTAAATTAAATTTAGGTTATTGTTCCCCATAGATATTTTTCTGCCTTATGTTTGGTAATTTGTATTCAAATCTTACAAACCAATCATGAGCTTTGATAATATACCAATGTGTGGAATACACAGTTTGGTAACCATTGCATATTATTTGACTCATTGATCTTAAATGAAAAATGTACATTAGTACTGAAAAATGTATGTGAATTTCATTTGAACAAAGAAATGTTTATCCAACATTTTAAAAATAAGTTGTTAACTTCACTAATTTTTAGTATGGTTGCTGTAATGGGCCTTTTGGAAGCAAGTTCAGTGGCACTTGTAGCAAGTATGCTTGTTTCACCTTTAATGGTAAGGCTGACAGTTGAGCAGTGTTCCTCATAATATTGCAAATTCTTTTTAAGGAGGAGTACTAATACCAATACATCATTTATTCTTGTTAATTCTTACATTTAATATTGACCATTTACCCATTATATAGATTTTAATTTTTGCAATGCCAAAATTTTTTTCTTTAAAGTATAGAATTTTTATGTGATTTTAAGATATGCATCATTTTTCAATCATATATTTTAAAGAAAAATGCACGTAAATATATTTGCTTTATATAAAATAATTATGGGCCTTGCACATATTTTTAAAGCTTGTTTACAAACATATGCATGATTTTAAAACAAAATGTTGCTTGTTAAAGATTCTTAATTACCTTTAGATAAACTGTCTCCATTTTAATCATAACATAATTATATGAATTATATTAATATCTAAACAAATGCCTGTTATAATATTTTCAAAAATCTAAATAGGGTCCTATTATAGCTGGTGTGTTTGGTACTGTCATTCAAAACATGGATCTACTTAAGGTTGGCTTGAGGTCTGAAATCAAAGGTCTTGGCCTTTGTATCATAATGGGTGTGTATTACTTTGTCACATGAATATATTATATAGAGATTTGAATCAAGTGAAAGAGTTATTTTTTGATTGACTAGTCATCATGAAAACAATGATTAAATTTAAAATAAACGACATTAACAGACAGCATTTGAAATTTATAAAATATAATATTAATCCATATTTCAAAATCTAAACGCAAAATGTATTTAATGATTTAAAATCTATTATTTGACAAAAACTTCCTTAAGGCTTTGTTTCTGGATTTATCCCAGCCATCCTAGAAACTGCAGGAGCAAAGTGGAGAGCAACCGAATGCTGGCCAACTATAGAAATGTCAACCAGGTGAGAGCATCTCTTAGCTGATAACTTTGGTTGCTTTATTTCACATGAGGTTGTGTGATTTGGAATTACATTAATGTAGTAACTATTCTCAATAATTAATGGAGATTAGAGGGTTAAAGTGAAAGCTGGGCGAATATACATTTATTTGCTACTTAATTTTTAAATATCAATGTTATTTTACATTAAAATACAAGTATTTCTTGAAGAATAAAATATAGAACTTATGACTTCATGCATTATAAAAGAAAAGGTTTTTAAAAAAAAATTATGTAGCTGTTTTGAAGAAAACAGGCACATTAAAAAAAAATAAATCATTGACTATTTTAAAAAAAAACTTACCGTATGTACTCATTCTAAAGCCAACCTTTTTTGGACAAAATCTAGAGGGAAAATGTGTGTGTGTGTGGGGGGGGGCTTGCGAGCGGATCATAGTTGATTTCTGTATGTACAATCATTGAATATGGGCGTTGTGAGGGAAGGTGTCTACTGTCTACTCTCACGGGCTTGTGTCGGGATGTCAAAGCAAGTTGGTTTCCTTTGGTGGGAAACACCAGACCCGGCCCTCTTTACTGTAAAGCCTTCTAGCAAGTATCGCCGTTTCCCCCACCCCCACCCCTCTCAATATCAACATTGTCCTTGATTAATCTGCGCCTATTTATGCCATTTTCACTAACTAGCAAACTTCAAAAGTCGATTTTTTTTTCTGGTCCCTTTGAGTTCAACTTAGAGAGGTCCGACTGTATTTTTTTAAAAAAAGGTGTACCATTTTGTTTACGCTGTCCTATTATTTTTTGGGGTCAGCTTGTGAGCGGGTTACACACTTTTTATACTATTCTCCTCCAAAAGTGGGGGGGGTCTTCTTATGAACGAACAGGCTATAGAACGAGTGTATATGGTAGGTCATGTTTATTAAATTAATTCATAAGTAAACTTAGTAACATAGGTAAAATTAAGTTTCACTCTGAATTTAATTCACCATCGTCTAAGTAGCTTCAGAATATTTTTTAAATGTAGACAGCTTACACATAAATTAAAATTTTATGTCTTTTTGATTACAGAGGTTCTCTTAGGTCTCTTCTTGTGGGTGTACTTATAGCCATCCCCTCTGGTGCAGGTGTTGCATTGTCGATCCTTGGAGGGAAAGTTGGATCTCTTGTTGGTGTGGCAATTTCTGCCTCACTCCTGCCACCTGCTGTCAATGCTGTAATTATTTGTTATGTTATCATCATTAAGCCATTAGTAATCATAAAAACTTAATCTTTAAAAACCTAATACTTTTACTTTAAAAAAAAAGCATATCCTACAAATTATTCCTTTTTCCAGAGTTAAATTAATTAACGTTACCATGCATAATAATTTGAATAATATTTAATTTAAATAATATTTAAAAATTTTTTTGTAGATTTGTTTTTAATTTTAAGTTATTAAATTTTTTTTTACATTTTCAGGGTTTGCTTTGGGCTAATGCTCTGGTTGTAACATTCCGACCACCCCTCATAGACTATGTAAGTTATTTTATGTTAAAAAACGATCCCAATACTAATACTTTTAGACTGTTTAAAAAGCACATACAAAATTTTAAAAAATATTACTAAAATATTTGTTGGTCTTTTGTCTTATTCAGAGTAGCATAGCAAATGCCAGTGATAATGACACAAGAGTCACAGTAAAAGGATACAAAGGTCATCTCAACTGCCCAGCATTCAAAGACAATGATTTTGTCCCAGAGTACTACTGTGACATGGCCAAAGAAAGTGTAGTCCTTGGTGTGGTCAGCCTATTGCTTACCATTTTCAACATTATTTGTATCATTATTATGGGAATTGTGGTCTTAAAGGTAAAATAAATGCAACATATTATAAACATTTATAAAGCTAAGAATTAAAAAAAAAGTTAAACTTTTGTAATATGAAGCGCTTAATGGATGTATTGCTTTTATTTTTAAAAAAAAGTTTTATTTGTGTTTTCTAATAATTTTGTGCCTTTCAGATAAAGGAAGTTGCGCCCATTCATTCAGGACCAGCAGCAGAAAACCAGTTCTTTGGCGAGGACATTAAGGTTTGTTGGATTATTTTCATTAACAGTTTTAAAATTCAACAGAACAACTCAGATCATCCTCTAAGAATGAAGTGATTGTTTTTGTTGTGGTTGTGATTTTCCTATGAAAATGTTGAGTTTATTTTACTTAAATTCCCTGCAGATTGCCAGAGAGTCTAATACAACCAACAAAGGTCAAACGTCTGCTTTACTGGGCAAAAAGTTCCTTCAAGAATACAGGGTAATTAATTTGATATGTAAGAAATATTTGTTAAGAGTGTAATTTAATTTAGTAATTTTAAATCAAGAGTTTCACTAAATACGTTTTATTTGAATATGCTTTGAGGGTTTTAAATAAAATATATTTTACCAATATTATTTAATTGCTCAATTAAATATGAAAAACGGATTAAAAACATGTTTAGTCAGAAATTACTTTCTATATTGTAACATTGTAACTGATAATGTAACCGATGTGAGAATTAGAAGAGTTGTAAAAAAAAATCCCAATTCTTTAACTTGAGTTTTATTTTCACTGAAGAATTGTACCTCGTTGTTGCTTTGTAATTTCATCAAGTATGACTAGAGTAAATGATATCAATATGTTTTGGTTTGGAATTAAATTAGACAAAAGCATCAGTTAAGTTTAGAGGCTTAAAGTTAAAGAGGTAAAAACACTTATTTAATGTTGCTTTCTTAAACAAAACAGAGAGTTAAGAATGAACTTGGTGTTGAAATTGACTCTAACCAAGATGAGGAGGAGCTGCATCAGATTGTTGAGGTGAGATACAAATACATAAATCAATGATTAAAATACTTTATGAAGAGTTTACACTAATGTTTAGTTAAACAATATGTATGAATGTAACTTGTATTTCAATTTTCAATGAAAATGTAGCTTTGATGCATATTTTAGAAGGCATATTATTTTCTTTATTAAAAAAAAACAGGAAGTAGAAGAGAGCCCATCAGTAAAAGAAATATCTGACTTAATACCCCACAAGCCTAAAAGATGGGTGAGTCTTTTGATATATTTTCAACATTTTTCATTTTTTAAAAATGTCATGACTTATTTATTTAAGTTTAAGGATAGTAAGAGAACGTAAAATGGAAGAAGTTGGATTTCAATTGAAAATCTTAGCAGTGTTGGCAATAGTGTACTTAATTCAAATGAAGTTTTTTTTGTCGATGCCGAACAATCTTTCATTTTCTGAAGTATTAAATATTTTTAAAAAATATAATAATAGAATTTTTTAAAAATGTATTAAAATAAATATTAATCTTTCTTGTATCTCATTAATTGCCATATCTTGCTAGTAGCTTGCTCTGTTTCAGTAAATCACGTCATCTTAAGAAAGCATCCTACTCTGCATCACTTCCTATTACTAGCAATTCTCTTCTTATTGAGTTTTTGGATGATTTATTGTCAAATTGTACATCATAATATAATAATTGTAGCATCTGTAATAAATAACTAAAAAAATTAATATTCTGAAACCTTGATTTTGATGAAAAGTAAAATAAATGAAAATCAAATCAGAGAGCACATTTAATCTTTAATTGTACAATTATAGAACATGAGTGTTAACAAAAATGTCCCACTAGCTCTAAATAGGCCAAACGTAACAATAATTAAACTCCTGCAACTTAAATTTGTATTTGTTTTTTGTGAAAAGTCCTTAGCTCCACCCACGTTATGTTCCCTGGGGTTTTATGAGGCTGTTGCTCACTGATATGGAAATGTATAATGTCCATGTAGAAGTATGTCTGAATCACCGGTTAGTTATTACGTTTCCAGCATCATATTACCAGAGGTTTTAAAAACATTTCGGACAGTTTTCTACTTTCTTTTAAAAAATGTTTTCCATTCACTAACTTTTGAGTGAAAATGTTGCTAAAATGAAAACTTTTTCCTTTGCGGGGATAGAGATTTTCAACAACAAAAAAATGCCCAGCATGTATTAATATTTCTTTTATGGTCACAAGGCAGCTAAAGCTGATTACCTGTCACAAACTCAACTCTTTATTGAAGATCCTTCAGTTTCATAACTGATACATTCTGTTCATTATCATCTATCCGAAATAAAAGCTACTTCTATGTTTTCATGATTTAAATGCACCAGATATGGTAATTTGCATTATTTTAAAAACTTGCAATTGATATTTCCAGTCACACAAACTAAAAATTAAGGTAAACAGTGTTGAAGAGGGAAAAAAATACTGACAAAGTAGATTTAACATTTCAGAACTTACATTTTATTTAGTGAAGTATTTTAAATGTATCTAAAATTTTAACAAGATTGATAAGTTTGATTTGACTTTAAAACTTAAAATTTATAAAAGCATAATAAAAGTTTTTTTTAAATTATGGAAATGTTATAAAAAATATTTCATTAATAATATTTTTTAGTTTTTTAAACTTTACTCTATTCACTTAATGCACCTTACTCACCTTATTTTCAAATGTATTTTTAACATCATGAATCATCAGATGAACATAATGAAGTGGGGGGGGGGTCTATGGCTAAATCAATTCTAGAGGGTATTTAGTACTTTTAGTTAATATGAGAGTATTGATTTTTAAAAATTTATGCTATTTTTAACTAAAAGTGTTTTACAACTTTTAATTTTAAAATGACTAAGTGAGTCATGGAATCTACTTCTTAGTCACAAATGTAATAATACCATTAAAGTTAGCCCATTTTAAAGATACTGATTCTACCACTTTC
The DNA here is from genome assembly GCA_944989445.1 of Ampullaceana balthica. Classification (NCBI taxonomy): domain Eukaryota; kingdom Metazoa; phylum Mollusca; class Gastropoda; family Lymnaeidae; genus Ampullaceana; species Ampullaceana balthica. Next base: position 496,866 of record CALYLW010000251.1, read on the forward strand.
AAAATATAGAATAACTGCACTCCATGTTTGACATCATACATGTCATACAAGACATCATGCATTTCATTCAAACCCATTTTTATAAATGTATTAAATTAATTTCTAATATATTGAAATTAATTTAAATATGCAACAGTCTTTGGTTTACCAAGTAAGTGAGGTGTTGTACCAGTAAAGCTCATAAATTAGTTCTCAAATTCTACTATTAAAAAGATTATAGCAGTACTAGTTCTGCTCAAGTAAAATGCATCTTTGGAACAAAATTGATTCATCGCTACAATGGAATCAGATACAATCAGGTCTATGTACAAAAAAGTTCACAAAATAAACAATGAGTAGATGTTTTATTTTTTGACATGACTCATCTCTGTTTAGATAGCTTTTTGATTGAAATGTATTCTATTTTTTAACCTATAGAAATACTTTTTTTGGTTAAGGTTGGCTACAAATCAAATTTCTCTGATTAATGATGCACCTAGTTTTACTTACAAAAACATCAAATTGTTAAAAAGTTACTGTATGAGATAAATCTAAAAACATTTGTTACTTTTGAAATTCACTTTAACAAAAAAACTTGTACATGAAAGAAGCTTAAAAGTTATATAACCTATTACTAATGTCTTCTATATCTTATTTTTATGTATATATATTTATTGTAGTGTGAGTGCAATAATAAAATAATAACTTTAATATTATTCAAATATACAATTTTAATGCATCTCAATTTTTGTACATGCAACCTCTGCTTACTTGAAATAAAGAATAATTAAAGGGCTTCCTTGTGGCACAATTTGAATATAAAACAAATATGACAAGAAATATGAGAATATAAAAATTAATTGCAATATAAAATTGTCATGCAAATCTTCATTCTCTTTAAAGATATCAGCATACAAGGTTAATTTTGTAATCATGTTGTTTAATTCTGTTTCTTGTTTATTAAAAACTATAACAAGAAGATTATTAAAGTTATTTCTGATTCCTTTAAACTACTTTAATTTTTAAAATGTTATTTAGCTTTCTGAATGTAAAATAAAATGTGGATTTTATCCTTTTTTTTTACAGTCTGTGTACTTGCATGATGAGAGCCAAGATGAAGAAAAGACCTACAAGACTATTCAATTAGGAAGTCTTCCATACAATACCCTGACTTCTGGTGACGAGGATTCAGTTCAGATGAGAAGGCGACATGTCTCCCATGGGGATAAGCGACCGAGCTCTGAGACCAGCGATTCACACATCAACACATACTTCACCATTCACAGGCTTCCATCACCGAGGTCTACATCAACCCGATTTCACATGCCTAAAAGCATGCTTGTCTCCCCCAAGATTGGCCGTTTCAAGGTTGACAAGGTAACAGAGAAAACCTCTGAGAAAGGAGTGAAAATGGCACGTACTCCTGTTCCCAAGATTAAAGTAGATTCACCTGAAGGTGTTCCTCTGGTCTCCTACAGTAAAGAAATTTAAATATTTTTCTAAACATTACAAATATTATACAAATGCAACATAAGAAATGCACCTTATAAAATTGATGTTTTGTATTAGTATAATAAAAAAAATTTGTAATCTACTACAAGAATTAAAGCCTTGGTCTTTTAATAACATAGCTATAAAAAAAAAGGGAAATAAATCTTATGACTTTTCTTTTACTGTACCCTTTGTTTAAACTATTAGTTGTTACATTTCATACTAATTATATTGAAGTCAAATTCAAGTAATCAACATTTTGTGAATACTCTGATGTATATTCTTTATATTTCAATTTGAATGTTCACTACTCAGTTATGTATTTTATGTATAGGTTTATATTTTTCCAACTTATTGTAAAGGCAAATGCATTTTTCTGAATTATTTAGAAAAGGAGACACTAACTTGTTTGCACTGTTTTTTTTTAGTGTTGTTTTATCCTCCATTATCAAATAAATGATCTGAATAAAATATGTAAGCACATAGGTATGAACATATATTATGTAATATAGACTATAGATATGTGTAGACTTATGTAAATATGTTAGAAGTAGTAATATTGTAGCCACATAATGCTATAGCAAATGATTATGAATATGACTTTCTTGCTTTTGATAGATCAACTTCATAATGAAAGTCACAATAAGTCTATTTAAAGATTCAAATTTTGTTTCCAACCAAATTATAACACTTCCCTTAAGCTAATAATATCACAATACTTATTTTTTGATCAACACAAACTTTGGGATTATTTTATAATAAGGCACATATGAGAGCTTTATTTAATTGAGTGAAAATATCCAATCCATATCCTAAACATAAACAAAATAGATTTTCAAATGGGACACTTTAAAAACAACAAAAATAATAGAGCTTGATAGTAGTTCTGAAATTGGGTTGATTTGTATAATTGTCTCATAACATTTGATCTATTTACTGTATATATTTATAGAAACTCTACAGAAGCAATGTACTAAATTTTAATTGTTGTTTTATAACCAAAATTGTAAAAAAAAATTATATGGAATACATTTGTCTCAAACTGCAAAAATCAAAAGCAAGTACTAATTGGTGTACTTTTTTTTTACTAAGTAATCTTTTGTTTGACTTAATGAATCTCTAAAACGTTTCAAAAGAAATCCATGTAAAAATTATTTTACAAAAAAGATACGTTCACATCTATCTATATCTTCTATCTATCTATTCATCTATCTGTCTATAGATAGATATTATTGCAGCATTAACTTATAAAAAAATTAATTGTTTCGTAAAAGTCGAGTGGCAGCGCACTGGACTGTCGTACCGATGGTCACGGGTTCGAATCCGTGTGTAGGCAAGGGCTTGTTCCCGGGGCCTAGGGCGTCCCTGAGTCACCCCGCTCCGAATGGGTACCTAACTACATGAAGTTAGGCGGCTGGGTAATGCGTGGAACCCACAAAGCCGTGGCCTGTGAGTGCTGCATCACTTGCCAAACAGATCATCTGTCATGGTCTGTGGACGCAACTATCTTCTGCATAGAAGGAGCGTCTGTATAGATAAGACAAGTAACTCCAATATACTTGAATTCAGTGCCTTTATTGAAATCAAAAGACTAATCATAGTGCCTTTGTCCATGGGACAAATCATATTTATTAATTCAGTTTATAATGTTGGTTCCAATGAAATATACTAATGCTCTTTTATAACTGAAACTCTGTATCATTGTATTTTAAAACTGTAACTCTTTGGGACATACATTTTAAATTAATAAAAGTTATCATTAAGGGGAGTATTTTTCTGCAAATAAGTTTTTCAATATTATAATTTAAATTCTGTTTAATGTTAATAAAATTTAGTTTAAAAATACTTAGATCACATTCAGTGTTTGTTTTGAAATTGATGTCTTATGTTTGCTCAGAATTGACTATTGACACAAAATCATGTAGTTTGGTGCTCATTACCAATTTCTTTCAATGGTGTTTTGTATTCACACTCATTTATACATATATATACATATATATATATATATACACATGTATTTAAGCACACAGCTAAAAACATTTCAATAAAGTATGTAAATTATTTGTATTTTTTTTTACAATCTAGCTTTAAAAAATGGGTTAGTTGATGTTAAAAAAATATTTTGTATTAGAGTAAGTGTAAATGATATATTTAGATTTATAAATTACAAATACTCTATAGTTTCTCCATATTTTAAGTAGATAAGACTAAAAAATGTCCTGACCTTCCTTGTTTACTTTTCAGCTGTTAATGTTTGGAGTTTTAATTTTTTTATTATTACCAAAACTGACTTCCTTACATTCCTGCAATTGGAATCCCAATGTTTGTTTACGAAATTTATTAACCAAAGATGAAATATTAGTATTAGTATACAAAAAAAATGCATTTATTATAAACAATAGGAAATGGCTTGTTATCCTTATCTGATTACTCTAAACTGAGTTGTGAATGTTTCGAGTGAACAGTTTTTCCACATATATCAAAAGCCTTATGTTTTTAGGCTCTGAAAATATCTTTAACATTGATGTTTTTACACTGTTATCCATCTTTTTAATTTATTAATTCAAAATTAAGTCTTTCTTGCTTTTGATACATCAACTTTTTACATTTATATTTGATAATTTTTTATTATTGAATCTCCTAACCAATGCTCTTTAATATCAACAAAAATGATCTTTAATATAACAGAATTCGTAAATAACTTTCTATATTAAAATAAAATTGTTTCAAGCAAATCCACTGTCAAAAATAAATATTTTGAAAATCATTTACTAATTCTTTATCTTGATCAAATGTTTTGGCACAAGTTGGTCAGAAGACAGCTTTTAATTGAAAATGTATGCTCTTAGCTCTGATACATTATTTTTCATTTAAATTTCATGATTTTATATCCAAAATATATTGTTATATATTAATAGTATGTAGAAATTAGAAAAAAACCCATAGATTTTACAAGTTAGTTTTTTAAAGGCAGTTTTGTTAAATATTATATCCATACTATATGTGTTTTATGTTTGTTTAACTTATAATAATTCCTAAAATATACAATATAAGTTTATAGAAAATGTATACATTGTTTTAAAAAAAGTATCATATTATAAAAAAATGTTTAAATCATATTTCATAATTTTGTGAAATTTTATTACCATTTAAATTATTTACTCATAAGCCTCTGAAATAAGTGTTCTTTCAGTACCTATAAAATATAAATATAGTTAAAATTATTCTTTAAAAGTAATATGCACCTTAAAATTAAATTTTTGTTTATTTAAATTTATTTTAAAATCTTGATTCAAACAAAAAATAAATAAAAATAATCTTGAATAAAATTTTTAAAGTTTCACAGTCATGTATATATATTATTTAAAAAAAAGAAATTAAGGCAGTTTAAGTTTGTCACAGGAAGGCATGACCTATTTTTATATCGGACTATTACAGCTTCTTTATTATTGATTTAAAAATGAAGGATTTTGCCCCTTGTAGAGAGGAAATAATGATGTATACAAATTAAAATGAATTCAACTTTTTTCAAACTGGATTCTTTTAGAATATTTTCAACTGCGAGAAGAACTTATCTTTTAGCCAAAATAAGTAACTGTGACAGAACAAAAAGGTAATATGTCTCACTGACATTATGCCCATGTGCTATTTTAAGCTAATTCAGTTGCAAAACACCTTGAGCTTAGTGTAAGAAAAAATCTTAGTTTTCAATCAATGAAGTTAAAGGCAACTTGTTAGCCTATTCATTTGTTTTCTGTCACTATGAAAGATTTTAAAAAATCATTGTTATAAATTCATTGGGGCTACTCAAACGTGGCTTGGAAATCACATTTAAATGCTGTTTTTTTGTGGGGCTAATTCATCAAAGGAAACCTGTAACCAATTTAAAAAAAAAGAAGCAAAATACAAGCTCTGATTATTTTGATGGGTTCATTCTCTAATTTTCCTTTATTCTCTCTACCAATGTTCCCTTTAAGATGCGCGGCAGCGCAGATATCCGGCGGATACCGGGCAGCAGTTTAGAATTACCGCGCAGCAAATTTAGTAAAATATTGCACAAAAAAAGGATGCTGTGCAACTTTGCACACAAGTTTTTCCACTTTGCAAACGGACCGACGAACCTTGGAGGGAACATTGCTCTCCACCCCAAAGTGTTTGTGCTAAAACTTCTCCTCAGCTTCAAAACTACTCTGTGATGGTATGCTGTCTGAAATTGACTCCATGAGCCAAGATCACCATGCGCTGTAGCATATTATGGACCTTTGTTTTATTTAATACGACATTCTGTTGTTCAATAAGATTATACCTTGCAAAAGTACATGTAGTAAGATTATACTTAAAAATAGTATTCTCATTTTTTAAAAAATATGTCAAGATTTGTTTGACTACTGTTTTTATCAATTTGTATATCTGACTCAATAGGAAGAAATGACATTCTTTAGTTACTTAGACATTTTGTCTTAAGCTTTTGTCCTTACAGATTTGCAGTTAAGATAATGTGCTCTGCCCAATTCGTATTCCTGGTTTAAATAATTTTTAAATACTTTAAAATATCTGTCTAGAAAATGATCCAGAGTCGAGACGAACGGTGGCCAAATTGCCGAGCCGCATGCGGCTCATCTGTGTTCACATTGCGGCTCTCGAATAATTTATGAATGATGTTACAAGGATTACTGGAAGATTTCCAAGCCAGGTTTAATGACCCATTTAATGCGGCTCTCAAGAATCATTTTTATTCTTAAATGGCTCTCATTTACTACAGGTCTAGTCACCTCTGGTCTAGACTAAAAATGGGCATTCCTATTAAAATAAGTTAGTACAAATTAACTTTAATCTAGCCAGTAAATGTTACCATGGCTTTGTTTTACATTTAAGAAAAACGAAATTTTTGTTGTAAAAATGTTTCCACTCAAGTTCATTATTCTATTTTATATTATCACTTTTGATATGTTATCTTTATTCACTGAACTTATGCTCTTACTCTTACTTTAACTGATGTGTTACATGCTATTTACTTTGAAGTATAGGAAATTAAGCTTATTTTTATGTTTGAATTGTATGATACATAAATAAAATGTTTGAATTAAAAAATAAAGCTTGCAACTTATTTTTATTCCCAAGTACATGGGATGTTATCAGTGTTTAAGAATTTTTATAATCATGTATGGAGTGGTTTGGCTGCAAAAAAAAGGGGAGGGCAAAAAATTCTGACTTAGTGTTCTGTAACCATATTCAGCTGCCTTAGTAAAGCACAACTTTCAGTAGGAATTTTAATCTTATATTTTTACAAATGAACTTGCTAACTATTATGTATACAGGACTCTTAAGCCATGCCAGTGCTTCTATTTTAGTATTCTTGGTTCCTGTTCAATATTAAGTTTTTCACCATGCTCAAATTCTAGTAAATAGTGAATGCATAAATAACATTTTTTTAAAAGGGTAGGGTAATGTTCTATATATATAATTCACCAAAATGAGTATGTGCAAATGAGCATGATGAATGACCCTCGCTGGGGTCAACCAATAAGTTTATAGTTGGCAAGCAGAGGGGGTCTCGAGACCAACAATGGTTCTTACGTTCACTTGCGTTGTTCCTTCACAGAATAACATGTGATTCATAGTGTAGGTCCTGGGTTCAAGCCCCAGCGAATAAATTTTTTTAAAAATATGTGTGTTTATGCCCATTCTTTTCCCCCTTTTTTTGCAAACATGGCTGACCCTCGCTAGGATCAGCCAATCACAGTTTATGGTTGGCAAGCTAGGGTGGTGGGCAGGGTAGATAACCGCAGTGCAGAGTCTCGAGACCAAAAAGCATCTGTGGTTCCCCCCCTCCCCCACCGATGTTCACTCGCGTTTCTTGATTTCTTCTTGCTGTAGTTTGTGTCCGTTCTTTCCTCCCTTTCTTTGCACTATCCAAGAGCAAGTCTGAGGCGTAGGCTACGCCGCAGGGCGTATCTAGTATTAAATATAACACCTATCTATGTAGGACACTAAAAGTCATCTAGAAAACACTTTAAGTTGTTTACTTCTTCATCATTACCACTAGATGTTACATGGGATTTAAAATTATGAATATTTTGTAATAATTCGCAACACTTTAGAAATAAAAAATGACAAGATGATTAATAAGTGGAAATTTCATTCTGCTTTATTTTGGTCGAGTCCAGTGAACCACAAATTAGACTTCATAAAACATAAGATACATTGTACTTCCTTTGCAGGCATGTAATGTAAGGACAAACTTCAGAGGTTAACTTTCTCTTAACAACGACTCATAAAATACTTTTAATTGAAATAATAACTGTTTAAGCTTATTCCAACATATAGAAATTGAGCATTAAATAAATACTCACTCACAATTTAGCAAAGACAAATCAGAACAAGTAATTTAAAAAACAAAAAATTAATTTTAATTATGATAGAGATGTATTTTAATAGAACATTGATATTGTGAATATTCCTTCTCAAAAGTTTAAATTTATATTTTACATTAATCTTGATTGCAGTCCTTATATAAAAAATTAAATAACAAAGGATATTTCAGGTTATAATAAAAAAACCATTTCCTTTTCTTTTACAAGCAAGACTGTGTGGAAAAACAAACTTATATCAAGAAAATTATTTTGAGTTAAAATAGGGCTTAGAACTTATAGTTGTATTAATAATATTGGTTGAATTTTGGAAAAACAAGGTACTGGAATTAAATATTTATTTTTTTTCTCCTAATTCTCTGTGAAGCAAATAAAATTCAAGTACTTGAGTAATGAGAGATATTATTTACATGCTATATTCATTTACAAAATTTCCTAATATGCATCACTTGAATTTACTGAGGTGTTGGCTGTGGTTGCTGAACCTCTTCTATAGCTTTACAGTGCACTTGATTGAAAAGTCTATCTTTGATAACCTGTGACATCAAACCATGCAGAACCTCCATTGTGGTCTTACATCTGAGGATAAATAAAATTCTGTTAGTATAATTACAATCAAAATGGTAAAGAAATTTTCTTTATGTAGTTAACCATTTAAAGGGCATAGTGGCTGAAAACATCTTTAACCCTAACAGGGCAAAAGTGTCAGTGAAAATATGCTTTCTTTTTCAATATTTGCGGTCTTAATACACTTTTCTTGCGTGTTTACTTCAGGTTTGTTTAAATATTAATATACATAATTTGCAATCTCTGTCACGACTGTCATGTCTGTCTGTGACGCTACTAATTTTAGAAAGCAGCGCACCAAACTACTGCATTAAAAAGAACACTTTTCGAACGCTCCGCATAAAATTGTTCAATATAATAATAAATGAATCAAATAAAAATAAATAAAAGTTCCGTATGACATTACTTTTTATTCTGATGTGTATTTTTTCAAAATAAATAGATTTCAGCTGAAATGTATTTATCTTGAAAACTTCCGTCATTTTTGACGGGTAATACACTAGTTTAATAATCAAATCTGCTCACAGAAGATTCTAATGACTGCTTAAAATTTTTTTTCTTTCTCTCAAATTGGTTGGGATGGAATCATTAAATAATATTGAGGCATTTTTGGGCTTTAATTTTAGCAGACATTTAGATCAGAGGAATTGAATTTGAATGTGATAGGCAGCAACATATGCATCAGTGATCTTTCCAGATAGGGAATTATTGGATGCACATAGATTGCTTTAAAGTTTGGGTGTTCCAATAATTATGATGACTAAGTCGGTACAATTTTTTCACTTGAACCTACCCATCCTTTGTTGCTTTTGTAAGTTTATCCTCTGTTTTCTTGTCTTGTGTGTCTGCTCCTATAAGACCACCACGGCCCAGCTGGGACTCAGACTGCTCCAGCTTGTCAGATAAATCAAAGACCATACCAGTTGTGTAATCAGCATTCTGAAAAAAAATAATAAATTTTTTTATTTAAGAGGACAAACAGACAATGAAACAAATAAATTTTTCTTGAAACTCAACTTTTAAATTTATCAATTGAAATTTTACCTTTTTTTAATTTAAAAATGGAACAGAATCTAAGCAAATGTGTTCTGAGGTTGCACAAAACTGACTATTTTTGTAATAAACAAAAGACTATGGGGCTTATTTGTTATAACTACGATAAAAATGCTAAGAGTCTTGATCTTTAAATCTTGTAAACATTAAAATATTTGAGTCAATTTAACACTTAGATCATTCCTTGAGAGAGACAGGCTCCCTCAAATGAGTAACATACATTACTTACAGTAAGAAGACTAGATGAGCTCAGAGTATTGACCCAATATTTATTCCACAAAGATTCTAGGAGGCGCCTGTCCATTGATGACTTGAAGTATGACATTTCCAAGGGATAGTATCTGGTAAATGAGTAATATTACAAAATATGTTGAAGTAATGGTTGACATAAAAATTTGTTTTCACATAAGGTCCCCTAATGCAGTGATAATTAGATATAGCCTGTCAAAAATAGAAGTGAAATTTTATACAATTAAATACAGTATTTATCAGAGCGTAACACACACTTTTCCCCCCAAAAATAGGAGGCAATGATGTATGCACGTTATGCACCGATATAGCAGCAGTGTTCATTGTGATTTTGAAGATAGCAGTGAAGATGAAGAGTTTCTTGGTTTCCCAGTTAGCCATTTCTGAGTAAACTTTTGTAAAAACAGAATATCCAAGTTTCTTTGTTAAAACAGTTGCTTTACTGTCCTTTTACATTAATTACCTTATAAGTGGTAATAATATTAATTTAAAAAAAGTTATGAGCTACCCTTATTTTATTTTGCTTCAAAGTTCTTTATTTGAAATTAAAATTTTTCCCCTGAAATTTCCCTCTTAAAATGAAGGTGCGTGTTATACGCCTGTGCTTGTTATAAGCCGATAAATACGGTAATCTTCTAATAAAAAATTTCTTAAAAATCCATATATATTAAGTCAACTAACTTAATGTCTAATGAATAAGTTTCAATAACATACAATAGATTTTCAGAAGCAGTCCGAATAAACAAATTAATTATTCTTTTAGAGAACTAAATAATTGGTTAGCAAATGAAATATTAAAAATAAAAATATTTTGATAAAACTTAGTTTACTATACATAAATTGTGATCCAAACTTACGCCTTGCAGTGAACTCCAAAATCTTCAATTTTATTGAGTGGAATGGACTGATACTCTGATGGGTGCTCATCTGGTGGTTTGTAACCCTGTATAAAAGACTAGTGCAAGTGTACTTTTATATAGACATCTTAAAATGTTTCTGCTAACCAGACTGATATAAAAGTATATCAGTCCTGAGCATCAGTTCACACAACTGAACAACGATAATGAAAACAATCATGAGTATAAATTTGGGGCTTCTTCATAAAGGATATCTCAATAAAGAAGTGGAAAGGGGACAAGGGGGAGGATGTGAAAAGGGTCTAGCAACTTCCGCAAGCCAGCGTTGTTTTTTACAACTCATTTGGGCCCACTGCATGTATACTAGCATATTAAACCTTTTCAATAAGACATCATCTATCTACTTAAAAAATTCTAATTATCGTAACTTATCAAGATGTTATGAAAAACTTTTACATGAAAGACAATTCTGCATATTTGTTTTCCATTCAACCACAAGACGTAAACTAAGATAGTTAAGGATTTTTATGATGTTCTTTTGGTTAGTAGGTTATTTATATTAAGACTAATAATTTGAACTTGTGGCTCTCTACAATCATTCTCCCTGCCATATCAAACTAATGTTCGTAAGGGGAAGGTAAAGTCCATCAATCGAAGAGTGGAGTACGCCATATGCAAACAAGTGTCAATATGTGGGTGGGAAAAGATTTCATATTTTTGAGAGGACATCCTTTATGTGCAGCATCTTTAAGATAAACTGCATATAATGAATATAGTTTTTATCAAAATGTTCTATTACTCTTGGTATAAAGTAAGTTTTCATAAATAGCACTGAATTAATTGAATAGCCTTTCATCTTCTTATAAATTTATAAGATTAGGAAAGGCTTTTTTTGTTGTTTTTTGTGTGTCCCATAACCTTTGTGGTCGTAGGGGTTCTAATGTTTCCATTATAACTTTCACGGGGCTTGGTAGACCTTGGCGGCGCCCATCTCCTCTCCAGGTCAGCAGAGGAATTTTTTTTAGCGATAGTCATTCTTTTATTGTGGCTTCAACGTGGGCTAGATCCCACGCCCCTCAGCTTGTGAGAGGAGCGCACTATTGACTTTGCTATCCAGGAAAGGCTTACAAAATTATAATATGTTTGGATACCTTTGGATATGTTCTGAAAGCTCCTATGTTGACTTTACCAGCTGAAATTGTGCGGACTGGATCAATCTGAATGAAAAAGAAATAAACATTAACTTCAACAATCACATCTATATATATAATTCACCAAAGCTAGTATGTGAAAATGAGCATGACAAATGACCCTCGCTGGGGTCAACTAATCACAGTTAACAGTTGGCAAGCGAAGGTAGTGGAGGGGTTGGGCATGTCTTGAAACCAGCAATGCTTTTTGCATCCAATTTCATTGTTCCTTCCCAGACTACATGTATTTCGTAGTGTATTGGTTATTACATCCGCCTGACATGCGGAAAGTCTTAGGTTCAAGCCCCAGCGACAACATTAAAAAAAAATGTTTATGTTTATGCCCGTTCTTTTCCCCCTTTCTTAGCGAACATAAACACCACTTTGCATGTATTTCATGGAAAAAAATCTATGTTCAATGTTATACCAATTCCTTCATCAGGTAACAGTGTGTTTCTATCGGTCGCATATTTCTGGGAAAAGATCATAGACGAAGTTGTTGCTCTCCAACTTGGCAACATGGCTGTAAACTTTGTTTCTCAACATTGGGTTAACTTTGGCGACGTGCTCTCCGTTGTTCTCAGTGACAGAAAAGTAGTCATACACTCTCATCAACAATACGCTCATTACATGAATACTTCAGGAGTATATGGTGATGAGGTAGAAAATGTTGTGATGTCCAAAATGCTTCCCAAAACTGCTTCGGCTGTACCTCCAACATTCACTCGCTTTGTTCCCATTTGTTCGTGCTACTGTTTGTGTCCGTTCTCTCCCCACTCCCCTTTTTTCTTTGCACCATCTACGAGTAAGTCTGTGGCATATGCTACGCCGTGGGTTGTATCTAGTTATTATTTAATAAAATTAGAGACATAGAGACATTAAAAAAAAATGTTTTTAAATTAATTAAATTGGTTTAAGCTACATGTATAAACCTGAAAAGAAGATAAAAGATAACTTAATTTTTCAAAATATGCCATATTCTATAAACATTAAGCTGCATTACAACTTAATGGTAATATTGGCTAACTCATAAATTATAAGTAAAACAATTCTCAATGGCGATTTTCAGGAAACACCAATGTTTCATTTCTTTAACACTAACATTGATAGAAAACCCTAGTGCTTAAAGTACTGAAAGTCACATTTTTGTCCAAATCAATCTTTTAACATCTGATTTAGACTAATCTACTGTATAAATTTGAAAATAATACAATGTAACTAAGTCCAATTTTTTTAAAAAGCCTAAAAAATTAAAATGTTATCACAAAAGAGACCAAACAAAAATTAAAACTTGAATATCTCAAAATGTGTATTTTGTGACTTAAGTACTTTTAGCACTGAGCTCTTCAATTTACAGTATTATCATCTGAAAACCAAAAAATATTTGAGATTGTCAACATTCAAGCTTTCCCAAGAATATTTACCACAATGGCTACAAAAGGTTCTTGAAACTGTTGGTTTAACATCTGTGTGGAAACATCTATGCCCGACAGCCAACATCCATATCCTGGATGGCTGTGGTACCAGCCTATTGCATTTTCAAGTCTTTTCACCTAATAACAAGAGCACAATGTAATCAGAAAGTCAGGTTCAATATAATAGTTCAAATGATTCAAATCATTGAGATAGACAATAAGTGTTAATTTGTTAACAGCGCAAGGTACAACAAAATAACAATATTTTAAGATAACAAGCAACCTTTTCCAAACAGGTGTACTAAATAGTATATGATAAATGTCAACCAAAACTTCCAAGTAGTTATAGCGATATAACTAAAAAATGTGTGGGGTCCCCACAAAAGAAATTTTCTGTAAAAAATAACAAAGACATTCAAATTGGTGCAGCAATAATTTCCTTCTACTGGTCAAGATCTGTATCAGTGGGAGTCAATGATAGTAATGAAATGGAGTTTTGAGAAATTGGTTCTGGTCATTTAGTAGAGACAAGTGTAAATAGTTTCAGCACAATAGGACATCAAGAAGTTGTTTAAAATTGAGATGCAAGATTCCACAACAAAGCTCCATAAGAAAATGTGTATAGTTAATTATTTGAAAATAATATATTTTGACTCCACAGTAATTATTCACAGTACCTGTTTTGCAGCTTCAGTGTAGGCAGCCATGTATTCATACGCCTGAGCTTGGGCATTGACCCTTGTTTCAGTTCCTTCCACTGGCAAAGCCACACCATCCATGACAATCATTGTGTTACCATCAACCTTGCCCAGAAGTAGGCCCATCACTTCAAGATTTCCACCAGATCGTGCATGCATGACCATTTTCAGCAATGCCAGTGCAGATATTTTGATGTGCTTGAAGTAATGTGGACTGTGGAATAAACAATTTGAAAAAAAAATCAATATAGTGGAACCTGGTCAAAAAGCGCTTAGGAAGCCGAAAACCAATATGGTGGCAACATTAACATGTGTTTGAAATCATAAGCGTCTTACTAAAAAAATTTAAAAATAAATATTAGAAACTACTTTGAGCCTTCACATTAGGCTCATGATTAATTAAATTACAATTTGCCTGACCAATGTTTAATTACTTTTTTGCATACAACCATCTTTTATGAATAACATTCTGGGAACAGAAAAAGTATTAGAAGTAATAGTAGGTTCTGGTTAAATGAATGAGTGCTAATGATAACAATTCTGCACACAGTACACAATTTATAATGTCAACTATGCAGGGTTTAGACACCTAAATTTATTACACTATTTAATTAATTCAATATAAGATCATTTAAAAACCAATTATTGGATATTATAATGTTAATAGGCATAATAATTCAATGTACTGTAGATTCGAAAACTTTCGCCATTAAAAAGGTTGTGTGGTCGCTACCTTCAGGAATATGGAAACTATATGCTTTACACCAATAAAAAAACCAAATGACCGACATATCTTAACTCATTATTAATGGAACATATATAGAGCTGTTAATAATGCAACAAAATATTATTTTTAAAAAAATGATTTTGAATTTCTTTTTTAGAAAATATTAAGGGTTGTGTTTCGGGTTGACGGAAAATTTTAAAATTTAGGGTGGAAATGTAGATCAAGATGTCTATTACACTGAATGTATGCAAAACTATCACAATTTTATGACAAAATATTATTTTTAAACAAGGGATTGGTCATAGGATCAAAACAGCCAATATTGAGTGGCAAATTTAGCCCTCTTTTGTGCTCCAGATATTAGGGTTTGGGGACATAACTGAAGAGAAAATGTTGAGACGAAGAGAGAATTTGGTGGTTCCCTTTAAAAACATTGACATAATAGGTTAGGTGAGTTAATCCAGGTCGAAATAACTGGGTTCCACAGCAACAATAAGGATACATATTATTTTATGAAGGGAGAATTTTTAGGTCCGTCTACTATTATAACCGGTTTGCTCAGATTTTATTTTTAAATCTTTAAATTAAAGTTTAATCTATTGAATACATATATCTTATATCTATGCCTACCAACATCTTTAATAAGTCAAAATATTAAGAAACAATGAGTTACTTAAACTTAAATAGATAGAAAGTTAATTTTAGTTTCATCCATTTATTAAATTTAAATAGATAGAAAGTTAATTTTAGTTTCATTCATTTATTTAATTTACTATTTACAGTTTACTTTGACTCTGCAATAACAGAAAATACTTAATAATTATATTAAAAAACAAAAAACAACTAAATTATCTCAAACCACTCTAAGTTGTCAACATAATAACTAAATAAGTGGAATTTCACTATCACTAGGATAGCTGAAGGCTATATAATATATTAAATATATCCATGTTTAGTAGTCTTCGATCAGAGTTCTGAATGTAGGTACTTTGACAGAAAATTTAATGTGGTCCTATAGGCTTAAATAGTATATCATTTTAAAGGGCTTGCTAAGACCTTTTCAAAAACACTTGTTCTGTGTTTCTATCTTTTATAGAAGTGCAGTTATGATTTTTTTTGTTGCCCCTTATATAACCCATATAATTTATTTCAAAACTTGTGACCCACATTTCAAAATTTGGTACTCTTTCCTTCACAACTTTTTTTAATTTTAGAGATATCAGTATCAAATTTTCAGGAGACATTCACAATCCAATATACAAACAATGAATAAGAAATGTTTAAAGTAAATCAAGATTTTGAATTTTTTATTAAATATATTTAGAGGCATGTTGAAAAAAATATTGTTGAAAATTATAACAAAAATACAAATGAGTTCAAACATTTGCATGCCTATTGTATTTCTATTGAATATATGGTACAATTAAATCAATAACTATATTTAAATGTTTGAAGGGTAAGTATTTGACTTTAAAAATAAAATTTAATTCAAATTATTAAAAAATATTTATTAAAATAGACAGCACCCACGAGTTATGATTATTGAAATTAAAATTAAATTAAACAAGTATTTGTAGATTTCAGTATCTCATTTAAAGATAATAATAACAATTTACTGTCATTTTTAAATCCCATATATTAACTTCGCGGCCGTCTCTCTCTCTCTCTCTCTCTCTGTCTGTCTTGGGCGGAAAAACAGAAGTCAAAAATGACCCTCTTCCCATGATCCGATCGAACTGAAATTTGGCACACGGACCCGTCTAACCTAACAATGCATCGTATCAAAATTTCAGATCGATCGAACGTACCGTAATTAAATTAATGCATTTTTAGTTTATCTATATAAACTATATGTAGAGGTCACTATCGTTTACATTTTACGGGTCACTTGACTTCAGGCCAGCCACCGGTGTGAACACGTCTCGTGCTTAAACCAGGTAAAGGGGCGTGCTTTTGTTTACATTTGGCGTTTCACGATGAACTTTCCCCACCGATCGGTGACAAGACCTTTCCCCTCTCCCACCCCCACCCCACCCTTTTTGGGTTAAAAGCAAAGGGGAGTAAAGACAGATTCAGTCTGTAGATATTTGTAAATACTTTAAGTTCTGTCTCATATATAAGGGATTTATAGTCAAAAACTTTGTTTTTACGGGTTTGTTTTTTCTGAGTTAATAACAAGTATTCAAATTTCTCAATATGTAATTCTTAAGCTTTGTCATTGTCATCGTCATCTATTTGGCAGCTGAAGAAATTTTGAATTCTGCAGTTGATTTTGAATATTATTATCTCTTATAATTATACCTATAATTTAATTTGCTTTATTATTTTATTTTAATTATTGAGATTTATTTCTTTTGATTGGTTTGTAAATAATATTTTGTCAATTGTCAATGTCAACATCTTTATAAAAAGATGATGGTAAGTGAGACTTTTAAAAAATGTATTATAATAATTATATACCCTACACTTACACAAATCAGTAAATCTGAAATAAAAGGATTACAACACCTCTATCATTATTAATTATAAGGTAAGTACATTATCAATTTGGACTTAGTATTAGACAAATAACAATTATTAATTATGTTCTTAACTTAAATTTGATAGCATTGAATAGTAATAGTAATAATATAATAACAATAATCAATAATTATTAATTAATTAGTACTTAATTAGGGGCCGTCCATAAAGTATGTCATGCTATTTTTGACCATTTTAAACTCCCCCCCCCCTGTCACAAATATCGGACCCCCCTTAAAGTATGTCACACTTTTGAACAAAAATTGTGTTTTTTATTAACAAAATAATTAAAATTTAATATAAAACACTGTGACGTCACACATGGCCGGACCCCCCTCCCCCCTGTCACAAACTGTCACACTTTCTTATACCCCCTCCCCCCCCCCTGGAGCGTGACATACTTTATGAACGGCCCCTTACTAGTCCATAACCAAAAATGTAACAAGAAAAAAGATTACTGATTTACTGGCATCTTCCTATAATTTATTTAGGTCTGTCCTAAAATTAAATAAAACATTATTAAATTAATAAGAGTAGCGATTACTAACAACATCTTTAGTTTTTCTTTCTTAGGGGAGGTAACTCGATGACGATCGACATTTCTAAGTTTTAGACTTAGCTAATCACACTTTGATATATTATAACTTTTGAAGGGAGCTTTTGTTTTCAATAAAATAAATTGATTTGGGTTATAAAATGAATTAAGAACAACTTCAAGTTAACCACTATACAATTGAGCCCCAAAGAAATGTATAAATATGCTATTTATGTACATACCGACCAATGACTATAAAACCCCTCATCGCTCAAACACATAACTTGCGTGAAAATGATACCAGTGTGGTCGACAGAATGTACTCTCTTCGTCACTAATGACAAATTACACAAATAAACAAAAATTGTGACGTAAAGTGCAAAAAGCCATCGTCTTCGCTTACTCCCGTATAGAAAAACTGAAACGGTATTTGCGATTTTTTCCGACATGCGCAGAACGATGCGCAAACGACTAAAGTACCTACTGAATGTTGTTAGTGTAAATGTGTTGGTTTTCCTGATTTGTTCTGGCGCAACCCATGCCCCATTCCAAACCCAAATTAATGTCAGACAGCGACGGGAAGAATTATTAATATACGTTTGTTCTTACATTTGGCTTTGGAACATGAAAAGTGATTCTATGACTATGTCTATCTGTGTATTGTATATATAATCTTGGTAATCCCTTATTTCAGCGCATTTTAAATTTTTAGTACAAAATAAATAAAATAACTTACTTTTACTAATTTAAACACTTAAATCAGTTATAAATAAATAGAAGTAAACAAAAAGATTTTTAAAAACTAAGGTTGTTAAGGCCGATCGTTTTTGAGGACCGGTTAGCCGTTCAAAAAAAGACCGGTTAACCGCAAGTCCTTATATGCCTTATGTTTTGAGAACCAACGAGTCAATGTTTTTTCACCTCGCGTCGTCTGATGGTGGCATCAGAGCCCGATTCCCCCGCTGGCGTTCAGCTCTTTTTCGCGACGCCCTCAATTCAGCAAAATTAAAAAAAAATTTTTTTAAATATTTTTAAAAAATCAAAGAATTAAGTAAACAGTGATGGTTAATAGTCAATTTTTAAAAAAATTTTAAGACTCGTGATTAACCGTTCTAAATAAGAGGACCGGTTAAACCGTCCCTTAAAGTTAGCGAGGTATTTTTCATAAGTTTAAAAAACCCACGCCTCGCCTCGTCCGTTGGGACGTCGTGTGACTCTCCTGTGTTTTGTGCGTGATGCGGTCAACTCGCGAATTAAAATAAATAATAATAAAATTATAAAGCTTAAGGAGTAAACAGTGATGATAAAATGGAATTTATTTAAATACCATATTATTTTTCAATCGTCAACTCGCCAGAATTATTGAATTTTGCGGCGCACACGACGTTGGGAGGGGGGCCCTCCCATTTTTCCTGTTGAAATAGGGTTAGAGCTACTCTCGCGGTACTCCCCTTCCAACGCATAAGAATTACATTTTTTTAAAGAAAATATCAGTTTTGATATATAAGGTGGTAAGCTTACGTCAAATGCTTTTGACTTGCAGGAAATTTGTCACTAAATGACCAAACTCGAATTTGAGAACCGATTAATCGCCCAGTATCTTTGCTACGTCTATCAAATGACTCTCGTAGATACTTCACTAAGCGGCTCGCGCCGATCAATTATTTGGATGCAGGAAACAGACTATAAACCGGTGACCAGAGAATGCCGTTAGGACACGGGGTCATATGGTTTTATAGCTTTCTTTGTCTTTATAAGAAACCGACTATAATTAATATAAATAGAATCAGTCGCGGCCTTGACTGTTGTTAACATCAAACGCGCACTGTGTGTAGCTTTCGTACAGTGCCTGGACTACTAAGCAAATTATTTTTAAAAACATTCTTTAGCCGTAGGCGAACTAAACTAATAGTGATGACGTGTATATTATTTATATACCGGAATATGGAGAAAGCGATTTGATGTCACCGTCGGTTAGTCTCGTATGCTGCCCTGCATCTTAACAGTAAATTTGTGGTTAACCGATCCTGATTAAATAGGACCGGTCCTGATCTGAGGACCGGCTAACCGGTTAACAACCTTACAAATTTTGGCTGGTTAGTATTTACGTGGCCAAGATGGCGGCGAGTCATTTCTGGGCGAATTGACGTCACTCTGACGCTACCGTTGCTATACACAAGTTACAATTTCGTTTTTCATAGATTATCTCCCCTTGCCCTTTGTATTTTACTCGCTTGCTTCCCTTGAATATGTTTGTTTTCCTGTTTTAAAAACCGGGGGGAGGGGTCTAAGGAGAAAATTATTAGATACGAATAAAAAGTAAAATATAAGCGGGGTGGGGTTTGGGGAGGGATCTCCCTCCCCAAAATAAAAAAAAAGAACGGGGGAGGGGTCTAAGGGGAGGGGGAACGCCTCCCCTTATATTTATTAGATAAACACCATCGAATACGAAACTGCGGACATACCAAGTGATGCAATAAGCCCGCGAATTTGAAGGCTCTCTCTTTTACGCTTTGCCACCGTAGGGCAAGCATCGCGTTGGAAATTTATTAGTGATTTGCTAAATGGAAGCTGATTTTAGTGTTTTACTAGTGATATTTCGGAAGAATATAACACGAGAATTAAGCATAAATTTAGTGATAAAAGTGTATTTTTCGTGATTATGTTCCATTGCCCGGCCCATTTCATTTTCAGCATTTTCCCCGGTTTGGACTATCGATCCGCCCGCCATCTTTGTTCCTTGCATAGCACTACTTTCCGGGGGTCACACCCCTTAGCAACAACGGTGGCCGTCCGGAAATGAATAGCCGCCATCTTGGCCACGTAAATGCAACTTGACCCAAATTTTTATTTCGTACAAATCGTAAAATAGTAATTTTATTTCAACAAAAAATAATGTTTTAATTTTAAAATAGATATCATAATAATAATTACTAATAGTTAATGTAGTAGGCCTAAGTTTGAAAAAATGTTTTTTTGATGACTTAAAATATAAAATGCGCTGAAATAAGGGATTACCTATAGGCCTAATATCTTTATATTCTGACGTGCTTAACCCTTTTCTTGAATTTGTTTGCACTGAGACTGAAAGACCCTGACCAAATTGTCTAAATAGTGCATTTAGTCAATTTAGTCTTTTAGTGGAAACGGAAAAAGTCTTTCTCAAACTCAAGGAGTGAACAAGAAGGTTCATTCATATTTTAATTAAGGAATGAACTTACTCTTTTTCCCATGGTTTAGCCGTTAGAATATCTTGCTGCTGTTTGGAATCATAACGATAAATATCATCCACACTAGATACACTTTCAACATTATTTGACAGCTCCCAAGACTTTTTGGCTACCTTAGTATCCATTTTGTCCAGTTCTTCTATCTATGAAACCAAAATTAATGACCGGAGAATAGCAGATTTTTTTCGCACTTTTTATCGAAGTTATTCATAAGAATTTCATTGAAAACTTTGTTATAAAGGTTATTTATTTAATTTGTTTAATTTTTAATATTGAAAATATTCTTTGAAATTCTCTCTTTGTATATTGATAATGGTTAAGTTTTGTTATTATTTTAGTTGTTTCTTAAAATTACTTATGAATAAATTGCCCAGGAAAATAATTGGGAACTCTTCCAATTCTACCGCACCCCCAAACCGCATCCTTTCCCCAGAAGTCACAATTAATGTACATGAATTTCGGTGATTAAAAAAAAATGATTCTAAAAAAATAATTTTAAAAATGTGTAAAAAGTATAAGGTTCAGACTAAAATGAGGTTGAGTAGAAAGAAATTTATTAAACAAGGTAAAAATAAACATAATAAAAGAAAGACACAACAAATCAATTAAATTTGCGTACTTGTAATTTATACTGGTGTGCGTTATTTGTACTGACGAACGCATTAGCTGAAAAGTCTACTTTCATATCAGTGAATTAATAAAGCTTTAATTTATTGTTTTGATCACACAATGCGTTTGTGTATGTTGTACATTAAAAAAAAGCTTTATCGCAGCCCTTATTCTATGTCATATATTAATATTCTTGAATCATGGAGATCCGAGCCGGATTTAGACTTGAGGCCCTATGCTATTTGAGATACGGGGCCCTTTATAACTTCTATGCCATTCGTCAGGGCAAAATATATGATTTTCGGATAGACAGACGTTTAAACTAAAATACAATTAGCCACAATGGCTAAGCTAAATAAACGGGTTTCGCAAAACATCAAGGTAACGGAGAAAACTAAACTGCTATACGGTAGCGAGACATGGACCACTTAGACATCCCATGAGCGCAAGCTTAATAGCTTCCACTTGAGGTGCCTGCGTCGCATCCTTGGCATTAAATGGCAGGACAAAGTGCCAAATAAAAAAAAATTAGCCTGGTGTAACAGGCCAGATTAAACCCTTGACCAGAATATACCCGGGTATAATCTGAGCTAGGCCAGAATATACCCCCGTGGTTACACTGGCCTAGGCCAGAATATACCCCCTCAGGCCAGAATATACCCCTTTGACAACATGGGGATTTACGATGAATGAAAGGAGCATTACATTTTATTTGAAAAATGATGATGTCGTTGTCTCGTTTTTAAAATATGAAATCTTATATAATTTCGACGATTCAAGATCAAAAGTTACAGTCTACACAAATATATATGGAAGCAACGTTTTTCTTTTTTTCATTTAACATGAACTTATCAAGCATTACGTCACTACATGATTATATTTTAAAACAATAATTTAAGAGTAGTTATATTTGTTGCTTTTCTTGCGTGCAAACACTTTGGATTCCTTACCCCTTATCGTATCTTATCATTTAACGACGTTCTTTCTATACAGAAGATTATTACGTCCTACACTTATCATTTGTTTATGTCTAGTCTTGCATTTTTATTAGACTTTTAAATGTTGATAGAGTGTCGGTTTTCCTGGTTTCCTCAGCCAACCCATTCTACACTTTGATTCATGTAGTCATCATGTGGTTGTCATGTAGTTGTTATGTAGTTGTTATGTCTTTATGTATTGCCAGTGTTCACATGTTGAAATACTTTATCTCTGAGGAGGATGTGGTTGTCCTCTGTTCCTGTCAGAATGTAGCTTATGGCCATGAAATAACCGCCCCCCCCCACTTTTTTCCCTTTAATATGTACGTCTCGGTTGTTCAAGATCTCGAGAGCGGCCATAATATGTTGTTCGTCCGTCGTGGTCGACGATGACCACTCTCAACATATTTGCTGGGCCGCCACATGTGTCATCTGGTGGCTTATTAACCCTATTCTGGCACGAAAAAGGCGTCCGCATGTCGGACAAGAGATGGATGCGGTCCCTTCAGGAGGGTTTTGGATACGCTCCTTTCTGACTTGACGTTTTAACTTGGCAGCCTGTTGTCTGTTTGCCTCACAGACAGCAGCGCCATTCCATATCATAGAGCGCCAGTGGGATCGGTTTCTGGCTGCTGCTTCTCAGGAGTCATGTCCGATGTCGGAGGCCTTCAGAGCAGTTTTAAGTGCATCCTTGTAGCGCTTACGTGGACCTCCGCGTGCTCTATGCCCTTCTGTAAGCTCACCATAGAAGAATCTCTTGTGGAGGCGATGGTCGGGCATGCGCACTACATGCCCCGCCCAGCGTAGTTGGCTTTGCATGAGGATAGTGTGGATGCTGGGGAGTCCTGACCTGGCTAATATTTCGGTGTCTGGAACTTTTTCCTGCCATTTTATATTGAGAATTTTTCTAAGGCTTTTGGTGTGGAAGTGGTTCAGCAACCTCGCGTGGCGTTGGTATACAGTCCAAGTTTCACATGAATTTAATAAGGTGAGAAGCACAACAGCTCTGTATACTTTTAGTTTTGTTGGGGTGCTGATTCCCTCTGTTCCTAACACTGTCATGCAATCTACCGAATGATGCGCTGGCATTTGAGATTCTCGAGTTCATCTCGTCATCAATATTGGCCTTCCGAGACAGTGTGCTGCCAAGGTAGGTAAAGCGGCTCACTGTGTTTGAAATTTTCTTGAAATTTTCTTGAAATTTTTATGGGGTTAAAAGTCCTAATCTGCATTTGTTTTGAGACATGTTGTATCACAATGATATCTGTTTCTTCACCTGTGATTTCTTGTTCCTTTTGTTGTATGCTCCCATTGCCATTACTTTTAACAGAATCATCAGGGAACTGATTGGGTGAAGAAACATGTTTATTGCTGTAAACTTTTACGTTACTGACGTTGTAGATGTTTCTGAGTATTTTGTCAGTCGATATATTCTTTAGCTTAACTCTTCCCTTGTTCAATGATTCAACCACGAGGTAGGGACCTATCCATCAGGGCTTCGTGCGATGAATGCGGCGATGATTCTTGATATCATCGTCATCACCATCCTTCCGTCTCGCGAGACGATGGTGCAAACGAATTCTGTCCTTCCCAATGTTTTGGCCTTTCTCCTATCTCTTCTGTCTGTAACCTCGTCCAAGCTGTGCTCTTCGGCTACTTTTACGTTCTCTTTGACAACTGTGCGCCATGTAGATCGGTCTTCTGCTTTACACTCCAAGTCACGTGTCCTTATTCCGGCTGCTTTCAAGTCTCTCTGGCAGACATCCTTAAATCGGAGACGTGGGAGACTTGCTTTCCTCTTTTCCGATACCAGTTCTCCATATAGGAGGTCCTTGGGGATGCGACCTGGGCTCATTCTTTTCACATGTCCTAGCCACCTCAGGCGTCTTTCATTAAGGATTATATAAACAATGGAATCATCAGCTAATTTTTGGCTGCTTTTATTTCTGCGATCAAAGTTACACTCTTGATGCGACTGGGCTGGGTGGATATTGGTATTCACAGTTAGATTTAGCATTTTTTGAATTGCTGTGTGTTCAGCACATTGGCGTTGACATTGTCCAAATAAGTTAATGGTAAAACTGTTCCATCTTCCGCAGGCCTGAGATCCTTAGGTAGCTTGGCTTTCTGTCCATTCATAATTTCAAAAGGAGTGCATCTGGTTGAGGCATGTACAGATGTGGTATACACTGGTATATTGTTCAGTGGTGGTGTCTATTTGCTGGTTTTTGGCTTTAGGGCAAAACATTTTTGACTTTGATATATTTGTGAACGTCATTCTTCATTCTTTTCCAATAACAACGTTTAGAGATTGTGATTGTGGCTGTCTTATCTCTGCCAAAATGTCCACCAAAATGTGGGTTGACATGAAACGTCTTCAGGATATTTGGCAGGCGACTTTTATTGAGAACTTCCTTTTCACCATGGTAAAGAATCAATCCTTATTTTTGCTTCAAAATGCTTTGCAGTTTGTCTAAATTGTTACTTGGCATTTGACCGTTTCTCTGAAGGTTAGTCATGGATCCACTGGGGGTACTTATCTTTCGTTGTAGAGTAGAATTGTAAAAGCTGATCATACAGTTGGTCTACTCATGGTTGACAAAGTTTGCGCTCTAGTCCTTTTGGAGTTTATGTTATAGTGACCAAAAATGTGTTTTTAAAGTTGCGAAGATTGGTCTAATCCAATAAGGACTAATAAGGTTGCCACTATTCGCAACTTTGTGCTACTCATTAATATTTACGCCTTTCATAAGAAATACGGCTGGTTTAAAATAAAATAATAGGGCGCCACGAGGTCAGAGGTTCTTTTGAATGCAGATTAAACGGAACACAATGCGTGCTTCATAGCAATAGATGAATGCATGGAAAGTGGACAATCCAACATTGGCAAAATCCAATAAGGATGACCGTACTGTTTTAAGAGCTAACACAGGGTAACAATGAATTGCGCTGATTTAAAAAATAAAAATAATTTGCACTACTGGAACAAAGGTTTGTTTTGAATGTCTTAAGACGCCGCAAAGGCAAACCGAGCTACAGATAAAGGTTCGGAAATACGACAAGCAACATTGGGGAAGTCAAACGATGTTTCCCACACTTTAGTCGTCTTATTCTTTAAATTATTTTGCATGTCATCGTATATTCAGATAGATTTTAAAAAAGGAAAGGTGTCATGATATGTTTATTTCAAAAACAAAATAAAGATAGGGCTAAACCGTTGTTGCCAGTAACATTTAAAATGTATGTGAGGAGAGAAAAAAAAAGAAAAAAACCCAAACAAAACATTCATGCATAATTTAATTCAATAACTTAAAATAATCTTTATTGCCATAAATGACGTTACGCGATTTTGGCCGATTTTTTACCCCCTCCCCCCTCGTCACGCGTCGTCCGAAAAGTTAGACCCCCCCCTCTAAAATAAGTCACAAAACTTTGACCCACACCCCCCCCAAAAACACAAAAAACGTATTTTCTATTCGAAAATAAGCATGTTTCAAATCACTTTATTGTCATTTAAGTATTTATCATTTATTTAGTGAAGGTCTGCATTGTAATATAGTAACCCGCGTGGAGCTTTTTAAAAAAAACAACGTTTAACCGGCCTTCAGGAAACGAACTGTGTTAACATCCTTAGATTATATTTTATTTTAATGCATACAAATTAAACATTGACCATTGACTATTAATCATCACGGTTAACGTCTTTGTTTTAAAAAAAATATTTAAAAATAATATTTTAAAATGTATTTTTTAAAAAATCCCTCAATTGACTGACGGGCATCCCGTAAGAAAGAGGTCGGCGGGGTAAATTACATCATCTGGGGTCAAAAGGGAATTCTTGGGGGTAATGCAGACTCATTTGGGACATATAACATCCAATACATTCCACTAGATTTATTAAAATACGTCATGTGTACGTGTACGCTTGGGACATATGCCCATTATTGAACCGGTTCCTTCCAGAAAACGCTTTTTAAAAAAATTGACAACTATGTAGATTTCTTACGTACGTACTATACGAAGACACCTAAATCCACCCTACTTTCATTTATATTGACACGAGTGACAATAATGTTAATCCACATGACTTGACTGTATGAAGTATCCTTTCTGTGATATTTAAAATTAGATTAATGCCTTAAAAACTGAGCTAAGAAGAAAAGTTATTTTGTGCTCCTCTCGAATTGCGATGTCAAGAATGTGATGCATTCAATAAAGTTAATGAATACGTGACTAATTTTAAATGGGCTCATTTATCATTATATCTAGAATGGCCAGGGGCGTTTGACCAAAAGCCAATCAAACTTAAAACGTTTATAATTCTATCAAATAACCCCCCCCCCTTTTAAAGAAAAAGGATATTCCGTGTCGTTTTGACTTAACATATCTACACATAATTCTATTCAGATCATTTTTAGACACTTGTCATGCTTGTAAAACTCACCAGTTGCATTTTCGGGGGGGGGTGGGTGGGTCAAGACGCTCCCCCAAATCTCCGAGTCATGTGAGCAGAACCTAGAGTCTGGGGATGGGGGTAACGCACACATAACGTATATTTTGGGGCAACGGGCAAAAAAGTTCGCCGACTCCTGCCATGAGAGAACCAAACGGAGCTGCGGTTACATCACAAATGCCTTGATGTCAACGACGAGGGTAACAATTTCATACGTACTCTTATGGGTTCTCAAACTTAAGGATTATAATCAGATTTAATTTTCGTGTCTTGATAGCTTACTCCAACCAGCGTCTGATGGCCTACCGACCGGCACATTGAGAAGAACTGATTTAAAAAAAAATATAAAAAAAGTCTTTAAATAAATTGTAAGCGACCAGATATTTCAGTGGAAGTTTTATTTAAAGTTACCCTTTTCATGTGACGTCACATTTCTTCAACTCCCCTCCCTCCACCTCGTCACGCATCGTCACAAAAGTGTGACCCCCTCCCCCAAGGTGCGTGACGTCATTTATGGACGGCCCCATACTCAAAATAATTAAACATAATGATTTGAATAATAAGCGAGGTACACGAAATAAATGTTCGGAAGCGTTTGAAAAGATACAACTATAGTCCCTTTCCGCTATTAAATTATATTTTAAAATAATCAATTCATGTATTGCTTGAATTAGTCAACTTTAAAATTTAAAAAATAAAATTAAACCCACTGATTCCATCTATACTTGTGTAGACTGTAACTTAAGATAAAAAGTGACCGGCCTATCAAACTTCGTAATAACAGAAATTATTTTATTATTATTTTATTGTAAATAAAACATTCTTCTTACTTAGGAAATGAGTTTAACTTCTCTGACAAAGCTAAAACTCCAATAGAAAGTCTAAATAGTAGGGCTGTTATCGATTAATTTAAATTTAATCGTTAACTTTAGAAAAATTATCCATTAATTAATCGCTAATTTTGATTAAAGCCAAAAATAGAAATTTATGACGACATTAAACTGATCATTTCTCCCGCACATTGAAAATTGAGAATATTTTGAAACTAAATTTTATGACAATGTGTTGATACTTGATCGGATGTATGTGCGGAAGGTGGTACCTCTTCGATGTATTTGATCCTTTAAAAGAGAATTGTTTATGGCAGTGAACACAGTAAACTTTTTCACCATCTTCGACTTTGCTATCCGCAGTTCCATTTTTTAGTTGACGTCTGCCGGTCCACATAGAGTAATAAAATAAATTATAATATTACGCGGGAGAAGTTTGTACGTAAAAACATTTATCTATCAATTATTATTAATTATTAATAATTAATTATTTATTAATAAAAAACATTAAAAAATATTATAAATATTTTCTTTAATTTTAATCGAATTTTCATCGATAAAAATAATTTTAATCGATAAAAATATTTATCGATTAATCGAGAAATTAATCGTTAATTTCCGCAGCCCTACTTAATAGTCATTCATTCATTTTTTACTATATATCATCATGTTGTCAAAGGGGTATATTCTGGCCTGGAGGGGTATATTCTGGCCTAGGGCACTCAGATCATTGAGCAGTCAATCCAAATTTATAGGTGGGCCCTTTAAAAAAACAACAACTTTTAACAGGCAAACGCCGTTAGTGACGAAGGTTATAGCATAATAAAAAACCCCGTAAAAACAAAGTTTTTGACTACAAATCCCTTATATATGAGACAGAACTTAAAGGATTGATTATGTTCCAACGCGACAAACATTTACAGCCTGAAACTGAGTGAATTCAACCTGGTTAAAACACGAGATGTGGTCACTGATGGCTGGCGTGAAGTCAAGTGACCCGTAATATGTAAACAATAGCAACTGCTACATATAGTTTTATATAGACAAACTAAAAATGCATTAATTTCATTTAGGTACGTTCGATCGATCTGAAATTTTGATGCGACGCATTGTTAGGTGACAGAAGTCTATGTGCCAAATTTCAGCTCGATGGCATCACGGAAAGTGGGTCATTTTTTACTTTTGTTTTTCCGCTCGACGTACGAAGAGATCACGACAGAGATGACGACAAGATTTCGAAGTTAATATAAGGGATTTAATAAAAACAACCCCTTAAAAACAAAGTTTTTGACTATAAATCCCTTATATATGAGACATAACTAAAAGTATTGATTATGTGCAAACGCGACAAACATTTACAGACTGAAACCGAAATTATCTCCCCTGGCTCTAAAACTGGGGCAAGGAGGGGGGGGGGTGTGGACATGGACGGGTTGCGTCAACACGTTAACTCAACTCCAGGGGGTTTACCTGGTTTAAACGAGAGATGTGTTCACCGGCGGCTGGTGTGAAGTCAAGTGACCCGTAAAATGTAAACAATAGCGACTTCTACATATAGTTTTATATAGATAAACTAAAAATGCATTACTTTAATTACGGTACGTTCGATCAATCTAAAATTTTGATACGATGCATTGTTAGGTGACAAGAGTCCATGTGCCAAATTTCAGCACGATGGCATTACGGGAAGTGGGTCATTTTTTACTTTTGTTTTTGCACCCGCCCGACGACGAACGACAGAGAGACAGAGAGAGAGACGGCGGTGAAGTTAATATAAGGGATTTAATAATAAAACAACCCCGTAAAAACAAAGTTTTTGACTATAAATCCCTTATATATGAGACATAACTAACAGTATTGATTATTTTCAAATGCGACAAACATTTACAGACTGAATCTGTCTTAACTCAACTTTGCTTCATAACCCTGGGTGGGGGGGAAGGGTGGGGGGAGAGGGTACAAGTCTGGTCACCGATCGTTTGACCGAGCTCAGCGTGACACGTAAAATGTAAACAAAAGCACGCCGGTACTTCGATGGGTCGCGTCAACGCGTCAACTCAAACTCTCCCGTGGAAAAAAAACAATAACAAACAGTGAATTTGAATTACATACCTCATATAAGGATAAACTAAAAATGCATTAATTTAATTACGGTACATTCGATCGATCTGAAATTTTGATACGATGCATTGTTAGGTGAGACGGGTCCGTGTGCCAAATGTCAGCTCGATCGGATCACGGGAAGTGGGTCATTTTGTACTTTTGTTTTTCCGCCCGACCGACGTACGAAGACAGACAAGATTTCGAAGTTAATATAAGGGATTTAAAAACTTGTTGAACTGAGCTCTCATTACTTTCTTTATTTTTCGGTAAAACTTGTGTTTTTAGTATTAAAAAAAATCAGAACTTTTGCATTTATTTAATTCTTTTTCAATGTACATGCATTCGAATTAATTAATGATCAAATAAAAAACTTGTGACCGAAAAACGTGAATATATTAATTTCTCAAAACAAACTGAAAATATTTGCAGCAGGCGATAGCAGTATAGTTCTTGTAATGAATTTTAAATATATAATCTATTCCAAGAAAAAAGATTGTTATTTAATCTTGTAAAACTTAGACAGGAAGTGTGGGTGGGTGTTTTGTTTTGTTTTCCTTTTTTTTTGGGGGGGGGGATAAATGGTTAATCATTGAAGTGCTAAGGGCTAATAGAAGTATGTTTATTTCTTTGTTTTTTTTTAAACCCACATTTTTAACTAAGCACGAGAAAGGCGTGTCTGGTTTTAACTAGTAGTAATAGAGTAGTAGGAGAAAATGAGTGCCACAGGAGACATGAGCAGAGGGATGTTCCTTGCCATAAGACACATTTTCTCTTTTTAAATCCCTTATATTAACTTCGCGGCCGTCTCTGTCGTCATCTCATCATCTCTCTCATCATCTCATCATCTCATGGGCGGGCGGAAAAACAAAAGTAGAAAATCACCCACTTTCCGTGATTCGATCGAGCTGAAATTTGGCACACTGACCCGTCTGACCTAACAATACATCGTATCAAAATTTCAGATCGATCGAACGTACCGTAATTAAATTAATGCATTTTTAGTTTATCCTTATATGAGGTATGTAATTCAAATTCACGGTTTTTTATTGTTTTTTTCCCACATGAAATTTTGAGCTGACGCATTGAGGCGACCCAACGAAGCGACGGGGCGCTTTTGTTTACATTTTACGTGTCACTCTGAGCTCGGTCAAGCGAATCGGTGACCAGACTTTTCCCCTCTCCCACCCACCCCTCCCCTTCCCCCTAGGGTTATGAAGCAAATTTGAGTTAAGACAGATTCAGTCTGTAAATGTTTGAAGATAATCAATACTGTTAGTTATGTCTCATATATAAGGGATTTATAGTCAAAAACTTTGTTTTTACGGGTTTGTTTTATTAACGAATAGAGTTGAAGCATTTAAACAATGACTTCATTTTTCGAAAGGCTTATCCCGCCCTGGGTCACACTAAACCTATGTTTACTCCACAGAGAAGCATCGTGGTAGATGAGTGGGGCATCATTTTTTGCTTTGAGTGCTAGAGGAACTCTTGCCGAGCTTTTACAATTGCTTTGTTTTGATCAGGCGATTTGATGATTAGAGGATACTAATTCAAATGTGTTAACTGTCTGCAAAGCATAAGTTTCTACTTTCATTCACACTGGTTACTCTATCCCCCCACCCACACTTAACTGTCATAAATGCTTCAAAGATATAAATCCGGGGTGGCCATACCTGTAGTACCTGAGAGCCATTTTAAATTATATA
The DNA here is from genome assembly GCA_944989445.1 of Ampullaceana balthica. Classification (NCBI taxonomy): domain Eukaryota; kingdom Metazoa; phylum Mollusca; class Gastropoda; family Lymnaeidae; genus Ampullaceana; species Ampullaceana balthica. The sequence continues at coordinate 528,426 of CALYLW010000251.1, forward strand.
AAAATTGTTGAGAGCCGCATTGAAGCACTACGGGTTATTAAACCTGGCTTGTGAAAATTCCAGTAGCCCTTGCAACATATCTTTCATAAATTGTACGCGAGCCGCAATGTGAACATAGGAGAGCCGCATGCGGCTCGCGAGCCGCTGTTAGGCCACCGTTGATATATATATATAAATATTAATTCCATCTGCATGCACACTTTAGACAAGTGTCTGTATATGTCCCCCCCCCAAAATAAAAAACAACAACAAACAACAACAACAACATTGCAGCAGCATATACTATCTGCCCTCTTAGCAAAAGCAAAAGGCATTGAGTCGTAAGATTTTGATTTCAGTCCATAAATTATGGAATAAAAAAAAGTGTAACACCATTGAAAAGAACAAGATAACGCGAAATCAGCAACTAGCTAGTTTATTTTATTCAGTGTCGAAAACATCAAGTCAACATTCGGAGTCAGAATTAAAATTGAACAAAAACTCAGTAGGCTGGATATACATTAAACTGTTTGAGCACATGAACTAGTCGCGTATTAAAACAGAGTGTTTGAAGGCATAATAGCAAAACAACAGGCCTACTTGTTATCAAATAATTTGTCGTGGGAAATAGAATGATTGTAGTTTACTTCTCGACATTCCGGCAAGTAAAAATAGGTCTCTGTGGTCATTCTTTAAAAAAAAATAATTTTGGAATTAGATATATTAACATACGTTTTCTCGGAAATTCTCGATCTTATTTCGCATCTCCGATAAACAGCTTTAAATTATTAATTTGAAGTAATTTGCCATTCTGAATAGTTTTATTAAAAATAACAATAAAGTAAATGTGATTTCAAAGTTAGACTATCAGTATCAGGTAGATTATGTGATGTCTAAGTTTGACAGTCCGATAGTGTCCATTTTTCTCTCTTGGGTTGAAGCATTTACAACCTTGTTGCACTTTTCTCTGGCTCGAACCCATCATTGACGCGAAGACCGTTGTAGCTGGGAGGGCTGTCCTCGCTGATGCTGTCCTGCCGGGAGTGGACGCTGCTGCAGTTCTCATTGTCATCCGTCGACATTTCTAGTGTGGTAGAGCTCTCCAGAAATATTGGAACGACGATAATTATATTTGATTTTCCAGTACAAGACAATCGTTACAAGAGGAGGAGACCAGATTTTCTTAATTAAAAAAATCTGTTTTCTTCGTCTTTTGACAATTAGTTCGTGATAATAGTTCATTATTAAGTTTCATGTATTTAATTTTTATTTCTATTTTCAACTTCATATCATTCTAGAATCAAAAACAAGAAGATAAGGTGATTAACTTATTTCAGCTGAATAATATGGAAATTTGATTGAGAGACCTAAAGTAGTCGACTAGCATACACGTTTATCTTATCAAATGAAAAACAATAATACATTTTGTAAAATAATTAACCTGGCAAAGGGTGAAATACGTAGGGGTGTACCGGATTTCGGCTCCGGCAAATCTGGAATCCGGACATTTTTAAAATGCGGCTGCGGCTCCGGCAGGATTTCACTTCATAAATCCGGCCAAATCCGGCTCCGGCCGGATTTCAAACATTTGAATCCGGTACAGCCCAAGAAATAAGTAAAGAATAGTATAGTAGAGTAAAAAGCCTAACTGCTATTAAACTAAGATACCGTTGAGAATGAGCTTGCGAAGTATCGATCCAGTATTCCAGCTCCTATAGCATCACCCCAAACATTGATGGCTGTGCGGAATCGATCCCTGTCGGATACGTTAAAGAATGAGAGTAAGAAATGATCACGCAATTTCTTTTAGTTTCACACACCCTAACGTATTAAATTTCAGGCTTACTATTCTTAACAGATTTAGAGATGGAGGACGTGGCATGGGGCTCCATAATTATAATAACTCAACCACGTGATATCTACAATGGCAATGGTGTACACGTCGACCAATGTGTTTGATTTGAAGCGAGCGTGTTCATTTTATTTTAAAAAGTATATTATGACAATAAAGATTATAGATTTTTAAATATAAATGTTTAAATCGGTGTATATAAAGATTATAAACAAATAAACATTCAATAAATAAGCTTAAAAAAATTAACCGTGTAATTAAATTTAAAAAAAATGTTATTTAATTTTCAGCTCACATCTAAAATTCCAAATTATTTCATGAAAGTTAAAAAAAACAAGAAAACAACAGCGTTTAAATAATAGATCAACTACAGTGCAAACATTTTGTAAGACTTACAGTAACCAATCGATGGACAATATCAAGGTGACGTCTTCTGCTGGTAGCCCAACAGCCGTCAATACGATCACCAAGGTCACAAGTCCAGCCTGTGGGACACCCGCAGCTCCAACAGCCGCAGCTGTAGCCGTGAGGCTGGGATGAAGAGATTATCATCAAACATCGAACAAAGGAAAAGCCATGAGTATAGGACACAGATATGAATCAGAATTGTTTATGGAGGCAGTAAGTGATCTCTACGGGCAGGCAATTCATCATGAATTCTCTCACCCCCTCTCCTCCTCCCCCGTTGTCAACAAAGTGTGGTGTTGATTAACTCAGTTGAATCTTGAACGCTACAAAGCCTAAAGCTGATAGTGATAAGAATTGGTGAATTGTTAAACGAAATCTGCCTATTCTTTACTGTCTCGATACCTTTGAAGATAGTTTGTGACCTGTGACTGACACTTAGAATCTTGAAAGCAACAACAACTTTGAAAGCTGTTTGTGCTGGGAATCTTGAAGCTTTAAGTAAGGCGTGTGTTATTAACATCATATTTTGGTTTGTTTGTTTGCTGTCAAGATGAATTCTCATTAAATTTTGTATTATTTCAAAACTGGAAAGTATTTATACATTGTAGTCTAGGCATTAAACTAAGTGTCTGGCTGATACTAGAAGCCGCACTATTCAGGTCCGAAGCTTCTGTAGACGTTAACGTACAAGAAATACTTTATGTTAAAATCACGCCCATTCAAAATGTAAACACCTTTTAAAGGAAGTGAATGGTCACTCAGACACCGCTATTAAGCTACGATGAAAGGGTTTAATTAAACAACCCCGTAAAAACAAAGTTTTTGACTATAAATCCATTATATAGTATGAGACATAACTAAAAGTATTGATTATGTTGGGACGCGACAAACATTTACAGACTAAAACTGACTTAACTCCCCTTTGCTGTTTTGATATTGACGTAAACATGTGCCTCGGTCTACCACACGTGGGTTACGCTACATGGCTTTGTGAAGGTACGGAAAGAGGGAGGGGATGTCATCATCGGCACCGCCTTACTGACCTCACGATGATGACGTCAGCAATACTGAGCTCCTTGGCGTTGACCTGTGCGATGAAGATGCAGGCCACCGCCTCGTACAGCGCCGTGCCGTCCATGTTGATGGTGGCTCCGACTGGCGCCACGAAGCGCACGACGTTGATGTTGATCTTGTTCTTGTTGACCAGACAGTCCATGGTCACGGGCAGCGTGGCGGAGCTGGAGGAGTCGGACAAGTGAAAGGAGGTCATTACATGACGTGGTCACCCCCAGGCTCACCTCACAACAACGAGAAAGCTATTTAAACAAGTTTAGAGAGTAACCTGACACAAATACACGCACCACAACAAAGCACGCGTCGGCAGTTAGATTTCTTCATCGAGCATTATTGTCAAGAAGCCTTATTTGTAGAACAAACAGTAAAAGCAAATTTAAAAAAAAATGAAATTTGAAAGCGTGGTTGTCATGTAATATCCAAGAGGACAGCAAAACGAATGTAAAAAAAAAGAAAGTTTATTTCGTTTTTTCCCCTGTTTTTCGAAGAAAATTTCTAGCCGACACGTTCATATTTCATTGTGTCATTATTCACTCCCCCCCTTTACATTGCTTACTAAATTTCTCTCTACCAACGACAGAAAATATCATTCACAATACATCTTTTGTCACAACAACCGCACTTAAAGGCGCACCTTTATTTGTTACGTTCTCACATTGCAGCTAATTCCCCCAACATTGCAAACGACCGGTGAAAACAAAAACCAAGTACAGCGTCATTTAGACATCTTTCAGCTCCACAAATCACCGCCACTAAATCCAATCAAAGCATCTACCTACATCAATCAACCACTCGTTGGAAACTCTTATTTCCAATATTATTACATATACTCTACCATTATGGACAGTCTCATGACAAAATACTCGGCAATAATTCCTAAAATCACAGTTCCGAAAGTATGACTTTTTATTGCCATTATCATCGTTTTAAGCAAAAGCTCCAAAATTTCGATCGCATGCTTTAATGTCTTTGCATCATTATCACGAGTCAATATTAAAAAAAAAGAAAATTATCAAGGATGTTCCTTATAATATTTAAAAAAAAATCTTAAACTGAACTACTGTCTGTTTTTAAATGTCATTTCATTAAACTTCTCCCGTGCACACTACCACAGGTCAACCATTGGCCTTGAACTGCTGACCTTGAGGCAGTTCCCCAGGCGGTGCACAACGCCTTCGTCATGTTGCCAGCAAACGTCACCGGGTTTTTCCTGGTGAAAATAAAGTACAGCGTCGGCAGCGTGATGATGCCGTGGATGGCCAGCCCACCCAGGACCGTTGCCATGTACATGCCCATGTCGCTCAGCACGCCGCCGATGTCTTTTGTCAAAATAAACTTGGAGGCGATGAGAAATATAATCCCCACTGGAGTGTACCTGGTGAGATAGACACAATAAAAACCATGAGATTGTTTGAAAAAAATAATTTAAATTTGTTTCATTGTTCAGGAAGGGAAATAATGTTATTATAAAATTAAATTTAACATCATGAAAGATAAAGTAAAATGTATAATAATGGTAAATACTAGGTGCAAGTATTTCGTCACCCATGCAGTCAAAATAAAAGACACATTTTACGAACGTTTTTATTTCTCCTGTACATATAAAACAGGATCAATATTTAAAGAAATCATCAACTTTTAAATATTAATATTTGACAAATGAAAGAGAAGTAAATTGTTGCAATTCCCGTGGAACGTCGGCAATTGCAATGTTCCTGGTTTCATTCTAATTCTAATTTCATTCTCGTTCAGTATTTAAAATGTGATATGTTAGTAATAATTTTGTAAGGATTGTTGGTGAATAGATTAGCACTGATATGTTGAAATAATTGACCCTTCTGTTCTGAATATGCATTAAGAAGGAATATAAACACATTAAAATACACTTATTACCTTATTTTTACCTTCTGGTTATTTATATGAGATAAAATAGTGAAAATTATATTCTATTGTAATGTCATCTAACAAAATAAACGATTGCTATTCATGTAGTCTATTAAAATCTCCCAAAAACACAAAACGTCTTCGTTTACCAAATCACTATGTTGATGAGGCACATGGTGGCGCTGTTGAGAGAGCGGAAGAAGTTCTTTAAGGGCAGACCTTCCTCTCCGAGATGGTTGATGATGCAGCCGAGGGCGATGGAGAAAACAACTAAACCCAACACGTTCATCCCACTGTCAGACGCCAAAAAAGGCTTGGCCAGGTCCACGGCTGTGGAGTATGTCAAGTGTAAAATGTAGGGCAAATTGAGGTGATGGTCATGCCACGGCTGTGGAGTATGTCAAGTGTAAAATGTAGGGCAAATTGAGGTTATGGTCATGCCACGGCTGTGGAGTATGTCAAGTGTAAAATGTAGGGCAAATTGAGGTTAAGGCCATGCCACAAAATTGTAGGTTTCGGCCAGGTCCACAGCTGTGAAGTATGTCAAGTGCTAGAAATATGATTTAATAAAAGTTTACTTTGAAACTATCCGAACCGCTAACCATTCAAAATAGGAGCTAATTCGACGACGTGAAAACAGTTTTAAAAATATTCTTATGTCCCTTTTCTTCTGTCATTTCATTACTTATCTCAGAACATGCGATCATTTACACAAGATAAACAGTCACCTGTCTCTAAACAATTCAATAGCCACGATCTTAAGGGTGTGGACGACCTGTCTATCTCAGCTATTCTCTACTGTCCTAACACTTCCTGCAGAGTCAATTTTGGGAATAAGCTTCCTCAGGATTATGGGACGCTTACAACACATGGTATGAACATCGTATTTTCCCTCCTGACATGTTGACATCTGATCCCGCCCACGTCTTCCTTTTCGTCTTTATAAACCTTTGTCCCAATCTTGTCCCCCTCTGGTTGGTGTCTTCTTGTATTACACACTACAGATAAGTTTTATTTATTTACTTACTCCTTTTTGTTTGTGTTTGTTCGCCGAGGGAAGCATCTTGCGCGATACGTTCGTCCTCCGCAAACCCACCCCACGGTCTTTTTCAAGTGTACCCGTATCAAATTTAATTTTTAAAATTGTTCTAATTAGCCTGATTGTCGTATTTCAGTCCCAGCCCCCTTTTTTACTACATATCTGCCAAGCATATTTAAAGCTTCTTTAAGTGCTTTTTTCCCTATGAAACATGTCTCCATTGTGGTGAAATAAGTAAAGGGATTCCCATCTGATTTAAAGTTTGATCATTGAAATTTAGCAACCCCAAAACCCCACACATTTGAGAAGTAAAATAAATTTTAAAAATTAATTTGTTTGTATTGATTGGAGCTGGCGAGTCTTCTATCAGAAGATTTTATCAATAAAGTTCACATCTCTAGTAATTTATTAAAGTTAGTTTTTGGAGAAATGTTTTTTTAAAAATAAACGGTAAAAATAAGTTTGGACGAATGCGCTTTGTTGATTTATTGCATATATAGCTTTCAGTATTCTCCGCTACAGAAGCAACATTTTATTTCCCTAGGTTATAGAGTCTAGAGACTATAATTTTTTAAAACCGACTTATTTACCGAAGTCTGTTTTAAAACAATGACGTAAATACTTACTGTATGTAGCATAACTTGAGTTGTCGGTCTCCGTTAAGTTGTACAACTGAAAGTGTGTTTCGTTTCTTCGTGGGTCCGATTTGACAATTTTAAATTTTGTTATTACCTTTGAAGACAAAATAATATTTCAATGAATGAGGGACGACTAACGATCATTATACGAAAAAAAAAGAAGAAATCCTTATGTCTACAAAGGGATACACGAATGAATAGAGTTAAGAAAGATAACACTTAAAACACTCATACATTCAATATTTGACCACCAGGAACAGAGGTCAAATCTAAATAAGATATGATTCTCTTACCCGCTCAAAACAGGCTGAAACTAAATTTTCGGGAAAACATTGTCTGAAATGAATTGAAATAAAACTTTATGTAAATAATGAATGCACAAAGAATGTATCATGTCATTTGCTAGTTTTTTTTTACCTTGAAGAAAGTAAATATAATGAAGGATATTTGAAGTCACACATTAACATTCATTAACTCACGATTTAGTGAAATTCCGAAAATAACAAAAGCTTAAAACAAAATAAAACGACCAACTACGCACAATTATCATATAGGTATAAGCAGGTACACAGCAGGTTTAAAAGCAATGTCATCTTAGCAGCACAGTGGATGAACTCCATACCAATCAAAGACGACTTATTGCATTCCATGGAAATAGCCATGTCCTTCAAGACATTATGTTTTTAATACGAGATTATTAAAATTAAATTTTAATTTTGCCATAATAAAAATAATGAAAAAGCTGAAAACCATGAAGCGTGTATTATTTTTTTTTAAAATCAAAATTTGATATTGTGAACCGACCTTTATTTAAGCTGTTAAATTTTTTTTTAAATGTTATATAAAGTAACTTCCAGACTCCCGAAGCCAAAATCAAATATTTTCTTTTCAATAACACGCTCATCTTACAACTCATTTTTTGGAAAAAAAATTAGAGTGAGGGAACAGAAAATTTCTTCACATTACATATTCTGTAGAGCCTGTGAAAATAAACACATTTTCTGTGTAAAAGGGAGGAAGATGAACCATTAAAAAAATTAATTACTTCTTTTAAAAAAACAAACAATGACAGTTCAGTTTTGAATTTTATTGAAGGTCAAGCGGTAGCGCGCTGGACTGCCGAACCGAGGTAGAAGAGAGTCACGGGTTCTATTCTTGGTGCTTGCAAGGCCCCCGGGCATTGTGCTGGCCACACAATGCCTTGCTCGTTAGTGGTGGCTAATTAAACTTGTGAACCCTACTTCACTTGCCCCATAGTCCGTCATGGACTGGAAAGGGGGTTATTATTATTATTGAAATTCTTTGACAACCATAACGGCCCCCGTCTAGTCTCCCTAGTATTCACCACTAAACATAAGTGACGATGCCTGGCTGGGCGGGTTTACACGGGGCAAACACCACCAGCAGTATAATCTACTAACGAAATTAAGTCCAGCAGAGAGTCCAAGGGGTCAGCCTCCAGTGTTGACCCCGCCCGTTTGATGACATCCCTGTCGCTGCTGTTGCCCGGATGTATGGAGAGCACCAGTATGATCCCCGTGATGACGGCGGCAAGCGTCGTTGTCATGTAGTACAAGATGGCGGCGGCACCCAGCTTGCCTGCAGACGGTTTTAACCACAGGTTTGATCAAAACAGTTCATGATTGTAAGACTATGATATATATTAACAGGTTAGAGTTCATACCCCCGATAGTTGCAATTAATTTTGGTATTACAAAACATTATTACTGAATATGGTGAAAAGCATGCACCAAGCAGCATTGCGAAAATAAACTCTTTTATCTTCTACATAATTAAATTTTTTAAATGGGAACAAATGTACAAACTTTATAGTGAGTCACGCTGCATTTATTGTATATGAAAAAGACATACCAAAATACAAAAAACATATATGTGTATATAACTAACATACCAAAAACATATATATGTGTATATAACTAAGAAGCGAAATAAATAAATATAAATGAATACATGTAGTATATACATTCATTCATATATAAACTAATTACAATTCTTTAATAAACATTCTAAATTCAAATGGAAGTATTGTATCTCAACTGAGTATTATTAAATTAAACTTCACTCAAATTAATTGAATAAAGTACTGAGGACTTTCAATATTGCCTACTGATCATAGAGATGAGAAAATGCCTTCAGCCTCACCAGAAGCATGAGATCCAATGTCAGCCATGCCAGTCACCAGACTTGATATTATAAGGGGCAGAATAAGTAACTTGAGCATGTTCAGGAGCAGACGACCAGGATACTGTTAGTGAAGAGTATTTACTTGTTTTAGCATGGAACAAGGTAGTAGAAGAGGCATTAACGATATAAACTGATTTAAAACGCAGATGAGGACTTAGCAACGGTTCCACACGAAGTTACTTTCATGGGTTCGACACGAGAAGGGATATTGGCTGCCGAGTATGTCGCACCGCCGAGCAGACGATTGGGCTTAGGACGGGTTGGTTCCGACAACTGTTGAAAGATATCTCTACATGGCTATGCCCTCTTGATGATGATTGCCAGTAAAATCATGAGCCGGGTCATAAGAGTTTGAATCGACTCGATCCCAAAGGAGAATGTCACAATGACTTCAAGTGTAGTTAAATTGATCATTTAAAATATATAAACATATTCACTGTCGTCCTAAAAATGATGTCGGTGGACAAGCCTGGAAGAAATTGGTTCTTGAGGTGACAACGTAGCGCCGGGCAGTGGCCGGGGTGAAGAGACGGGGGTGGGGGTGGGGGTGGGCGAAAAACGGCGCTATGTTCTCATAGATTCTAGCATGTCACTTTAAAAAAAAATTAATAAAGCCAGGTTTAATAATGTCATCACGTCATAGGAAAATGAGTTAAAACACAAAATTTTACTGAAGCAAGCTTTACGTTTTCTCTGTAATTCCTATGTTATCTTATCTATACAGACGCTCCTTCTATGCAGAAGATAGTTGCGTCCACAGACCATGGCAGATGATCTGTTGGCAAGTGATGCAGCGTTTACAGGCCACAGCTTTGTGGGTTCCACGCATTACCCAGCCGCCTAACTAGTGTTATGTACCCATTCAGAGCTGGGTGACTCAGGGACGCCTTCACATGGATTCCAACCCGTGAACATCGGTACTCCAGTCGAGCGCGCTGCCACTCGACCACCGCGTCCTCAATCATGTGTATCTTGAAATCCAAAAGTAGGGTTTTGAAACAATAAAACAATTAAACGAAATACCTTAATAATAGATTTTTACAATTAATGAAATCTAAATAATCTTCTGTTGCGCCCACCAGACATTGAAAACTTTAAAAAGTAGTTGATTAGAACAAATGACCATGTTATTTATCTACTGTTCTATAAAGGGTACATTTCATGTTGCTCACCTCCAGGTAGTAGATCTTCCTGTACTCCTCATAGTGCCACACGCCACGTAGTCCGACACCAAGACCAACTCCGATGAAAACGGCGATGACGATGAAGATGATGAGAAGATTGTCGATCACTATTTGTAATCCACGACTCCTCTTTCGCTTCACGTCCGGTGACTCTGCTTTTCCGTCTTTCTGCTTCATTTCTTGAATCCCCGAAATGAAAAAAAAGAGTTAATTTGTCTCTCGACCTCACAACAAGCTAAGCTGAACAACAGATGCAATGATCTGCCAACTATTAAAAAAAAACAAAAGCAAACAACAACAAAAAAATTTACTTACTTGAAAAAGGCTACAGAAGTGGTTTCATCGATTTCTGTTTAACGTGAAAGATAACGAACACACAGTGAAATAAGTAATTGTAATTATCTTGTGTTAAAAACAAAGCTCCCAGTGTGGCTTCTACTGATCAACTACTTCGAGAAATTTGAAATTTGATCACGATGTCAATAGAAAACATGCTACCTCCCCGCAAGCCGTCACTTTACCGTAGGATGAAGAGAAAAACAAACAACTGCGTGGTACTAAGTTTTCTCAACACTCATGGACACGGAGATCCAAACCATGGTGTATATAGGCATGGCGAAACCTGCGCAGGCAACTTTATTAAAAAAAGAAATTAACGTAAAAGAGAAAAAGAGAAGTGTGGAAAGGGCTTGTACCAAAGCCCAAAATCTGCAATGCAGATGAAAATGTTTCAAAATATATTGCGGTGATTTATGTTTTAAATAAAACTAGATACACGTTTTTAAAATTAATATAATAATTTCAAAAGGTATAGGAAAAAAAACCCACTAAAATATTGTTAAAAAATAAAAGTAAAATAGAAAGTCAAATAGTTAAAAGATGCATAGTTTTATTATACCCTTATAAACAAAAACAATATATATTTTTGTTCAAGTAATAATGTTACGAAATGGAATGGGATTGTTATAAGGCCGACTAAATAATGAAATGTTTTACATGGAAATAGAATAACTCGGATGAGTCATTTTTAAAGTTATCGGGGAAATAAGGGAGGGGTTGTGGGGGCCATTCTTCTTCATTGGCGTAGCAAGCGGGGCAAATGCCTCGGACAGCACTTTGTTAGGGGCGGCAAATGCCTCATTGTTAATTTGCTTTTACGATTGAAAATTTGAAAGGAAGAGATTTAAAAAAAAATTAAAAAATTAAAATTAAATATGAAATTACTAGCAGAAATAACAGAAATATCCTGAATTATGAGAGGGTTTATACTTTCAAAACTTCATATTCCATATAGAAAATAAATTCTTCTGAAACTAATGCTACTGAATTGAAAAACCATTGGGATGAAGTAGTATAAGAGTGCATCTATAACTGATTAAAGTTTGTCAACCGTTCATCTTGTAGAAGTGAAAATTGCGTTATCCTTTAAATTCTAGCAAGAGCCAATACAATTTCAACAACATACATGTCCTTAATCGATATAAATAAATTGCCCGTGCGTACAGATTGAAATTAAAAATTACTATAAAATCAGCGAAACTGATAGAGTATTCAACAAATTAAAATTAACTTCTCCGACTTCTCCTAATAAAACACGGACCTAACACCAAAAACAGCGAAAAGGCGGATAATGCGAGAGTGATTTAACGTAAGTAAACTACTGTGACAAAAATCTGTTTTGTACTTAAATGGCTTATTCTTCTAAAGCATCATTATTTTGATTTTAATGTCTTTTGTTTTGTAGTATAAACAAAAAGAATGCAAAAAATTGCTCATCTAATGGAAGTAATAACTGGCATAAAATAAATCCAAAAGTACCCCTTCAAGAATCAAGTGGCCTACATTACCAGAGATTTTTGCAAATGGAAGGAACCAGAAACCGGACGTACTAAATAATTGACTATAAACAAAGAACACAAAAACGTTGTTGTAAAAGAAAACAAAACAATGTGGCAAGATGTTCTTGTTAGAATGTTTGACATTATTTAATCCTTGCAAAATAGAATGTGGCTTTTCGCTGTCACAGAGACCAATACTAGTGCAAATATAGGCAATATCTAGAACTGAAGCATAAGCTTGCAAAGTACGATCAATTGTTCCAAGAACATTATGTAAAAAAGGGTTTTAAAAACTTTTCACAGAAAATTCAAAATGATCTCATTGCAGTTTAAGGAGATACAGTTCGCTAAAAGTAATCTTTCGGGTACAAGAGACCAAATTATATAATGTCTTTGTATTCGATATCTCTCCATGTATTTCACATAAGGATCAAATAAATCCAGTTGTGTGGTATATAAAGATTGAAAATAAGAAATTAGACGTTGTAGAATCTTTCGAATATTTCATTAAAACAAAAAATTAATCCACTTTCAACAGGTCTGAAAAGATTTTAACTAAGTTTAAAGTTAAAAATATAGGAACGCGGTGGCCCAAGGTGTGTTAATACTTCTTCACGGCTGTAAAGACTACATGGGTTAAAGAAAGGCTCAAAGACATAAATCTCAATGTCAAATAAGTACTTTGCTCAAACAGTTCATTGAACCTGGTTTAAATAGTGCTCAAACTGATACAAACTCCCTAACAAATGTTGGAACACGAGAACACTGTTACGCATTCTTTTCTATGTCCGCACACCGTTGGAAAGATCCAATTGCTGCCTCAATCGAGAATTTAAAGACTAAAATGCTAAAAATACGAACAGATGTTAGTCGCAATGAAATATTTTTATTTTCTAAATTTTCTATATATCTGTAAACATTTGCTGTAGTATTCCCTCGCTATTCGCGGGGTTTTACGTCAGCCATCGCGAATTGCGAAAAAACGCGAATATTGGATGAAGTTTTAAGACGCCTATGTATGAGATTATATTTGGTACTAAATGCTTCCCAAACACCTCTTAAAGACACTCTTTCTCATTAATACAGTAATAATTTAGTAATATTGCATGGAGATATGTGAGAAAGTAAATACAGACATACCTTCGAAAAGCGCTTTTAGTTTCGATGACCTACAAAAACCCGGTATTCGTTTTGATGTCTTTATGGCGCTATAGTCCGGTATACAGAGCATACGTTAAGAGCCTAACCCGCGAATATGCGGGGTTCGCGAATGGGGAACTGCGAATAGGTGAGGGTATACTGTATCTGGATCTATTTACTTTATGATGTCAATGATGCCCGAAATTATTCACAAACGTATAGTGGTAAAAATTATTTGCAGAGGTTAATCACAGAAAAACAAATGGTTTCCGTAGTGGATGCTTTGACTTTAGCTAAAATTTTATGTGGAGACCTTGTCATCAACAATTAAGTTAATGAAACATTTAATTACGATTAGAAATGATTAAACCAAGTTTGACAAACCTATTGTTATTGAGCATGGTATGACTGACAACATTTATACATCAACGATGTATCAATGTAAACAAGCAGAAAAATTCAATTTGAGATCAAGAAATGAAAGCTTTTCTATTTATTCCTGGCATAAAAATGTATAGTGTCCTTATTATTACTCTCCAATAAAATGATATTTTTCTTTATTATCTTTATACATTTAGTATTAACATATTTTATAGGTTGCAAACCTGGGTTCTGTTTCGGGCGGCACTTACCAAGGAATGAGTTGAGAAATTTGTTTGACATTTCCTTTGGTTACAATCCTGAGTAGTTATTAACTTTCAGTTCATCTACAGATAGACTTTACTCTGAAAAAAGTCATGTCTTTTGTCTATTTCATTCGGTGAAAGACATCTTTATTTAATGGTTTCGGAATTAAACTGCTGTATATCGTACTGTTAATTTCCTTTGGCCTTGTAAGTGAAAGGGTACATTTTTTGGCATTGGGCATAATCTGGTGCGTTTCTTTGACAAAGTACACCTTACTGTAAAATAATTTGGAGAAAGTCATCATGTGTAAAAAGAAAATCCCATTTTCATGGCAAGTTATTCATACAGAGCTAAAAGAAAATGCTGTAAAAGAATACGGGGGGAATCTTATCCAGGTGCGTTCGCACTTTCTGGAAGTGTGGTAGGCAGTGTTACAGAACTTCCGGAAGGAATAATTACATTTAAATTATCTTTTTTTTAATTTGTGGGATTGCTGGAAAGATGTTTATTGAAAAAAGAAAGACGAAAAAAGTCGAAACTATAACATTAAGATCATTATTATATTTTTGAAAATCCTAAATATGGATTCAATAGGCAAAATTGTGATAATTGAAAAAAAAATGTGGAAAGTTATGTTATAATTGATTATTGTTATACTTAGCTTTATAAATAATATATTTTTTGTAGAGGTTGAACATTTTTATTTGAAGCAGAGGTGAATAAACGGAAGTAAAACAGCAGAAGCGAGTCTTGGACAGGAAAACCCGAAACATACATTTCCATACAAGATTTCCGTAGGAAGATGGGATAAACGCAATTATGTTAAGAAGGGGTGTGGCCTAAAAATTCATAACTGGAAGTGAAGTAATTGTTAAATTTGTGTCTTGGTTTTTCACGTCAATGCTACTAATATGAAATTCCATGGATGACACTAAAAAATTTCGGAACCTACTCAGATTTCCAAAAAATGTAGGGCCTAGTTATGCTAGCTCACTTGTTAAATGCGAGATGAATTGCACCGACTTGACAGATAACGAAACATTACTTTACTTTTTTACTTTTCTCAAAATCTCTGTTTACTCATTTTAACTTCTTTGTCTTTTTCTTCTTATTGCTAATTATTTATACGCTCTGATCATTGGGTATGAAGGATATCAGCGTAATAGAAAGCAACATTTATAATTATTATAATTGCTATTATTATTTTAGCTCGTTGTCTCTCTAACAATGCTGAGTGGTGTTGAACAGAATATTCATATGATCGCAGTGTTGTCTTCAAATCAAATCCATCTGTTACGTAGAAGTTTGTCAATACATATTTAAAAGTTAGAATCAGTATAATTTTCACTCGTTGAAAGACAAACCGTAGACAACGCTACATTTGCACAAAATCTCAGCATTTCAGTTTTACACAAACCAGAGAAGCTCCAGTTTATAATTTTTATACTAAACCCAAAAAGAATTTATTTACAATAAAAATGATGTGAAGTAATTTCAGATCGATCGAATGTACCGTTATTAAATTATTGAACTTTTTAGTTTATCTATAGTCTATATATAAGGATCTGTGCCGTCTGCTTTTGTTGACATCCGTGAGTTCACCCTGTGACCACATCACAATTTTTTTTAACGTGGGGCGAGCGCTTATGAGGTTTAACATATGCGGTTCACTCATTCTCTCACTTATAGATCTCTCTTTTGCCTTCTAAATTAGAAATCTTAATTTTTATACCTAACACCCGCCCCACGTTTTTAGTCATATTAAATCAAAGTACTTCAACTAATAAGTTTTTTATTTTCTTCTTTTTAGTCCGCTTATAAAAACGGGGTTTTTAAAAATATATTTTTTACTTCTATTTATTTTATTCTTTTTAGTCAACTTATAACAACCTGGTTTTTTAAAATATATTTTTTTTTACCACACACATCACAAGCGCCCGCCCAACGTTTAAAAAAATTGTGATGTGGTGACGGGGTGAACTCACGGATGTCAACAAAAGCAGACGGCACAGATCCTTATATATAGACTATAGATAAACTAAAAAGTTCAATAATTTAATAACGGTACATTCGATCAATCTGAAATTTTGATACAATGCATTGTCATCCAAGATCTATCTGTGGTAAAATTTTCAGATCTCTGGGACCATCAGAAGTGGTTCAATTTTACGTTGGCAGATTTGAAAAAATCTTGGACAAACCAACAAACCAACCAACAAACAAACGGGAACGAAAGCGAGTTAATAAAAACGTGGTAAAAACGTGGAAAGCCTTAGAAGATGAATTTATTGTTTGATTCAGCCCCAATTAAATTTAAAGCCAACTGATAAATAAAAAAATTATTAACAAATTTTTTTTTAAAAAGGAATATAGATACAAGCAATAGTCATCACACAAAATGCTTCTTAAAAACACATTTAGTTTGTTTATTATTAGTCTCATTAAAAAAAAATTGAGAGAAGCCACGCCCCGTGGTATTTGAGAGAAACCACGCCCCGTGGTATTTGAACTGACAGAAAACATCAGTGAACACACGAATGAGTTGAAAATTGGGAACATGAAGATACCATACCGCCTAGGCCCTAGGCCTAACCCAATCCCCAGTTACCGAGAAGAGGGCCCTTTATAGGTCTTCGGTGCATGCACATTTCAGCGAAACTCGGGCAATGCAATTAATACCTCGATCACTTTTGATGTTTACATACAGGCGACCTTCACCCCACAATTGGGGGGGGGGTAATGGGGTGAACTGTGGTGCATTTATTTAAAGTAAGAAGGTGGGTAGGGCACTGTTAGGCCAAGATTTTTAGATCTACAATTAAATGCATGCGAGACGGAGGGAAATATGGGAGAGAGGGAGACAACGACATATGGGTGTCAGTTGAGATGGGGAGAATTAAGTGAAGACAGTTACCTTGAGGGAGAGAGAGAGAGAGAGAGAGAGAGAGAGAGAGAGAGAGAGAGAGAGAGAGAGAGGAGAGAGAGAGAGAGAGAGAGAGAGGGGGGAGAGAGAGAAGCAGTGTAAAATATGAGTTAAATATAGATAAATGACAGACAGACAGACAGACTGACTGACTGACTTTAAAAATTAAAAAAATAAAATAAAATACTTAACCATCACAGGAGCGAATCAATTTTTAATTGATTCATCATCTACAAAATCTACATTAACAACAATTAAAATTTTTCTAGATTAATTCTTTAAACTGCTACTGTAGCCATTGTAGCTGAATAACAGTGTTCATTATTTGGCATGGGGGAATGCAAATATTTTTAATTTTATTTGCATGAGTTGGAGCTCGAGGAGGTCTCTCAGATAAAATGTGACTAAAAAGTTTTGTTGTTAAAACCAAATAAACAAAGTTATCATTCCCCTCTCAATGTGAACTATGGTGTCAGCCAGGTGCGGATTAAGACTGCACGGGGCCCCTGGCTGCAATTCAAACTGGGGCCCTATCCAGCTAGCGTCCCTGTAAAATGATTGCTGGCAGCTAATATAAGACTGTAACTTGTAACTAGATAGTCCATTGGTTCCTTGTTCATAATGTGTCTGTACTCCGGGATCGGATTCTTAAAAAAAAACAGAACACAAAGAAATAACTGTTTGCCTGGAAACTAAAATTGAGTGTAAAAATATTTTTTCTTTTAAAAATAGACAAATGAAAAAAAAACATATGCCCCCGCCGGGAATCGAACCTTCTACCGCTTGCGCCACAAGACAACACGTTGCATCAAGACCACAAGATCCTGATGTTCGAACAAAATGTAAAAGATATAAATAGTATTAATTAATATGTTCTCTTATTGAGCCAATCAAATCAAGTTTTTCGATAATGGGGCTACCGGTCCGAATAGCGATCAGATTAATAGATAAGATTTTATTAATTTATTTAATTTATGATATTTTTAGGGATTCATGCAAACATTTGACCACCTTTATTATAAATTATACTAAATTTGGGGGCCCCTAAATCATCGGGGGCCTCTGGCTTTAGCCCGTTCAGCCCCCCCCCCTTAATCCGCCATAGGTGTCAGCTACATCTACTTGTCAGCTACATTTACTTGACAGCTACATTTACTTGTCAGTTACATTTACTTTTCAGATTTCCACGAGGGCATCTATACAAAATTTGTGTTCACAAAGAGAACAAAGGTTGGGCATAAAAAAAAAGAGAAACTTAAGTGGTCCGAGTCCTGTAAAAGTAAAAGACATTATGAAAAAAAATCATTATTGAATTTATTCCCTCACGAGATGTATTGTCATCCAACAAGAGTAATAGTGTCAAGTTTCAGCACCCTAGCCAATCAGGATATTTATGGCAGACATAAATTATACTTATAAATATAGCTATTGATTCTAGTTTAGACATACAACACAACGAAAACTTAATACAACCCTCAGATAGACATAAGGATAAAACACCTTTGTTAGTCCGTATGCAAGAACAAACGCATACAAATTCTCGTTCTTCACTTGCGGAATTCGGGCGTGGGATGGGTTGCCTGGAGAAACCAGGAAAACCAACACTTTATCAACATTAAAGAGTCTAATAAGAATGCATGACTAGACGCAAACCATAGATAAGCGTAGGACGCAATAATCTTATGAATAGAGCGAGCGTCTGTAACAGATAAGATAAGACAAACATGCAAACGTATTTACAGAACGGTGAGTTAAATAAACGTGACGGAAAAAAATCAAATGATGCCATTATTTCACTTTGGACAATCATCGAGCATACAACAAGTGAAGTTGTATAATTCGTCCAAAGTCCAACCAACAATTTTCTGAATACAACAATAGGCATTCTGACCAACTAACGACTTCTTGAATTGAAAGTTTGAGAATTTTTTTTAGTACGTCTTATAAGACCACTTCCTGGATTCAAAAAATAAGTGCGTCTACAGTTTTAAAAAAAAGCGTCCGGAATACAACAATAGCAGCTTTAACTTACACAGTAGTGTGAAAATAAAACGAACATTCCTAAATACAACAATAGAAATTAAAAGCATATATCGTGTAGTCACCGGAGACGTAATGGAACTGATGTCCCATGTTTTCTGTTCGTGTCAGGAAGCCATTAGCCATCTGTGACTTACGACACATACCTGAAGTATTTCTCTGTTGTAGATGTCTTAGAGTATTAACCGTGGCCAAACATTTGATACGCTCTTCAGGTAGACAGGTAGACATTTCATATAATCTATCATGGTTATAGCGAAGCGAGGCATTGATTGGGCACAGCTACAAGATTTAATATAAACAGTTAGTAATTAGACGAACACAGTAGTGGGGCTTGGAGCTGACAAATGTTTTTTTTTATTGATCACCTAATTAAATTGTGTTGCATATGGCACCGTTAAGAGTCCAAAATGAATCAAGGCCATTACAAGGATTTTGAGTTCCGAGCGAACTAAACTTTTTGGTTTCGAAACTTCTAAAAAAAATTTTTTTAAATTAAATAGTAGGGTATTTGAGATAATTGAAGTCATAAGGGGCTCCAAAACACTGTTAATAGCAGTAGATCCATTGCTTACGACTGATTGAGAGTACATTTATTGTTACATCACGGGAAAGAGAGCGCCGCTAATAGGACTTCCCATTTTTTCCATTCTTCCCAAAAATCTATTGCAGTTAACGCAAAATTTTGAAGTATTTATTATTAAGGGCTCTAAATATGTTACTATTCTTCCAATTAAAAAAACAACATATATTATGATTGTCACTGATGCGTAAGGAGTTATAATGATACACCAAAAGGCAATCGTTCGAAATGGGAATATTTAGAGATAAACAACGACATACAGACATTTCGATGAAGTGACATACCCATTACCTGACTCTTTGCAGTCTGGAAGTTCTTAACATTGAACGTTATCGTCCTTGAAATTTAACGACACCTTGTTGTCTGCACCTGGATATCAGACGTTAACTTCTGTTTTCTCTCCACCATTTCCAAACTAACAAAACGAAAACCTAACATGTATTGCGAAAGTTTTAGGGGATGGGGGACAACCTCACTATTTTTCATTTTAATTTAATCGTGTCGTTAGACTTCATGCACATATGCGGTTCTCAAGTTATACAAACATGGCAATCACGTATGAATCAAGCTTTGATGACGGTCTTAGGCCACTGCAACCTATGCGGCCGCAGTGGGTCCTGCACTTTTATAGGCCACGCCCATTTTAATTTTCGCTTATTATCCTTATTAATTCCTTATCCCTACCCAGACTGGGCCCCGGCCGGCCCTGACGCTGACCCTTACCAACAGCCGACTCTAGGTTTATTAGCGACTATAGCCACGACAATATAAAAGAAATGAATAGAGAGCCAGTCATGACCACAGCCCGAGTGCCCATGTGTCTTTGTATTCAAAGCACGAGGTAAAATTGCTTGCTGCACCGTCAACACAGGTAAAGTATTTCGTGTAGGTATAACAACGGATTGACACAGGCTTACACAGACAGTTGAAAAGAGAAGATGTCGATCTCATATGAAAACAAAACAAACAAATTCAAACTTTGTCGCAAGTGTTTTATAGAACAGCTTTCGTCCGTTTCAATCCTAGGAGACATACTGGCATCTCAAAGTTGTTGAGTCTAGGCAGACACACTGACATATCAATGTTGTGTCTAGGCAGACACACTGACATATCAATGTTGTGAGTCTAGGCAGACACACTGACATATCAATGTTGTTGAGTCTAGGCAGACACACTTACATCTCTAGGTTGCTGAATTTTTAGCAGACTCACTGACATATCAATGTTGTTGAGTCTAGACATGCACACTGACTTATCAATGTTGTTGAGTCTAGGCAGACACACTGACTTATCAATGTTGTTGAGTCTTGGCAGACACACTGACATATCTATGTTGTTGAGTCTTGCAGATATATTGACACATCAATGTATTTTGTTGAGTCTTGGCAGACACTGACATATCAATGTCTTGTCTCTAGGCAGACACACTGACATATCAATGTTGTTGAGTCTTGGCAGACACACTGACATATCTATGTTGTTGAGTCTTGGCAGACACACTGACATATCAATGTTGTTATGTCTTGCAGATACACTGACATATCAATGTTGTTGAGTCTTGCAGACACACTAAACATATCAATGTTGTTTGGTATTAGCAGACACAGTGACATCTCAAGGTTGTCGAGTCTTAGCAGACGGACTGACATCTTGATGTTGTTTAGCGGACACACTGACACATTTACTAGATGAAGTGCTAAGAAAGACACAACAGTGTTTTCAAGCAATTTGTTGAAGCAAACGCTGTCACTTTAAAACATGAACTGTTAAATTCAAAACTGACTGTATAACGTGGTATAACATTATCCCTCCAGTAGAAGGGTTCTCAAACACTGTTACTGGAATGTTCAACCGATAGTTCCTTTTAAAAGTTACCTTATGTTCATCATGCAGCTACGATACAAACTATTAAAATTAATACAAAATGTTCATGCCTTAGGAAGCAGTATTTTAATTTGTTCACTCCTCGACCAATCCTATTTATCTTTCCAAACATTGCTTACAATATTAAAGCAAATTCTCACAAGTAATATTTTCGCATTTTTATAATTTTATCGTAAAAAGTTTTTTTTTAAAATTAAATAATCAGAATCGATAACATCTTAAAGATGCTATTATATTGATTTATGTTTAGAAAAAAACAACAACAAAAGAGCATTAATCTTTAAAAAATGCAACGGCAACTGTATATGAGTAGCAACATAAAGCCAGATCATCTCTTTGTAATATGAAGTACGATGCAGTCGTCATCGACGCGCTTGGGTGAGCAGATTATGTTCCATGTGCTCTGGTTTTATGTGGCCCACACGTTTATCTGAGAGTAGACCGGGCTGACGAAACTGAGATTGTTTAGCAAGATTTGTGTTTATGACTATTTTTACATTCGATTTATGAAGACACGTGTGTTTAAACGTAATGTGCTCACGCCGCTCAGTTACTGAATATTTCAACAATGAAATCTTTTTTCACTTACAAGTTGTGCCTTCAATTCGAAGGAGCAACATTACACAAGGGCTTCTCTTGAGGGTAGATTAGCTCTTGTGTTTAGGGCTTTTGTCTGGCGGGCTGACGAGGTCTGTGTCTGTCATAGGAGTGGTGGTGGTGGTGGTGGGGGGGAGGTCTTTTGTTCAGCTTTGTTTTTTATAGTGCTTCAGATTTACTAAAAAGAACACAACTCAAAGTGTGTATTAGAGTATCCAGGGGGGCGGGGGGAGGTGGTCCGCTCCGTCAGGTTTTTTTTTCAATGGAGGGGTTGAATGTTCAAGTTTTTTTTTCCTAGAACGGTCTGTAAAATTATCGTCATTCTGCAGACAGCAAAAAAGGGAATTGAGCAACTGAGCACTCGATACAAGCCCCTTGTAATGAGCTCTTAGCAATCATCTATCAATTATTTCTCTTACGCGTTGTTACATAATTTTAACAACTTATGAATTTATTTTAGGTCGGTTTCAACTAGCTAGAGAAAATTTAAAAGTGAGCGGAGGGTTCAATAAGATTGGGGAATGTAAATAAAATTTACGTTAACAACCATCAGAAAGATTGAATCGTAATTAAACAGAATAACCGCAACGTAACATGTGTCTTATTAATGGGCCTTTAATAATAAAAAAAAGTTAAATAAAATTTAGTTCATCATGGGGTGACGTGAAAAGTTTGATGTGGGCCAAAAATCTCAAACCAAACAAATCCTTGAGGTCAAGGTCGAAACTCAAGGGCTCACAAATGCGTACAGTTATGCCCGTCTTTTAAGTCTTCCAAGGTAAAACCACCGCAGCTGTGTCACCAGTACATATTTAAGGAACCGAATAGAGGAAGATGCGTTGAGGTTGCGGATGGGCATCGAATCAATCACACCAAACTCGAACCCAGCTCATGGTCACATAGACACTAACAGCACCGAGCCACGCTGGTCAACTAACTCGATTTTTAAAGTAATCGATTACAAATAAACATGAGCGAACTTAATGCAAATTTACTAGAACCAACAATGTTTGAATGTGCAACCATACCATAACGTCAACATACCATGCAAAAATGAATCTGTCGAACCAGACAAATTTTCGCAATTGCTAACGAAATTTTATATGGAGATATCACACCATAGATAAGGGCTGACATCATAGGTGTATGATGTCATCATAGGGAAGAATGACATCATAGGTGGAGGATCTCATCATATGTTGGGAGGATGAAATATAAGATACGGTGATTGAATGTATCTCGTTGAAGATATTGATATTTAATAATCATCTATTTGAAATCACTTGTTCAAAATGCTTTAATGAATGACTATAAAAATAGTCCAATTAAATATTTTTTTACCTCTATTTATTTTTACCAAACACCTCACAAGCGCCCGCTCAACGTTTTAAAAACATTGTGATGTGGTCACGGGGCGAACTCACAGATGTCAACAAAAGCCGACGGTACAGATGCTTTTATATAGACTATAGATAAAATTAAAAGTTCAATAATTTAATAACGGTACATTTGATCGATCTGAAATTTTGATACAATGCATTGTCATCCAAGATCTATATGTGGTAAAATTTTCAGATCTCTAGGACCATCAGAAGTGGTTCAATTTTACATTGGCAGATTTGAAAAAATCTTGGACAAACCAACAAACAATGCCACACCAACGAAAGCGAGTTAATAAAAACGTGGTAAATAAAAAAGGGTTCGACACTAAACTGTTTGAACTGTTCGGTTAAACTTCTAGATTCTAGACTCTTCCAGGAAATGAAATTTTGATCTCGTCATCCCCGCGACCTATTGATGTACATACATAATCGTCATGAAAATTACAAACTAATTTACTGTTAGAGATAAATACATTAATCTCATACACAATTTGAACAAATTGACGACTTTTAAAGTATGTAGTTACAGTTTTCTTCGAGATGAAAACCCAAGTTAACAAAAAAATCGAACTGCATGTATTTGAAAATTTAGCATTAATTTATCGTTGGCTGCTTCACACTGGTTCAAATTATAGTCTTAGCATAGTTGTTGTTGTAACCAGGGGGGGGGGCAGCCCCGGACTTCACCTTTTTACTGTACTTATTTCAGAGGTGGCACAAAGGTTGTTTGTTGTGGGTGGGGCTGGTGGGGGACTGATATAATCTTTTACCTCACTGGGTGTAGTAGCAATGTATGTATCTACATCACGTTAGATTCCAAACGCCTACCGTGATCTTTAATAGGACTGAAATGTTTACACAGCTCCGGATCTATCTGTGGTACACGACAGTCACTGATGTTTTCCCTGTTATTTTATTTAAAATCTACTTTCAGTGACACGCATGAAAACATGGGACAGTATTAATACAATAATAACTACCCCTCCCTTACTTTTAACAATGAATATTATATATATATATATATTATTTTATTATCACTGATGTACAATAAAGTTGACAAGTTAATCTAAACTATGGCAAATTGAGTAATCCCTCATAATTGTGTTCAACTAATTTCCGAATCAAAATTGAGATCTATCGTATAAACAAGATAAATATAAGATTAAAAAAAAAGATTTGCGTGGGGCTTCCGGGAATGAAAGGGTGGCAAATAGAACGTTGGATACACATGGTGATAGACAAATAATTTAGTATCTAAATTTTAGATCATCATTTCCCTATTATTGGTTCCCAGGCTGACGGCAAAACTTCTCAGACGTTCCACCAAACGTCAAGTTTGACAAACACTGCTAAAAACTAAAGTAAATCGGCCAGATTTTTTAAAGCAGATCATTGAATTAAAAAAAAATAATGAGTGTTTTATAAATCTGTCGCACGAGTAAATTGAAAAGATGAAAAGACCGCGTTGAAAACACACAACTTAAGCCACATCCTTAAAGATTCAATATACAGCCTTGGTATAAATAAAAAATAAGATCAATTTGTTTTAAAAAATCTTTTAATTTTTAAAAAAAATAGTAATGCTTTCAATCTTGCCAACAGAGCTTATAATAATAATAATAATAATAATAATAATAATAATAATAATAATAATAATAATAATAATAAACTCAATAAAAATAACCTTTAAAATTTGAAATACAACTATCTCCGTCTTAAAAGTTTTCAACGATTTTAGAAGTTTCATTCTACTGAACTTTATACAATTCTATATAAACTATAAACCTAATTAAATTTTAAACTATTTTTTGTGTGTATGAACATTTCAGGCCGTTGGTCAATGGAATAAAGTGCTTGCCTTCTAACTTGATTATAGAAAGTTCAATTCCTTTCTCGAAAACATTTTTAAATAAATAGAGTTAAAAAAGGATTTTTAAAAACCACGTTTTTACAAGTGGACTAAAAAGAAGAAAATAATTTAAAAACATATAAGTTCAAGTACTTTTATTTAATATGACTAAAAACGTTGGGCGGGTGCTTGGTATACAAATCAAAGATTTATAATTTAGAAGTAGAAGGCAAAAGAGAGATCTATAAGTGAGAGAGTGAGTGAACTGCATATGTAAAACCTCATAAGCGCCCGCCCCACGTTTTTACAGACTGAAAGTGACTGAAATCCACCTGCTGTTAAACATGGGGATGTGGTCATGGATGGCTGGGGTGAACTCCGGTGGCACGTTATCAACAATAGCAGACGGATACAGATGCTATATAGAGATAAATTAAAAAAGCATTTATTTAATTACAGTACATTCGATCGATCTGAAATATCGATAAAATGAAATTGTCAAACAAGATCTATCTGTGGTAAAATTTTGAGATCTCTAAGACCATCAAAAGTGGTTTAATTTTACGTTGGAAAATTTGAAATTTTTCGGACAGGAACGAAAACATTGCAACAGGAACGAAACCAAGTTAATTATAAAAATATATTTAAAAAACACTTTTTAAAAACTATTCTTATTTTAGAAATGCACTTAAAAGTAAAAAATAATTTTTTAATAAAAATGTACTAAAAAGTAAAAAATAAATTTAAAATTTGAAATTTACAGTCAGAAGAGACACTTTAGTTCCAAATTTATGAAAATGTAAAAGTTTAAAATAAGACAGGAACGTTAAATCGTAGGTGAAATCGATTATCTCGTTGTTCGCCATGACTATAAGACTAGGGTGCTCAGTTTAAACTTAGCGAATAGCTTTGCCTAACTTGATGAATATCTTTGCATAACTTAGCAAGCACCCTAGTTTAATATTAGTCATACTGTTTAAAGAGAATTTGGCAAACATTCTTCTGTACTTACAGTAATAGCTGTAACTGTTAGAGTAATAGCTTAACTGTTCAGTGTTAGGATTTCGTTTCCTGTTTAAAAAAAATTTATAATTTCATAATTTGTATGATTTATTTAATGATTGTATCAAAAGGGCTATGTGAGTTGTGTTTGCTGAATAACATAACAGTGATCAAGCAAATAAGCGTGTGGCTTTAAAATATGCATTTTCCCCTTGAATTATCTTAAAGTTTTATTATTGTTATCATTTTTTTTTAAAAAGCACTTTTATCCTACCCCATCTCAAGACCATGTGTATATTTTTAATATTTCAATGAATTTTTGACCAAAAAAATATTTCAGAGTTATTGTTCCTGACTCACGACAATCAAATACAACAAAAATATGTTGTCAAACTTTGAGATTTCAACTGATGTCTGCTAGTTTAGTGTATGTACAATACAACAAGGCAAGCCTTGAAATGGAACTCCCAGGGTAAGCAAAAAAAGAGGTCGCCGAAGAAACACTTGGCCCCGAGAATTGGAGGCAGACATCAAGAGAATTGGCCATGAATGGAAGATCCTGGAGAAGCTGGCCCAGGATAGAGATGCATGGAGATCTCTCGTAGGTGGTTGTCACATGTGAATGTCACGGGTGTATCATGAGTGAATTGCGTGATCAGATGAAGGAGAGGTCACATGAGTAATAAGCGCGGGAAGAGAGGAGCCTTCCCATTGGCTGAGAAGGTTGGGCGAGCAGTTTTCAGAGAACTTCCGTGAGGGAAGGACGTGATGTGTGTGCTTGAGAATTCCACGTTGTATAACCTCAAATTATCCTTGTACAAAGTAAACATATTAAAGTTGTTTTGTTGAAACAAGTTCTTCATTGGATTATTGTGTACAAGATTATGTCTTGAGAGAACGCATACAAGAGTTAAATATTAAATAAGTATAACAAGTAATAGTTACAGTGGTCTATTAATTGGAGGAATCGCAGATGCCGACGAGAGAGAGAGAGAGAGAGAGAAAGAAAGAGAGAGAGAGAGAGAGAGAGAGAGAGAGAGAGAGAGAGAGAGAGAGAGAGAGAGAGAGAGAGAGAGGGAGAGAGAGCGTTTGTTAGGTGCAAAAGTTCCAATTCGCGACGCGATAGTGATCACCATAAGGTTGGTTGCTGATCCCCCCCCCCTTTTTTTTTGTTTGTTGTTGTTGCAAGATCACAGAGTGTCCTTATCGACTTTGAATAAGTGCACAAACTTTCGCCCAATCGGACGAACGATAAAGAGAGGTTAAAATGAATATTTTAAATTACGAATTAGTTTAATGGTTGCTTCCCTTGATATTTATTTTTTTATTATTATTATTTTTAAAAACCTTACCAAACAATAGAGTTGTAGCTCACTAACCCTCACTCGCGCAAACACACACACAAAAAAACAACAACAACAACAAACAAACAAACAAACAAACAAACACACACACACTCAACATACGTAGCCTACTCATGCAATAATGCAATCAAACACTCTTTGATATATTGTACGTGTAAACCTCTGTAGATGTCTATAAAAATGATTTTTGAATAAAAGTTATTGTCAAATGTGATTTATAAAGTATAAAAAATTAAAAGCTAATTACTAATTATTGAAATATTTATCACTATCATTAGTTAGTTTCACAACTACGTTTTAATTTTTCAGGTTACATATTATTTTAATGTTAATTTATTACATTAAATTATTTTAATATTCCAAGGCACAATTTAGACTCAATGTCAACTATATTAATATTCCAAGGCTAAATTTTGGTATAAATGGCGTCACGCGATTTTGGCGCATTTTTCACTCCCCCCCCCCTTTCGTCACACGTCGTCACAAAAACGTAAATCCCCTCTCCAATATGACGTCACAAAGCTTTGTGGCGCCCCCCCCCCATTAAAGCAGTATTTTCTATTTGAATCACTTTTTTGTCATTTATGTATGTATTTAGTGTTAGGCTGCACTCTAATATCGGAACACACGTGAACCCATGTATAACGTCATAATAAATTGTAAGAAATCAAATATTTAAGTGGAACTTTCATTTAAAGTTGCGATTTTTGATGTACCGTCACATTTCTTAAACTCCCCCCCCCCTCGTCGCTCATCGTCACAAATGTGTGGACCCCCACTCCCCCTTAGGTGTCTGACGTCATTTATTTTTATGGACGGCCCCTAATCTTTATATCAAGGCCAAGGCACAATTAAGCGTATCCGTTATTATTAATTAGAATTATTATAAGAATATCTTCTATTTTTTAATTGTGCTTAAAATTGACATAATCTTAAAATTTGATTAATAGATTTTCCATTCATCAGTTTGTAAAATTTGTTTGGAATTTATTATTTATATTAGAAAAAATTTTTAAGAGCTTAAGATTTTAAAGGGAAATAATGTGTAAATTTAAAGGGAAATAATTATATACATATAATTTATATTTTTTTACATTAAATTATATCATTTCATATAAAATTTAAAAATACAATTTTGCGTTTAAATTAGTTAATTTTATTATTTGTTAAAAATAGTTATATAAATTTAAATAAATTTGCTTATAAAATATATTAAATGATATTTATAAAAAGTTAATGTAATAATCTTTAGCCATATTTCGATTACAAATGCAATTTTGACAGTATATAAATGCCATGTTCCGAGTTATACTCGGAGCGTGTGTCTCGGAGACACGTCTGACATTGATCGCTATGATCCTATACGGCTTGATCTGTCCAGATTGGTTGACTCCTTTCTCTCTCATTTACTGAGCTCCCGCTGCACGTCGGTCGCACGGTTGAGTTCAACTCAAAATTCATGGTTTCCGTGTTTTCATGGCACGTTAACCAAGTGGGGTTATTTCTGTTAGGGCTTCTAAGTACTCTGTACACCGAGTAAAAGGGAAGTTCAAATTCAGGTAACCGCAAACATTTATGACGCTCCAATAAAGGCACTACGTGTGGTGGTCTGCCATTTTTTTTTAGAACTGAAGATCAATTAAAATTAACTATTAAAACGAAATTCAACTGTTTTCAATGTGGTAAATAAGTTAGTTGCTCTATAAACCTTCCGGTAAAGTATTATTATGGTTATGATTATGTCCAGAGTTTGAAAGCATATTCTTTTTCTGTTTAATTTTTTTCACTGCATTTAAGTTTTGTTTAGGTATATAGTATATAACAGGGGCGGATTAAGACTGCTCGGGGCCCCTGGCTGCAATTCACACTGGGGCCCTGTCCAGGCAGCGTAATTTTAAATAAAATGATCACTGTGTAACTTGTAATGCAGGGTGTAATCAGACAACAAATTGAATAGAAGAATTAAATTAATATTAAGTTACACGAATCCACACTTCATTAAAATATTTATTATGATTTATTTCTATCTTTAGAACCTTCGTTTGCGAACTTTTCTCACGGCGAGATTTTTAATCAAGTCAGTAAAATTAAGTGAACTTACGATTTCCCTTTCAATGCTCATTAGAGAGAGTTCTGACTCAGTCTTTGTTGTCCTATGCATCTTCTAATTTCATAATTTATTTTCAACTTTGAAAATGATCGCTCTCAGCTGCACTTTTATGTCATCAATGGGAGATACATGCGAAGTGCAATGTGTAAATTTGGAAAGGACTTTGTAAAATTTAGCTCATTCAAAAACAGCAACATATTTAGCTCTGTGCATGTATTTTGAGTTTCACATTGTGCTACTTCCTTTTCCTGACCCTGGGGCTGGACAATAAACTTTTTGAAGAGTAGTGAAAATTAGACTAATTCTGAAGGAAAGCAGTCTTCGAAATCACTTGAATATTCTTCCATTAACTTGGCTGCTGCCCCTCGGATGGCATCATTGCTGAGGTCCGTAAGGTTTGTAAGAAAGCCACATTTCTCATGGATGCCTTTATATGCATCTAACTGATAATTGTAGGGCTGGAGAAAGTTTTGTCAATGAATACCAGAAATACCTCAACCTTGAATTTTTGTCTCGGAGAAAATACTGTTTCGGCTGATGTCTCTTCATCAAGATGACACTTTCTCTTTCTTTAATCACATTGAAGATTGTTTATACTCTTTCTCCACGGACATATCACTTTCCTTTTTCTTCATAGAAATCAAATTCAGAACGCTGTCTTTTAACAAACTCAAGAAGATATTTCAACAAATGTATCTTGAAGGGATGCATTCATTTTCTGAAACCATTTTAAAATTGTGTCCCAAATTTCAAGTAAAATAGCGAGTTTCAGTTGTTCAAGTTCCTTCCGAAATGCTTCAAGTCGACTGTCAGGCGGCTGATTGTCGTCAGTTTGCCAATTCTTCCAGTCCTGCAATATTCTCATAGTATTATTTATTAACAGATCTTACAGCATCATGTCAGGCTGACCATCTTGTGTCAGACAAGGCTTTGTTAACGTGTAACCTTTTCGATTGTTTTTGAAGACCCTGGCAACGATGAACAGATGCAACAAGCCAGGTATAAAGATTTTGCTGAATGAAAAAATAAGTAAATACAATTTTTTAAAAATCTGTTTGCAGCAGGACAACCTTCTGCTGTACTTTTCCCAACCAAATTAAGGGAATGGGCTGTTGACGGCACATAATGAGCAACACTGCACTTCTCACGAAGGATAGTCTGGACTCATTTTTACTTCCAACTTATACTTGCAGCATTGTCGTATGACTCTCCACGGCAATCTTGAATTTGAATGTCAATTTCTTCCAAAATATTAAAAATAATTTGGGCAATTCCTGATCCAGTATGGGACTTAATTGGTATTAACTTGATGAATCGCTCAAAAGGAATGAATGTTATTTAGGTAATAACGGAACGCAACGTGTAATTTAGATTAATTAGGGACACCAATATTTAATGTACATACAGAAATCACATATGACCCTCTCGTAAAACCGACCCCCCCCCACCACCCCCAACATTTTCCCCTAGATTTTGTCCCAAAAAGTCGGCTTTAGAACGAGCATATACGTTACTAGTATTTACTTACATATTTATTCGAATATCTACTTCTTACTGCAGTCTGTCTGTAGGTCTAAGCTCGAAACTCGTAAACAGTGTACTAACTTGGAAGTTGGTTAAAAATTAGATTATTGAATTATGCTCTACTATGTCAAAGTTTTTTGTCATAAGTTTTCAAAAATAAATAGAAGTCGACTGTTTTTCTAAAGCTTGGTTTCCCTAGATATTATTACAAATGATGACGATTTCTGGTATTTCACACTCTTCGACGTTTTCTTTTGATAAGTAGATGAGATTTTATTAATTTATTTATATTTTCAAGGCTTCATGCAAACATTTGCCCACCTTTATTATAAAAAATAATAATTTTGGGGGCCCCTAAATCATCGGGGGCCCCTGGCTTTAGCCCGTTCAGCCCCCCCCCTTTAATCCGCCGTAGGTTTATAATATGAAGTATGGTATGATTTTGTGTGACCTCATTGCTTCAACTGACTTTAACATTACTTAATCATACTATAAGAAAATTTTATTTGAAAAAATCCTCTTTTTTAAATCCTTTATATTGACTCGTGGTGTCTGGTTGCACCCTTGCTTGTCGCCAAAACTTTGGATCAATTTTTAACCCACTTCCTCGTAAGCTAGCGAGCTGAAATTTTGCAGGCAGTTTCGTACCGATGATAAAAACAATGTATCAAAATTTCAGATCGATCGCATAATCGCATTAAATTATTGATTTTTTAGATTATTTTATTTATTCCTATGTATCATGTTATTTTTTGAGATAGAGTGTCGCGGTGCGTATCATATTGAACAACCTTTCTGTCACGCAATAAGGTGCGTATTTTATTGACAACTCTTTTTATAAACATATTCCTGATCGGTGCGCATTATATTAAACATGTTTTACGACACAACTACAATTTTGTATTTTTGGATGGTATTATAATGAATATTCTGTTAGTTACTTCTCGTACATAAAGGATTTATAGTCAAAAACTTGTTTTTTTACGGGTTTTTAAAAATTTTAGATTGTAATATAAAAAAAATTAATTATAAAATTCATAACAATTAATTTTGATTCACATACAATTTACACACCATTTGCTATCCGTTTATAGGTTCAATTCAGTAATTATTTCATTAGTTTGAAATCTTTATTATTATTTCCATCTACTTGTACCCTTTGATCCCTTTGTGAACTTTAATTTAGTGATAAAGGCTATAGGCATAGGTTATACCCATCAAATCCGCGCCCTTTTTTTTTCACTTTTCCCAGTGCTTGTTGATATATATTTTGTTATAACTTAGGAACAGTTTTCTTTTAATAAGTTAGATATTGTTCCCTCGGGAACAAAAATTTAGGTTTATGTTAACTTTAATAAAGCCCCCCTCCGTATGTTAAACCCTTTATTAACACTATCGCATTTCATTCTTTTACATAAACAGTTTGACTTATAGTAACTTATACTGATAATTTTTTGCAGATCAATTCAAACATGCATTTAAATTTAAAGCAACACAATCAAAGACATTATTCATGAAAAGACAACATTCATTTAGTTTCTTTCAATTTAATATAAAAACTCATATTATTAACATTATACATACTAAGCCTCTTGAGACAGAGATGTTGTGGCGTACTGGCACCAAAACTTATTTAAATTTTTTTTTAATACATATTACCATAATAAACTATTTAATTTAGAATTTTAATACATTATAAAATATTGTATGGAGTAAAATAAACTAAAATCTCCTTAAATGAAACAAAAATATTAAAATGTACAATTATATTTTAAATTTACCAGTCCAACTAACCTATCTTACTTAAGAGTTTTGATGAATTTCTTATTTTTATAAACTAAATAAGTCCTTGCCAACATTAAACTGATATTCAATAACCAAAACTGTAAAAAATAAGCATTAACCATTTTTTTTATATGGCATGGTCACACATTTTTTAAGAGCATAATAAACTCAATTTTAGCTGTAGACCTACATTAGCAATTTTTTTTCCAAAGCGAAATGGCAATAGACAAAATTATTACTAATGATGACTGCACAGATAGTAATGCAAAGAAATAATTTTCTATTCCAATAGCTAATTTCACCCAGTTTATTTCTAAATAAAAATGAAACAAGCCTCATTCATCGTTCCTCACGTCCAACCTTCCCAACTTATTTGCATCAATGAATGTAGGAATATTTTTAAGACTTTAAAATAAAAATTACCTAATTTGTATCCCTAGTTTCAACTGGCTGTAATAGAGATTTGAGTCCAATGACAAAAATTATTTTCAAGCTTTTAGCAAACAACAAGGTACTATAGGTGAGCAATTTTTATAAATTGTATAAGTAAAGTGCCCTAGCAGCCTCAAAACGTTCACTTGGTTCTTTACACAAAGAGTCTTTTAACTTCTCCAGCTGAAACTCTTTACACAAAGCAATGTAATCCTCAATGAATTCTTTGCCCAGTGCAGTTTTCAGGACAGTGTCTTTTTCCAGAGCATTTAGAGCTTCATCAAATGTTTTTGGGAGTGGATTTTCAGGCTTACCTCTGGCATCACCTTCTACCAAGGGTCTGTTGGAAGCAAAAGGTGGTATAACTAGCAATTTTAAATAATTCATTAACCAAATATTTGAAGTTTTAGTTTTTTTAAAAATGGATTTATTATTTTTTTAAATACTGCTAATCCTTATTTTCAATGTCTCAACTAATTCAAAATAAACCAAAAATAAACTTTTCTTACCAGAGCCTCAAACTTTGTTATTTAAAGCAATGAACTACAATGTAATTATTTTAAATAAATATATATACATATAATGTAAAGAAGTATCCCGACATATCATTTAGAGAAAATTAAGCACCAATTGGTTTACACCTATATCTTGGACAATGTTCACTTAATGGACTACTTTTACATTTTATCTGCATTATATTGATGAAGGAATTTTAAATGAATAAAAATTCTTATACTTTCTACCCAATGATGTATTTACATGTACCTAAATTCTCTCTTAAGCATACATTGAAAATTTACCTGAATTCCCTTGGTGGTGGACACTCTAGTTTGTTCACAATGCCATCCATACCTGCTGCTATAAGACCAGCCAATACAAGATATGGGTTACTTGCAGAAGAAGGGGACCTATCTTCTATGTGAACATTTTTACCTTTTGTCTTAACACGTAGTCTGGCATTTCTAGAAATAAAATAGGCCAAAATTTAACTTTAAACTTTTGAGAGTTAAAAAACTAAAGAAACGCACAACTTTGAAAACTCTTACTAGCCTCAGATACTTTGAATAATCCAACAATTTTTGCAGCATGATATTCCTCATAAATAAAATATAGATCTTAATATTTAATCTTGTTACATCTTTAAAAAGAATATTACTGTTGTCTAATAAAAGTTTTAATCAACAGTTACAGTTTTTGAAAAAAATAATTCAGAAATGTTTTGGATTTGGCTTTTTTTTTATGGGTACCATTTGAATTAAACTATTTCACTATAAAATGCATTATGACTTTGAAATATGAATTTTGTACCAATTAAATTTTTTTTCTCACAGCCATTGAAGATAATTGCAGTTGCTTGAAATTTTGCTGTAAAATAGAAGGAAAAAAAAAGCATTACCTATCATCATAATTCCAGACATTATCACTTGGTGAAAAGAAACCATGTAGTCTCTCGTAACAGTTTGTTGTTGGGTTGAATAAAGCCAACAAAGCATGGCCATGGAGAATTAGACCTGCCACCCAATGACGTAAAATCTCAGAACATTTGTGATCACCATCTGGGTCATAAAAGGCATTTCTGAAAATAGTGGGGAAAAAAGAATAAAATAAAACTGCTAATTTAATTTTAAAAATAAATTATCTCTAATTTCATTAGGTCATATTGAAAGTTGGTATTAAAGGCATGTTTATATCAAGAGATGTAAAGAAATTAATACAAATTTAAAAACTCTTGTGAGTCAAAATTAAAAAGATTTTTTTTTACAATAAACAGATTTTGTGTGTGTTTTAGGGTAGATTTGGGGTTGTGGGTAGGGCTGTCAAAATTTTTGAAAAATGCTGCCTGGGTACCCGTCCAAATTTTGAACGGGTAACCGGGTTACCCGATCGAAACATGGCATAATTTTCCCCGTCATAACCACTATACAATGCTCCCTAGCCTCCTCCCATGCACCAAATTTCACACATTATCTACACGGCCGACGCCTTAGGGGCCGTACATAAATCACATCGAACGATTTTGGCCGAAATTTTTTACCCCCCCCCCGTCACAAGTTGTCACAAAAACTTAGAGCCCCCTCAAATATGACGTTACAAAGCTTTGAACCAATAAAAGCCGTACTTCCTTTTTGAAAATGAGCATGTGTCAAATAACTTTATTGTCATTTAATTTTGTATTTAATGTGAAGTTGAACTGTAAAAATCGCTACATGCTTGAATCCATATAAAACGTCATTAAATAAATTGTAAGAAATCAAATATGTCAGTGGAACTTTTATTTAAAGGTGCGCGTTTTGATGTGACGTCACATTTATTCTTAAACACATCACTCCCCCTCGTCACAAATGTGTGACCCCTCTCTTCCCTTAGGTGCGTAACTTTATTTATGGACGGGACCTTATTCATCTTACAATATGAGTAACTAATTTAATGACTTTAAAAACTTTGGTACGGCACACGCTGTAATAAGCACACGAAATAATGGAATGGAGGGAGAAGGAGGGGTGGGGGAAAGATGAACAACATCGACAATCGTGAACCCAATGTCGGCGTATTTCAAAGATCAAAGTTAGTGTCAAAGCAGGGGTGTTTTTATTAACAAAATCAAACACGACCTCTTTCATCTCTATGCCGACGTCTTACTCATCTTACACTTTTACTAACTATTTCATTTATTAACCTTAAAAACTGACAACCTTGTACGCATTATTAACATCAGTTTTTCTAGGTCAACACGTGTTAACGATTGCAAGAAAGACAAACGAATGGAAAGGGTGCGGTTATAGTAAGGGGTGGATGGGGGAGATGGGGTAGATAATTGGTATCAATCGGTAGCCCAATGTCGGCATATTTCAAAGCAATGTTAGTGTCAAATCGGGAGAGTTTTTATTAACAACAACAAACACGGCCTCTTTCATCTCTATACAGTCCATCCTTATTTTTGGCAGAGCAGTTTTGTTTTCTTTATATGATTCATTCAAAGAACAAAAATCTTCTTGTGTTTGTTATTTGTTTCATTTTCAGAGAAAACGATGTATCAAAATCAAAATACATGTTTGTTTGTTGAGACCGTATTGTATTTCCCTTGACAGATAGTTCTCCTTAGATGTATTTTACAGCATTTATTTGAAAAAAAAATTCATTTGATAAATTGTTTCGCAAACAGTAAATTAAACACAAAAAAACCGCATGCGAGCCGAAGTTTGGTTAATCTAGGCATTGAAGTGAAGCCACATTTTCACAGGTACCCAGGGAGGAATTTTACTACCCGGGTAATCTCACGGCAACGGGTACCCGGGTCCCCGTTGACAGGCCTAGTTGTGGGTACTTTATTTTGTGGTGTTTTTAAGTTTACAACAATTATTTTATGTTTAAAATTTTTACCTAGGGCTGCGGAAATTAATAATTAATTAATCGATTAATTGTTTAAAATTGTAATCGATTAAAATTAATTTGATAGATTAAAATTAGATCAAAATTTAAGAAAATATTTCTAATTGTTTTTTTCCCAATTTATTAATAATTTATAATTTTTGTTACTGACATGCTTTTCCACTTGCATTATTATTTATTTAGACGCAAACAAACAGGTCTTTTCTTATTTCTTTCATAGCAGAAGGAATTTGCTGTGTTACGTCACAAAATTTGGGAGCCATGGATTTACCGCAACTTATCCGATTTCGCTTAACAATTAATCTGGACTTAACGGGATCTATATATGTGTTATAAAAATATAATTAATAAAAAATTATCAATTTCATTTTTTCCCATTAAACGCACAAATGTTTTTAATCAATACCAGCCCTAATTTTAACAAATTAGAAAATTTGAGGTAAAATTAAGGTTATTAAAAAGTAAAATTTTTTTTACTTTCCATCCAGGGTCCAGAGAGAATGATTCAAATGATAGCCATTGCTTTGATTTTCTGCATGAGGACGTGTCATAAAAATTGAGTCGAAGCCACCAGTCTCACCAATAGCTTTGGCAATATATCGCAATCTATGAACACAGTCTGCCATTTTAATCCCATACTGAGGCTGTAGGGAATACTGGAAGAGATTTATAGTACAAAGATTGTACAGGGCCTCAATTGTGTCAGTAAAAATATAATGCCGAAGATGTA
Source organism: Ampullaceana balthica (assembly GCA_944989445.1). NCBI lineage: Eukaryota > Metazoa > Mollusca > Gastropoda > Lymnaeidae > Ampullaceana > Ampullaceana balthica. Next base: position 565,889 of record CALYLW010000251.1, read on the forward strand.
ATTGAAGAGTATCATCAGCATAGGATAAAATGTAATCAATATACATAATTTGCTATGTATGTCTGTCCGTCCCTTACGCTACTAATTATAAAAAGCAGCAAACCAATAAAAAAAAAGCCTTGAAAAAAAAATTACTGCACCAAAAATAACTCTTTTTGAACATAAAATTGTTCAATGTGGAAATAAATTAATAAAATAAAAATTAATAAAATAAATGAAAGTTCTGTATTACATTATTTTTTATTGTGATGTGTATTTTTTCAAAATCAGCTGAAATATATTTACTTTGAAAACTTCCGACGGTAATACACTAGTACTGATATAATTGAGAGAAGAATCAGATAACTTGCAAAAGTAAAACTGGGTACTATTACATTAAATATTAAGCTACATTTGTTAAAAGACATATTGAAGTAGTGTGCAATGAGTAGAGAGTAATGTAGATAAAATATTTAGCTTATATTTGAGAGAATATTGACAGATTACAGCATTTTTGCAGAGTATTGTCTGTTTATAAATATGCATTAAATACAGGAAATAATTTGTTTAAAGATATATTGCACTAATTTGCCTATTTCTTCTACATAATTTTAACTACAAGAAATATACTTTAATTGTTAAAAATCTTAACTCAAATTGTTACCTTGGTTAAAATTTCAATATAATTACGGTATTGGTAAAAATATAGTTTTGTCTTGTGACTTCGTTGCTCCAATTAAACAATTTCTGCGTAATTGGGTCAGGCCCTGTTTGAAGAAACTATTCCCCCTTGATAATTTTTTTTTCCTCAAATCTTCCATTTCCTACCTCAACTTGACCAGGCTGAAATTCTTCCATTTGTGTTTCAATTGGAATGCCAGAGTTCAACATGCCCAGCATAACATCATATAAAAATGAAAGCTCCCCATCCAATCTGTACATGTTTACTATCTCGTGGATCTGGAAAGGGTCAAATCATTTTCATAATGTTAACAATTTTTGCTCACTCTTAAAGTATTTTGACTGTATTGAGTTCACAAAAACAGTCAGCAATAAAATGTAATCTCTTTTGATTTTGCCTACTGCCCTGAATTTGAGGGTAAAATTTTTAAAATTATTTTATATAATGAAAAGCTTTCAAATGAAATTGTTTCAAAACATAAAAAATGTATTTTGAAAAATAATGAATAGATAATTTTCAGATGTCACATACTTGAACTTTGTATTGTATTCACTAGTTGCCCCTGAAATTATAACTTAATTCTATTATTAAATATCAACTTATGAGATTGTCCGAGCACTGATGGGATTATGTGACTTATTAATGAGAATAACAAATTTTTAATTAGTGAAAATTTAATAAAAGACACTGGTGAGTTTTAATAACCAATTAGTGAAAAAATAAAGCATTTGGGAAATAAAACGTTCAACTGGCATAACAAAAAAAGTAACTGATGAGATATATAACAAACTGGTGAGATATATAACAAACTGGTGAGATATATAACAAACTGGTGAGATTAAATGTTAAACTAGTGATAAGAAAAAGCAACTGGGGATTTTAATACCTGATTAAATTCAATAATTAACTGTTGAGATGAATGATGACAGATGAGTTAAATAACTTGTTTAGTTTCAAAGACTAATTGGAGAGTTGAAATGACAAACTTACGTTTCCCCCCATCGGTTTTAGCGTTCCCTTGTGGAACATCATAAATTCTGCTTCATGAGCAGACATGATCTGGAAACCAATCTTCTCCAGTGCTGCCACCTGTCTCTTCGCAATCTCTCGGGGTGAGGAAGGGTCGGGTCGATTGCTTGAGTCATACAAGTCACACAAAACCTGTCCCACCTGGAAAAAGAGTCACAAAAAAAAATTGTATTGCAGATTAAAATACAGTAGACTCAACAGGATATTTGGAAATTGGGTGGCGCAAATTACCTTTTAGTGGACTAACACTGTAAAAAAAAATACAGGTAAACCAATGAAATAACATCAGAACATCTTCTATGATAAATATGTTTTCTCAGTCAAATTCAAAGCTTGCCTAAAAGTTTTTGCCTTAGAATCAATACTATTTAAATTATTTCTATGACACTACAGGTCACAACTAATTTGAATGATTAAGTTCTTAGAAGAAATAAGAAATACAATTAAGCATTAAAATTCAGCAATATAAAATACAAACATTTCAGTTAAATTTTCTGACATAATATATATATTATATATTTATTTTTTCTAGGAGAATTCTTTTTAAAACTTGTCGTAACTGATAACTGCTTACAGTATTTTATTATTTATAAACTAAATGCTACAACCTACAGTATTTTATTATTTTATAAACTAAATGCCACAACCTACAGTATTTTATTATTTTATAAACTAAATGCCACAACCTACAGTATTTTATTATTTATAAACTAAATGCCACAACCTACAGTATTTTATTATTTTATAAACTAAATGCCACAACCTACAGTATTTTATTATTTATAAACTAAATGCTACAACCTACAGTATTTTATTATTTATAAACTAAATGCTACAACCTACAGTATTTTATTATTTTATAAACTAAATGCTACAACCTACAGTATTTTATTATTTTATAAACTAAATGCCACAACCTACAGTATTTTATTATTTTATAAACTAAATGCTACAACCTACAGTATTTTATTATTTTATAAACTAAATGCCACAACCTACAGTATTTTATTATTTTATAAACTAAATGCTACAAACTTAAGTATTTTCTTCCTAAAATCAAAATGTACACAACAAGCTGAATGCCAAATTAGTTGATTGGAATGGGGCAGGGTTTACGGGATGGGAAAACTCATCTAATTGTGTTCCTGTAATGTTTTCTATGAATTAAAATAAATAAAATTCAATGTCAGAACTGCAAGACAAACTTACTAGCTATGTTTCTATTATATCAATAACACAAGATCATACCTTTCTTCCTTCCTTGCACAGCCAGCTCAATGGTCGCAGGCTTGTCAGATCTGGAAACATTCGACAGGTGGATGCCTTGACTTGAGTGTATCTTGGAACTGTTTTAGGGACCTCAGAGTTGAAGCCCAAAACACAGGTGGCTGAGGGAAGAGAGGTAGAAATAGTTGAATATTTACTATCAATGGGTGGACTCCTACAATGTAATCTGTATTATACCTTCAGTCAAGACTACATATAATATAATTGATCTTTATGGTAATACAATTATGTTACTGTGTTGATTAGGGAAACATCACTAATGAGTTTTGTTTCGTCTGTTTCAGGCTTACCCATGTCCTTTTCAATAACTTATATTATATCTACATAGCCTTATAGCAGTCCCACCGTACTTTATCATTACTGAGTTGCTGAGTTCATTATCATTATGGGAATATCATAAGTATGTTACTTGTTTAATTTTGGAAATAGTACAGGTTTGTTACTGTGATCATTAAAAAATTATTTAAATTTAGAATCTCATCACAGCATAATGTAACAATGTCCCTACCAATGTTCCCTCTAAGATTCGTTGGTCCGTGTGTAAAGTAAAAAAAAATCAACTTGTGTGCAAAGTTGCGATTCATCCTTTTTTGGTGCAATATTTTACCGAATTTCCTGCGACGTAATTCTAAACTGCTGCGCGGCGTGGGTGATATATCTGCTTAAAGGGAACATTGGTCCCGACCTTGTATACTCACTGTTGGGCATCTCCATCCCTTCCTTGACAAATCTTTTCACCCCCGCCCCAACGGCGAACTTTCCCCTTGGCCTCCCAAACACGTCACACACGGTGAACAGGACAGCATCGTAGTCGTCGATACTCTCGTTGTCCAGTCTTTTCTCCACGTCGTAGAACGGCGTCTCCACGGGGGCCACGGTCTGCTGGGTGGCTGCTGCTGTTGGCATCGTCAAGATTTCTTTGTTGGATCAAATAAAAACTGCCTTCCGGAGAACTAAAGAAAAATAAAAATAAAAAACTTGTTTGGTGAAAAATGACAACATTTCAAGTTTGAACGATTTAGTCTAGTTAAAAGTTAGTTGGACGGTCAGGAAATTAGGCCTTTAACTTTAACGCGGTTATGTTGTAAAAAGAAAATGTCAACTTGTCTCTTGTGTTTGAAAGTTCCCGTGTAAAATTACCGTGTTCGTGAACTGGGCCAGGGAACGTGTCATTTAATTGGCAGTTCTCTCGTGGGATGAATGCCACCAAGCTCTTTCAGCAACAAAGCAAACATACATTTATCGGCACTATACACTAACCTAAAATTATGCTACTCTTGCATAACAGGACGCAAGAACTGCTAATAGATTGGTTACTGTGCCTGTGGTTTAGTTTCATTCACTGCAGACTGTAGGACAAACTTAATATCGTACTTAATGTATGCCACATTTATGAAAGCGGCCTTTAACTTCCCGAAAATGGTTAAAATGTCAGAATTGGGATCAAATAGATATAGAACTTTATGGTCGTTCATTAAAATAAAATAAAATAAACATCAAAATAATATTCGTCTTCAGAGCAGTGGCGTCACTAGGGGGGGCGAGGGGGGGGCGGGCCGCCCCGGGTGACACTTATCAGGGGGTGTGTGTACGATTTTATGTCCGAAAAAAAAATGAAGACACATTTTTTTCATCTAGAAAGAAATTAAGAAATACAAAAAAATACGTTAAACGCGAAATCTTTTTTATTAAAAATATCAGTTAACTTGCAATAATAAAACAGTCCCAACACACACACAACATTAAAACAAATTAGGAAAAAAAGAAAAGAAACGTCGCAGCTGAGAGATCTTTAAAAAAGGCTGGAAATGAAAGAGGCAGTATCTTATGTTTTAAAAGATATAAAGCTATTTGGGCTTTGACACACCGACACCATGGACGAATCCCACCTCACGACTCCCCCTACCACAGTGGAATGTGGGGGAGGGGGGATAAGATTTGTATCTCCCCAAAAAAATCAAAAGATGGTTTTCTTTGTTGATGTTTTTTTCTAGACGAAAATTATGAATTCAATATCTTTGAGTTAATATTTTGTTTTATATATATTTAATAAAGGCGTGATATGCATGTTTATATACAGGTAGTCCCCCGGTTCCGACGGTCCCATCCCGACTTACTCTGTTTCGTGGTTACGAACCTTTCCCCCTTAAAGAATAATATTACGCGTTATTCCGTATTTTTTAATTTTTGTTAAAAACTTTTTTTTTCATGGGGTAACGAATTGTTTTCTCTAGTTGAAATTAAAAAAAATTATTGAAAAATATGTATTATTATTTGAACCTACAACTTTCGTTTGCGAATTTTTTCTCATGGTAAAGTTATCAATCAAGTCAGTAAAGCTAAGAAAGCTTACAAGTAAGTTCCTTTTCAATGCTCATTAGAGAGAGCATATTCAGTCTTTGCTGTCCCATGCAAATTCTAACTCATTTTATATTCTTTTCAACTTTGAAAAGGATTGCTCTCAGTTGCAGTTTGATGTCATCATTGAGAGATAGATGAAAAGTGCGATGTGTACATTTGTAAAGAGCTGTGTGAAATTTAGCTCATTCAAAAGCAACAAAATGTTTAGCTCTGTGCACATGTTTTGAGTTTGGCATTGGGGTACTTCTTTTTCCTTACCCTGAGCCTGGACAATAACTTTTTAAAAGAGTTTTGAAAATTGGACTAATTCTGAAGGTAAGCAGTCTTCGAAATCACTTGAATATTCTTCCATTATCTTGGCTGCTGCCCATCGGATGGCGAAATTGCTGAGCTCAGATAGGTTTGTAAGAAAGCCAAATTTCTCATGGCTGTCTATATATGGGCCTAACCGATGTTGTAGGGCTCAAGAAAGTTTGTAGATGATTACCAGAAATACCTCAACCTTGAAACTTTTGTCTCGGGGAGAATACTGTTTTGGTGATGTCCCTTTATCAAACTGACGCCCTTTTGTTCTCTCTTTTTTATATTGATAGCATTGAAGATTGTTCATACTCTTTTTTACCACGGAGTTGTCCTTTCCTTTGTCTTCATAGGAATCAAATTAAGAATGCTGTCTTTTAAAAAAACTCAATGAGAGACTTCCTTTCTAAAATTGTTTTCCGAATTTCAAATAAAATAGCGACTTCCAGTTGTTCAAAAATTCGCATGGTATAAGTTATTAACAGACCTTACTGACTTACTGCATCATGTCAGGCTGACCATATTGTGTCACACAAGGCTTAGTTAACATGTATCAATTTCATGTGTTTTTAAAGTACCTGTCAACGATGAGTAGATGCAACAAGCCGGGTATAAAGATTTTTGCAGAAGACAAAAAATCTGACTGCATTAGGTCAACCTGCTGCACTTTTCCCAACCAAATTAAGGGAATGAGCTGTGCACGGCACATAATGAGCAACACTGCACTTCTCACGAAGAATAGCCTGGTTTCCGTTATACTTCCTACTCATATTTGCAGCATTGCCGTATCAATGTCCAAAGCATTTTCAGGGATTCATACAAATATTTGCCAGCATCTTTATTATACACTATAATAAGTTTGGAGTACCTTAAATTATTGGTGGCCCCTGGCTTTAGCTCGTTCAGCACACCCATTTTTAATCCGTAATAGGGTGTGGGGGTCACGCATCGCTGACGATGCGTGACAAGGGGGTGGGGTAAAAAATGTGACGTCACATAAAAAACGCGCAACTTTAAATAAAAGTTCCACTTAAATATTTGATTGTTTACCGTTTATTTAATGCCGTTTTCGATGGCTTCACGCGTGTTACGACATCAGAGCGCAGGCTTACCCTAAATACATATTTAAATGACAAAAAATAATTTGCAACATGCTAATTTTTATTTAGAAAATACGGCTTGGGGGTGTCAAAGCTTTCTGACGTCATATCGTGAAAAGGGGTGGGGGTATAAGTATGAAGCTGGGGGATGATGGGGTAAAAATCGGCAACCTCGCGTGACGTCATTTATGGACGGCCCCTTCAGTCGTGAAGGGGTGACACCATGAGCTACCGCCCCGGGTGACACCAACCCTAGTGACGCCTCTGCTTCAGAGACATATCTGACAATGAAAGAAAATTTATCTACATGAGAAATGTCCTGAGTAGAGCCCACAGAAATAGAGACATATTTTGCATTTTTAAAAATCTCAGTCATGATTGTATTGTAATTATTACCTTATCTGCCATGATATTAATCATTTCATCGCATATTTTTGACGAAAGATATTATGTTGTGCCCCTTCTTTTGTTACCGTGGCGTTTTATGCGTAAGTCAAGAAAAGGATCAAACTCAGCCAAAACTTCTATGGACATAACATAGTTCCCACTGTTTAAAAAAAAATCCTAATCAGAAAGTAAGCTCACAACAGCCACAATGCGCCTCAAAACCTTATCCCAGTATTTTATTTCTTCTTCTGTTTGAATAACAAGACTCTAGTCAACTCTACCGCCATCATTCTTCCTAGCTATAAGTGTCGCAAGTGCTGACCTGTGTTCGTCCAAATTCTCATGTTCCTTCATTCTTTGAACATATTTTTCCAGTCGATGAACCCTTCATTAGCTAGTGACCCACATTTCCCAAACATCTTACAAGGGGCGCAAAATACTGCACCCTTGATCTTCTAAAATTTGAAAATACGGTCCCTGTCAATTATCTGTAATCTGAAACCCAAATCCCGGCTCGGGCGGTGTCTTGTCCTGTGTGTGGTATGGGGAGGGGGGAAGTCGGGGTCGTGCAGTTTTTTTTTACTGGTGGTGCAATCTGTCACACCCACCCTACGCCTTCTCCACAATATCGCAACAGCAGCTCAGAACGCGGCTTACAATGACAAACCAACACAAACGAACCCCATGCACTTGACTACTGGGCTGTGTATGCAAAATGTAGTAAAAATATTTATTATAATATTATTTTCGATAAATCTGTTTGATAATGAAGCCAGGGTTTTGGGCTTATGTAAAGATTCCACCACCAGGGCCCCTTGGCTGGCTGGGGCCCTAGGCCCGGGCCTTGTGGGCCTAGGCGGACCGGCCCTGTCCACAGCTCAAAAAGATCCTAAAAACCGGCAAATTGGAAGCGAAGAAAAAATTGTTGAAATTTATAAAGTAAAGTTTTTAAAGTTTTAAAAAACTATTTGATAAATTTAAGAAAAGGCAGAAGAAAAAAAGAAATTTAAATGTATACATACTGTATCCATCTGTATACATTAAAAAAAAATTTCTTCTTTTTTTCTGTATTACAGTGCAATGTATTTTAATTTTTATTATAAAATTGAAAGCGGCGTTTTCGTAGGGCTTGGAACGAATTAGAAAATTCACTTATAAAAGTGGACTAGTCTTATGAAAAATCTGAGTCACGAAGCGATTCCGGAACGAATTAATTTCGTATCGCAACGTTCTGCTGTATTTCGTTTCCTTTTTATAACCTTTTCAATCAATCATGTGGATAATAAAATATGAAAAAAGTAAGGACATCAATAAAAGTACATTATAATAGTTTTAGTTTTACAAAAAATTGTTATATAAAACAAACAACAAAATGACAAAAATTTGACAAGAATTTTTTAAAGTTATTTTATTTCAAAGAATAGTTTAAAAAAATTCAATATTTGTTAACTTTTAAAAAAAAAGATACAAATAAAAAAAAATCATTATCAGTGGGCGAAAAACAACATAAACAAATTTTCAATAAATCCCAAGTCATAATTAAGCCAAAGAAGATAATGATCAAAAAAAGGAAATTTTGGCAGTCGCCGTCGCCCCCACCACCAAACTTGTCCCTGCACAATATTCATCAACATATCATGAGCGCTGCCATTAATGACAAGTGATCATTCAAATAGACGTTAATCCCAAAGTTTGACAGATTACTAAGATGACCACACTTACCTAATAAGGAATCGTCTCTGAACTTAACGGGGAGAACACGCGAACTGTAAACACTGTGACTGTGCTACTACTAAAACTAGGTCACATTGCGCCATGTTGATCTAGGTCACTTTACGAACAACACACTCGTAGTTAGTAGTGGTATCGAGCTGAACCATAAACTGTGTTCTTATTTTCGTGTTATTTCCAATTAATTCCAATGGAAAAAAAAATCTATAATTGTCCTTAAAATATTAAGCTTTTTTCTAAGACTCTGTTAAAATCGTACATTTCGTTTTAATTAATTCTGTAGATAAGTATTTTCTTTAAAACTTGAGGCGGGGGGAAACAAGTACAAATATTGAGTCACAAGCTGACAACCTGCCAGTTATGTAATGCGGTAGGCCTAAATCATAAATTAAATTTTGATACTGATACAGGGATGTTTTTTCAAATGAAAGAGCCCACAAAACTTGATTTTTGAAAACACTTCTTAATATTTTCATCAAGGGAAAGGGTGTGGGAAATATTTTATATTGAAGAGAGGGTCCACGACTGTAGAAAAAAAAAGTTTGAGAACTCATGTGTATGTTATTAAATTATATATCATAAAAGCATTTTTTCTAGAAACTTATATTCGGAAGACTGGCCTAGTAACTTACGAATGGGTTCCGAAGAAAATTGACAGGAAGGTGGGTTTAGAAGAGACAAGTGACACTATTTCAACATCTTTTTTCCCAAGACTAAGGCCCAAGGAAGTTGAGACTCAGCCCGAAAGGAGGGGTGGGTAGGGCTGATGCTCACCCCATTATATCGGCGTGGATTCAAACCAGTCAGCACAATAGTCAATTGCCTACGCCTACTGATTTGGTCAGTGCAACCAGTCAGAACAATAGTCAATTCCCTACTGATTTGGTCAGTGCAACCAGTCAGCACAATAGTCAATTGCCTACTAATTTGGTCAGTGCAACCAGTCAGCACAATAGTCAATTGCCCACTGATTTGGTCAGTGCAACCCGAAGCGGACCAAAATATATTCCGCACTATCCACAAAAGCATTGTGCAGAAATTCCTACCCATCTCTAAGAAAAAAAACCCACCCCACCCCAAAACAAAACAACTGTGCTGCCTCTCTCCACTCTCCACCACCTCTCCGGAAAAAACAACAACAACAAACAAACAGAACAAAACGAAAAATCTTTACCTAAGCCAGTGTTTCTCAATTAGTGGGGCGCGAGGCTCCGTACATGGGGGCTCGTTTGGCCGTTATGCAGAAGTCTACTTATAACAATTTTATAGAAAAATGATACTATTTACAGTCGCGTGGGGGGGGGGCGAAATGTTTTCTTTCTTCCTAGGTGGGGGGGCATGACAGAAAATAATTGAGAAAGACTGGCCTAAGCGAACATTTATGAAACTGACCAATTCAACAGAGTGAGAGCTCCCCAAAGCTTCCCCTTGAACAAAGTAAATGAGTATTAAAAAGGAGGTATATGATTTTCCAAAAAATTATCAAGAACACCTCCACCAAGCATCCCTAAAGGGATTCTAGTCCTTGTGAAACCGCTCATGTGTAGAGTGTAGACCTGTAAGGATGATTCGTTTCATAACTACCTGGATTACCCCGCTTGAAATGGGCGTTGGCTTATGTTTACCTCGTCACTGGAATTATCGATATCCTCACCTAAGTTGTACACACTGATGCTGTAACAGTGACACACCGAAGGGCACAGGCGATATCCATATTCCATTAGCATTCTCTTACTTCTAGACAGAATCATCTACAAAACAACACAGTTGTAAGTTTTATAGTTCGATTCTATTTTTTATGAACGTTACTTATGTTAAGATGATTAACCCTTTGACATGCGTTCAGTTTGACATAATAAATAATATCTAAAATAAAGATGCATGCCATTCATTGACGTTTGGACAAGGTCTGGTCAGAGGCGTCACTAGGGTTGGTGTCACCCAGAGCAATAGCTCATTGGTGTCACCACCCCCTAGAGACTTACCCCATATACCTCTTCCGAGTCTGCCCGTGCGAAATAATGGGAAGATACATATTTTTTACATTTTGGTGTCACCCCTTGTCATGGTGTCACCCGGTGCGGTTCGCATCCCCGCACCCGATAGTGACACCTATGGGTCGAGTATATGATAATTTCTACGTTTTCCCAGCATTAGGCCGTATTTTTTAAATCTCTTGCTTGCAAGCTGTATATTAGCAGAACTAGAAAGTTCACAATGCGCTGTGTGTTGTTTGAAATTTAAAGGTGTTCGTTCACTTGAGGGATCGCCTTTAGCCAGCAGCCATAATGCATAACTGCTTGTCTGCAACCTAATGCCAGCAGTGAAACACTTTTGCGTCCCTCATTTGTGTTCATGCAGAGCTGTAGTTTGTGTTGTCTGAGGTTGGAAAAATGAAGCTCTGTAAATTTTACAAATTTGCTAATATATCACACAACCAAGTTGTCAACCACACCTTCTGTCCCCTTTTTAAGATGTCAAACTCTATGCAGGTGGTTTGTAAACCATGAGTGAAGGTGTCTGTCACCCGGAGGTTTTCACTCCCTAAAATTCCCCAGGGCTCTCCTCACCATAATGCTAACGGACCTCTGCATGTTAATTTTAAAAAAAAACCAACCAAGGCACAGCACAAAAGAAAAACATTCAAATAATATATACCTGTAATTTCGAGAAATAATTTGAAATAATGACTCATCACAGACACCGGTATTTTTTTGTTGTTGTTGTAGCTAGAAATTGTATTTTTCCGCATTACTCATACAGGCAGGTCTGGTATAGTAACCTCTGTGTGTAGCTTTCATGATTAAGTCTATAAATCAACCCACCAGTATCCCAAGTTAGGGGCCAAAGTTTCTTCAACGGTACTTAAATATCCGAGGCTAGAGAATGATACCCCAAAATAACAAAGCATTTACATCATTGAACTATTGTCAGGTGCACCTGATACGGGCAGGAAACAATTTTGTTCAAATCAAAGAATCTAAAAAAAGGCAGGTTATGTTCAATTAGTGATTTATTAAATAACACATATTTATATTATTATCATAAAGTTTAGTCTCTTCGAACGCTACCTATTTTAAATGTTGTGGATGTGTATGCCATTTTTGCACCAAAGATTATTAAGCTATAAAACGAGAACGACTTCATCGCAATAATTTTACTTCCTATCTATATATATGTACCTCGTGAACTTAGTTTTAGTTAAATTTCATTCACAAAAGGCTAATAGGCTTATAAGAAATGTAACAAAATGCCAATGTTTCAGCTGCAAACTCCTAAACTATCAATCAAACTATAGCCATGTCTAGTGACGATATCGTCCCTGTTGTACTGGACAACGGCTCTGACACATGCAAGGCTGGACTGGCAAGGGATGATGAGCCCTCGGTCATATTCCCTTCAGTGGTGGCTCAGGATAGCAACAAGGTAAGTGGAGGTGCTATAACAGTGGTGGCAAACCTTTTTGGGGCCGCGTGTCAAAAATTCAACCAAAATCCACATATTTATAGTTAAATGGCAACCCAAAAAATGGGGGTTTGGCTTAGCTCATGGTTTGATTTTTTTTGTGTGTGTCCCATAACCTTGTGGTCGTTGGTCGTAGGGGTTTCTAATGTTTCGATTAGAACTTTCACGGGGCTTGGTAGACCTTGGCGGCGCCCATCTCCTCTCCAGGTCAGTGGAGGACTTTTTAGCAATAGTCATTCATCAACATTTTTATTGTGGCCTTAACATGGGCTAGATCCCACTTTCCTCAGCTTGTGAGGCGAGCGCACAATTGACTTCGCTATCCAGCATGGTTTGATCAAGGAATTCATATTTTAGTCGCGTGCTGGTTGATGAGGCTCTGCGTGCCGACTGTGGCACGCGTGCTATAGGTTCGCCATCAATGTCCTATAATAATTATCAGGTCAAGTGTTCCCATTTTAACCTTTACGTTTACCGTTATTCCAATCTGAACACTGCCACTAACGTTCGACAACAGTTCTCTGTGATTGTGCACTGACATTCTTTTTTGTTTGATGTTGTGAGAAATGAATTGTAAAATATATATTAGTTTTTGCCTATTCATATTGTTGTGTTATCTCCGATTTCATCCGACAACAAGACCAAGTATGTGGGACAGAAGGCAGTCGATAAAGAAGCAGTCCTTCCAGCCAAATCCCCAGTACAGAGAGGGCTGATCACCAACTGGGAAGACATGGAGGCCGTCTGGGACTATGTCTTCAAGGTAAGTCAGTTGCATGGCATTAAAAGTAAATCAGCCATGGAAACTTTCTAGACTTCAGAGGTTCATTAGACAAAAGTGGGTACGGTGACCCAATGGGCTGCTCATATAAAGTCTAAATGTATTTAAAAAAAATTAGACAAGTCTAAAAAATGTCAACTATTAAAAAAAAACAAAAAAAAACATAAAAACAAATAATATTATTTAATCATTGTAATCTCAGTCAAGCTACCATGACAAAATCATCAAAGGCAAAAGATAATAAATGTTTGAAATGATAATCATCATCATCATCATCATTGCCTGTCGTCCTATCTGGGGCATAGTCCACAAACAAAGGCTCTCCAGGCATCCCGGTCCTGCGCCAGTCTCTCCAACTGTCACAAGTTGTGCCCACTCCTTTTGGTGTATGCCCCCAGTTCCCTTCTCCAAATCGTTCTTATAGGTCAACCTCTTTTTTCTCTTGCCCTGGGGGTTCCAAGTGAGGGTTTGTCTTGTTATACTAGATGTAGGCTTTTTGAAATAAACTTGAACTTGAACTATCCCCTAACCCGTCATTGGATCGTTGGGGCACCATCGTGAACTGCACACTTTCTCACGCCATTTGTCCCGGTCCTGTGCTGCCTTTTGAGAGTCGCTGAATGACAGGCCGGTCCACACTTTGATATCGTCTTCCCATCTCTTCCTTTGTCTGCCTCTTTTCCTTCCTCCCTGGACTGTGCCTTGCATTATAGTCTTTGAAATGATGACAATTAAAATATTTCATTTTCTCCCTGGGACCAGGAAGCGCTCACCATCAACCCCAGGACCACGCCGGTCATGATGACAGAGACACACAACAACCCCAAGGCCAACAGAGAGAAGGCAGCGCAAATATTCTTCGAAAAGTTTCAGGTTCCATCTTTCTACATAGCCAGTCAGGTAGGTGTTATTGACAGACAGTCAGGTAGGTGTTATTGACAGACAGTCAGGTAGGTGTTATTGACAGACAGTTAGGTAGGTGTTATTGACAGACAGTTAGGTAGGTGTTATTGACAGACAGTCATGTAGGTGTTATTGACAGCCAGTCAGGTAGGTGTTATTGACAGACAGTCAGGTAGGTGTTATTGACAGTCAGGTAGGTGTTATTGACAGACAGTTAGGTAGGTGTTATTGACAGACAGTTAGGTAGGTGTTATTGACAGACAGTCATGTAGGTGTTATTGACAGCCAGTCAGGTAGGTGTTATTGACAGACAGTCAGGTAGGTGTTATTGACTCTCAGACAGATTCATTTTCCCCCCATCTTTTTTTCAAGTCATTTATTTTTTAACAAAGAGATGCTAAAACATACTGTGGAAATGCAACGCTAAATCAAAAGTGTTTAAATATTGATCAAATTATCGTTTCGGGAAGTATTTCCGCTATTGCTTTAACAGCTTTTTGTATGTTCTGTTAAGAAAACTGTTCCTCCCTCCTTTCAAGCTTAATTACAGATAAAATAACATATAATTAATGCATACAGGTTCTCTTTAATTTTTCAAATTTTCAAATACATATATCATATATATTTAAAAATAAAATGTAGTCCGCCAGGATTTTCTCATCATATTTTTTTTGCAAATCATCCAATACTGTTTTCTTGAATTTGAAAATAAGAGACAGTAGATAATCATGTAACTTTCTATTCTTTGCATGCGAAATTAAACAAGGGGGGGGGGATTAATGGCACTTGACAAGGCTGAGTAGCTTGATTTATTAGGTCTGTACTTTGGTTGTTTAGAGAAAATATTTTACACAGGAATGGCTTTAAAAATATGTTCATATTATAATATGATGCACGTTTCTATTCCAACCCGGGTTTGATTACGGGAATTGAATTTTTAAAAAAAAATGATAATATAGAACCAGCACTATAGTCATTGGCGTTGAACTTAGAATGATTGGGGCGAACAAGTTTATTTCTTTGGTTCTCGTTTTTTTTTCAAGACTTGCACTGCCTAACAGCGATCTGGCCATATCAATTTCCACTATTTTGATGACGTAATAAGTGCGCAACTGTAGATAAGTAGGGGTTTGCGGAGGGGCAGATTTGGAAGTTATGTAAAGAACGAGTTATTAATTTATTGGTTCGTTTAGTGAAACAGGATTTTAAAAAGTTATTGTTTTTCAATGCCTTTCAGCCCGTGCTCAGCTTGTACAATTCTGGACGTACCACGGGGACAGTGCTGGACATTGGTGAAGGCGTGACCGCTGCTGTGCCCATTTACGAGGGTTTCGCCATCCCAGAGTCGGTCATCAAGATGGACTTTGCCGGTTATGACGTCACTGAGTATCTGCTCAAGCTGCTGGCCGGTACTGTTAAATTTAAAAATCCAATGCTAAAGATAGAAAGAATTCTAATGAATATCCTCGCTTCTTTTTTTTTCTTTTCCTTTGTAGATTTTAAACTAATCTCTGGGTAGGCAAAGATATTCACCACTTTCAATAAACACGAAACACTTGAATTTTTGTGAATAATATTATGCACACAATATGCTATGTATTTATTTATATTCTAATTATAAGTCTAAACTTATCACAACAATGATATAAAATCCATTTTTGTAATAAATCGATTTCAAAGATTGTTTCAAAGAAAACTTTTCTCAACCTCAACAAACATTGATGACATAAATTATTGATTTCAAATATCTTTGTTTCCTAACGAAGGCTCGAATGTAAAAACATAAATTTTAATTGTTACCTCCCCTGCAGGTAAGGGCTACAACTCGACCAGCCCAACAGACAGACGGAGCGTCAAGCATCTCAAAGAGAAGTCGTGTTCCGTGGCAGCCAATCAGCAAGCTCTGAAACAAACCATCCCACCCACGACATTTGAACTACCAGACAAGAGAGTAATCTCATTGGAGGATGAGAGGTGAGTTGGGAGGATGAGAGATGATTTGGGAGGATGAAAGGTGAGTTGGGAGGATGAGAGGTGAGTTGGGAGGATGAGAGGTGAGTTGGGAGGATGAGAGGTGAGTTGGGAGGATGAGAGGTGAGTTGGGAGGATGAGAGATAAGAGGTTGAGAGGTGAGTTGGGCGGATGTGAGGTGAGTTGGGCGGATGAGAGGTGAGTTGGGAGGATGAGAGGTGAGTTGGGAGGATGAGAGATAAGAGGTTGAGAGGTGAGTTGGGAGGATGAGAGCTGAGTTGGGAGGATGAGAGGTGAGTTGGGAGGATGAGAGGTGAGTTGGGAGGATGAGAGATAAGAGGTTGAGAGGTGAGTTGGGAGGATGAGAGGTGAGTTGGGAGGATGAGAGGTGAGTTGGGAGGATGAGAGGTGAGTTGGGAGGATGAGAGGTGAGTTGGGAGGATGAGAGGTGAGTTGGGAGGATGAGAGATAAGAGGTTGAGAGGTGAGTTGGGCGGATGTGAGGTGAGTTGGGCGGATGAGAGGTGAGTTGGGAGGATGAGAGGTGAGTTGGGAGGATGAGAGATAAGAGGTTGAGAGGTGAGTTGGGAGGTTGAGAGGTGAGTTGGGAGGATGAGAGGTGAGTTGGGAGGATGAGAGGTGAGTTGGGAGGATGAGAGATAAGAGGTTGAGAGGTGAGTTGGGAGGATGAGAGGTGAGTTGGGAGGATGAGAGGTGAGTTGGGAGGATGAGAGGTGAGTTGGGAGGATGAGAGGTGAGTTGGGAGGATGAGAGGTGAGTTGGGAGGATGAGAGGTGAGTTGGGAGGATGAGAGATAAGAGGTTGAGAGGTGAGTTGGGAGGATGAGAGGTGAGTTGGGAGGATGAGAGGTGAGTTGGGAGGATGAGAGGTGAGTTGGGAGGATGAGAGGTGAGTTGGGCGGATGAGAGGTGAGTTGGGAGGATGAGAGGTGAGTTGGGAGGATGAGAGGTGAGTTGGGCGGATGAGAGGTGAGTTGGGAGGATGAGAGGTGAGTTGGGCGGATGAGAGGTGAGTTGGGAGGATGAGAGATAAGAGGTTGAGAGGTGAGTTGGGCGGATGAGAGGTGAGTTGGGAGGATGAGAGGTGAGTTGGGAGGATGAGAGGTGAGTTGGGCGGATGAGAGGTGAGTTGGGCGGATGAGAGGTGAGTTGGGCGGATGAGAGGTGAGTTGGGAGGATGAGAGGTGAGTTATGCGGATGAGAGGTGAGTTGGGAGGATGAGAGGTGAGTTGGGAGGATGAGAGGTGAGTTGGGAGGATGAGAGATAAGAGGTTGAGAGGTGAGTTGGGCGGATGAGAGGTGAGTTGGGAGGATGAGAGGTGAGTTGGGAGGATGAGAGGTGAGTTGGGCGGATGAGAGGTGAGTTGGGCGGATGAGAGATAAGAGGTTGAGAGGTGAGTTGGGAGGATGAGAGATAAGAGGTTGAGAGGTGAGTTGGGAGGATGAGAGATAAGAGGTTGAGAGGTGAGTTGGGAGGATGAGAGATAAGAGGTTGAGAGGTGAGTTGGGAGGATGAGAGGTGAGTTGGGCGGATGAGAGGTGAGTTGGGCGGATGAGAGATAAGAGGTTGAGAGGTGAGTTGGGAGGATGAGAGATAAGAGGTTGAGAGGTGAGTTGGGAGGATGAGAGATAAGAGGTTGAGAGGTGAGTTGGGAGGATGAGAGATAAGAGGTTGAGAGGTGAGTTGGGAGGATGTGAGGTGAGTTGGGCGGATGTGAGGTGAGTTGGGTGGATGAGAGATGAGTTGGGAGGATGAGAGGTGAGTTGGGCGGATGAGAGGTGAGTTGGGAGGATTAGAGATAAGAGGTTGAGAGGTGAGTTGGGAGGATGAGAGATAAGAGGTTGAGAGGTGAGTTGGGAGGATGAGAGATAAGAGGTTGAGAGGTGAGTTGGGAGGATGTGAGGTGAGTTGGGCGGATGTGAGGTGAGTTGGGCGGATGAGAGGTGAGTTGGGAGGATGAGAGATAAGAGGTTGAGAGGTGAGTTGGGCGGTTGAGAGGTGAGTTGGGAGGATGAGAGATACGAGGTTGAGAGGTGAGTTGGGAGGATGTAAGGTGAGTTGGGCGGATGTGAGGTGAGTTGGGCGGATAAGAGGTGAGTTGGGAGGATGAGAGATAAGAGGTTGAGAGGTGAGTTGGGAGGATGTGAGGTGAGTTGGGCGGATGTGAGGTGAGTTGGGCGGATGTGAGGTGAGTTGGGCGGATGAGAGGTGAGTTGGGAGGATGGGAGATAAGAGGTTGAGAGGTGAGTTGGGAGGATGAGAGATAAGAGGTTGAGAGGTGAGTTGGGCGGATGTGAGGTGAGTTGGGAGGATGTGAGGTGAGTTGGGCGGATGAGAGGTGAGTTGGGAGGATGTGAGGTGAGTTGGGAGGATGAGAGATAAGAGGTTGAGAGGTGAGTTGGGAGGATGAGAGATAAGAGGTTGAGAGGTGAGTTGGGAGAATGAGAGATAAGAGGTTGAGAGATGAGTTGGGAGGATGAGAGATAACAGGTTGAGAGATGAGTTGGGAGGATGAGAGATAAGAGGTTGAGAGGTGAGTTGGGAGGATGAGACATAAGAGGTTGAGAGGTGAGTTGGGCGGATGTGAGGTGAGTTGGGAGGATGTGAGGTGAGTTGGGTGGATGAGAGGTGAGTTGGGAGGATGTGAGGTGAGTTGGGAGGATGTGAGGTGAGTTGGGCGGATGTGAGGTGAGTTGGGCGGATGTGAGGTGAGTTGGGCGGATGAGAGGTGAGTTTGGAGGATGTGAGGTGAGTTGGGAGGATGTGAGGTGAGTTTGGCGGATGTGTGGTGAGTTGGGCGGATGTGAGGTGAGTTGGGCGGATGAGAGGTGAGTTGGGAGGATGAGAGATAAGAGGTTGAGAGGTGAGTTGGGAGGATGAGAGATAAGAGGTTGAGAGGTGAGTTGGGAGGATGAGAGATAAGAGGTTGAGAGGTGAGTTGGGAGGATGAGATATAAGAGGTTGAGAGATGAGTTGGGAGGATGAGAGATAGAGGTTGAGAGGTGAGTTGGGAGGATGAGAGGTGAGTTGGGCGGATGAGAGGTGAGTTGGGAGGATGAGAGATAAGAGGTTGAGAGGTGAGTTGGGAGGATGAGAGATAAGAGGTTGAGAGGTGAGTTGGGCGGATGTGAGGTGAGTTGGGAGGATGTGAGGTGAGTTGGGCTGATGAGAGGTGAGTTGGGAGGATGTGAGGTGAGTTGGGAGGATGTGAGGTGAGTTGGGCGGATGAGAGGTGATTTGGGAGGATGAGAGATAAGAGGTTGAGAGGTGAGTTGGGAGGATGTGAGGTGAGTTGGGCGGATGAGAGGTGAGTTGGGAGGATGTGAGGTGAGTTGGGAGGATGTGAGGTGAGTTCGGAGGATGTGAGGTGAGTTGGGAGGATGAGAGATAAGAGGTTGAGAGGTGAGTTGGGCGGATGTGAGGTGAGCTGGGAGGATGAGAGATAAGAGGTTGAGAGGTGAGTTGGGAGGATGTGAGGTGAGTTGGGCGGATGAGAGGTGAGTTGGGAGGATGTGAGGTGAGTTGGGAGGATGAGAGGTGAGTTGGGAGGATGTGAGGTGAGTTGGGCGGATGAGAGGTGAGTTGGGAGGATGAGAGGTGAGTTGGGAGGATGAGAGGTGAGTTGGGAGGATGTGAGGTGAGTTGGGAGGATGTGAGGTGAGTTGGGCGGATGAGAGGTGAGTTGGGCGGATGAGTGGTGAGTTGGGAGGATGAGAGGTGAGTTGGGAGGATGAGAGGTGAGTTGGGCGGATGAGAGGTGAGTTGGGAGGATGAGAGGTGTTGGGAGGATGAGAGGTGAGTTGGGAGGATGAGAGGTGAGTTGGGAGGATGAGAGGTGAGTTGGGAGGATGAGAGGTGAGTTGGGAGGATGTGAGGTGAGTTGGGAGGATGAGAGGTGAGTTGGGCGGATGAGAGGTGAGTTGGGAGGATGAGAGGTGAGTTGGGAGGATGAGAGGTGAGTTGGGAGGATGAGAGGTGAGTTGGGAGGATGAGAGGTGAGTTGGGAGGATGAGAGATAAGAGGTTGAGAGGTGAGTTGGGAGGATGAGTGGTGAGTTGGGAGGATGAGAGGTGAGTTGGGAGGATGAGAGGTGAGTTGGGAGGATGAGAGATAAGAGGTTGAGAGGTGAGTTAGGAGGATGAGAGATTATTTGGGAGGATGAGAGGTGAGTTGGGAGGATGAGAGATTATTTGGGAGGATGAGAGGTGAGTTAGGAGGATGAGAGATTATTTGGGAGGATGAGAGATTATTTGGGAGGATGAGAGGTGAGTTAGGAGGATGAGAGATTATTTGGGAGGATGAGAGATTATTTGGGAGGATGAGAGGTGAGTTAGGAGGTTGAGAGATTATTTGGGCGGATGAGAGGTGAGTTGGGCGGATGAGAGGTGAGTTGGGCGGATGAGAGGTGAGTTGGGAGGATGAGAGGTGAGTTGGGAGGATGAGAGGTGAGTTGGGCGGATGAGAGGTGAGTTGGGAGGATGAGAGGTGAGTTGGGCGGATGAGAGGTGAGTTGGGAGGATGAGAGGTGAGTTGGGAGGATGAGAGGTGAGTTGGGAGGATGAGAGGTGAGTTGGGCGGATGAGAGGTGAGTTGGGAGGATGAGAGGTGAGTTGGGAGGATGAGAGGTGAGTTGGGCGGATGAGAGGTGAGTTGGGAGGATGAGAGGTGAGTTGGGAGGATGTGAGGTGAGTTGGGAGGATGAGAGGTGAGTTGGGCGGATGAGAGGTGAGTTGGGAGGATGAGAGGTGAGTTGGGAGGATGAGAGGTGAGTTGGGAGGATGAGAGGTGAGTTGGGAGGATGAGAGGTGAGTTTGGAGGATGAGAGATAAGAGGTTGAGAGGTGAGTTGGGAGGATGAGAGGTGAGTTGGGAGGATGAGAGGTGAGTTGGGAGGATGAGAGGTGAGTTGGGAGGATGAGAGGTGAGTTGGGAGGATGAGAAATAAGAGGTTGAGAGGTGAGTTAGGAGGATGAGAGATTATTTGGGAGGATGAGAGGTGAGTTAGGAGGATGAGAGGTGAGTTAGGAGGATGAGAGATTATTTGGGAGGATGAGAGGTGAGTTAGGAGGATGAGAGATTATTTGGGAGGATGAGAGGTGAGTTAGGAGGATGAGAGATTATTTGGGAGGATGAGAGGTGAGTTGGGAGGATGAGAGATTATTTGGGAGGATGAGAGGTGAGTTGGGAGGATGAGAGATTATTTGGGAGGATGAGAGGTGAGTTAGGAGGATGAGAGGTGAGTTGGGAGGATGAGAGGTGAGTTGGGAGGATGAAAGGTGATTTGGGAGGAGGAGAGGTAATTTGGGAGGATGAGAGGTGAGTAGGCTGAATGCATTCACGAAGCCGATCAAACGATTTTAAGATAGAGGCGTCTTGAGTAATGAGGAAAAGATACTTGAATGGGCTGAGTAATTCCCTACCTACTTTATCTTATATATTTGCAACTACCCCGAGTGTCTCAGCAGCTATTTTTCTATGTCCATTCGTCAATGGGATGAAAGTGATGATTTTTTATTTTTTTTTGCGATACCGTTTTCAAGAATTTCTTTCTTCTAAAGCGTTAATGCTATCCATGCTAGACTAGCATGCTTGTTGCGCTTTGATGTTTAAATAATATATCAAATTAAAAAAAAATCTTCAATTTTTCTTAAATTGCTCTTTGGCAATCAACTTTTTTTTTGTACTGGAATGTAGACTATATTATAAATCTTTTTTTTTAAACGTTAACTTTATTTAGTTTCTTTTCTAGCTTTTGTTGCAATTTATCTCTTATTGCCAGCGAGGGGCAGTAATTGACTAAGGGTGTCTGACTGTCAGACTCAATAGCTCAGCGGCCAAAACTAAAAATAATCTTCATTCAAATATCATTGCCTTTTTTCCTCAATGTCCCATATGAAACTATTTTTGTCACCATGCCTTTTTGTCACTTGTCGTTTTATTACTTGTCGTTTTGTCACCTTGGCGTTTTCTCTTTTTCTCGCTTGTCGTTTTGTCCCCTTGTCGTTTTGTCCCTTGTTTTGTCTGGTTACGTAGGAATACACATACCACATTTCTGTTTACCCACCCATTTTCCCACGAATTCATAAAATTTTACTTTCCCAAACATACTATTAAGATTTTAGTTATCCAAAATGTTCCCTAAGATTTTAATGTCGTATTTGTGGACAAGATAACTCAGCCGAAAAATAGCAATCAACTCACTCCTTATTGCGCAGGTATCTTGCACCGGAAATACTCTTCAACCCCAGCATCGTGGGTAGGAATGACATCAAAGGAATTCCTAACATTATTTATGACGTCATCTCATCTTGTGACATGAACACGAGAAAGGGTCTATATAACAACATCATCTTGGCCGGTGGGAGTTCCCTGCTTGATGGAATAGCGGCTCGTCTGCAGACTGAGCTGGTGGCTTTGTGCCCACAGAACGCGCAGGTTTGTCTTCATAATTTATTTGGTCAAGTTGTGCTAGGAACTTACAGTCTTACAGTAGCTTTTGCATTTTGAAAACATGTAATTGCTCATAATTACTTTGTTAAGCAACCTTTTCAGGGCAAGAGTCGCATCAATTCATCAGAAAACGTTAATATGCTTCAACTAAAAAAATGTCAGCTTTCATTCGAGCACAAACTTGAGGACTTTAACTTAAATTTGTTATATTTTTGAATAGAATGCTTCGAGATTCCGCGTGCCTCACAGAACCCTAGCGTAAACAATATTAAATACTATTGCAAGTGTCAAGTAAACATGTCGAAAAGGGAATATTCAACGACTATAAGAACTATTTTCATAATATTTTCGTTTATAATAAGTACTGTTGGTCTGTTTGTTAGATGCGCGTATAAAGTGAGCAATTTCTAAGCATTATCTGACCAAAATAACTTATTATAACTTATATATCCCCTAGGGATGAACCCGCAATTGGCATTGTTATTTTTTGCCTTGTAATCGTTGAACTATTTCTTCCTTTACTCTTTATTATATACATTTCATAGATTAAGATCAACGCTGGACGAGACCGGCATTTGGCTGCCTGGATCGGCGGTTCGCTCTTTGCCACACTCCCTGCATTCCAACAAATGAGCGTCACCAGACAAGAGTACGAGGAGGGAGGTGCTTCTGCTGTTCAACGCAAAATTAAGTAGAGTGTAATTGTAGTCACTTGCAAATTCCACTTTGGTTCGACTCCATCTATATTATGCAGTTTGCAATTCATTCCGTTGTAATACCGACTTCAGCAATGAATTACCTAAACGCTTTCAAATGTTATTTACTTTTTTAAATAGTGAACTGAAACATGACACATAGTTGTGAGAGATTTTCAGGAAATGCATACCTGAAAGAAATGATTTTTTTGACACTTAAATATACTGCGTGTTCGTTGAAAATGATCCTATGATTTTGAAGATGTAACAAATCAACAAAGCTAAGTCTATGGGTTTGATATTCATGAATAGAGGAATTAATCATTCGTATATATTAAATTATTCAGCCGATTTAAAGAGAGGACAATTGGAAAAACCACTAGTAAGTCATAAAAAAAAACAACAACACACACACACACAAATAATCCTTCACGTCTGGAACCTGGGCTAAAAAATTTGGAAAACCGAAACACTATCAACATTAACAAAACTATAATAAAATTTCATGGCTAGACATAACACATGGATAAAAATAGGACGCAATAAACATATGTACTGAAGGAGCGTCTGTGATGTATACCACAGCATAACATTACATAAGTATTTCGTAAAAGCAATAAATTAAGTTCCTTTACCATACTATGAATATATTTAATAGTATGACACACACTAAGCATAACATCAGGACTTGCATCACGTACACTGGATTAAGTTTACTGCTTTTTAAATCTTGTTAACATTTTTATTTTTATGCAAACATTGTGTATTGTATAAATTAGAATATGTTTTTATTTATTCAATCAATCATCCACGCTGGAAAGAAAAATGATGATTTAAATTTACGTTGAAACTTTTAAACGTTTCTTGTATTTTCTTTTACAATAAATATAAACATATAAAAGTAAATCTTTTTTTTTAAAGTTTATATTAGGAAAGTCTTAAAAATATTTGGCACCACACCAAAGGAAGCGTCTTGCATGCATCAAATCATCCATCTTGCCCCTTTTTTTTCCTCAAGAAAAGAATCACAGCTGAGTTGTAAATTCATCATCTCCTCTTACCACTCTGTCTATCTATGAGCGTTAACGCTTTCATACCGAAAGTAAAACATTTATTGTAAAAAGTTTAAAAATTAAAATTGTCTGAAATAACATACACCTGCCAGACAAATATATTTTTCAAGATGTATACAGTAATCATCTTGTAGGAACGGAAGTGAGCTACAATCGCATCCAAGGAAAATTAATGGTTCTTGCCATACATATTACATGACCCGTTATCCAAATAATTAGTATCCCATCTGGTCAGAAAGTCGGACGATTTCAACCTGCGTTAAAAAAACCTTTAAAAAAAGACTCTCATACCACCCCAGCAGACACTCATACCAATCCAACAGACTCTCATACCAATCCAACAGACACTCATACCAATCCAACAGACACTCATACCAATCCAACAGACACTCATAACCAATCCAACAGACACTCATACCAATCCAGCAGACACTCTTACCAATCCAACAGACACTCATACCAATCCAACAGACACTCATACCAATCCAACAGACACTCATACCAATCCAACAGACACTCATACCAATCCAGCAGACACTCTTACCAATCCAACAGACACTCATACCAATCCAACAGACACTCATACCAATCCAACAGACACTCATACCAATCCAACAGACACTCATACCAATCCAACAGACACTCATAACCAATCCAACAGACACTCATACCAATCCAGCAGACACTCTTACCAATCCAACAGACACTCATACCAATCCAACAGACACTCATACCAATCCAACAGACACTCATACCAATCCAACAGACTCTCATACCAATCCAACTACCACTCATACCAATCCAACAGACACTCATACCAATCCCACAGACACTCATACCAATCCAACAGACACTCATACCAATCCAACAGACACTCAAACCAATCCAACAGACACTCATACCAATCCAACAGACACTCATAATCAATCCAACAGACACTCATACCAATCCAACAGACACTCATACCAATCCAACAGACACTCATACCAATCCAACAGACACTCGTACCAATCCAACAGACACTCATACGCATCCAACAGACACTCATACCAATCTAACAGACTCTCATACCAATCTAACAGACTCTCATACCATCCAACAGACTCTCATACCAATCCAACAGACACTCTTACCAATCCAACAAACACTCATACCAATCCAACACTCATACCTATCCAACACTCATACCAATCCATCAGACACTCAAACCAATCCAACAGACACTCATACCAATCCAACAGACACTCATACCAATCCAACAGACTCTCATACCAATCCAACAGACAATCATACCAATCCAACACTCATACCAATCAAACAGACACTCAAACCTATCCAACAGACACTCATACCAATCCAACAGACACTCATACCAATCCCACAGACTCTCATACCAATCCAACAGACACTCATACCAATCCAACAGACACTCATAACCAATCCAACAGACACTCATACCAATCCAGCAGACACTCTTACCAATCCAACAGACACTCATACCAATCCAACAGACACTCATACCAATCCAACAGACACTCATACCAATCCAACAGACTCTCATACCAATCCAACTACCACTCATACCAATCCCACAGACACTCATACCAATCCAACAGACACTCATACCAATCCAACAGACACTCAAACCAATCCAACAGACACTCATACCAATCCAACAGACACTCATAATCAATCCAACAGACACTCATACCAATCCAACAGACACTCATACCAATCCAACAGACACTCATACCAATCCAACAGACACTCGTACCAATCCAACAGACACTCATACGCATCCAACAGACACTCATACCAATCTAACAGACTCTCATACCAATCTAACAGACTCTCATACCATCCAACAGACTCTCATACCAATCCAACAGACACTCTTACCAATCCAACAGACACTCATACCAATCCAACACTCATACCTATCCAACACTCATACCAATCCATCAGACACTCAAACCAATCCAACAGACACTCATACCAATCCAACAGACACTCATGCCAATCCAACAGACTCTCATACCAATCCAACAGACAATCATACCAATCCAACACTCATACCAATCAAACAGACACTCAAACCTATCCAACAGACACTCATACCAATCCAACAGACACTCATACCAATCCCACAGACTCTCATACCAATCCAACAGACACTCATACCAATCCAACAGACACTCATAACCAATCCAACAGACACTCATACCAATCCAGCAGACACTCTTACCAATCCAACAGACACTCATACCAATCCAACAGACACTCATACCAATCCAACAGACACTCATACCAATCCAACAGACTCTCATACCAATCCAACTACCACTCATACCAATCCAACAGACACTCATACCAATCCCACAGACACTCATACCAATCCAACAGACACTCATACCAATCCAACAGACACTCATACCAATCCAACAGACACTCATACCAATCCAACAGACACTCATAATCAATCCAACAGACACTCAAACCAATCCAACAGACACTCATACCAATCCAACAGACACTCATACAAATCCAACAGACACTCGTACCAATCCAACAGACACTCATACGCATCCAACAGACACTCATACCAATCTAACAGACTCTCATACCAATCTAACAGACTCTCATACCATCCAACAGACTCTCATACCAATCCAACAGACACTCTTACCAATCCAACAGACACTCATACCAATCCAACACTCATACCTATCCAACACTCATACCAATCCATCAGACACTCAAACCAATCCAACAGACACTCATACCAATCCAACAGACACTCATACCAATCCAACAGACTCTCATACCAATCCAACAGACAATCATACCAATCCAACACTCATACCAATCAAACAGACACTCAAACCTATCCAACAGACACTCATACCAATCCAACAGACACTCATACCAATCCCACAGACTCTCATACCAATCCAACAGACACTCATACCAATCCAACAGACTCTCATACCAATCCAACAGACACTCATACCAATCCAACAGACACTCATACCAATCCAACAGACTCTTATACCAATCCATGAGACACTCATAACAATCCAACAGACTCTCATACCAATCCAACAGACACTCATACCAATCCAACAGACTCTCATACCAATCCAACAGACTCTCATACCAATCCAACAGACACTCATACCAATCCAACAGACACGTATACCAATCTGACAGACTATCATACCAATCCAACAGACACTCATACCAATCCAACAGACTCATACCAATCCAACAGACTCTCATACCAATCCAACAGACTCTCATACCAATCCAACAGACACGCTTACCAATCTGACAGACTCTCATCCTACAACAAAAGATACCCATTATCACCATGTAGCTCCATGGGCCGCAGAAAAAGTTACATTTTCATTCCCGGAAGAAGACATGTTGTTAGGTGGATCAACACTTTAAGTTCAACACTCTTGCAGCAGATCTCCTCACATCGTGCAGGAGATCTTGGAACCTCTTTGCAAATCATCATTTGTAAAAATGGACAACATACAAGAATAAGAAAACAAAACAATTTCATTCGGGAGAAAAAAAGAATTAAATTTTTAATTATTTACGCAAAAGCATGGATATGAAAAGAATTATAAGAAGATTAAAAAATATTTAAAAATCGCAATTTACATTAAAAATATTTTTGTTGCAAAGGAATAAAAATGTCTTTGAGAACTATTTACACGGCATGGAAGTAAACATTTCTTTGATACCCCAGTTCATCAGACCCGTTGCGTTTATCTGCAAGTCCATGTCTGAAAATGTTCAAGAAATTATCAACAAGTTCTGTACCGATGGCCTTGGTTAGGGCGTCATCTTGTTCGAAGGCAGCGATTGAGCCCTCCGGCGTCATGGGGATGGGTGGGGCTGCTCTGTCGCCCTCGGGAGGACAGGTCAGTCTCTTCGCGAGCCCGTCCATGCCCGCAGCCAAGGTTGCAGCGACAACCAGGTATGGGTTTGAGGCACTGCTGGGCAGGCGGTTCTCCATGTAAACATTCTTCTTGTCAGTCTTGACTCGCAGGAAGGTGGAGCGGTCCTCCACGCCCCACGTAGCTGATTTGGGACACATGACGTCAGCCAGTCGTCGATAGCAGTTGATTGTGGGGCTCAGCAAAGCAGTGAGCGCCGGGGCGTGGTTCACTAGTCCCGCGATCCAATGGCGGGCAGTGTCGGACAGATAGGCGGGGTCGTCGGCGTCTAGAAAGGCGTTCTTTCTATCGGGAGTCAGCAAGGAGTGGTTAAAGTGGAAGCCGTTGGCGTGGCCCTCTGCAAGGGGACAGGCCATGTAGGTGGGCACCATGCCGTTCTTGGCCAAATTGGTTTTAACTCCATCCTTCATGACCATGATGGAATCGGCGGATGACACGCCTTCTTCCGGTCGGAAAGTAATCTCAAACTGAGCGGCAGCGAATTCAGTCATGAACGACTCTAAAGGAAGCCCCGCCTCTTCAAGCAACTGACATGTACCGAGCAGGGCATCTTCCCTTCCAGCCATGTTATCCGTCCTGCCATAGGGTTCGATAAGAACATTGTTGAATGGCGTTATCTCATCCTTCTACGGAAGAAAACAAAAACATAATTATTTTATTAGTAGTTCTTTAATGACAAAGACGTTCAGTAGTTAAATACATACATTTGTATACTAGATTTTAGAGAACCAGGTATCTAACGCATGTTTCCCCCACTCCGACAACATTTTTGGCGGTAGGCTAAAGCTTTGTATTATCAGGTCAATTTATAGTTAGTTTCGTATTACTGAGCTGTTAAACACGGGGAATGTGGTCATCGTTGGCTGGGGTGAACTCCGGTGGCACGCACGTGCATGCAAACAATAGCAGACGGATACAGATGCTATATTGAGATAAACTAACAATGCATTAATTTAATTAGGTGACCCGTCAAAACGGCCCCCGACATAACGGCCTCGGTCAAATCAGCCCCAGACAAATTGTTTACATTTTTAAACAAAAAAATAACATTTGTTTGCATATTAAGCCTTTGTCAACATTTCGCCCTTAAAAAATTCGTAAAATTGTAAAATTATTTCTTGTGATGTTATCATATTATTTCTTATAAAAAAAAACCGTGACTTGGTGCTATTTCGCATAAAGGTTAATAAATTCATTCTTGTGATGTCATTATTATTGTTTCTTGTGAGCTAAACCTGACACTGAATCGGTGAGTGAAAATACGAACATAAAATTTGATTGAACCTTTTACTATTAGTCCATCTATTAGTCCTGGGCGGTCTTGTCGGGGCCGTTTTGTCGGTGAACCATTTAATTACAGTACATCAGAGCCGTCTTGACACCATTTTGGGCCCCCGGGCAAAGAAATAGTGTTGGGCCCCTGTGCAAAGAAAGGGTGGCCCCCTCGCTGGAATAAAATAATTAATACACATAATATATATTAAAAAAATATTCCCATGGGGCCCCTATGCTCGTTGGCCCCCGGGCAAATGCCCAACGGGCCTATGCGTTAAGACGGCCCTGCAGTACATTCGATCGAAGGGAAATAGAAATTTTGATACAATGAATTGTCATCCAAGATCTTGGCCGATTTTTACCCCCCCCCCACCTCCCCCTTTTTTGTCATTTAAGTATAATGTATTTAGTGTAATTCTGCACTCTTATATCGGAACATGTGTGAAGCCATTGAAAACTTCATTAAATAAATTGCTAGCAATCAAATATGCCAGTGGAGCTTTTATCCGTCGAAAGGGGGTGGCCTTTACGGGGCTCGGCGGATTAGTAAGGTCGTGGGGCACGGACCTGACCGCGTCGCGGCGACCTGAAACCATCAACTCCCGGCAGGCAATGCCAAAGACCGATATATTAGGTGTTAGGTGCTAGTCACATATGATTACAGTCGCTGTACGAATCTAGTCTTAGACATAGCATCTTAAATGCATTGTCGATGATGAAAACCAAAGTACCCGTTGAGGGTCGGGTAAATCCGAAGCGACCGTTTCGTCCCCCTCAATTTTACTAGCAACGCCATTGAGCGGTGCCGGTTTAGGGCCAGGAGCGCCAGCACGGATTAACAAAAGGAACCGCGAAGAACGCAGCGGACGCCAGCTCTGAGGAAACCTTCCAGTGGGGGTTGCACCCTAGGTAGGTCATTGATGATCCCCCGCATAGCGGCGATCCTAACCATTGAGACTCGTTGTAGCGGGTCGTAGTAAGGCAATTCCACCCCTCCTTGCGAGGTCAACTTAGTGGGAGGCATTTTCGACTTTCTGTCCTGGATGCCCAGGTGGCCGCTTCAGAAGCGACCGCTCCGGGGGGGGGGTTCCCAGCTGTCACGTCCTTTTCTGGGGGAGGGGGCCAGATAGCTGGGAGGGTCTTCCAGGAAGACCCATGAAAGAGCACTAGGCTCGGGGCTTCTGATTTTCTTCCACGTGTAGGATCATTAGTGGAGCTTTTATTTAAAGTTTCGCGTTTTTGATGTGACATCACATTTCTTAAACACCCCCCTTCCCCACGTCACACATCGTCACAAATGCGTGACCCCCTCCCCCCTTAAGCGCGTCACGTCCTTTATGGACGGCCCCTTTGAAATAATTTGAGTTTTAAATAACTGGGTTTATATTGCATAATAGCTGATACAAAATTTCAAATAAAGAGTTTAAAAAAATTACTTATAACTAACTTAGATAATTTCTTTAAAGTTGTCGATTTGAAAATCTTACAATGTTTTTGAATTATGGATAATATTAATATATTGTGTATATTAACATTATGACTCAAACCTCAAAAATCATAAACTCAGCCTCAAAAGCAGACTGGACGGTCAGGCCAAAATCCTGCTGTAACCTTTGAACCTGCTTCACCGCAGCTGCCCTCGGGGATAAAATGACGTCAGCTTGATTGATGGGCGGCACTAATTGGCACATAGCCCCACCTACTCGAAGTCCGTCGGTTGACAGCCACGGCATGGGTTTCAGGGTTGAGAGGTCAACTTCTGCTAAACCGGCCGTCGAGCTGACGTCATAAATGAGGGCATTTGAAGAGGGCGCGATGTTGCCAAATCGAAAATTTCCTGAAAATTTAAGAAATGAAAATCAAAACAGAGCAATATAAAAAACACTTGTAGTCGGGCGGTGCGGTCGGGGTTTATACACTGCTTCTCACTAAAACAAAGAATTCAATTAAAAAAAAACCCAACACAACCTTAATTTGATGGAATTCAATGCAGGTACTGGATAAAAATTCGTATTTAATTGAAGCGAAAGTTATTAAATCCCTTATATTAACTTCACCGCCGTCTCATTCGTCGTTCGTCCCTCGGAAAAACAAAAGTCGAAAATGACCCACTTCCAGTGAAGCAATCGAGCTGAAATTTGGCACATTGACCCGTCTTACCTAACAATGCATTGTATCAAAATTTCAGATCGATCGAACGTACCGTAATTAAATAAATGCAATTTTAGTTTATCTATATAAATCACTATTTAGAATGTATAGTCGTCGTCTGCTAGAGTTTTGACCTAGTTTTAAAGCCAAGGGAGATAATGTCCGCCCGCGGAAAAATAAAAGTCGACACATGTTAAATGATTTTCTCGTTGGAACATAATCAATACTTTAAGTTATGTCTCATATATAAGGGATTTATAGTCAAAAACTTTGTTTTTACTGGTTTTTTTTTCTCACATGATCTCAGCGTACACGCTGGTCATATATTCATGATGGACCATAGGTATACAATGCTTAACTTTGAAAAGACCCCATTAATTCAAATATGATGATCTCAGGATTAATGGGCAGCGCCTCTGTCCCTTCTCTCGCTACTCCTCCCTTCATACTTTTTTAAAAGCATTCACTTAAACTTCTTTTCCTCTCTGTTTGGTCAGTTGTTAGTAATTTTACAACTCTTAAAAAAATTTTTTTTGAGAAGTGCTGAATATTTTTCGAAAAAAATATATGGATATGGAAGTCTGTAATAATAATAATAATAATAATAACAATAACAACAAGCAAAGTCAGGCTGACTGGGGATGAAAGATTATTTGATATAAGATTAAAGTCAATCGGCTGTCTAACCTATGCCAACACTGTTGGTCTTGCGTGCATGCTGGCACGAACTCTGGCTGTTGTGGAGTTGAGATAAGGTTATAGCTGGGGAGGGATAGAATTTCAGGACTGCGAGGAAATTTCTTAAATGTAAGAGCTGCCATTAGTTGGGGAATGGCGATGAGAAGAGGGATAGTAATGAGGGAGAGAGAAAAAATACAATTTAAGTTAGAAATTATGTAAGAAAATAAAAAATATTGGGAGACAGACGAAAAATAAAGTGAAGCATTTGTTTTTACAATGTATTAATTTTTTTTTGTCATTCACACCGATTTGATAAAATCAAACGCATACATTGTATATTGAAAAAAGTTCTTAAATTTTAGCATGACGTAAGAAATGAACATATGACAATGTGAGAAATATAACTATTTCACTTGATTTTTGTGACGATCAAATTAAGTGTTTACGAATAGTCTTTAAAATGTTTATGTTAGTATTGAAATCTTTTAAAGGAATAAAAATGGTTTTACTGCTTGTTAGCAACTTAAAAAAAAACAACAACAAAAAACAAAACACGTTAGATCTATCTATAGTATTCAAAAAAATCTACAAATTCTAGTTCCGTATCTCTCCGATCAACTGTAAATTTGTACAAACACCAAATCTAAATCTTGATCGTGGATTTTAAAAAGCTATTTAAATATTTTTTTGTGTGTCCCATAACCTTGTGGTCGTAGGGGGTTCTAATTTGCTATTAGAGCTTTCTCGGGGCTTGGTAGACCTTTGCGGCGCCCAGCTCCTCTCCAGGTCAGCAGTTGACTTTTTTTTTAGCGATAGTCATTAATTATCACCATTTTTATTGTGGCTTTAACGTTGGCTAGATCCCACGCCCCTCAGCTTGTGAGGCGAGCGCACTATTGACTTCACCATCCGGCCGCACAAGTTTAAAAAGTTTGGGTGCCCACAAAATTTGTCCCCCCCCCCACCCCCTGAAGTGTTTCGATGTGACAGTAATGAGTCGACTACTGGATCACACAATAAGAATACAACATGGCGTTTAATACTGTAATGAAATCAGCTTCGGCTGGTCAGTTGGTGCCATGATGGTCAATTTTCACGTTGTTAGGTTCACTGTCCCCCGAACTTCCCCCAAAAGATCTCAGTCACATTTTCTGAACCAAAAGACAGTCTTGCCGCCTTTGTATCGAACAACAAATAAATAAATATGTTAAAAAATGAAATAAAATCACACGAACTAAACTGAAATTATACCAATAACTTAACTAAGTGGAAAATTGCCAACACCCGTTTAACGATTTTACCCTCCCCGACTCCCGGCGTAATGCTTGGTAGGAAAGTATTAAATTGCTATTGAGTGAATTTATGAATGCGTTTTTAATACTCTTTATCCATAAACAATCCCGATTTGACATCATTTTAATCACGAGTTCCTGAAAAAAATATTGGCAGCTGTTACCGCAAAGGAATTGCCACATGCGGAATGAATGAATTGTTTTTTTAAGTCAGTGAGTTACATCTGGTTCATGTAACCATGCCCTAAACTGATAGGTTTGCTAGGATTCGTTTGGTTCTGGGCGGCGGGCCATTATCTTATCTTATCTTATCATATCAATACAGACGCCCCTTCTATGCAGAAGATAATTGCGTCCACAGACCATGACAGATGATCTGTTGGCAAGTGAAGCAGCGTTCACATGCCACGGCTTTGTGGGTTCCACGCATCAGCCAGCCGCCTAACTAGTGTTAGGTATACCCATTCGGAGCTGGGTGACTCAGAGACGCCCTAGGCCCCGGGAACAAATCCTTGCTTTCACATGGATTCGAACTCGTTACCATCGGTACGCCAGTCGAGCGCGCTGCCACTTGACCATTATGTTTACAACTCACATGATAAAATCTCAATACCTGAAATTAGAAACCCTTTCAATAAAAGTATAAAAGGGTAACACCCCATGTGAACCACCCCCCACACCCCATGTGAATCACTCCCCCCACACCCAATGTGAACCACTCCCCCCACACCCAATGTGAACCACTCCCCCCACATTCAATGTGAACCACTCCCCCCACACCCAATGTGAATCACTCCCCCCCCCAAACCCAATGTGAATCACTCCCCCCCACACCAAATGTGAAACACCCCCCCCCAACCCTCATTTTCCATGTAGGGGCACTGACATATAACCTGTTCAATAAATATAAATGGCATGCGGATTACCTCATCAGAAAAAGACAAAAGTTAATGAAACACTTTCGCAAATACATACTGAATTGACCCGAATGCATGCAGAATAGACTAAAATACATACAGAATCGACCCGCATACATACATAATCGATCCACATAAATACAGAACTGAAACAAATATATCAAGAATCGATCATAATGTATACAGAATCAACACGAATACATACAGAATAGAATAAGCTGCATGGTGGGAAAAGGAGTTTAATACTTCCACCACTCGAAGGGGATATGCGCCTCTGATTCTGATATTTCTTTTTCCAGCTTTCAGATGGATTTTTCATTTTCTATGGGCAATTATACATCATGGTGCTTGCCCACGTGGCTTTGAAGATTTTCATATGAATTGTGAATGACTCTTTCGATCTACATCTCAGAATTACAATGAAATATTGTCATATTGTCATATGGCTATCACTAGAGTTATCAGAACCTAATTGTACATTGTCAAATGCCAATCTGCGAGGCTTCAGTCAGTACGAGACTTGTCAGTTTTTATTCAAATGTTCTGGATATGTTGATTCTCCGCCTAAATGAGACAACAACATATCAATGTTGTGTCGATTTTGCTTTTTCGTTAAAAAATTAATATTTAATTTTGTTGAAACATTTAGACTTAGTAGACTGTGTTGAATCCTTAGTGATCATAATTGATATTTTTTTACTCTTGACATGGACTTGTCGAGACCTTGGAAGTTTCGCGACAATTATCCTACATCGTCAGCCCTTGCCCTTCATTACTGGACTGTCAGTACTAGAACCTCAGCACCAGTTCCTTAATAGAAGTCCTTCTGCACTAGTCCATCCATACAGATCGCATGTCTCGCCACTTCCATGGTTTGCTTTTAGTAGCATGGATTCTTCATTAAATGGTTAAAAACGAATCTATTGAAACACGAATCTCTATTTTTACACCAGTCTCAAATAGGAAAGCTTCATTCAGTTGATGCTTGCGCTAGAAGCTCTCACATTCATTCAATGAATATTCTCAAGGTCAAGAACTTTAAAATATTGTTATATTTTCAAAGATCAATCGTTTGAAAATTTTAAAAATATATTTTTTAAAAAGAAAAATAATAGAAAATTGTATCCGAGCATATCTTTACACAAAGGTATCACAGTTAAGTCTGAGTAGCCTCATAATTAAATTTTACCTGAGTTCCCAAGAATGTCCTTCACCTTTTTTGCTGATAAAGTTAAATGGCGCACGACACCACTGAGCCCGCAAAGGGAGAGTTGCATGACGTCATACTGGTCCAGCTGATCAAGACTAGGGGACTCCATTCTGATTTCACGAAAAAGAATAAAACAACAATTATTTCAAATTGTCTTCAATTTTTCAAAAGTTGTCACTTAAAAAAAAAGTGGATACATGCCATTTGGAATGAAGTAGAAACATAAATTTGACAGACGGTTATATCTCCCTGTTTAGAGTTGTCCCCCCCCCCAAAGAAAAATCAACAAAAATAAATAACAATAACAATAAAATAAAGTTAAAATATAAAATAAATTTGCTTGCTAAAGAGTTTAGATTTTTTAGATCTACATCTCAGTCTCCCCAGAGCGACATATTGGGGTTACAAGACTGTTGTTAATGTAGGATGAAAGACCAGCAAACTAAATGGCTCTAGTTCTAGAGCTGTAATGCGCATGCAATACAGATAATATCAGGCCCGTATACATTTAGCTATAATTTAAGCTCTCTCTAATTTATTATCTTGCCTCTTTAAAAGGCGTGTATGACGACATAATTAAGTGATTGGGTCTGATGCAGTTACGGGCATGAGGCACCACCAATGTTCCCTTAAAGCTGCGTGGCTACGAGGCCACGCAGATATCTGACTGACGCCGCGCAACAATTTAGAATTACCGAGCAGCAAATTTGGTAAAATATTTGCACACGAAATGAAAGCTGTGCAACTTTGCATAGGAGTTGTTTTTTTTTACTTTGCACACGGACCAACGAACTTTAGAGGGAACATTGGCAGGGACATCTATACAAAAGGGGGACACTTCTGGTCTCACTAAAAAAGATTTGAGACCTCCCCCTATTCTCAGAGAATGTCACGATATTCAAATCAACAGTTCACCTGACAGACTCTTGCAATCTTTTATTTGCGATGAGGACCCCCCCCCCACCCAATTATATTTTAGTCATCCTGTTTTCTTAAAATCATACATTAAAAAAAACGATTTGTGGATTTTGAAGTATTTTATAACACGTTTTATAGTACCTCGGACTTTGGACGTGAAATGGGTTGCCTGATGAAACCAGGAAAAACAACACTCTATTAACATGTAAAACTCTAATAAAAATGCACGACTAGACATTAACCATGGATAAGCGAAGGACGCAATAATTTTCTGTATAGAGGGAGCGTCTGTAACAGATAAGGTAAAATAAGGTAAGATGAGACCTCAATAAAAAAAAATATGTAGAGAATAATTTTTGGGGGAGTCCACGTTGCATGTAGATATCTCCACAGGTCACCCCTTTCTGCTATTTAATGATGACAAAGCAAAACGTATGAGACAGTCCCACTGAACTAAGGTCACGGTAATAATAATAAAAGAAGTCCCACAGTGTATTCTTGAACTTCTTACATTGACCCATCATTGACACGGATCCAGGTGAAATATGGCAAGCACGTGATGTTGTCAGTTTGGGGTCAAGGTTTTGAACTCCGTGTATCTCGCCCTATGACTTGATTGGTCCAATCACTGGGCTAATACCTTTTACAACCGTCCTCTAGAGCAAGGGTCTCCAAACTTTTCTGCCGGACGACCGCATTAACTGTCAAATAGCAGTTTGGGGGCCTACTACACACAGTTTTGTGGTAAGCTAGAAGTAAAAATAGTATCTTTTGGGGGGGGGGATTAAAAGGTCTCCAGGGGCCGGATGAGAGGGCATTGAGGGCCGCATCTGGCCCGCGGCCGTAGTTTGGAGACCCCTGCTCTAGAGTGATAGCGAGATTCAATGCTATCATCGAGCTTTGATGTCTATAACTCCCCTTATGTAAGAAAGTAGTTTTTATCTTTTTATAACAAGGCATTAGATAATAGTTTTCGTATCCTTATATTAAACACTAGCGTATCACCCGTCAAAAATGACGGAAGTTTTCAGCTGAAATCTATTTATTTTATAAAAAATGCACTTTTTTAAGGGCACCTACGGCGCCGACCTTTTCAAAAGCCCAACTAACTTGTCCTTGTTTGATAAATACGAAATATCAAACTTTCTGAAATGTACACAAAGTATTTTATAATAGGAGTTGATCCCTTTTCCAAAATTAAAATACATGTATGAGCGAAAACAATGACGTCATATAATTTTTTTTTACAGCGCATCTTTAATTTGCACACCTTTTGATGCATTGGTGCAGTAATTTGGTTTTCCCTGCTTTCTAAAATTAGTAGCGTCACGGACAGACTTGCAAATTATATTGTTTAATTTCTTGTTTAAAAACCATACAATTTGGAGATAAAATTGTTAAACTTTTATAACAAATTAATTAAAAAATCCCCACTGAATTACGAATAAAATGTTATTAATATTTTTATTCCTAATTTAGTATTTTTACATTTTTTTTAATTAACAGTCCATTTATCCAATGCAGTGGTAGGCGAAATATTTAATAGTAGTGAATTCCTGTTCGCAGGTACGAGTTTGATTCCTTGCCCCTGTGACTCTAGAGTGTGTAAGTTTTTTTTTAATTTTAAATTACAGCTTTAAGAAAAATTAATACATTTATATTTTTAAACAATAAAAAAAAAGAAATCCATGGAACTCAGACTATCCAATCTATGGATGACACTTTAGCTTCATCCAAGATAACATTGGTCCATGCAGTTAGCAAAGGTTATCTCAACAACCTTTTGAGTTGTTTATAAAACGTGCTGGACTTATTTTGTGTGTGTGTCTGATCCGAATTGCTTAAAAAAAATTTCATTAACCCTAAACTGATTGTCACTAGTGGCGTAGCCATTGTTAATGCCACTTTGAACAGCCATTTTCCCGCCCCACCGCCCCCCCCCCGACACACCTAGAAAAAACAACTTCTCCTCCGTTGCACTTTATCCTACCCCACTGTTCGACGTTTCTACATTTGACTCCAAATTTGACTGTGAACCACACCAAGTATTACGTCATATTTATTTGTATTTACATTCTCTAACTTCCTCCCTCACATCTCATTCATATCGACTTCACAAACAATTTTATTGCACGAGACGCGTTAATAATATAGTGAGACAATCTTCAACGTTTTACAACACCGGAAAATAAAGTAGATACTGGCTGGGACTAAACGCCTTCGTCAGCAAACACAATAAAACAGAAGACAAAGAAAAATAGGAACGTTGTATTTCACAGGAGGCTCCGAACAGGATCAAATTTGCTTTCATCAAGCTAACATGACCATAATTGAATAAGATAAAAAGTTAAACCAATATTTTAAACATTAGTAAATCCATGTTTTTAATAAAAAAAGACCCGTAAAAACAAAGTTTTTGACTATAAATCCCTTATATATGACACATAACTAAAAGTAGTGATTATGTTCAAACGCGACAAACATTTACAGACTGACACCGAGTGATATCACCTGGATTTAAAACCGGGGGAAGGGACGGGAGGGGGTGTCAACATTGACGGTCGGCGTCAACGCGTGAACTGGCACGTGAAAGAAAAACAATAACAATCCCTGAATTTGAATTACATATGTTATATAGAGATACACTAAAAATGCATTAACTTCATTACGGTACGTTCGATCGATCTGAAGTTTCGATACAATGCATTGTTAGGTGACACGAGTCTATGTCCCAAATTTCAGCTCGATGGCATCACGGGAAGTGGGTTTTGACTTTTGTTTTTCCGCCCGATGACGAACGACAGACAGAGAGAGAGAGAGAGAGAGAGAGAGAGAGAGAGAGAGAGAGGAGAGAGAGAGAGAGAGAGAGAGAGAGAGAGAGAGAGAGAGACCGGCGGTGAAGTTAATATAAGGGATTTTTTAAAAAAAAATGAGATAACTGTATTGCTTATCATAATTAAGTTAGTATCGATAGATGCTTAAGACCATGCTGTGTAGCTCCATTACTCACAGATCGGCGTTAACATACTATTTGATTATAACTAGAACCATGATGAGGTCAGCAAGACAAGGTAACAGTAGAGTTTTAAGGGAGAGGATGACTCCAGTTGCAAGCCGCATTACTCCATCTCGATCTTACTCTGACTATTATTGACCCTATACGACCCCCCATCACTAACCCTTCCACGACCCCTATCACTGACCTCTATACGCCCATTTTCATCGAACAACTTCAGCGCTACAGGGAGGGAGTAGAGGGACCACCCCCACCCCCGCGCCCGCAGACACGTAGGGGGCGCTCAAATTGGCGTTGGTTGTATTTTATTGAAGAGCATATTAGGTTACGAGGTTGAAGCCGAGTATCCAGGAATCTTTCCCAAGGGCGGCACCCGTACGCCCTCTTATGTTGATCCCCGACACCCTCTTCTAATGCCCTCTGTACGCCCCCCGCCCCCCTCTGTATTGCTTTAATCCCCAAAAGTATCAATACTCAAGGAGATAGAAAGTGGGCCAGGGCCGGACGTAATGATTTTTCATTTCCTGCGAGTTGCTGAACACCTCGTTGTTATATTGATTCCGGGCACGAGCAGCGGTTCTAATACTTTGGGGGATAGGTTCAGATGTTCCATGTGGTTTTAAATAAGTAAATACAAGTTAACAAAAAGCAACGAATGGAAAACAAAAACCCATTTACATCCATGGACAATCACGTGAATAGAATAAGTTTCCAAGTCGCAGTGGAAGCGACAATACTTGACACATTAATGTATTTATGTCTACTGCCTTCTGTGCTCCAACCTTCAGCATCTGATATTCTCGCTGTGAAACCATTGTGACCAATGAAGTATCCTCTTTAAAGAAACATCGTATAATCTTTTTAACAGTCATAGGTCCATGAAAGATTGAAACAATCGATCGTGGGCCAACACAAAAAATTGAAGAAGAGAAAGGGGGTAACTTGCAAATATCCAAGACTTGATATTTTAAATTGATTTAAAATAAAGAAAGAATGGGGAAAAAAAACTGAATGGACCGGACGATGAAAAGGAAGCCGGACAGACATAGGCCATTGACAGACAGGCACGTGACAGACAAGCATTCAGTTTAACTTGTGTGAAATGCGGATCCTTCGCTTTGTTTCTTCCTTCTAGTCACCAGGGATTCCTTTTTAGACGAGAAAGATGTCTTTGATTTTAGAAAAAATTAACATTTAAAAAAAAAGTAATACAACAATGAAAACTTACCTTTAAGAAATTTTACAGAATAACTTAATTATTTCCTCTTATTCAAAATGTATATAAATTTGCCCACAAGTAAAACACTAGACCGCGAATAACCTCGTGAGAAATGGAACGCAAGCTATGAATTTTTTTTCTTCCAGAAACATCGATGATCGGTAAATAATAAACCACGATTTAAAAAAAAAGAACACAAGCTATATTTCTGCTAAAAATATTGATTTTTATAATTTTTTGACCACATAAAAAAAGTTATCTAGAGAGACATTTTTTAAAAAAAGGATAATTGTAACGGAACCACTTATCAAGATGAAGTTGGACTGATTCTTATTACTGCGGTCAAAGACGACTTTCATTAACGATAACATCATGTGTATTGTAGAAAGCTTTTAAAATTTATTTAGGGTTATTCCATAATTATTATACAAATAAGACAAAGGTAAAATTGGTAGCCACTTTGGGAACCACTGTAATTTAGCATTAGCTTTCCCCAGACAAGGCGCGATGGGTTTGCTAATTTAGCTTTCACGCACTTCTTCCCTGGCTGAGTCAGAGGCGTGGAACCAAACCATTCAATGTCCTACCGATTAATTAGGCATTGTCTTGGCATCCAGGGGTTAAAGTAGATATTGAAACTTTCTAACAATTCAATTATTGACTTGGTTTACCGTGGTATCCAGGGGTTAAAGTAAATATTGATACTTCCTAGCAATGATTGATGTACTGACTTGGTTTAACGTGGAATCCAGGGGTTTGAGAAGACATTTATACATTCCATCATATGATTCATGTCTTGACTTGGTATCGGTTTGCGTCCAGGCAGACATTTGGCTTTGAGGATATATAAACTACAAATGCCGCGGTTCTTTGATTATTAACGAATTAAACGTTTATTAATAATAAACGAATATTTAAAAAACAAATTATACAAACCTACGTATGCGTGTACACATACGCACACACCACACGCACACACACACACACACACACACACACACACACACACACACACACACACACACACACACACACACACACACACACACACACTAACACTAACACATACACACACCAATGTTCCCTCTAAAGTTCGATGGTCCGTGTGCAAAGTTTAAAAAATGGTGGTCTAGTGGCATGCACGCTTGGCTGGCGTACCGATGGTTACGGGTTCGAATCCCCAGTTCCTAACACTAGTTTGGGTGGTGGGTAATGTGTGGAACCCTCATAGCCGTGGTTTGTGAACGCTGCATCCCTTGCCAACAGACCGCCATGGTCTGTGGACGCAATACTCTTCTGTATAGACGGAGCGTCTGTATAGATAAGACGAGAAGATGAACTCGTGTGCTCAGTTGCACAGCATCCATTTTTTGTGCAATATTTTAGAAAACTTGCTGCGCGATAATTCTAAACTGCCCTCGCGGCGTCCGTCAAATATCTGCGCGGCCTTGCGTCTGGGATCTTCCAAAAAAGCATCGCAGTAATCGATAACAGAGATAAACGAAAACCAATATGTCGCAACATTAACATGCAAATTACGTGAAATCATAAGCACGCTACTAATCAATTAAAAAAAATGATAAAATAGAAAATAATAATGAAAAAAATAAAATAAAAATAAATAAATAAATAAATAACAAATGAAAAAACATATAATGTAAATATATAAATATATTATATATATATATAAGTATATAAGTATATATATATAAATTAGGGCTGCGGAAATTAACGATTAATTTCTCGATTAATCGTTAAAAATTCGATTAAAATTTAAGAAAATATTTATAACATTTTAGAAATTTTTTATTAATAAATAATAAATTATTATTAATTAATAATAATTAATATATTTTTTACGTACAAACTTCTCCCGCGTAATATTATAAATTATTTTATTACTTTATGTGGACCGGCAGACGTCAACTAAAACATGGCTGACAGCATCAGCGCAGTTAAAATAAAACATATAACTAGAAAGTTGAGCACAAATTTTGTTTTTAAGCTAATTGCGGATGGCAAAGTCGAAGATAGTGAAAAAGTTTACTGTGCTCACTGCCATAAAACAATTATCTTTTAAAGGATCAAATACATCGCTGACGTACCACCTCAGCACAAACATCCGATCAAGTATCAACACATTGTCATACAATTTAGTTTAAAATATTATTAATTTGCAATGTCCGCGAGAAATGTTCAGTTTAATGACGTCATAATTTCTATTTTTGGTTTTAATCGAAATTATCGATTAATTAATCGATAATTTTTCAAAAGTTAACGATTAAATTTAAATTAATCGATAACAGCCCTAATATAAATGAATAATAAATAAATTTAAAAAAAAATAAAAGAACAAATGCAACTGCTTTCGAACCTTCAAATGGGGCTCATGATTAATTAAATTAAAGCTTTTTATGACCGATGATTTAATATTTTTTGCACACAATAATCTTTTATAAATGAACCTGGTACCTGTTAGTAGAAGTAGTTGCGTGTAAAAATGTAACCTCAGTTTCTCCTCAATAGATTACAATAGTGTTTGGCGATATAAAAGAATGAACACTCTATCAAGGACAAAATACTGACAAAGAGAGAATTTGTTTGGTTCCCTTAAACACTTAATAGAATTAGGGAGTTAACCGAGGTCCATTAAATGGGT
Source organism: Ampullaceana balthica (assembly GCA_944989445.1). Classification (NCBI taxonomy): domain Eukaryota; kingdom Metazoa; phylum Mollusca; class Gastropoda; family Lymnaeidae; genus Ampullaceana; species Ampullaceana balthica. Next base: position 609,408 of record CALYLW010000251.1, read on the forward strand.
TGCACTTTATATATGTCACATCGGATTACTATGCCATCAGAACATTGTGCCATCAGAACACTGTGCCATCAGAACATTGTGCCATCAGAACATTGTGCCATCAGAACATTGTGCCATCAGAACATTGTGCCATCAGAATATTGTGCCATCAGAACACCGTGCCATCAGAACACTGGACCCTGAATATGTGAAGTCACGGTGGAGGTTTATTTGAAAGGCAGATTAGGATGGCGCTGCGAGTTTACTTAAAACCGAGTTACACCAGCTCCCGTGAAGCCACTGTCTATGGTGGTAAGTAATTAACGTTAAACCGAGTTACACCAACTCGAGTGAAGCCACTGTCTATGGTGGTAAGTAAATAACGTTTAACAGAGTGACACAATACTCATTTTTTGAATTAATTATCTTGATATATTATAAGAGTACTTAAAAAAAATATTTACTTTTATACAAATAATCACACTGAATGGAGAATTCAAAATTATTTTTGAAATTTGTCAAAACCATTTATTAAGTTTAAACAGTTTTGTATGGTTTTATTACAAGTAAATTATGTGGCATTATGCTGGCATTAACAAAAAAGATAGAAAACGCTTGAGTGAAGTTGGTTATATCAAAGGGCACAAGTGATCTTGAAATGATTCATATGGCTCTGAAATTATACTTTGTTTTTTTTAATATCATATTTCATATCTCATTATGAACAATGTGTTGTGATATGAGAGTGAGAGTCCTTCAAGGAGCACTCAAACCTTACTAATTTTCTAGCCCCAATCAAATGTAGCATCTTAAAATGGCAATGAACGATTAACCCAAAATGAAAATCTAAGCTGCATGTAATCATTAAAAACCTTCAGTTCAAAATCGTCTAAAAACATAATTGGAAAAGTAGAGTAAATGGTAACGTTACATAGTGAACAGTGGTTAGTACTTACATGAACAGTCACAGCAGTTTACAACTACCCCACTTAAAACTAATGACCAGCTGAAATGTTGTTAACAGTTAACGTCTGTACGCAGCCGTTTTTTAAAGGTTAAGGGTTACAAAGTTTGTATATTGTAGAGTTTCCCCCCCTATCACGTTTACGCAGGCAATCATCGTGAATCCTATCATTCACACATCCTGCAGTTAGCACACATACATGTATGTGAATATATGTATACCACACTCCGTCTGCTCCAGTTCGTAGTTTGGCAAGAGAGGGAGGGAGAGAGAGAGAGAGAGAGAGAGAGAGAGAGAGAGAGAGAGAGAGAGAGAGAGAGAGAGAGAGAAAATAGCGAGCGAGAGAGAGAGAAGTAGGGGTCATCAGCGGGGGAAAAAACAACAGGCGCGCAACATTATTTGGGGAGGAGGGGTGTCGGTGCAAAGTTTATTATCGTCACGCTCCTCTTCTCCCCTCCCCTCGCTGAAAAACGCCTTCTCTCACAGTCTAAGTAAAATGTATACCAAGGATTAGTCTAATCGGGACGGAATACGTAGCTGAAGTTAGGCAATCAAGCAGTGGGCTCACCAAAACACTGTGTTACTGTGATCTCATTTTAACACTGCGGTGTTAGTTCACTGTACTGTGGCGTACCGGAAAGAAGCGTAAGTTTTGTATGTTTACTTCGAGTTATGGACCATGGACACAGTGGTGTGTGTACGCTCTTCACAACTGCTGTGTGCATGAAAATACACCGGGTTAATTTTGCTGTGGGAATAGAATTTTACTGTTATAAGGATATAATAGTAAATGTATTGAAGGAATACTTAGAAAACTTTAGAAGAAAAAGTTAAAGCTTGCCATGTGAAAGTTACAAGGATAAAATAAAAATGTGAATGTTGTATGAATACAATATATGTATTATATGTATATAAAGGAATACAATGTGAACGCGTAGGAATACAATGTGAATGTTGCAGCAATAAATTGTGAATTTTATAGGAATCTAATGTGAATGGTGTAGCAATAAAATGTGAATGTTGTATAAGTTCAATGTGAATATTGTAGGAATACTTTAATGTTTGAAGCAATGCAATGTGAATGTTGTAGGAATACATTGTGAAGTTTTTAGGAGTACAATGTGAATTGTGCATCAACAGTTTATTTAGGCAGCAATACAAGTGTTGTTGAATACAATATTATTTATTATACATTTTTAAAAGATACATTGATATCATTTACGGAAACGATGTGAATAAACAATGAAAAAAACTAATGAGTGTTGACAGCGGTTATATTAAGTCTGGTGGCGAGGTTAAGTCATGGTCCTGCCTTCTCCCACCTCCAACCTCACCCCGACCCCCCCACCCCATTTTGCGTTCTCTCCTGACATTCTCCGACTTATTCGTAATCATATCATACAGAATCGATTTTTCCTTATTCTTTCTAATATTGTTCGAACTTTTAAATGGTGCAATAAGAAATCGTAACAGCATGTTAAGTGTTGGAATTGAAGTAGCGTTAATATTCCAAAAAAAAAGAAGATTTATCATTGAAAACCTCAAAGCTGACGGTTAAATCTTGTCCTAATCTTTAAAGATTCCAGCATGTCAATCAATTCATCAACTTGAACAGTCTACAGCGTAACACTCTCAACTTTCTTATTTAAGAAATATAAAGCTAACTATTCATATAGGATACACAAAAAATACTTAAAGATTAAACACTTGACACAAAAACTTAGTCGAAACCTCCAAAATGAGTATATAAACAATGTAATTACCAAAGAACACAATAAAAACTTATGGTCCTTTATCAAATCTAAAAAAATGGAACCTTCAGGAATAGCCACACTAAAAGGCTCAAATAATAAAACCTATAATGATAATGAAACTAAAGCTAATATCCTTAACACATATTTTGCATCATCTTTTTCTGCCTCAGGCGACAAGGAAGTTTTAATAAATTTAAATAAAATGGAGGAAATAGGTAACATAACTGTAGATGAGATAGGTATACATTCACTCCTAAAAAACTTAAAAATAAACAAAGCTACTGGCCCAGATGATTTGCCTGCAAGATTATTAAAAGAACTAAGCAATGAACTGTCCCCAATCCTTGTAGTTCTCTTTCAAGCCTCTCTAAACCAGGGTAAAGTGCCCCAGGATTGGAAATTAGCTAACGTAACTCCACTCTTTAAGAAAGGGGATAAATCAGACCCTGGTAATTACAGGCCTGTATCACTTACTAGTATCACCTGTAAATTACTAGAACACATAATATATAGTAGAATAGTTAACCACCTTGACAAATATAATGCCCTATGCCCACATCAACACGGCTTTAGAAAAAACAGATCATGTGAAACACAATTAATAGGTTTAATAGATGAACTATCAAAAGGCTTGGACAAAAATGATCAAATAGATACAATATTACTAGACTTCTCAAAAGCATTTGACAAAGTTCACCACCTTAGTTTACTTAAAAAACTTAACTACTTTGGAATCTCAGGTTCCTTACATCACTGGATCCAAGACTTCCTTTTGGGCAGGGAGCAAACTGTAATAATTAATGGATCTAAATCTGCACCAATAAAGGTTAACTCAGGAGTTCCATAAGGAACTGTGCTAGGTCCCTTACTCTTTTTAATTTATATAAATGATTTACCCAACAACATCTCAACAGGTACAAAAGTTAGGTTATTTGCTGATGATTGTATAATCTATAGAACAATTAAATCAGAACAAGACAGCAAAATTTTACAAAAAGACTTAGATGAATTGATAAAATGGGAAACTAACTGGAGTATGTCTTTCCACCCAGAAAAGTGTCAACTGTTAAGAGTAACAAAGAAAAAGAAACAAATAAATTCAAAATATTACATTCATGGAAAAGAACTGACCCAAACTAAAGATGCAAAATACTTAGGAGTCTTAATAAATGAGAAACTATCATGGAATCCCCATGTCAATGAAGTTATTAAAAAATCAAACAAAACCTTAGGCTTTATAAAAAGGAACTTTAACAAATGTAATAGAGATATAAAACTAAAATGCTACCTCACTTTGGTGAGACCTGTACTAGAATATGCATCTTCTGTATGGGACCCATCCACCAAAGAAAACATTGATAAACTAGAACAAATTCAAAAAAGAGCTGCCAGATTCATTACTGGAGAATATTCGAAACTGACAAGAATAACACCATTAGTTAAATCATTAAACCTTGAAACACTAGAAGATAGAAGAACAAAGAGCAAAGTAGTAATCATACATAAAGCTATTAATTCTAATTTAGAAATACAACACAAAGATAACTTAATACAACCCTCAGATAGACATAAGGATAAAAACACCTTTCTTATTCCGTATGCAAGAACAAACACATACAAGTTTTCCTTCTTCCCGTCCGGAATTCGGGCGTGGAATGGGTTGCCCGAAGAATCCAGGAAAACCAACACTTTATCAACATTTAAATCTCTAATAAAAATGCAGGACTAAACACAAACCATAGATAAGCGTAGGACGCAATAATCTTCTGTATAGAAGGAGCGTCTGTAAACAGATAAGATAAGATAAGACAGAATCGCAAGGCCAGAATACATTTTATTTCGTAAGAAATAATCGGAGATTGAAGGACAGGATATTGGAGACCATTCGTGATATGAGTTGATTCAAATGGGAAAGGATACAGGGGTGATTCAAGTGAGAGAATTGGAGGGATTCAAGGGAGAGAATTGGAGGGATGCAAGGGAGAGAATTGTGGGGGATTCAATGGAGAGAGAGAAGTGGGGGGGGGATTCAAGGGAGAGAATAGTGGGTGATTCAAGGGAGAGAATAGTGGGGGATTCAAGGGAGAGAATAGTGGGGGATTCAAAGGAGAGAATAGTGGGGGGATTCAAGGGAGAGAATAGTGGGGTGATTCAAGGGTGATGATAGTGGGTGATTCAAGGGTGATGATAGTGGGGGATTGAAGGGAAAGAATAGTGGGGGGGGGGATTCAAGGGAGAGAATAGTGGGGGGATTCAAGGAAGAGAATAGTGGGTGATTCAAGGGTGATGATAGTGGGTGGTGCAAGGTAGATGGTAGGGGGTGATTTAAGGGAGAGAATTGGGTTGGTTCCAGGGGCGATCCAAGTGTGACGATAGAAGGAGGTGATTCAATGGAGGTGATAGGGGGTTTTTCAAGTGTGAGAATAGGGGTGATCCAATAGAGGGGATATGAGTTTATTCAAGGGAGAAGATAAGTGTTTTTTAAAAGGGTAGGATAGGAGGAATTAAAGGAAGTATTCTTGACATTTACTAACACTCGGTCATAGACCACCCTAACGATTCCCGCCCCCCCCCCGGGTCCGTTCTTTTTTTTCTTTCTTAATTTCAGTTTATTTTAAAATAAAAGGAGAAAGGTTTCTTTATACTTTTTTCCCCTCAGTCGCTCATGCTTACTCCATGAGAGTAAATCTTATTAATCCTATCGATTGTCAGCTCTTTCATTTCGCAGCGGGAAACCTTTTAAAAAAAAGCTTCTTTAATTAAATTCGTTTTTTGGGACAGCTTAGCTGTTAGCAGAACCACAGGCCACGCCCAAATTTTATAATTTGTCACTTTATCCTTTAAGAGAAAGTACAGCTTCCCATCATTGTATGTTGGTTTAACAGTTTTATTTGAAGTGTGAGCCCAACAGTGACGATACTTCTATATGGCCCTAGGGTCAAATCGCTCTTTCGCATCTTTACAGACAATTAGGGTATAGAAAGGATTACTATTTTATTCAACAACAATCTTTTTAGAGTAGTGTTATTATGACTGGAGGGCCACACAGGCCGGTGAGTTGGCGACCTCTGATGACTGAAATATTTGTTTGGCTTAAATCTCAACATCAAGCATCCGGCTCACTTACTCTAAGCAGAGGCGTTACTAGGGCTGGTGTCACCCGGGGCTGTAGCCCATGGTGTCACCCCCTCAAGACTTAACCCATAGAAATCCTCCGAGTTTTCCAGTGCCAAATAATGGGAACATACAGGATTTTGCATTTTGGTGTCACCCCCCTGATGGTGTCACCCGGGGCGGCCCGCCCCCACCGCACCCCCCTAGTGACGCCACTGACTCTAGAATTTAACTAATGTTTTGCTTATGTTTCAGAATCTCAGTACATTACTCTTGTTACGTCTCTCTATATGGAGCTCTAAATATTTATGTCATTGCCTAGATAGGGTAGAAATTTGGAGGCTAATGCAGGACTACTGCATAAAGAATATGTTAATGTAATGAAAAATCAATGTGTAACGATTTATAATAATGATAATAATGATAATAATAATAATAATGATGATGATGATAATAATAGTACATGGAAATGTGGATTTACCCCCCCCCCGCCATTTTTAAAAAAATTAACATTTTCTAGCACTCGTACGCACTACTAAAACTTCATCTCTCCCCCCACCTCATCTCATCTCCCTCCAGTTTGAGATCATCCCATGTTAGACAACCCTGTCTCATTCTCTAACAATTATGTGAGCTTCGTGTAGATTTAAAAAATCTCGGTCAATGAGTTATAACATATAATTTTCTTCCTATAAAAGAAATGCTACACGTGAAATGAAAACGCGGCTTCATTGGGGGTTATGCAATAAAGGGAATCATAAGACGTTATAGCTTTCATCGTGAGCTCGCAAGCCCTGACATCTAGTTTACTCTTTTTTAAAATCCCTTATATTAACCTCCAAATCTTGTCTCTCTGTCTCTCTGTCTGTCGTCATCTCTTCGTACGTCGGTCGGGCGGAAAAACAAACGTAAAAAATGACCCACTTCCCGTGATGCCATCGAGCTGAAATTTGGTCACCTAACAATGCATCGTATCAAAATTTCAGATCGATCGAACGTACCGTAATTAAATTAATGCATTTTTAGTTTATCTCTATACAGCCTATGTAATTCAATTTCACAGTTTGTTATTGGTTTTTTTTCACGTGACAGTTCAGTTCGCGCGTTGACGCCACCCGTCGATGTACCGGCATGCTTTTGTTTACATTTTACGTGTCACGCTGAGCTCGGTCCAGCGATCGGTTACCAGACCTTTCCCCTCTCCCACCCCCCTCCCGGGTTATAAAGCAAAGGGGAGTTAAGACAGATTCAGTCTGTAAATGTATGTCGCGTTTGAACATAATCAATTCTTTTAGTTATGTCTCATATATAAGGGATTTATAGTCAAAAACTTTGTTTTTACGGGTTTGTTTTATTTAAAAATCACTTATATTAGCTTCACCGTCTTGTCGTGATCTCTTGATCAGTCGGGCGGAAAAACAAAAGTAAAAAATGACCCACTTCCCGTGATGCTATCGAGCTGAAATGTTGCACGTAGTCTTGTGTTACCTAACAATGCATTGTGTCAAAATTTCAGATCGATCGAATGCACCGTCATTAAATTAATGTATATTTAGTTTATCTCTATATAATTCAATGTAGTGTCTGCTATAGTTCACCTCCACATGCTGGAGTTCAGTCCAGCCATCGATGACCAGCAGGTTTTACATCAATGGGAGATCAGTCAGTTTCAGCCTGTTAATGTTTGAAACGCGTTGCGTATTATATTGAACATATCAATACTTTAAGTTCTGTCTCATATATAAGGAAGTTATAGTCAAAAACTTAGTTTTTACGGCGTTGTTTAATTTACAATTCCTTTCCCAGCCACTCACAGAAATTCCAACTCGCACCCAATGTTACTGTAAAACATCAACAAGGGCGTAACTAGAATAAATGCTGCTGATGAGAGATATTTACCCGTTGTGTCCATCTGTAACATTTATCTTGAAAGTAAGAAAGATTTAGGCGTTATGTTGACATGTTGAGGATTGACAACAAAAAAGTCGAGAATGTTCCTAAACATTTTTACAATCCTTTTTCTGAGAATCCACACGTGTAAAAATGTTTAGGAACGATTGTTGTTTATTGCAACTCCAAGATTTTAAGATATTGAAAAGTCATAACATTATGCAACTACAGTATTTTTTTTTCCATGATGTTCCAGCGCACCAGTGAAAGCCATGGCAGTAGAGAACGGAAACATGGCAAACAACCATTTGGAAGACTATGACCTTGTCTTGTTGACAGCCTGCGACATCCACGGGGTCGCTAGAGGGCGCTTCATATTCAAACGTAGCGTCCAGGGGTTTGTTCGGAATGGTCTGGGAATGACTCAAGGTGAGTTGATTGTGATGTCCGCTTGTACCATTGAAGCTGGAGTTAAAATACTTCTGCTGTATCAGAGAAGGTCACAAATTAGACTGAACGAAGACAATCAATAGACAGTCCCTCTTTTTCGGGTTGTGTAAAACTTAGGGGGCCGTCCTTAAAAGCCGATTTCTCTCTCACCAAAAAAAATAATTAAAAAATTAAAAAAAATAAATAAAAATAAATCGTGACACGTCTTCACAAAAAGTTGGACCCCCTCAAATATGACGTCGCAAAGCTTTGCGCGCCCCCCCCCCAACCGGAAAAGCCGTATTTCCTATTTGAAAATGAGCGTGTTTGAAATCACTGTATTGTCATTTTAAGTATGTAGTTAGTGTAAGGTTGCACTCTAATATCGTAATAGTAACACGCTGCGTGAAGCCATTTAAAGACGTTAAATACATTGTAAGTAATCAAATATTTAAGTGGAAATTTTATTTCAAATTGCGCGTTTCTATGTGACGTCACAGTTCTTAAACACATTATCGTCACACATTGTCACAACCCCCTCATCTTCCTAGGTGTGTGACGTCATTTATGGACAGCCCCTAAGAATGCATCGTTTACTTAGAGATTTACTTTTTTTTTAAGGACGATTATTAAAGCTAGACCAAATCTACATAGTAGATACTATTTAAAAAGTATGAATAATAGGACCAAAGCTAGGTTACCATTGTATAGCTATAGTCATCAGTAACAAAATAATAAGTTATAACAAAATTGTGAATGTCTAAAATCAGATAGTCTAAAACATGATTGGTGTATCTACTAAAACTCAAGCTGGTCCGATTCAAATTTAGAACAAAGTATTTAGGAATATATTTTAGGTTACTGTCCAAATCGGCAAGGGAGAGTAGTCATCAGTTGTAGGAGGCATTCAAACGCTACACGTTCATTTCAGCGTCCCTCTTCTCTGGCATCATGTGTGACATACCACTAAACCTGACAGCCTACGTCAAAGAAGGCTGGAGAAATGGTACAATGATACCTGACACTGCCACCCTCAGGCCACTCTCATGGCTCGCATACGGTAGAAACAAGGTAACATTACATTTAACTACTGGAAGCGAACGGTTAGTTGCCTTTATGGAAGCTTTTGATAACACTACATTTCTGAAGTTAATAACTGCGTATTGTCAGTTCACCTTTATCGTAACCACTTTGTAAACCAAAATATATTCAATGAAATGTTATATTTATAGTTTGCTGGTTTTTAAAAAAGACAAAAATCATTTTGATTAGAAATGAGAATTACAGAATTAACTTTGAAGATCTTTAAGAGAAATAGATAATAGAAAAATAATATTCAAAAGAAATTTTTGCATTGCCTTAATTAGTATCTTAAACAATAACTTTATACTGTATGTTAATGTAATGTACACTAATTATCATGTCCAGAAACATTTTAATAATTTCAGGTAGGACATTTGCTCTGTGACCTTTTGAATTCACAAGGTGAACCAGAGGTAGCTATGCCCCGCACTGTAGCTCTCTCACAGCTGAAGGCATTAAATGACATCGGTTATGACATCTCTGTCTCAGTGCAGCTTGAATTTGTCATCTTCAAGAAGAACTCTGTCGTGCCAGTTCCGCTTCACGTGAGTACTACCTAACACATGAGTACTACCTAACACGTGAGTACTACCTAATATGTGAGTACTACCTAACACGTGAGTACTACCTAACACGTGAGTACTGCCTAACACGTGAGTACTACCTAACACGTGAGTACTACCTAACACGTGAGTACTACCTAACACGTGAGTACTACCTAATATGTGAGTACTACCTAACACGTGAGTACTACCTATACTGTGAGTACTACCTAACACGTGAGTACTACCTAACACGTGAGTACTACCTAATATGTGAGTACTACCTAACACGTGAGTACTACCTAATGTGAGTACTACCTAACACGTGAGTACTACCTAACACGTGAGTACTACCTAACACGTGAGTACTACCTAACACTTGAGTACTACCTAACACGTGAGTACTACCTAACACTTGAGTACTACCTAACACGTGAGTACTACCTAACACTTGAGTACTACCTAACACGTGAGTACTACCTAACACGTGAGTACTACCTAACACGTGAGTACTACCTAACACGTGAGTACTACCTAACACGTGAGTACTACCTAACACGTGAGTACTACCTAACACGTGAGTACTGCCTAACACGTGAGTACTACCTAACACTTGAGTACTACCTAACACGTGAGTACTACCTAACACGTGAGTACAATCTAACACGTGAGTACTACCTAACACGTGAGTACTGCCTAACACGTGAGTACTACCTAACACGTGAGTACTACCTAACACGTGAGTACTACCTAACACGTGAGTGCTACCTAACACTAACACACTGAAATATTCATTTAGCAGATTTTATTACCCAAACCAGCCCCACGACCATGAATTTCATAAGATAAAACATAAAGCAAATTTTAAAAAATACAAAAAAACTATATGTTTATATAAATTATATGTGTTGTAAAAATTGGAAGTAAATGTACCAACATGAATAAAAAATTGGTTTTGCTGCATTAACTATATCTTATGTTTTCACTGCAAATTATTCAAAGACATATCAAAAACATAAATGCCAACTTATATTATGTCCCGCTCATACTGTCTGCAAGAAACAGTTGTAGTTATACTGTTATATATTCTAAAGCTTTTCTAATCCAGGAGGACATCTCTCAGCTGATCAACACATTATTGTTGGAACTCCGCAACAGCAGCATTCCTGTTTTTTCTGTTGGAAAGGGAGCTGAGCCAGGTAAACTCCAGGTAATAGATATTATGGTTCGTATGTCACTAGGTCCCTTAAATTACCTTTAGGCATCTCTAAGTTTACAATCTAGGAAAGGGGCCGTCCATAAAGTACGTCTCGCTATTTTTGACCATTTTTACCCCCCCCCCTCCCCCTGTCACAAATCTAGGACAAAGTATGTCACACTTTCTAACAAAAATTCCTTTTTTATTAACAAAATAATTAAAATTTAATATAAAACAACGTGACGTCACACATGGCCGGACCCCCCCCCCGCGCCCCTGTCACAAACTGTCACACTTTCTTACACCCCCTCCCCCCTCTGGAGCGTGACGTACTTTATGGACGACTCCAAATTTTTTTTTAGCTTGGTCATTTTATCTGCATAATGAGATAAAACACATTAATTTTTGGAAATATATAAAGCACCATTATACAAAAGTAATTAAGTTTCTATTATATAAGGTGAATAAGATTGACAAAGAAGTAATCAAATGAAATCTTTAGAAATCTTTATTTCATGTTTCTATGCAGTAAAACTTGCAGTACAAATTTAATTCCAGTTATTCATTTGAGCCAGTTAGATGAAAATGTTGGATTAAATATATTATAAGATATTGAGAAACTTGATGCAGTGCATAAAATTTAATTTTTAAAACTTTTACAGCCTGGGAGCAAAAGTTTAAGGCTTAACACAGCTCATTATGGAATGAAATTAATTTCAGATATCACTGGAACCCTTACATGGAATTGAACTGGCTGATTGCCTCCATCGCCTTCGTAACATGTTAAAGTCTTTGTGCGCTAATGCTGGATATGAAGTCACATACATGACAAAACCATTGCCCAATATAACTAAAAGTAGCAGCACATATACATACACGCTTATTGACAAGGAAGGACGGTAACAGTAATATAATAATAATTACAGTTTTTAATAAAAAAATTTTCCTGCTATTAAAAAAAACCCAACAACTTAGAAATTCATTTATAGTGTCATACAGCTTAGTTAGGCAATGCAAATATTTATTTACAACATGTATCAGACATTGAAATAGTTCCAGAAAAAAAGCCTTTAATGAAATTATTATACTTTAAAAAAAATTACAAAAAATTGTTTTAATTGTGTTAAATATAGAACATTCTAAAAGTGGTCACAAATAAATGTTAACATTCTCAAATTATTGATCACAGTTTACTGTGGTATAAGTTAGTATCCTAAATATAACCACAATTGTAATTTCAACTGAACTACTCTATTACATTTTGTATTTGTAAATTATTCTAGGAGAGTGTACACTATCTATTCTGGTTTGTAGAATTTAAGTGACTTGTTAAGGAAGACATTTTCAATCTTTAAGAGAATGGTGGGTAGGAATTCATTTTAACACCTGCACTTTTGTTTATTTCATTTATTATAATGTAAGTTGCATTGAGTGTCAAAAGTGATTTTAGCATCTAACAGTGTGATGAGCTATAATTTTAAGTATCGACTTTGTAAATATCTAAATAACAAACAAAACAATTTCTGTTTATTTTGAAGTAATTTTTTATTATTATATTTACTCTTTCAATCAGAAATGTATTTGCAAGTTCTAAAAACAAACACGAATTATCAGAAATAGGTCAACAGTGGCTGGCTGGTTCATTGACACACCAGTCTGCCATGACAGCTCTACTTCGACCTACTTTGAATTGTTACACAGGAGAGTCAAATGAACAAGATCTTACAATCTCCTGGACTTCGAAGTCATCAAACAGGTTTTTAAAAGCATATAAAACCTTGGGTACAAATCCCAAAATCCAATTTTTTAATGAAGAAAAAATGGAAGTTACTAAAAAAAAACCCACACACAATTTTAAAAATGTCTCTTCTCTTCAGGAGCCCTTTTTATAAAGCAGAAAGAAAAATCTTAGTTTAAGAAACCCCTAAATATTATTATGGAATGAATAAAAATTAAAAACTCCAAAGTTTGAAATGGTAATAATATAATTATACATAAGAGCATAATTTTTAATGGTCATGGTAAATGTTAAAATTTCAATTGCAGAGCAGCCAGAATAAAACTGGAACTGACCAGTGATGGCCCGTACATTACAGATAACCTTCCCACCCTAGCAAGTAATCCATACATTGTACTTGGTGCCATTGTGGCAGCTGGCATCAATGGACTTGCCACTAAACTTTCTCTTCCAGCTGAGGTAAATTCTTTTACAAGATTTCTGCATAAACATTCATGCTGTCTGGGTTTAGATAAATAATGCCTGAATCAGTCTGTTCACTTTAAGTCAGTGCTGTCTGGTTTGATTTTTCAACTTGGAAACTTTTGTGACAAGCAAAATGCAAATTTTTATTGAACCTAAAAAAGTTTATAAATACATATTTCAGTTGAGTGATTCTCAATCAGCTCTAAAAGGTCCCAGTTCATTACTTGAGTCTCTATCAGCTTTGGAGAAGGACAGTGTCTTCAATTCAGGCCTTTTTTCTAAATTTGTCGAGCGCTTCATCCTCCTTAAGAAAGAATTTGAAATTGGGCGGCTAGAAAAGAAGAAAGACTCAGAAGATAGACTTACTTTTGAGAGGTCAATATACTTGAAGTGTCTGTAGTTTGATAAACTTCTTTTAAATATTAATTTATACATAGATATTAAAGCTAACCGTCTGAAAACATAGATTAAGATAACATTTTAATAAATAGTTTGTTAACAACATTGTCATAAGCAACTTTATACATAGAAATAAATGGTGAAGAGGTGAAAGTCAAAGCTTTGGAACAAGGCATTTCAAAGAAATAATAAAGACTTGTCAAATTGTGCATCTCTGATTTTATTTGAATAGATGTGATAACTTACACAATTGAAGTCTTAACCTGAAGTTAAATGAATTTTAAATAGATGTTTTCTAATGAATATTTTGAATATGACAAATAATGCTGATTTAAGATTTCAATTATTGTCCATTGTTTGATGAAATGGGTTAATAAATGAAATTTTAAAAATCTACTTTGTTCTTTTTGTTAAATATATAACTAAAGACAATAGTTACTAACATTCCTTCAGAATATAAATTAATGCGGAAATACTATTTTAAAAAAGATTTAAGTCTTTTCTATAATGGTTCTCACTATCTGTTACAAATATTTTCAATATTAAATTGTTAGAATTTTGTGAGAGTCAGATAATGATTTATGAATGATAATAACTAAATATGTAATAAAATCAATTGAAAATAACCATGAGCAACTTTAAAAAAGAAGTTTTGAAATAAATGTTTAAGCCAGTGAAAGATCACAGGTTAACATGTAGAATAGAACATTCGTATCACGTCAGTAAATAACAATCTTTAAGAGTTTTCAGTCATTCAACTTGCCCTTTAACATAACCTCTCAGTACCTCTCAAACATTCATTCGTTGTTAATAGAACGACCGCAAACATCATAGAAATATGATAAGTGAAATCACAAAATGTTTTAAAATTTAAAGAAATTAACTCCCTTTCATCAGCGCCATAAGTCCTACTATTTCAACTATGATTAACTTACATCTGTGACAGAAAATATCTAGGTTACTGCTTTGTAAACATACTGATCACTAAAAAGGTAATTATTCCAAATTTCTATTAACAAATCTCAAAAACATTTTTTAACTAATGTGTAACTGTGGTGACAGAGGGTATAACAAAACGTTATTTATAAGCTGTGTGAAATTATAATGGAAGGATAGTGGCACTATGGATGTAGAAGCAGAGTTGATCTTTTTTTTTCTTCCTCTTCAAATTACATGTACATAACTGTCACAGGTATTATAAGACTTATCATCAGTTCATATAAATTCACACCTAAAAACTCCATTTACTATGAAACAAAATGTCAGACAATGACAGAAAATATTACAAGCAAAACTTAAGTTCTTTTTAATACAAAAGAAAATTTGAAGACCTCTTTGGTATTTACTTCTGTTTTTCACAAAGTATTGAGAATTGAAAATATATTTTTTATACTTAAAATATTTTAGGCAGTGTATTTAAGAGAAAAAAATTACCTGCAAATTATTTGCACATTGAAACAGGGAACAGTGAATCAGTATTTCCTGTGATTGATTTTGCATCATTTATTATTATTAATAATAATTTAAATACGTTTTTTAAACATTAAAATTTTAAAAAATTAAATAATAAAACTTAATAGTTTCTTTTTTATTATTTATTACTCTGAATTATTTTTGAAAATAGAGGGAGGACGCAACTTAAGGCTTCCAGCTTCAAAACATTTCCTGTGCATTGAGTTAAAGATAGCATTAATCCAGTTAAACATTTCCCTGAACATAAGTTGATGCTATTGTTTACATAAACAACTCATTTGAATCCATCTTATAAGGATCATTTATGTGTGTTACAAAGACATCTCTTAAACTACTGTTAGCAGTTTTAGCATAGCCTACTCAGCAGTCAGTTATTTTGACTTAAAACCAACCAAGTAAGAACAAGGATGCGTCATAGACCGCAACCACACCCTAAAATAAAATAAAAAGATAGATAATGTGAAAAGTATTAAGCCTTTTCTAAAAAGGATGTGTTCTAAAATCAAATTTAAAACATTTATTTAAAAGATAAAAGCTCTCCAATGACAAGAAATCTTCAAATGTCAACTTAACAATGCTTAACCTATGAAACAACTTGGCATACTAGGATATGAATAAGATCGTAGCTAATTTATATAGATAGATCCTTATCTCCATGAAGACTAAATATAAATCCTTAAATATTTAACTGCTATGCATATTTATTTTCGGCTAAAACAAATTTAATTTTTAAAAAAAACTCTTCAGTCTTCATTTTTACAACTGTGAATTTTCTTTGTTATCGCCATGTCATATTTACTTAATAAATAAAACAATCAAGGAAGAATTCATTTTAAATTGAATACATACAAATATAATTTTTTTATTAAAGAACTGCTAAATGTTTTATGCAACTTGTTTGAATATGTGTACTTCAAGTTAGGATCCACAGTACTCAAGGTAATTGTTTACTACTAGACGCCCCGCGGCGTAGTATACGCCGCAGACTTGCTCATGGAGAGTGCAAAGAAAGGGGAGAAAAGAACGGACACAAACTACAGCACGAAGAAATCAAAACAACGCGAGTGAACGTCGGTTTGGGGGGGGGGACTGCCAACTCATTGTTGGTTTCTAGACGTTTGCAGGAGAAATTCGGTACACCCCTAACTTCTATGAAGTCAGCTATAAAGCGATAATCGGTTTAAAATCAGAGTTACATAATCGATCATTGGTTTTAAAAAAACAACAGAAAACAACAAAACGCAATTAACAACCCTAAACATGACTAACCCTCGCTAGGGTCGGCCAATCACAGTTTATGTTTAAGGGATGGTCGTATTAAATGGGAGGCGGGTAACATCAACATCAGTGTGCTTGTCTCCATGCTTACTCGCTATTTTGTACTTACTTTTGCTGCTTTTTGTGTCTGTACTCTCACCCCCCCACCCATCCGTTCTTTGCACTGTCTATTATGAGCAAGTCTGCGGCGTATGCTACGCCGCGGGTCTCTCCAGAATCACAGTCGTTTGCCCAAACCCATCCCATTTTGACAACTGTGTCTTTCAGGAAGTCTTCACCCGTAACAAAATCAGCTGTGTTGGCAATAAAGGGATAAAAGAACGGGCACAAACAGACATTTTTAAAAAAAATTTAAAAAAAAATGTTTTCGCTGGGGCTTGAATCGAGGACCATCGACGTATGAGGCGGACGTGATAACCAGTACACTACGAATTTCACATTTACTGTTAAGGAACAATGCAAGTGAACGCAAGTGCATTGTTGCCACCCACTCCCCCCCCCCTTTTTTTCCATTTCATCCCACCACGCTTTCCAACAGTGTTTAGTTGACCCGAGCGAGGGTCATTCGTCACGCTCTGTTGGACATGCAGCTTCTTGTTGCCTCGCACGAATAGAATTATATACATAGATTCCTCTGTAGAGTTGCCTGGTGAACACTTTTTTTTAAAGTTCCAGTTTGAAGCTAATAATATTTCCAATCATTAACCACTTATATCACCAGAATATTCTTTGACAATTTTCAAAATTAAAAACAATATATGACGCAGTTAAACGTTGTCTACTTGTGATCATTCAGGTCCAGCCATATGTCTCACAAATATTAATATACTCTTTGTTTAGGCTAAAACTTAGTTTCACAGCCTGTTAAATTTTTTTTTAAAATAACGTTGTCCGTTGTATATTATTTTAGTTGAATATATTTTTCATGCAAGAATATTTATCGAGGTGCTCAAAAGCATTGCCATTTCGTTTAACTCGATCAAGATAAGAATATTGTCTTATTATATCAAAATTATTAGTCTAGCTACCAGCTTCAATTAAAAGGTTAAAGAAAGTCTGTTAAAAAATACATTTAAATGCAATGAAACAATCATTTCACGTAAAATGATCGTAAAAAGTAAAACATTTATTGTATTATACTGTCACTCACTATCTCTCTCCTACTCTCTATACCCTTTACTATATTTTGTCGCCCTTCTCCCATCTTTAGAATAATTTTTAAAAAAAAATGTGTGTTTGTTTATGTCTTTAGAAGCTGGTTAGAGTCGCTGTTTGTTTTAGACATTTTGAGCTAACTAAGTTAGAACTTGTCCCAAGCTCAACCATTTCCCTCTTGGCTCATTGATTGACACTGTACGCCAATATCGTGGAGGTCGTACTTGACATAACAGAAGTCACACCACATTATGACCACATAGACTCTCATAGCACAGATGTAATTTGCAAAAGATTATTGATATCTGGTATTCAAAACAGTACATTTTCACATCTAGTGTGCAGAACTCAAATTATTTGAAATTCGATCTAACAAATGTAGAGACAATGGATGGAACATGAACGTTTTGTGTACTCTCGTGGCTCAAGAATTTGTGTTTTTGTCCTTTGTAAATTGTTTATTTTCGTTAAGTGAATTTTTTCTAATCCATTCGAGAGTCCCCCACATTTTTTAGATCGTATAATAAGAAAGCCAATCATTCTTTCTATCATATATATATATAATAGCATTCTTTACATACAATTAAATGAAAGCTAAACGTTCTTTACATCAGGTTAATTTATAGAGTGAAGCATTCCTTACATTATAAAAAATGTGCGCTAAGAATTCTTTACAATTTATTACATACTATTTTACAGCTAATTGTAAACAATGACGTCATGACATTTCTTAATATAAATAGTATCATCACTTTTGCCAAGTAAATTAATGAATTAATCATTGTTTAGATCTATGCTTAAAATAATACTTGGGGGGAGGGGGGGCGAGGGGTGTCCACCAGCCAGTACATCTCTAAGTGTACATTCCTTTATTGTGTAAAGCAGACTTGACATGTTCAATGCTGCTTTTAGCAGCAACTTTTGGTAGCGCCTATCGTAAAACAATGATAATAATAAAAAAAACTACACGTGCTCCAACTGCCGAGGAACGAAGCAACTGACTCTCTTTCAGCCAAGTTGTGACTTGCGCACTTCCAATGAATACTACCCTTTCTTTCTTTTGGTGGGTCCCCCTCTCGCCTTTCGTTACAATTAAGCACCATTAATAAATCTTTTTCGTTTCTGTAGTCCAGTATTTATGAGACATAATACGAAAAGCAATAAGTGATTTCACAGGAAGATTTGGGTCAGAGACGTGAGCAATGGGATGCTACCATTAGAAAACAGGGTATCCATATATAAAAAGTACATAATTATGGATTTTCCCTCTCCCTCAAAATATATTGACATTTCAAGATTTAATGTATAAATAAAATGGTCAACACATAAAAATCATCTCAAATCACACCAACCCCCCACTCCCCACCACCCTATTCTACCTTAGGAAACTTATGCCAATAAATTTCGATCTTCCCTTAAGATCACATTTTCGCTTCCAGGTTGAAGTGGTGGAAGCATGGTTTGAAATAAAATGATTATCTTAATAGTCAAACATTATATAACAGAGATCCATACTTAAAATTCATATGGAAAATATGTATTTAAAAAAAAATATCTAGATACATTTAATGCCCTGATTCACATTTATGATGTTCCCATTCAAGTTTAAAGTTTTGTTTTTAAAAGTCATTTTCCCGCCTTTCCCTTGATTCTGGATCGTAGTTAAAAGATGCGTTTAGCAACCAGGACGTTCAGTTTGTGTTCAATATTAGAGATCAGAGTTAATTTTTGCGACCAGAAATACAGCATGACTTGAAAATGTCATCTTAAACTGTAATCAATTAAGATTAGCTTCTTTTTCAAGAAATACAGTAGTGATTGGAGCTTTGGTTCGTCACATGTGGGAAGATTTTACAGCACCAGAAATGATAGCAAAGGGGATAATATTTAGAGGGGGAAAAAAAGCAACTTTTTTTTTACCATCTCCGTTGTCCGGCAAGTCTTAACGTCAGCAATTTAGAGGGCAGGTCTCTAAAGCTAGTTAAAGAATTTCTCTTCATAGTCAAACTTTCGTTAGAAATACAAAACAAATTATGTATTCACATAGTCAGCCCAAAAAGGGGGAGGGGAGGGAGTTGCATTAATCGAAGTCTGGTGTTTCTAGGGCGTGTCCGTCCACTTTCTTGATGTGGGTCACCTGAGTTGACCCCTGGCTGCTCATGCTGGGCCGGGGTCCACCGTTGAGAAGATGTGGGTCAGTGTTGGCCCTCTCGTATGTGGTTGGAGATCTGAAATTCACATGATAAATCAACACTGGTGAGCTGAATATACACCATAGAGAAATACAGCTGGGATACAGGGTAGGGGCAAAACTAATGTTGGTGTCAACCAGTGTGTGAGCTCATGGTGTCACCCCCTTACGGCTTACCCCATGGTAGACCTCCTCCGAGTCTGCCAGAGCCAAATAATGGGAACATACAGAATTTTATATTTTTGGTGTCATCCCTTGTGATGGTGTCACCCGGTGCGTTCCGCACCCCGAACAAGTGACGCCACTGATACGGGGACTTGTTCACATCGGAAACCTTTGCTTATGAGATAGTGTTTCACCAGAGAGCTTCCATGTGATCAGGTAAATGAGTTTATGTGGGTGTTTATGTATATAGTTAAGTTGCCCCCACACCGCCCAATAATGTAAAGCAACTCTTGCCTATTGCTTTTGAGAAAGGTATCTGCAAGAAACATGTATATTTCTTACTTATTATGTGTGCATATATTTCCCGTAAGATCCCATTGCTTACTTGTTAGCTATTTTATATCTACGCGTATGATCATTTCTAATTATCTGCTATTTATTCAGTATTCCTATGAGACTGAACCTTATTATTCACCGTGTTTATGATCATACATTTATTACCGTATTGTGCTTTTGTACAAATGTATGCATCATCCTGTTTACCTGTTGTGTGTATGATCACTTTGCCTACCTGTGTATTTGTATACATGTGTGTGAGTGTGAGTGAGCCTAGTGCTAACCTGTTATTGACCTGGTAGGCCGTGTGCGCCTGGAATGAGCATCTCCACAAGGCTTTGTGCCTGGCCATGTCACGTGACGACCCTCTCATGACACACAGCCGGACAGTGTTGCGGAATGATTCTCGAAAGTTCTGTAGACAATAAGTAAACAAACATTATAAATGGCCCTCTCTCTCCCCTGGTCTCTCTTTCAATATATTTCACTCTCTCTTTCACTCCCCTGCTCTCTCTTTGTCTCCTCGCTCTCTCTTTCTCTACCCCATTCTCTATCTCTTTCACTCTCTTGTTCTATCTCCCTCTCTCTTTCACTCCCCTGATCTCTCTTTGTCTCCCCGCTCTCTCTTTCACTACCCCATTCTCTATCTCTTTCACTCCCTTGTTCTCTCTCCCTCTCTCTTTCACTGCCAACTCTTTCAATCTCGTCAGCTCCGTCTTTCCATATTTCCCGCTTCCTTTTCCACTCTCCTACTGTGCAAGGACCAGAGGTTCTCAAAATAATTCCCTTCATGATTACCCTACAAAAGGTATAATTCAACTATTGCCTTTCAGCGAGGCAGACCCGTTGTGTGTTCACCTTGGACATGAAACCATAAACAATTGGGTTCAGGCAAGAGTTGATGTACGCCATCAGCCAGAAGGCCTGTCTCATAGGCTTGAGGTAGTCGTGATGAAACTGAGGTAGGACATTGAAGGACACCAGGACGTTGTTAAACATGATGGGACCCCAGCACATAGCGAACAAGATGACTACAAACACGAGCATCTTGACCACCTGTTGACAAATAGGAATGAATTTGTTGCAGGGGCGGATTAAGACTGCCCGGGGCCCCTGGCTGCAATTCAAACTGGGGCCCTATCCAGCCAGTGTACCTTTAGATAAAATGATTGCTAGCAGTTAATATAAGACTGTAACTTGTAAATATTCATCCAAAATGATTATTCATGAAAAAACCGAATTCGAGAAGAAATAACTTTTTGCCGGTATCCTAAAATTGAGTGTAAAAGACAATTTATAAAATTAAAAAACACATGAAAAAAAAATTCACACCCCACCCGGGGATCGAACCCGCCACCGCTTGCACCATAAGCCTTAATACTTCACATTCGGCCACGAGAGCTCATTTAGAGTTGTCAATTTAAAAATATATATATAATATTCTTTCATAATTTCTGTTATTGAGCCTATCAAATCAGATTTTTTGACTGCTAAGACTATCGTGTGGGAAAAAGAGATCATTTTAGTTTTAGTAGATAAGATTTTATTAACTTATCATATTTTCAGCAATTCATGTATACATTTGTCCACATTTATTATAAAATATGCTAAGTTTGGGGGCCCTAAATCATCGGGGGCCCCTGGCTTTAGCCCGTTCAGCCCCCCCCCCTTAATCCGCCATAGATTTGTTGCCACAAAAAGATGATTTACCATGAAATAATGACATTCACAAAGATTTCATGGATATGTTGTTTAAATAGTTTTAAGGTAAAGTTAATTTTTAAAAAAAATCTAAAAAGAAATCTGTTTAAAATTACAAATCGGTATTTTTAGTAATAAACTTATTACTTTGAAATTTTTAGTTGCTGTTAAGACTATCTTATACTTTTTTTGGAAAATATGTATAATGCTGATTGCATATTATTGCATTCTTTGATGACGTCAACTAAAACGCACGCAGATATGCCAGCTGTGTATACATTTTGTGTCAGACCCAGGAGAAAACACATAGTGTCAGTAAGACACAGAAGGCATCACAGGGTTAACAAGACACCGAAGGCGACACACAGTATTATCAAGACACAGAATGTCCGACCTGTTTTCTTGTGGTGTCCTCGTTGAATGAAGACACCCTCTTCCCATAGACTGAGATGGATGCCCTGAGAAACGAACGCCCCTCCACACCCAGCTGCGGGGAGGGGAGTGGCAGGAGCACCCTTTCTGGACGGATGTAATTTCTGAAAGACAAAAATGTAGTCTCTACGTTTAAACAATTCATTACAGTTGTTTGAAATCTTTATTAAACAACCAATCAATCAAATAATCTTGTGACACTGTGTGATACTAAAAAAAACAAAAAAAAACAAAAAAAAACAGTGCCTTACAAAAATCGCAGTGGTAATCGTGGACTTTCCCTTTTCTCGGTAATTAGACAAAATCATTGGTTGTAGGTCAATTCTAAAGAAAGTTATGTATATATATCTTCCTGATTTGAGTTAGAATTAGTTGGGATGAATTTGAAAATAATAACGGTGACTAACGAAAGAACTGGGCATTGAGATTGAAACAGTTGTTTGCTACATCATATTTTTTTTTAAATTATAAAAATGGAATGATTGAAGATAAGCATGAAAACCCATATTTATGCGTTCGGTATATCATTACCCAAACAGAATTAATATAATACATACGACACGCCATAAAAACTGTATTTTTTTTAAAAAGAGAATGTTTCAAATCACTTGTTTGTCATTTAAGTATGTACTCCGTGTACGACTGCACTCGAATATCAAAACATGCATGAAGCCATGTAAAGCGTCATAAAATAAATTTTAATAAGCAATGAAATATTTAAGTGAAAATTTATTTAAAGTTGTGAGTTTTGATGTGACTTCACATTTCTCAAACACCCCCCTCCCCCTCGTCACAAATGTGACGACCCCCTCCCCCCTAGGTGCGTGACGTCATTTATGGACGGCCCGCTGTTTCATATTTCTAATTAAGTATGAATTTAGTAACTGTTTACTTAAAAGATACGGTCCAATTGATTTTCTATGTAATAAATCATTTTATACCTTTGTAATTAAAAAAAAATTGAATTATTTAAGTTTGTAAAAAGTTCTTAGGTCAGTTATCTTATCTATCTTATCTATACAGACGCTCCTTCTATGCAGAAGATAATTGCGTCCACAGCCCATGACAGACGATCTGTTGGCAGGTGACGCAGCGTTCACAGGCCTCGGCTTTTGTGGGTTCCACGCATTACCCAGCCACCTAACTAGTGTTAGGTACCCATTCGGAGCTGGGTGACTCAGGGATGCCCTAGGCCCCGGGAACAAACCCATGCCTTCACAAGGATTCGAACCCGTGACCATCGGTACGCCAGTCGAGTGCGCTGCCACTCGACAACCAGTTTGCGGCTCAGATAAACCTTTGACTCATAAAGGCTCTGGCAACGTTATACTTACTGCGAAGCTCGCATGGTGGAATGTTGGTATCGGACTTGCCACAGTCTTCTACAGATGCAGATGTAGGCGCACGCCATCAGGCCAAGAGGGAGAATAAAGACGACGAGAATCATGTACAAGTTGTAGACCTTGGCCATAATGGGAGACCACTCTTCCAAGCACCAATAGCCCTTGATCTTTACCCCCACTTGCACGTGTCGCTGTATGAGTTCAAACAAAAGCATACAGTGATATGATCGCACGGCACGCCAATCATCGGCTGTGTGCAGTTTCATTATGTGTCTGTCTGTGTTAAAGTCGTAGAAATTCATTTTCCCAGGGTAGAAATTCTTTTTTTTTCGGTTTTGTCTTTGACATTATTTGCATTAAAAAATATATAATTAAAACCGAGTCTTATTTAGACTATTATAGCACAACGATATAACATGAACGAATAAACATTGTGTTAAATTTTTTTTATAAAGTTAATTTTCAATTCTAATCATGTCCAGTTAGGTGGGAAAAGAAGCTTAAAACACAAAGAATTTCTCTCACGTTCACATGAACCGAACAGCAAATAAAGGTTAATGTTTATGTCAACGCCTTTATTAAAAGAAGACAGACGCTAAGAACATTTCCGAGGCAAGCCAGTGTTTAATGTATTATTTAAATAAGATGTATCGGCTGGGCTGAAAGTATTTTGGACATGTAATGACAAATGCTGACAGAATATCGGTTAGAAAATTGAGTGTTTTCGGGGAAACGTCTGGGAAAGCCAGTGCTAAGCCAGGGAATAAGACTTTCTCAAATTTTTAAAAAGGCTTTGGATTTAAGCATCAGATGTCAATTGGTCATAGTTTTTTTTCTGATCAGAGCTTTTAGTGTGCCGGAATAGAGTTAATGATGACACGAAGACGACACTGAAGATCTTTTAAATAAGTAGTTTAAAATAGGCAGCGACCATAACTTCTGGACTCAAGAGATGGGGTGAGGATCTGTGTATCATTTTTGACAGATGTCAGTCAATGATTAGTCCGATAACTAGAAGAGCTGGTGACATCACCACATGGGATAATTTAAGCTGTTATCTCACTATAAGAAACTATATCTGCAGAGCTGAAGTTTTCATGTGATTTACTTTTGTATGTGTGCCTCTATATGTGCACATTTGCCTTTGTATATGTGTATATATTCGTGTCTTCTTTTTTGTATACACTTATATATATATATATTTATATATATATATATATGTGTGTGTGTGTGTGTGTGTGTGTGTGTGTGTGTGTGTGTGTGTGTGTGTGTGTGTGCCTTTTTCTCATGCCTTTAACTTTGTAACGAATTCAAACATGAATGCACAGGACACAATAATTATGTTAATTCGTTTTCATGAATTCCATATATTAAAAAAGCCTAGTAATATATTCAAATATTTATATCGCAGAACAGAACATTATAACTATTTTATTACGTCTTTTATATCTTTTTTAGCATATACCAGTCAGTAACAAACGTAATTTACATTTTTAAAAAAAATATACCGTTGGTAGGCAGATACGAACCGATAATGAACCCCGTTTAGGTAACTATTTATTGAATGTAGATTTTTCCTTTCATTACCACTAATCTTGTAGCTGATCTTTTCCCAATAAAGAATGACTTGTACATAAACATTTGATAGGGCTGGGAACTAACTCGAACTAACCTGTCCAATGAGAATAGGAATGGCCATGATGACACTCATCGTCCATATCAAAAGGACGAACCTCCTTGCCATGGTCACAGTGCACGTGTACTTGGCCCTCATGGGGTGCAAGATGGCGTAGTACCTGCGTCAGAGGAGAAGTCAGATTTTATTATAGGCAGCGGGTCATAACAAAGTTTTTGACTATAAATCCCTTATATATGAGACATAACTAAAAGTATTGATCATGTTCAAACGCGACAACATTTACAGACTGTAACTGCCTTCACTCCCCTTTGCTGTAAAAACGAGGGACAGCTCTGGTCACCGATCGCGGGATTGAACTCAGCATGACATGTACAATGTAAACAAAAGCACGCCGATACATATAGTTATATACAGATAAACTAAAAATGCATTAATTTAATTACGGTACGATCGATCGATCTGAAATTTCAGCTCGATAGCATCACGGGAAGTGTGTCATTTTTTACTTTAGTTTTTCCGACCGCTCGCGAACGACCGACAGAGAGAAAGAGAGAGAGAGAGAGAGAAGAGAAGAGAGAGGAGAGAAAGAGAGGAGAGAGAGAGAGGAGAGAGAGAGAGGAGAGAGATGAGAGAGAGAGAGAGGAGAGAGAGGAGAGAGAGAGCGAGAGAGAGAGAGAGAGAGAGAGAGGGAGAGGGAGAGAGAGCGAGAGAGAGAGAGAGAGAGAGAGAGAGAGGAGAGAGAGAGAGAGAGAGAGAGAGAGAGATGACGACAAGATTTCGAAGTTAATATGAGGGATTTAAAAAAAAATAGTTAGCCATCGCTCCAAGTGTAAGCTGAACTCGTGATTAGAGACGTGGAAGGCATGTTTTATTGTTAAACGAGTAGTTAGTTGTTGGAAGATATATTACCAGATTAAGGGAACGATTTTGAACGTTGAAACTTTGGTATGTACAAAACGATACAACAGGAAATGTAGGACTTAATTGTTTAGTTAGTAGAAATCAATTCATTTTATGGAAATGTAGTCTCTCGAAATGTAATTCGTTGAAATTTAGCTATTAGAAATGTAATTCCTGCAAGTGCAGTTGTTCCCCGAAATGTAATTATAGGAAAATTAGTTCTTTTAAATATAGTTTCTAAGATTTATTGCGTAAAGATTTAGTTCCTCAAATATCTAGCTCGCAAAATATATAGTAAATTTAATGTAGTCCCTAGAATTAAATTCTTAGAAATTTAGTTCCGTGCAATGTATTTTCTAAATTTGTATTTCTTCGAAATTCAGTTAATGAAATTTAATTCTTCAGCGTTTAGTTAAGTTCAAGTATTTATTTCACAGACAAACACGCACACCACGTTAATAAGTTATCAGGGGCAGATAACTGCACGCAGGTAAGTTCACTTACCTCTCTAAACTGAGACCAGTCAGGTTGAGGACAGAACAGATGATTGTTAAGTTCTGCATGTAGTGGACAGTCTTGCACAAGACTTCTCCGTACTGCCAGGTAAAGGTGAAAAATCGAGCGAACTGGTTGGGTAGAGTATATAAAGGCAGAGTTTTGGTTAACGGGGAAAAAATGAGTTCAGCTTTCAATAATGATTTAGGCCGTATTTTCAAAGTCTTTAAAAAAATAAAATCATCAGTAACAAAACAACAATAAATGAAAGTACATGCAATCAACATCAAAAACATATCACCAAAGCAGTATATTTAATTTTAGCAGCCGCTTCGTCACGAAGTTTATATAAAATCTAAGGTCTGAGTCGCGGCGTTCAGACGTTAGCGGTGCACTCGGGCTTGTGTGCTTCAGGGCCGCACATAGACTTGTCGGAGCCCTAAGATATTTGAGATATGGGGGGGGGCCCTTTCGAAGTCCAGATATTCTAAGTTAGTGGCAAAATATGAAGAAAAATTCCGGGGGCCCCCAAGAAGGCGGGGGCCCTAAGCTACAGCTTGTTTGGCAAGTAGGTAAATCCAGCACTTGTGTGAGTAGTACTGCCCTTCTATCAAACTTGTAGCGGCTCAAAGTCCTTTTTATATAGAGGCCACTCCTGGCGTGAGGTAATTTAAGACTCATTTCAAAGTCTTAGAATGTTTTGGAGCAGGGGGGTGGGTGGGGGTAAAATTTTGACGATAATGTCATAAACTTGTATTCTTGATTTCTCGCAATATTAGGGAGGGAATTTCACATTATGGAGATGCTCCTATTATTTTGTTTCTTGTAAAGTCTTTTTCAGTTAAGTTATGCCATTATTTTTACTACATCCTTTGATAGATGCATGCGTTTGTCTCTCAATAAAAAAAAATTATTACAAAGAGTATAAGGTTTATACATTACGTAAATACTAGCGTATCACCCGTCAAAAATGACGGAAGTTTTCAAAATAAAAACACATCAGATTAAAAAATAACGTAATACAGAACGTTCATTTTGTTTATTTTTTTTTATTTGATTCATTTATTATCATATTGAACAATTTTATGCGGAACTTTCGAAAAGAGTTATATTTGGTGCTGTAATTTTTGGTGCGCACTATTGAACCTAACAGCATTACATCCAAGAAGCACTACATTACTACGGGAATTATGTATGTTGATGTGAAGAGAACATATGAAAGAAGTTGTAAGAAAATGGACAAGTCATTTCAATAATATTTGGTCAATAGACAGGGGTTTGGATCTGTTTAATTCTTAGCATGGAAAATTGTTGAACTCTATTTAAATATTATAATGGACCATTGTTGGACTTTGTTTAATCCTTAGAATGGACGATGGTTAAACTCTGTTCTTTTATCACATTTTTATAACCCCTGTCTCGTGACAGTGTTAACACTGTACCTAAAGAGTCTACCCCTAAATGATGTCCAAACAGACGAAAAAGGTTTTCTAAATCAGGACTGTCATGAACATTTTGAAATTATTATGAGAATCGTGTAAGGAGAGAGGGTACCTCTAAACAGCACCAGTTTCCCACGATGATACAGGGATTCTCAATATGAGACACAAGAAAGACACGCCATTGTAAGGCTGCTATTTTATATCTTCCAGAATTGTTTAGGTTCACCAGCACCTTCTCAAACGAGGGATGACGCATTGAGTTTAGGGTCAATTAGTGGAAGTTGGTGTTACTACCAGCACTCGAAAATCGATGAATGTCTCATGCTCGATGACACCTGGTCACCGTAGCAACCGGCGTCCCCGAGGAAAGTTTTCAACAGGTCACTGACCACGACTTTGTAAACATCCAATCAGGAGAGACTACTCAGTCCATTTCCTGCTCGTTAATTCCTTTAGGGGTTCCCTGAGTTTGTGAAGGGGGTTACGTTTTTGGAGGTGCATATATTTTAATATCACAAGCCAAAAACTACCTTTCAATGATGGAGAGAGAAACATTTCTTTTGTTAGTGTTTTCTGGCGTGACTCCAAAAATTAAGTCAGATACATCACGGCGCGTCTGAATTTTGTTAAGCATGCTTTCTTAAAATCTGTATTCAGAATCCACCTGCCCCACTATTCGCGGGTGTTACGTTGTCTCCCCCCCCCCTCTCGCGAATCATAAAAAAATCCCCGAATTATTGATGCAGTTTAAAGATGCTGTGACGTCACGTCGTCTGCAGCCAATCACCAGGAATAAGAAACGAAGCTCGTGACTGATATTTTTATTTTAAAATTATTTACAAGAGATGCTGTATCACCTCTCTATTCTTATTTGTTATTTTATATTAGCTGACATTGTTATTTTAAAATTATTTACCCATTAAGGTGAATGTGAGCGTTTTTCTGCTGAAAAAATGGTATAAGTAATTCACAAAAATTGCCGAAATTATGGAGGAAAAAAAAACTTTGAGAGAAAAATCTGCCAGTATGCGGGGCCGCAAACGTTGAACTGCGAATGGGTAAAGGTATTCTGTAGTACATTAACATTGCCGTAGTTAATAATGGCTCTTTGCGAAATAAGCAAGCGTGTTGCATGTCTCTGATAGAGCACACACGACTCACCAGAGACAGTTGCTCTAGCGGGAAGCTCAAATAGGCATACATTTAGTAGTCTTTGAGCTATGAACAGAAATGCTTATTTCACTACAATTTACGCAGTTGAAGATCTGCTCGATTGTGCTACTGCCTGGTCTGAAACCTGCCTGCTCTTCTGCCAGTAATTCCTCGGATATTGACTTTAACCTGGAGAGGACAATTTTTAGCATTACTTTGCTAGGGTGGCTGATAAGGCTGATTGTTCTATAATTCTGCCATTGTTTCGTATTGTCTTTCTTAGGTAACTAGCGTATCACCCGTCAAAAATGACGGAAGTTTTCAAAATAAATACACATCAGATTAAAAAAACAACGTAACACAGAACTTTCATTTATTTTTATTTGATTCATTTATTATCATATTGAACAATTTTATGTGAAATGTTCGAAAAGTGTTTTTTGGTGCAGCACTATAAAACAAAATCGATCACAGCGCCACCTACCAGCATTACAAATTTCGCAGCGCAACCTAGTTACATCCATACATACAGACAACGGGAATTATGTATATTGATGGTATTGATTAGCGACTGCGTCCAATCTTTGGGCCATACCTTATTTTCAAATATTTCCTGGCAGAGTTTTGTTAGGGCTTTCGTTACTTCTGCTCTAGGGGCCGTCCATAAATGACGTCACCTGTTCACTCCCCCTTCCCCCTCGTCACGCGTCGTCGCAAAAACTTAGACCAATCCCCATCAATATAACGTCACAAAGCCCCCCCCCCACCATAAAAGCTGTCTTTTCTATTTGAAGAAGAGCATGTTTCAAATCATTTTTTTGTCATTTAAGTATGTATTTAGTGTAAGGTTGCACTCTAATATCGTACACGCGTGAAGCCATGTAAAATGTCATAAAATAAATTGTAAGAAATCAAATATTTAAGGGGAACTTTTATTTAAAGTTGCGAGTTTTGATGTGATGTCACATTTCTCAAACACCCCCAACTCGTCACACATCGTCACAAATGTGTGGACCCCCCATCCCCTCTAGGTGCGTGGCGTCATTTATGGACGACCCCCTACCGGCCAGCTGGATTTGGCCGGATTTATGAAGTGAAATTCTGCTGGAGTCGGATTTCTAAAAGTGGCCGGGTTCCGGATTTGCTGGAGCGGAGCCGAAATCCTGTACACCCCTACTGTCTAGTTAAAATTTTGAAGTTTCTACTTTTTTAAATTGTAGATATATCATTGTAGCCTATTTAAATAGCGTTATATTTTCTTGCATAAAAGTTTTTAAAGCTCATGGTCTTAAGTTTTCATTCTTTATTATAAATCATTAACAAATTGTAAGCCAATGGCGTGAACAGTAAATTAACAATTTATGAAATGACAATTCAATAGGCTATGTTTTCAAATAGTTATTCATGACAAGTAAAGAGTAGTGCTGTAATCGATTAATTTAAATTTAATCGTTAACTTTTGAAAAATTAACGATTAATTAATCGATAATTTCGATTAAAGCCAAAAATAGAAATTTATGACGTCATTAAACTGAACATTTCAAGGGAAGTAACAAAAACAGGTAATTGACTTTAAAAAATATTTTATTGAGTTATTTCCCCTATCTCACAGACATTGAAAAATAAGAATATTTTGAACTAAAATTTATGACAATGTGTTGATACTTGATCGGATGTTTGTGCTGAAAGTGGTACGTCAGGGATGTATTTTATCCTTCAAAAGAGAATTGTTTATGGCAGTGAACACAGTAAACTTATTCACCATCTTCGACTTTGCCACCCGCAGTAAGCTTAAAAACAAAATGTTTGCTCAACTTTCCAGTTCTTTGTTTAAATTTAACTGCGCTGATGCTGTCAACCATTTTTAGTTGACGTCTGCCAGTCCACATAAATTTAAAAAATAAATTATAATATTACGCGGGAGAGGTTTATATATAAATTATTATTAATTATTAATAATTAATTATTTATTAATAAAAAATTTTTTAAAATGTTATAAATATTTTCTTTAATTTTAATCGAATTTTTATCGATTAAAATAATTTTAATCGATAAAAATTTTTAACGATTAATCGAGAAATTAATCGTTAATTTCCGCAACCCTAGTAAAGAGTAAAGAAATAGTAATTCGTATTAAATAAATGTGTGTGGAAATGATTATATTTAAAGGTCTTTACTTTATTTTTTTAAGGGAGGTTGAGAAAAACATGCTTACATTTGGCAATTATGCTGCTAGCAATATTCTCCAGGGAAAAATTTGACCGCAACGCCGACAGGTTATTTATAGGTCCAGTAAAATAATAATGGCCGGTGAGACGAGTGAATTGATTGAAAGTTTTACGACATATCGATCCAAACAGCCAAACAGTGTCGTAAACTATTGTGATGCTCTAAATGAAAGTGGGCCCAAGTGTAATTTGATTGGCTAGTTATTCGTTGACTAAGTGGGGTAAAGCCATATACTGGGGAATTGGGGGCCCTTCTCGCTACTATATATTGTACTTAGTGACATTAACTATTAGTTCTGAGTTTGATTCTTAACGTTACTATAGATCAAACACAACATTCTGAATGTACCATTTTGTTCAAATATAAATAACAATACATTAATTCAATCCTTGAATATATTCTATGATAAATGAACAATATAGTCAATATGGCGGGGAGCCGTTCATTTTATCTTTCATGGCCCTTTTTAAACCTGGCCAAGACAAAGCTAACAAAAAAAAACAACAACAACAACAAGCAAACAAACAAAAAACAAACAAAAAATAATAGGAAAAATAGAAACCATCTTTCCAAGCTCAGGCTACAAGTTACGCTATTGTAAATAAAACGACAGAATCAATTGCCCGACTCAAACTTTTCTTCTGTTTTCATATCTTATAAATGCTAAGCATATTGTATGATATTAACTAGTCTGGAATTGATTCATTTGATTTTTAGTTTCAAAATTTTGCTAAATAATTACTAAAGTGTAAATGTAAAATAAAATTAAAACTATTTTAAAAATCAGGTCTGCCCACCAAGCGATTATATGTTAACATTATGCTTAAGAATACCCTAAATTTGTTGAGAGACTTTTATTTTGGAAAAGGTATTGAGTGGGGGGGGGGCGAAGTTTTTAAAACACATGTTTACTTATTAAAATAAAGAACACACACAATTAAGTGTGACATTTATACACGAATATTGTTTTACAGCCTCATCTCCAAACAAAAAAAAAGTAGCTTTTTCTCTGCGGAGGTCAAATTTCTTGCTGCGCTTCAAATCCCCGTCTTTAAGCTCCAAATGTTCAAAAATACATTTACTCTAAAAGCCCAGCTTCTCTCGTTATTCCGCAACCACTTTCCCTCGCACAGGACAGCTCCCCAATTCACACAAGCACTCGGCACACCAAAATAATGAAAAACGAAACAATAAGTTATAACATCTTTTGCGTTTGTTTTAATATTGGCGACGAACACAATTATGGTGTTTAAAAAAAATTAAGATCACGATTACTTGTAATTTATTTTGCGGAAGAAATTTCAATAGATACAAATTCACTTTTGACAACATTAAACACAAAGTGGTGTGATTTACTTTTGTTGGTGGTGAACGTCATCATCATAATATAATTATATTTTTTTAATCCTTTATATTAACTCGTGGTGACTGCTTGATTGCTTGAGGCAGGCGGGTGGGCGGTGTCGAAAAGACTTTGGAACGATTTTAACACACTTCCTCGTAAGCTAGCGAGCTGAAAATTAGCAGGCAGACTCGTGCCGAGGTTAAAAATGATGTGTCAAAATTTCAAATCGATCGCATGTACCGAAATTAAATTATTGAATTTTTATATTATTTTATGTATCTCTATGTACCGTGTTAAATTTTTTTGCTATAGTGTCGCGGTGCGTATTATATTGAACAACTTTTCCTGTCACGCAATAAGGTGCGTATTTTATTGACAATACTTTTTATAAACACATTGCTGATGGGTGCGCATTATATTAAACATGTTTTACGACACATAACTACAATTATGTATTTTTGGATTGTCTTGCGCTGCGTATTATAAAGGATTTGTAGTCAAAAACATGTTTTTTTATACTTAAAAAAAAATTAAATACTTAATATCAATTTGTGGTGTCTGGTTGATTGTTTGCCAAAAAACTTTGGATTGATTTTTAACCCGCTCCCTCGTAAGCTAGCGAGCTGAAGTTTTGCAGGCAGACTCGTGCCGATGATAAAAATGATGTGTCAAAATTTCAGATCGATCGAATGTACTGTAATTAAATTATTGAATTTTTACATTATCTTTGTTTATGTAGCATGTTAACTTTTTTTGCTATGTTGTCGTGGTGCGTATTATATTGAACAACCTTTCCTGTCGCGCAATAAGTTGCGTATTATATTGACAATACTTTAAAAAAACATATTCCCGATCGGTGCGCATTATATTGAACATGTTTTACGAGACATAACTAAAATTTTGTTTTTTGGATTGTCTTTCGCTGCGTATTATTAAACAACTAGGGGCAACTACCCGGCTTTACCCGGGTTTAACAACAACAGCAACAACAATAAAAACAACAAAAACAACAAAAAGAACAAAACAACACAAAACAAAACAACAGCAAAAACAACAAAAACAACAAAAACAACAAAACAACAACAAAACAACAACTACAACAACAACAGCAACAACAACAAAGCAACAACAACATGAAGGACATTGTCGTCGCAGGGCAAGGGATGTGGACAACAACAACAACAACAGCAAAAACAACAACAACTACAACAACAACAGCAACAACAACAAAGCAACAACAAAACAACAACAAAACAACAACTTCAACAACAAAAGCAACAACAACAAAGCAACAATAACAAAACAATTATTTTATGGCGATAATCGCCTTTTTGTTAATCTTGACACCAAAATGTATATTATTTTGCGTCATTATTTTACGTCTTAATTTTCAATAATTTTTATTTTATATAGCTCATATTAGGAAAAATTACATTTTGGGCCCCCGGCCCCCAGTATCTTATATATATGGAACGAAACCTGTTCAATAACCTTTCCGGTATAATTTTGTGTACGTGCACCAAATTTCACGTTATTTGGTTGTCTGGATCTTGAGTTAATAGGGAACATCCAGACGGACAGACGACAGACACACAACAAATGCGTCTTATATGTATAGAGATATAATTTGCAATGTCTGTCCGTGACGCTACTAATTTTAGAAAGCAGGGAAAACCAAATTACTGCACCAATGCATCAAAAGGTATGCAAATTAAAGATGCGCTGTAAAAAAATATTATATTACGTCATTGTTTTCGCTCATACATGTATTTTAATTTTGGAAAAGGGATCAATGTAAAAAAGGGGTTTTTGATGGTGGTTAATTATAAAATCAAAAAACAAAGGGGGCGCCTACGGCGCCCTACAACCCCTATTATAAAATACTTTGTGTACATTTCAGAAAGTTTAATATTTCGTATTTATCAAATATGGACAAGTTAGCTGGGATTTTGAAAACGTCGGCGCCGTTGGCGCCCTAAGAAAAGTGCATTTTAAAATAAAATAAATAGATTTCAGCTGAAAACTTCCGTCATTTTTGACTGGTGATACGCTAGTTATTATTATAAACGATCATTCTTTTAGTTATGTCTCGTATATAAAGGATTTATATAAAAACTAGAAAAATACCCGCACTTGTAGCTGGGAGTGTGCTGACCCTTTATCCAAGTATTAGTTGCTGGTTATTAAATTTTTTCTTTGCCAAGTTAAATTTCAGATTCATCTATTTAGTTAAAATCTTATGAGAAACAGAGATATGCCATTTTACCGCGTGAGTTGTTTTCACTTAATGCAGTGCCTTTTAACATAACCTTACTATTTAAAAGATATGATTTATTAAATAATTATTCTTGCCGACCATAATAACTAAATTTACAATTTCATTCCCACTTGTACAAAATTAACATAACTTATAGGTTTTCCGAAAGAGCTCTACCACCATCGTCACTCAAAAATTTAATATATAATTACGAAACTGCATCGTATCACAATTGTAAGTTATATAATATTTGTAACCACGTCTATGAGATAAAGAACATGTGGCACTATCCCTTTAAAAGGCAAAAGCTAAGTGACTTATAGCGCAAATAAACAAAATTATAAATGTACTTTCTAAAATACTTTTTTTTAAAAAAACCGGTCGTATTAAAACGATATCAAAAAAATGTGCACACCATATTTAGACAATATAGAAAGCTGGCCGCATAAAATAAAGTCTTGTTATAAAGTAAATGTACTGGACCAAAATAACTCCTCCTTTTGACGTATTCATAATTGTCTTAACAGGGAAATAATATTTAACATTTTTTTATGTCTCTATATTTTACGATTTACATTTACGGTTTATAAGCAATGTGTATAATTTCAAAAAGGAATCTTTTTTTTTGTTCCCATATTTCGGATAAGGCATCATATTTTGTAAATTATTTTCAATGCACACACACACACACCAGATTTTATATCTGAAAAATAAAATAAAAATGAAAAAAAAAGATTCAACCGTCTGTTGATAAGCGCATCTTAAAAATGATTAAAAGGCAATTTTAGAAATGGCCTATGCTATTCTGAATACAAAGGAATGAACATAAAAACATATTCAATTCGCAATTCATATTAATTAAGCGTTTTCAGGATCACTTCATTAAATTTAGTCAACTTTTGTTAATACGTTCGGTAGCGAAAGTTTAAATAGTATAAGTGTATAGGTTATGTAAAAGACAATAGCTTACGGAAAAGACAAACAAAATATAAATGTTATTTTAATAGGTCACAGCTAAATTTAAGATGCGTACACGAAAATGTGCGCACAGTAATCAGGCGATAAAAGATTTTAGAACGCGCACCGCTAAAAATGAAGCCTTGAAAAAAACACTGACACAATTATTACATAAATAGGTTTTTATTAAATGTCGAGTTATGGAACAGAAAATAATTAAAACAAATTCGCAATTAAATTTAAACGTGTAAACAATTAAATCTAATGTATCGTGTAGCTGTGGTAATTAAATATGTTTACGTGTCTATCTAATATATAGAAAGTAAAAGTAAAGAAAATGACAATTCTTTGTACTACACAGCTCAAATTATGAAACGTACACGAAAATGTGCGCACCGTAATTAGACATTATAATATTTTTTGAATGCGCAACGCTGAAAAAAAAGTATTGGGGGAAAAAAAAACGTCACCAAAAGTAACTCGCTTTGAACGGCATTTGAACGTCCGCGTAAATGTGTTCAATACAGAAATGAGGTTAAATTTTTTATTCTTTGTCTCTGCATTTTCTGATTATTTAATTTACGGCGTTCGGGCAAAAGGGACAATTACAAAAACTAACTTAAAACCACCTTCAGGGTAAAAGGAACCGTCCTGCCGAATTTGGTCCCCGTCCGTCAATTTTCTTTCCGTAGCTGTCTGACAGAAAGTCGAAAAGTGAAACATACAAACGTACTAACATACAAACATACAAAGATACAAACACCAACTGAGCTTTATATATTAGATACAAAAAATATTAATCATCACATGAGCTTAATCCAAACGTATAGTTAAGCAGATCGCATATACAAGGTGACGATATTATATATTTTATTTCATATGTTCAAAGATGGTTGTTTTTTTTTAAAATCCCGTATCAGATATTACGAAACGCTTCATGTTGTACGTCAATCTATTTCTTAGATTACGTTATTTCTCAGCATCGCTTAACAGCGGAGACATCATGATTTACGTTTCAAACTTTTTATATATTTGTTTAGCCGAAAAAAGCTTTTACAGACTCTTTCTTAGCTGTCTCTTGTCAGTTTTTCTTTTGTTAAATGTAGCATGAATTTATAATTACCTTTATCCATACTGTCATCCTACGGTTATTGTCGTTCAACAGAAGACTTATTTTTTTCTCTTTATTCCCATCCAAACCGCGCTACTGTCCGATAGATTGTCATATTTGAATATTATGTAGTACGAGCAACAGAGCCCGTCCAAGGACGTGCCGCCACCGTTCGCTGGCATGTTGTTGTAACCCCCCCCCCAACATCCGTCTCGACCGGCGTACATGTGCATCACGTCAAAAATACTATTCATTATATTTAGAATAAATAACTCGTAAAAACAGAGCTTTTGACTATAAATCCCAACGCGCATAACTCAAAATAAAGTCTTGGAAAAAATACATCACCAAAAATAACTCGTTTTGAACATCCGCGTAAACCTGTTCAATATGATTGGCTTTAGGAGTCATGTGTGTTTGAGGAACCAATCGCTATCGATGACCGCACAAAACATAGCCTTTTATTATATAGGATATTATATAGGATTATGTGTACTTTATATCCACATCAGATGAAGTTTCAAAATTGGTCCTTTGTCACCGGGGCTTTTTTTAAACGTGCTTGGACATAAACATGGGTCTCGTTTGAACACATCTGTTGTACGTTGCAAACCGTGTTACTCTGACCGTACGCTCATACTTCTCTTAACGTAACCGTCACAATTTTGGGTTTTGTGCAGTGGCCTGGCGAAAAGAGGGCATGTGGTAAAAATTCACCCGGGCGCCAAGGTAAAAAGGCACAATCATGAGGTTTACAACGTCACATTATAAGTGAACAAAGATAAGATACTAATAGGCAATTTTATAGTTTGTACCAAGGTGTAAAATACCCTAAATATACCTGTGGTTTGGTGAACTGAAGCTAGAATTTCATTCTATTTCTGTTTGTTTTATTTCGCCGAATTAAAATTATTTCCAACTCCTTAATTTTTACTTCTTTTCTCTTTATCTTTTTATCTTTTAAAAAAAGCATTAAAGATTACTAAAAATTTTATTATTTTTTTCTTTACAATCTTTATCTTTTATGAATGTTGTTAAACAGGGGACTTGTGAAATTTAAATGAACGGCTTCAATTTTTAAGCACCACATTTTAACATCTAGCCCAGTGGTTCCCAAACGTTTTTGATCCGTGGACCCCTTTTAAAGTCAAAACTTGTTCATGGACCCCCAAGTGAAAAAACTACATAAATGTATAGTTAAAAAAAAAGAAAGCGACATTTTGATGAAGTATTTATTGAAATTATAACTTTTGTTTAAAATAAAATTTAAACAATGACTTGGATAAACGTGATTAGATTTTATGCGTGTATTTATGTCTGAATCAATGTTTGTGAGTAGCACCCACAAATTCAGCTCTATATTCTAGCCGATTTCTTTTTTTTTAAAATCCCTTATATTAACTTCACCGCCGTCTCTGTCTCTCTGTCTTGAGCGGGCAGCGCGGAAAAACAAAAGTAAAAATGACCCACTTCCCGTGAAGCCATCGAGCTGAAATTTGGCACACGGACCCGTGTCACCTAACAATGCATCGTATCCAAATTTCAGATCGATCGAACGCACCGTAATTAAATTAATACATTTTTAGTTTATCTATATAAACTATATGTAGCGGTCGCTATTGTTTACATTTTACGGGTCACTTGACTTCAGGCCAGCCACCGGTGAACACATCTCGTGTTTTAACCAGGTAAACCACCTGGAGTTGAGTTAACGCGTTGACGCCACCCGTCCATGTCCACACCCCCTCCCCCCTTCCCCCAGTTTTAAAGCCATGGGAGATAATTTCGGTTTCAGTTTGAACATAATCAATACTTTTAGTTATGTCTCATATATAAGGGATTTATAGTCAAAACTTTGTTTTTATGGGGTTGTTTTATTTGTGATGAGGTTCATAACGACACAATTCACGTGAAGACGGGAAAGCAGTCAAAAATTTCTGTACAATAACCCATAATGCAGAAATAAAAAATTGGGATCTGTTTTTGTAACCAGAGTTTGTGGTATCCTTGTTCAAACATTGGTTTAAGTTCCTAATTTTGGGATATTTCTCTAAGCTGCTTGTGTTAGTAAGGATTCATATGTATTTTTCCACGCGCGAAACGATTCAACTGCCAGTCAGGAATATCCAAGCGAAAAATATCCTCAAATTTTTGGTTTAGGTCTGCATGAATAGTTCATAAGTGTTGACGGTGAGCCAACAAATCTTTATCTCCTATTTTGCAATTTCCAAAGATTTGGAAACTGAAAACATTCTCCTTTTCGCAAGCTTTTTTGTACAGAAAAGGTTTTGCAACAAACTCAGATTTGAAACTTTTAGTTTTGATTAAATTGAATTGGTTACCTTGTTGTTTCAAATTACTTTCCATAAATTTGGCAAATAAATTTTTCATAATCATTATTTAAGGTTAATTGTGTCGCAAATCATTGTCTTCGCCCCTCCAGGAATTCCAACACTGAATTAAAGAGAGCATCGAATCGATTTAAACATGCACTATTTTATAACCAACGTACTTCAGTGTGAATAAGTGAATGATTATAGTCTTTGTCATGTAACATTGAAGGCATTCTTTTTGATTTTATAAACTGCTCTAATGACATATTCTAGTGATCCCTGCAAACGTTCACTAAGATATTCTGAAAATAAGTGATGTCATTGAATGACACAATGTAATGAGAATACATTTGGTACAGCTTAGGTGTGCTAGAAAGTCAAGGGTATAGCTATAACCTAAAAAAAGATGTAATTCAGTAAATTACGTTTCACCTTTCGTATCTGTTTCCAACCATTTAAACATTTTTTCACATATTCAACAACACTGTATTGTCTGCATTTTTTCTTCGGGTCACTCATTTTCTTAACTGTTGTGACAAACCACTGTTCATAATTATACAATTTTTCAATGGAATGCTGCAGTAGTGCCCTTTTGAAAAAAAATATTTAATGATAAGATACATGATACAATTTAGATAAATATAACTTCACGACACGTCAAAATTTACGCAACCTTGAAACCCTCGATTCACGTTAATAAAAACTTGTATTTTTCTGACCTGCTGATAGGAATTCTGCATTTCTTACGCATCAAGCGTGCCCTTTCAATAAACCAAGTACATGTATTTTGATTGGTTATACCTGTTAAAATTACCGTAGCTCCAATTCCTTTTCTAGGAAACACAACATTGTACTCCACGACTGATAGCAACTCAGATGGTATTTAATTAGTAGAAAAAAGATACATTTTAATTATTGTTTTTTTAATTTTAATTTCTATAATAATAAAAATGGATCTCAATTTTATCATTTTTGTTAAACCTTCGGGGCCCTCCTGACATTGTTCAGGGACCCCCAAATCAATTTTAATTTTCCACGGACCCCCTGACAGGTTCCGGGGACCCCTGGGGGTCCGTAGGGACCACTTTGGGAACCACTGATCTAGCCGAATTTAAAATGTGTCAATTTGATTATTGTTGTAGACAATGTCTTTGACAGATTTGCCATGAACAAATATACAGTTGTAAACTATTCAGTTTGTAGTGTTAAGGTAATAAAGTTATAAAAGCTTTATTTATGGTTAAACTATAGAAGGATCAACTGTAAAAACAAAATTAAATTATTTTTTTTTCGTGTAAACACATATTTATTGAATTAACCAGGTGACAAACGATGATATATACGTAAGACCCTCCCCGGGATATTTCGAGCTTACTGACGCATTGCCGGCCACGAAACGCATCCATTTGTCGTGGTCTTATTTGCGGGCGGTGTCCGCTTTTAGGAACAAAAGGTCAGTTTAATGACCTGGGAGGGATACATGCATGGCTTCTATACGTGCACAGAATGTCTTTGCATTCTCTGTGGAACACAGTATGTGAGGAATTACAGGAGAATATTCAAAACTGACAAGAATAACACCATTCGTTAAATTATTAAACCTTGAAACACTAGAGGATAGAAGAAGAACCAAGAGTAAAGTAGTAATAATACATAAGGCAAGGCAATTAATTCTAATTGAGAAATACAACACAAAGACAACTTAATACAAACCTCAGATAGACATAAGGATTAAAAAAAATTCTTATTACGTATGCAAGAACAAACAAACACAAATTCTCGTTCTTCCCGCCCGGAATTCGAGCGTGAAAAAGGATTGCCTGAAGAAACCAGGAAAACCAACACTTTTTCAACATTTAAAACTCGAATAAAGATGCAGGACTAGAAACAAGCCATGGATAAGCGTATGACGCAATAATAGTTCTTATAGAAGGAGCTTCTGTTACACAGATACGATAAGATGTGATAATCTATTTTTGTTTAGATTATAATTACTGGAGAGCAAGAAAGTTGACACTGTTTTACAATACTTAATGCTCAGGAAATTTGTGACTGATGATATACGTAACACGGTGGATTATAAACACCGTATATTCGAATACATCGGGGTTATTTATTTTAAAACAGCAAAAATAACCAAACACAATCTCGGGTTTGATTTCAGGTGATGCGATATTTTATTAACCAAAACTAACATTGAAGCATTCATATTAGTATTAGTTGATTTTTTAAAGATGTAATGTGACATGTGTCTTCGAAATAAACGAATAGTTGTTAATAGTTTTAGTACTGTCCCCGGGGTCCATCCCCCAACCCCCCCTCACTCCCAGAAAATTCATTAAAAAAAAACTTAAATAATAATAGCAATAGTAGTACCTATAGTTTTGTTAACATTCTAGCTTTTAATTAGGACTTTGTGATATATGCTCTCATGATGCAATACTTAGAAATAGATTTCCTTCATCCGAAGGTCAGTGGCGTAGCGAGGGGGGCAGGGGGCGAATGCCCCGGGCGGCACTTTGCCAGGGGCGGCAAATTCCTAGTAGTTTTTATAAAGTTTCTAACAATGAAAATTTTATAAGAAAGTGGAGCTCTTAAGCGAACTAAAATAACAGCCAAATAAGAAATTAATTAAGGAAATATCATCAAGCATGTGAACGCTTCAACTGCCAAAACTTCTTAAATTCTTCTGATACTAATGTTCCTGTTCTAAAAAACAAGAGCCTGACGTGGCAGCGCACTGGACTGTCGTACCGTTGGTCACGGGTTCGAATCCGTGTGAAGGCAAGGGTTTGTTCCCGGGGCCTAGGGCGTCCCTGAGTCACCCCGCTCCGAATGGGTACCTAACACTACATGTAGTTAGGCGGCTGGGTAATGCGTGGAGCCCACAAAGCCGTGGTCTGTGAATGCTGCACCACACTTGCCAACAGATCATCTGTCATGGTCTGTGGACGCAACTATCTTCTGCATAGAAGGAGCGTCTGTATAGATAAGATAAGAAGAAGCTCATCTTAATTGGTTCTGAAAATTTGACAGCTTTTCCGGTTGTAAAAGCAAATCTTACTGTACCCTATGAATTTGAAACATGAGCGAAGCGAATTCTCCGAGCGGCACATTGTTGGTTTGGGGGGAGGGGGGTGTCGGCGAATTTCTCGTTGTTAAATAGCTTCTAAAAATAAATAACGTTATAATACAGTTTAACAAAATAAAAGAACAAAACAAGATACCTTTTTTTAAAAAAAGGAAGAAACCATATAAAAATACGTGGACGTTTCCAATGCTAAAATTTCAAACTCATATTCTTTTATTAATCTAAAGACTTCTAAAACTAAAGTTACTAAGCTGAAAAACATTGGGGCTGAAGTAGCGTACGAACATGACAACTATGTGCTGGTACTTTTAATCGATTTTAACGTAGGTAAACTGCTGGAACAAAGTTGTTGGCATTCTTATATGGTTTATTCTTTCAAAGCAAAAATTATTTTAACGTTAATGTCTTTATTTTATGGAATAAATAAAAATAATGAATAAAATTGTTTATCTAATGGAATTTAAACTTGGCACACATAATTATAAATACTAAAGTAGCCACTCAAGAGCAAGTGCTCAACATTACCAAAGTTCTTTGCAATTGGAAAGAATCAGATATTGGATAAAAAGAATAGACTATTAATAAGGAAGAAAACAAAGTGGCAAGAGGTTCTGAGATTTCTGAAATTATTTTAAATGAACGATGATCTTAAAATAGTTGACTGCAGAGGCCCAACGTGTGTTAATACTTATTGAAAGTATGCAGCAGAAGTTCAAGAAAGGCGCAATAAATTAAATGTCAATGTCAAATCTCGCCCAAAAAGTTCATTTAACCAAATTTGTTTACATGATACTCCTGCTGAAACAAACTCTCTAACTGTTTTAGTACACTACAACGTTGTTACGCATTCTTTTCCATGTCCATACACCGTTTGGACTATCAAATTGCTTCTACAAGCAATGTATTAAACAGAATTCAAGATACAAAATAGTGAATATACCATGGAGCCTTTTTGAGGTTATTTTTAAAGCTATAGAAGAATTGATAGATAGAGACAAAAAGCTCAACACACGAACAGACGCAGGAAGTTTGATAGTCGCAATGAAATTCATAATTTTTATTTTCTAATGTATATAAAATGCCCGAAATTATTTAACAAACTCATAAAGTTTAAAAAATGCTCAACAGAGGCTTCTCACAGAGAAACTAATGGAATACTAAAGGATGCTTTGACATTTAATAAAATTTGATGTGGAACCGTCATTGTTTTAATCGAATCTTCTAATCAAAGAACGAGAGAGCAAATGTTTGGTGATCGAAGTGAATATGAATCCATGCTGTGAAGAAAAAAAGTTGAGAAGAAAGTTTTATTCTTCATAACATAAGATTACTGTAGAAATTCATGTGAGTTTTTGGCAGTTATATCAAATTTAGAAAATAGATATGATTTTCGTACACCAGCAAACATACTTGACTTTGAAATTTTGCCTTCAAATTAGAGTATACAAAATATCTCACGTGTCATTGTCAAACAAGGAATATTTTAAACCCACTGGGTAAAAAAAAAGAATAAATGAATTCAAAAAG
Organism: Ampullaceana balthica; assembly: GCA_944989445.1. Taxonomy (NCBI): domain Eukaryota; kingdom Metazoa; phylum Mollusca; class Gastropoda; family Lymnaeidae; genus Ampullaceana; species Ampullaceana balthica. Next base: position 653,515 of record CALYLW010000251.1, read on the forward strand.
TTAATTTATTCAAGTTTTTAAAGATATTTAGGTTAGAAGTTACCCTGCCTAAAATAATATCATTAATTCGAACATTGTCTTAAATAATGCAATTTGTTAAAATAGCTTCTCTAAAATTAAGTTAATAAAAAATTAATTAAGATCAATAACGAATACACCAAAATTATCTAATCAATAGTTATTTTGGCTATTGAGTATGGTATGGCTCAAAACATTGATACATAAAGATTGTGCAATGAGGAAAAACATAAAACTTCAATTTTATTCAGGAAATGAAGCTTTTCTCTTTATTTCTAATATAAAATGTATTGTGTCCTTATTATTACTTTCTAATAAAGACTATATTTACTTTAGGTCCGTCCATAAATCAGGTCACGCGATTTTTGCCGATTTCTATACAACCCCACATTCCCTCGTCACACTTTGACTTCCGCTCCAATATGACGCCACGAAGCTGTGAACACACACTATTAAAAGCAGTATTTTTTATTTGAAAATAATCATTTTTCAAATGATCTTATTGTCATTTTAGTATGTATTTAGTGTAAGACTGCACTCAAATATCGTAACACGCGTGAATCCATGTATAACGTCATATAATAAATAGTAAGAAATCAATCGAATATGTAAGTGGAACTTTGATTTAAAGTAGCCTGTTTTCACGTGACGTCACAATTCTTAAACTCCCCCCCTCCCCCTCGTCACACACCGTCACAAATGTGTGACCCCCCCCCTTGCCTCCTAGGTGCGTGACGTCATTTATGGAAGGACCCTTATTAGCATTAACATATTTTTTCAAGGTTGGGGGGGGTCGGCAGCGTCAAATTTGGGTTCTGCCCCGGGCGGCTCATACCTATCCATCCATCCATCCATCCATCCATCCATCCATCCATCCATCCATCCATCATCCATCCATCCATCCATCCATCCATCCATCCATCCCATCCATCCATCCATCCATCCATCCATCCATCCATCCATCCATCCATCCATCCATCCATCCATCCATCCATCCATCCATCTATCCATCCATCCATCCATCCATCCATCTATCCATCCATCCATCCATCCATCCATCCATCCATCCATCCATCCATCCATCCATCCATCCATCTCCATCCATCCATCCATCCATCCATCCATCCATCCATCTATCCATCCATCTATCCATCCATCCTATCCATCCATCCATCCATCCATCCATCCATCCATCCATCTATCCATCCATCCATCCATCCATCTCATCCATCCATCCATCCATCTATCTATCTATCTATCTATCTATCTATCTATCTATCTATCTATCTATCTATCTATCTATCTATCTATCTATCTATCTATCTATCTATCTATCTATCTATCTATCTATTCTATCTATCTATCTATCTATCTATCTATCTATCTATCTATCCTCTGTCTGTTTGTATGTTTGTTTGCCTTTCTGCCTTCCTGCCTGTCTATATACATCAACCAATCCATCCGTCGGTCTGTCTGTCTTTATTGATCTGAAATTTTATGTTCAAAATATTTCGTGTAAATACAATTACTTTTAATTCACACTCTTGAAAAACGATTGTTCAGTCGACTGCTCATCAATATCCTTCGTCACGTTTAAAAAAAAATAAACGGCTAAAATCTTAACTAAAGTTAAATGAATTAATGAGGCTAAATAACAGGGACATAATGATACCCCTGGGGTGGCTCAACGGGCAAGCCAAAGCGGTGCTAACTTCGTTAATGGCACTCACCGTGTGTTCAACTGAGACGGCTCGGAAAAACATAGGCCCAAACTGATTGTCGGGGTGACGTGAACTCAAATGGCAAGAGCGAGCTTTCCGCTTTCACTTCCGGGTTGGGATTTCGGCATTTATTTATTCATTTTTTTTAGGTAGTGGGGAAGGGACACACACGCCTGAGGGTGTGAGTGAGTTTTAATGAAGAAAAAGAACGCCCCGATAAATAACAGTATTATATTTTAAAATTTCAAAACTTAGAATCTTGATAAATGATAATATTTGGAAAAAAAATAATAATCTATATGTATACTTCACCAAACATTAGGACAAGCACAAGACGTGTGCAAATAGGCATGACGAATGACCCTCGCTAGGGTAGACCAATCACAGTTTATGGTTGGCAAGCGAGGTTTGTGCAGGGTGGTGGCAGGTAACAACTGCCGCAGTGCGCATGTCTCGAGACCAACAAAGCGTCGGTGGTTCCCCCTCCTCCCCGCCACCGACTTCACTTGTGTTGTTTTCATTTCTTCGAGCTTCTGTTTGTGTCCGTTCTCTCCTCCCCCCCCCCTTCTCTCTTTGCTCTATCCATGATATAGTCTGTGGCGTATGTTATGCCGCGGCACGTATCTGGTAATAAGTAATAATAATAATAAATAGGTAACAATTTAAAATATACATAAAATCTAAAGTTCTAGTCGTTGTCCATTCTTTCTTCTAAGAATGACCATAAGGGTTTAGAGAATAGTGCCCCAACCCCCCACACCCTCCACAAAAAAAAAGTATCTTTATTTTTTTACCTCACAAAGTGATTTGTACAATCCCCACCAACCTTACGGACTTATGTTAGTCCCGTGGTAGCCTTGTCAGTACACCCTCAATCTATAGGGAGTATCTTTATTTGAACCTATCAACAATTTGTTCCCAGACATTTCGATGAGATGATTCGGAGATGACGGGAGTTTCCTTACTTGGCAGCTTTGAAATATTTAAATCCCTCGTATAATAAACACAATACATTGTGTAGATTAAAAATAGATATCCTTATATTTTGCACACGATCCCTCACTATTCCTCAAGGTCATAGTTGACTAAAATTGCGTTCTTAGTGTCCAACATACTGTACATTGGGGGACGTCAATCAATCCGTGTGAAGTAAACAAACAGGGGGCTGGAGATGGGTTTAAGCTTGAAAAGAACATAATTTAACGAGGTTTTTGGGAAAGACTGTCTCCAGGAGACAACACAAAACATAAAACAGCCTGTTGTTTAGAAATGGTGTCAGTGCACCCGCGTGTGTGTGTTTGGGTGGAGCTAATTGTCGCGCTCCACCACGAAAGGTGTCATCATTCATTTGATAATGCTGACCCTAAGTATACAGGAAAGATGTGCCGCCGCCTCGCTCCCCACCCAGGGTCGTCAGCAACCTCAGCAAATCTGAACACTGTATGCATTAAAATAATGGTCGCTAATGGAATAATACTCAATATGAGAGTGAGAGTAACTTAACCTTTTTTTAAAAAAAAACAACAACATAGAAATGTATAGAAGAAAGATGGTCACAATTACTTAACGAAAATACAGGCTATAAGAAATATATTTTCCTTTCTGTGTTTTTTGTTTGTTTGTTTGTTGTTGTTGTAATTAATTCATGATTATTTTTCCAAGTTATAGCATGTACTTTATAATGTGATTTAATTTTAATCCTTGTGTTAAGTATTTGTACTGATGAAGGAAGGCATTAGCTTAAACGTCTCCATGAGAATTAGTCTATAAATTAAGTTTTAATTTATTGTTTTGATCAGGCAATTCTTTTTTTTTGTTGTGTTTTGTATTTTATTTTAAAATCTTTATGGCATCATTATTAATTTTCGTAATGGTCCACTGCACCAGCTCAAAGGGAAAAAATCTTCTCTCGCCGAGACAACTGCAAAGCCACGACGGGCAATTCATACTGATGAGTTCAAGAAAACATAACAGGAGCTGGTCGTTCCTGACAAGGACAATTAGTGACTTCAAAGGGCTTCCAAAAGTATCAGCTGAGGTGACAAAGATTAACGCATCTGTTTCTGTAGCTTCCTGTTTGCTCAACTCCATGGACTTACATATCGACAAGCAGCTCTAGAAAGTATCATCGTCCCAGACGTATTGGCAAACCCATAAATCCATAAGAGCCATAATAACCAAAGCCTTGATCGCAGGGCTTAATATATAGAATTAGAAAAATATTTACCCTATATGCTGTTTAAAAAACTGTATTACATTCTTTTTGATAAAGAAATGAAAATTGCCCCCTTGCCCCAAGGATGGACGTTCTAATCTCTTGTCAAAATCCAAACCATTTATTCATTAAATGCAAATTTATGTTATATAACAATATCAAACATGGCATACACCAGTGCTTCTCAAACTTTTTAGTATGGTGGACCACCTCTTTGAGAAGCACTGACTTACACCACCCATTCAGACCACGAAAAAAAATGTTTTATTGTTAGAGGTACCACATAGTTTTGAACTGTTTGGTGGATGGGGTTTGCTTCCTCCGACTTGATAAAGTCTTTATGTCTCTGCTTTGTTATACAAACCCCGCTCAGGTCTTATATGGAGCTTGTTTTAAACATTAATACATTATCTCTTTTGAACAGTTTATTGAATGAAATCAAAGAGCTATTTAATATCAACTAAGAATCGATTGAGAACCTCTCAATGCTGCAACTCCCACGTATAGATCCCCGCAATGGTCGTCTCTCATGCAACGCTATGAAAAATCTGCCCTGGCCGAAAGCCATCAGTCTCCTATCGCCTGCTCCATTTCCAGTATGAAGTAAAGTAATATCACTGACGGACGAGCAATTAGTGAAACCTGATACAACATGGCAACATTGATTAACTTGCTGCAGTTTTTTTTTATTTTAAATTAACACTATAACAAGCTGTCGCATGAGTTCGACTTCACTTTCCCGTCCAAAATAAGCCCCGGCTAAATCATTTATCGTTAACAGGAACCAGCGGCGCAGCGTTGGTATTTACCGCCCGTGGCAGAATCTCCCCCCGAAAAAATATAATTATGATATAAAGAAGAGACATTTTTTAATAGAAAGTAATAAAGAAACTATACATGTTTATGTTAGAATAAATAGAAGAGCTTTCATTTCTTGATTAAAATTGAAGTTTTCTTCTTGTCCTCGTTGCACAATCTTTGATATATCAATATTGTTAGCAATACGATGCTCAAAAGCCAAAATAGCTGTAGATTATGTCAATCTTAAGTGTATTCATTATTGATCGTAATCAAGTTTTCGTTAACTTAATTTTAGAGAAGCTTTGATTCATAGCTGGCATTCAAAGTCCTGTAGATAAGCTGGTGTACGAAAATCATATCTGTTTTTTTCCGAATTCTGTAACTACCAAAACATCAGAGTTTCTCCTGTAATCTCATCTTATGAGGAATACAACTCTATTTTCAACTGTTTTTCTACATAACATGGCTACATATTTGCTTTGATCTCCAATAATTTGCTTTCTCGTTCTTTGACTGGAAGGTTAAATTAAAATGATAACGTTCCATATGAAAGTTTTGCAAACGTCCAAAGCATCCTTTAAGTATTCCATTAGTTTCTCTGTACGGAGCCTCTGCAAAGCATTTTTAAGCACTATCATTTTGGGCCACATTGTCTTCATAAAGTACATTTCCAGATAGTACATAATTCCAAACGTAAACTAAAATAGAAAAGATAGGATATTTCAATTTGAATAGCAAAGAACCTGTGTCTATTCGTGTGTTTAGTCCTTCGTCTGCCTCAGACAATTTTTCCATAGCTTTCAAATTATCATCAAGATGGGTCCATGTTATTTTCACTATTTTGTATCCTGATGTATGTTAAGTGACTTTCCTGTAGCAGCAATTATATTTTTCTAATGGCCTGTGGGTATGGAAAAGAATGTGTAACTCCGTTTTAGTGTACCGAAAATAGTTGAAAATTTTTGTTTAAGTTGGAGCAGCATTTTAGGAAACCAGGTTTGACGAACTGTTTGAGCTGGATTTGACATTGAGATTTATGTCTTTGAGTGTTTCTTGAACTCCCGTATATTTATATCAATTAACTCCACATTTGTTGTTGAAATTTTATAGGTTTTTGTTGGAATTTAACGGATGCAGCAATTTTAACTTTTACACGACGGGCGGCTGAAAATTTTGAATCAGTTTTAGGTACCAGCATATCGGTGTCATGTTTTATGTTGCATGAGCCCCTTTTTTCCAGTTCAGTGACATTAGTATCAGAAGGCTTTAGATTCATTATGGAGTTTTAAGTTTTGGCATTACAACGTTCGTTATTTCTTGTTTAAACTTTTTCTTGGCTTCTCTTTTATTTTATTTAACTTTATTTAACTTTTTTTCACTTTTAAAAGCTAATTGATAATAAGGAATTTGCCGCCAAAAAAAAAGTGCCGGCCCTGAGCATTTGATTGGCTCATGTTTTAATTTGATAGGGTACAGAAATGTTCGCTTCTAAAACAGGAATGGCTTCAAATTTGAACAATCAATTAAGTTAACAGCAGATCAGTGTCAAGTTCTCATACTACATAAGCCTTTTGGTTATTCAATTCAGTAGCATATGTATCAGAATAATTTATATCTAATATGGGGTTTGAAGTTTTGGCAGGAGAAACGTTTATAATTTTACGATAAATCGTTTGTCAATATTCAGAATTAAATATTATAATTTTTTCAACTATAAAAATTCCAGTTTTTTTTTAAATTTCTATTCTTAGAATGTAATTAACAACAAGGAATTTGCCGCCCCTAAAACAAGTGCCGCCCGGGGCATTTGCCCCCCTTGCCCCCCTCTCGCTACGCCACTGACAGGAACACAATCAGCCTGTTGAGATAAGTTGTTGTTTATAACATCGTATCAGACTAGTGGCTCGCTGTTGCAGAAATTACACTTTGATGTCACTTTTAATTAAAAAATAGCCACCAATTTCCGTCTAACCCGAAACATTAACTTCATTAACGTTAGCCGTGCGCCTACAAGAAACCAGTGAGATGGGGCAGGTCTACATCTAGATTATCATCAATTAAACCAAACCGACTGGCAGATTCAACTGCATATTTTAACTAATTACTGGATTGCTTTAAGAGGGGAAAAATATTCTTCCATGGTTTATAGCTTGAAATAGGCTTTGTCATTTTTAAAACCGGAAAACGTCACAGCTCAATGAGTAATGTTCTATTTTTAGACTTCATTTTAGCGGAACAATGTTTTGAAGCATAAATACAGTCAAATCAATATGTTCTCAAAATTTTTAGCATAGTAAAATTGCGAAACTGTTTTTCCCTTTTCAAGTCCAATAAGCTGTCTTAAATTAACGAAGAATTAACAAATAGCTGATAAGATGCATCATTCTCAATATACCTACATTTAAATATTGACTCGTATCTTTTATTAAATATTTATGAAATTTGTCATAAGATATATATAGCCCCAATATTTCTATTATTATATTTCCTTTTAATTATGACAAAGCCTATAAAAATCAAAGCACATGCTTAAAAACGGGTATACCGTATATTCCGGCGTATAAGAAGACGACTTTTTTAACCCTTAAAAATCTTCTCAAAAGTCCGGGGTCGTCTTATACGCCGGGTATCGTCTTATCGTACTTGTACCTGTTCATACAGTACAACACCAGTATCGTCTTATCGTACTTGTACCTGTTCATACAGTACAACACCAGTATCGTCTTATCGTACTTGTACCTGTTCATACAGTACAGCACCAGTATCGTCTTATCGTACTTAAACCTGTTCATACAGTACAGCACCAGTATCGTCTTATCGTACTTGTACCTGTTCATACAGTACAACACCAGTATCGTCTTATCGTACTTGTACCTGTTCATACAGTACAGCACCAGTACCGTAATGCAGTACATTATAAAAATGCCCCATCATGTCTCTAGCAGTAAGAAGAAAGGAATTTGAAGTGAGTTACAAAATTAAAATGTGTTGGAAGAGGGGTGGTCTTATACGGCGAACATAGCTTAAAACCTATTTTTAACAGGAAAAGTAAGGTGATCGTCTTATTCACCCAGTCGTCTTATACGCCTGAATTTAAATATTTTAAACTTTAAGATTACTCTTCTTTTCATTTAATCTCTTTAAATCACATAAACACAATGATGAACCCACCATTATTTTACCTTTAAACGTCTTTATTTTTCTTAGCTTATTCTATCACACATTTTTTTAAAGCCGAAAATCTTTCCTGAAACAGACAACGGACCTCTTCTTGCCCACTTTAAAATGTACTCTCATCCCCAAATCTCCAGGGCAAGCCAATTTCAGGAAAACTTGTCTCATTGGAACATCTCGTCCACATCTTATGTGTGCACTATCGTGTGAAAAGTGCACACCATTATTTTTTAGTTCACGTTTTTAATTGCACTACACTCAATAAAAAATACGATCAACTGTTTTGTTAGTTTCGGGGAAAATCCGTGACCTGTTTGATACAAATATTATAATTTTAAGATACGTTGTTAAATTTGGACTATCTCATATGCGTTGTAAGAAATTCTGTTTCAGCTCAAGCTAAGACTAATCTCCGCGTATCAAAGACCCAGTTATATAAACCGGAAGTTGGTCATTCGGTCCGATGAGGATTGCACTATGGGCTTTCAAACATATATTAGAGAGTCAATGAGTAACATAGTTTCTTAGAAAAAGGATCTTTTTCTAGCATGCTGCTTCTTTTTTTCTTCTTTGATGTGACATTTCAGTAGAGTTAAATTGAAATGATTAGTTCAATTTTAATTTTTCAAGTTCTAGTCAGCATTTTAAAAAATATTTCTCTGTTTTGTGTTGCGTCATTTAAGAAAACTGTATGGCTATTTTCTTGGACGTGGGCGGAAAAATCCATCGCCAGACTCAGATGACATTAAACTCATCTACACCGCTGCATCTGGGTTAGGCATCTTACATTTGTAGAGGAAATTAAAAACGTATCCTTGCGTATCCTATTTTATTTATACTTTAGCCCTATTCCAATTATCAACCCAAGTGTAATTGACACTTCTCCTGATTCTGCATTAATCATGTTTAATATATAACCGAATTGACAAGCTTATTTCACAACTCCCTATAACCTATTTGCAATTAAGAAACATTTTTATTTAAAAAAATAACACGAAAAAGCTGTAAACAATAATTCTTTCAAAAGAATCAAATGTGCAACAATTTCGCATGCAAAAAAAAATGGCAGACAGTTTCAAAGAATAGACTTGGTGGACTCCATTTTTTGTGCGTGCATTGTACTGGATTGGACTTTCAATTCTTTTTTTTCCCACTTCTTTTATTTAAATTTCCTTGATAGAATCCAGCGAAATGCACGTTCGTTAACTCTATTACCAGGTCGCTTAGCCTGGCGGCCTAATATGCTGAACACGAAATTAGCCCCGCTGTCGTAACGACGCACAGAGAATGAATTGTTTGGAAGGACCACGGCTTGACAGTAATACGTTTTGCACGTGTGCATTAAAGACGTGTGCACTAACGGAAGAGGAGATTTTTAAATAAGAAAAGCCTTTAGGGGCTTGAAAATACATTAGAGCAATCCCCCCATCAGCCCCCCCTCCCAAAAAAATGTCAACAATGTATCGCGAATTAAGAAGTTTTCTTACCCGGTGACCAATGTTCCCTCTAGGTTCGTTGGCCCGTGTGCAAAGTAAAAAACCTTGAGTGCAAAGTTGCACAACATCCATATGGTGTGCAATATTTCACAAAATTTACTGCGCGGTATTTCTAAACTGCTGCGTGACATCGGTCAGCCGCGAAGCCTAAAGGGAACATTGCCGGTGACGTAGCTGAAGCACTGCTACAGGGAAACCACCCGAAGTCAGAATATGGCGTAAAATAGAGCTTTAATGATTTATATATTTAAAAAAACATGTGGGTTAATTAACAATGGACCAAGTGTGGAAACTTTCCCCCTGGTACATTTATCCAACAATTCAAATCACCGCCTTTGTATCTCTACTCTGATGGACTGGACTTTTGTTTTCCTCACCGCTGGGAAAAGTGGTTTTGTTTCGCGCGTTCAGTCGTGGTGCTTTTTTACAAACTCCAAATAAAATGAAGGATTTGTGATTGTTGTTATCTAAAATTTGAATTCTCAAGTTAAAAAAGTTATTCCAGATCAATACCATTTAAAAAAAAATAATTTATGTTGATGATTACTGTTTTCGAAAAAGCTAAGTTTAATCTTGTTTCGCTTACTTTTTTTTTATCCCAGCCCCTACCTTATTTTTTTTTGTTGCTTTTCTATAACTTAATTTCATCATTAGAAATGCAAAATTCAAATGTGAATCAAACAGGATTTGAATAAAAATGGAACATGTACATTCAAACCGAAAGTTGTGGTTTATCATTCAACCCAGGGGCGGATTAAGACTGCCCGGGGCCCCTGGCTGCAATTCAAACTGGGGCCCTATCCAGCCAGTGTACCTTTAGATAAAATGATTGCTAGCAGTTAATATAAGACTGTAACTTGTAAATATTCATCCAAAATGATTATGCATGAAAAAACCGAATTCGAAGAAATAACTTTTTGCCGGTATCCTAAAATTGAGTGTAAAAGACAATTTATAAAATTAAAAAACACATGAAAAAAAATATTCACACCCCACCCGGGGATCGAACCCGCCACCGCTAGCACCATAAGCCTTGATACTTCACATTCGGCCACGAGAGCTCATTAAGGGTTGTCAATTTAAAATATATATATAATATTCTTTCATAATTTCTGTTATTGAGCCTATCAAATCAGATTTTTTGACTGCTAAGACTATCGTGTGGGAAAAAGAGATCATTTTAGTTTTAGTAGATAAGATTTTTTTAACTTATCATATTTTCAGCAATTCATGTATACATTTGTCCACATTTATTATAAAATATGCTAAGTTTGGGGGCCCTAAATCATCGGGGGCCCCTGGCTTTAGCCCGTTCAGCCCCCCCCTTAATCCGCCATAGATTCAACCATAATATTTTACAGCATTAAGGATATCATAGCCATATGTAACAATAAAAATGTGTTACATTTATTTTTTTTAAAATTATCTAAAAGCAAGCTGAATGGTAAAACAAAAATGTCAACCCAGAATGTTGCGAAATTATTAAGGCTTTCATTAACTGATTTTTCATTCGTGTTTAATAACGAGGCTGCACAAGATGTGCATTCGTATGTGTTCAGCATTCAGGTTCTGTTATAGAACTTTGATAGAAATGGGACGAGCATTACAGGATTACATCGATGTGTTCTTTCTTCCTTATTCTTTCGTCCGTTCTTCATTTCATTTTCCATTATTTCCTTTTTAAGGCACATGGTGGCTGATGGGAGTGTCTTTCCGTCTGTCTTTGAATCGTTCTTTCATGTTTTTTTTATATTTTTATTTGTTTTTTAAAATTTATTTTATTATTTAATTTGTTGATGTCTTTGTTTCTTTGTTTAATTCTTTGATTCTATATTTTTTATTTGTATTCTTGTTTGTTTAATTCATTTCTAAAAAATAAATAAAAATTTCTCGTTTGTTTCTCATTTTAATGCCTATTTATTATCAATTAAATTGTTTAATACCCTTAAAAATTGGTTTTTAAAATTCTTTTACTTTTGTTTTTCTATCAATCTTACTTTTGCGGCCTGTTTCTTTCCTTCTTCCTTTCTTTCTTTCCCTCTTTCTTTCTTTCTTTCTTTTTTTCTTTCTCCCTTTCTTTCTTTCTTTCTCTCTTTCTTTCTTTCTTTCTTTCTTTCTTTCTTTCTCCCTTTCTTTCTTTTTTTTCTTTCTTTCTTTCTTCCTTCCTTTCTCCCTTTCTTTCTTTCTTTCTTTCTTCCTTCCTTTCTTTCTCCCTATCTTTCTTTCTTTCTTTCCCTCTTTCTTTCTTTCTTTCTTTCTTTCTTTCTTTCTTTCTTTCTTTCTTTCTTTCTTTCTTTCTTTCTTTCTTTCTTTCTTTCTCCTTCTTTCTTTCTTTCTTTCCCTCTTTCTTTCTTTCTTTCTTTTCTTTCTTCTCTTTCTTTCTTTCTTTCTCTCTTTCTTTCTTTCTTTCTTTCTTTCTTTCTTTCTTTCTTTCTTTCCCTCTTTCTTTCTTTCTTTCTTTCTTTCTTTCTTTCTTTCTTCTCTCTCTTTCTTTCTTTCTCTCTTCTTTCTCTTTCTTTCTTTCTTTCTCCCCTTTCTTTCTTTCTCCTTTCTTCTCTTTCTTTCTTTCTTTCTTTCTTTCTGAATTTTCTTTAAGGAGACAACCTATAAACATCACCAAAATGTTAACGACTAAAACTGACACTCTTTGCTGGGCATATACCTGAGCATAGGTTGTTATAGTTCCTTTATTGTAACACAAACAAGTCATCTTCATTCAATGACGTCTTCCTTTGTGAACATTGATTGACGTGATGGCATCATACAAGATGGCAACCACCGGCCCAATTTAGCTGTCACATAAAAGAGATAAAATTCCAATACCTTGCAACAAAGTATTTTATTGATAACTTTGTCATTTGCACCAATTCATACGAAACTCAAAGAAGCATAAAGTCTTTCTAAAACTTTGGGGATGTGTAAAGTATAGATGACACAATATCAATTGCACTTTAAAATGTAAGTTAATTTTTTATTTAAATACGTTTTAAATTTTTTAAAAGTTTATTTAAGATTTAAAATCAAGTAAAATAAAAATAAAAAACTACGTGACATCTCCGTTAATAAAAGTTATATCAGAACTGACGTCATTATTTTTAATCGATTCGAGACACCGTCCCACGTCTGCTTTCCATCCATCGATCTACTTAACCTCAAGACCTTTTGTTTTAATGACCTTGCTGAGCTAAACACGTTCTTTTTATAACGATACTAGACGAGGCAATGACATTTGGAGATTTTTATAGATCATAACTAGGTAGTAGATCTTTTTAAAACAATTTTTTTATTGTTGTTTTTGTTTTTAAGGAAGGAAGAAATTTTGAAACAAATGCTCAAAAAATTTCTTTAATAACACTGAAAAATTCATCCTTGTTTTCACCAAAAGTCATGATAAAATATCTGTTTCACTGTGCTTTACAGCAGTGCTTCTCAAAGTGGTGGTCCGCGCGGACCGGTGCCGGTCCGTGGGCCATCCGCTGCCAGTCCGCAGATGTTCTCAAAAAAAAAGGACAGAAAAAATTTTCAAAGCAGGGAAAATAGTGCCCGGTCACTGGTGCATTGGAAAAAATTCCTGCCGGTCCGCCATCCTAAAAAGTTTGAGAAGCACTGCTTTACAGGATAACACTGCGATCGAGCGCCAGCTATCCCGAGGGGAAACGTCGAAGGGAACCCACAGTTAACTCTTTGCATGCTGCTACGACAGGCTATTTCCTGAAAGGTTACATTCTCTTGTGTTTGGCCGAGTCTAAACTTTTTATGACCTGGCCCTTAGATTTACTTGCGAGCCTCATCAAGCGGAGAGGTCTGAATCCCTAACTCTGTCAAATGACTGGCCCACAGCCTCAGCTGGAGTTAGCCGGACTCGACTGCCACGTGGCAATTACCTTTTTTACCTTTGTATATTTCCTACACCTGTAAGCTGATATTGGTTCAGGCAATGTTTTAATGGGACAATGAAGCTGAAATGCATGCTTTCAACGCCAAACGCGTCACTCGCGTGGGTGTCACCCGGTGCGGTCCCCAAGCGGCCGCAGTGACATGAATGACAAAGTTTCACTGCGTTTTAAAATATGTTACAAATAGTTTGTGCTGCGGCACAATCATAATCCTTTTGGTTTCCAGATTAACATTAACCAAACAACGCATGAACCTATGACGTCAACATATGTGTTGTAAATAGTGCTGACTGACTCAAAGAGTTATTTTTGTTGGTGCAGTAATTTGGTGCGCTGCTTTCTAAAATTTCTCGTCGTAAAAAGATATTATATGACGTCATTGTTTTAGCTCATATTTTAATATTGGAAAAGGGAACGATGTAAAAAGAGGATTCGAGGATTGTTAATTATAAAATACTTTGTGTACATTTCAGGAATGTTTCGTATTTATCATACAAAGATAAGTTACTTGGGCTAAAAAAAAAGTGGGCGCCACGTCGCCGCAACACAACCTAGTATATATATATTTTAGTCCACTTATAATAAGGTTTTTTTTTAAAAATCTTTTTTTTACCTCTTTTTTAAAAAAAAATACCAAACACCTCATAAGCGCCCGCCCAACGTTTTAATAACACCGTGATGTGGTCACGGGGTGAACTCAATGGATGTCAACAAAGCAGACGGGTAGAGATGGTTATATCGCGACAAACTAAAAAATTCCATTATTCAATTACGGTACATTCGATCGATCTGAAATTTTGAAACAATGCATTGTTAGGTGACACGAGTATATGTGCAAAATTTTAGCTCGATAGCTTCACGGGAAGTGGGTCATTTTTTACTTTTGTTTTTCCGCCCGCCCAAGACAGAGAAGGCGGTGAAGTTAATATAAGGGATTTAATAAAAACTTTTATTGTCAGTTAATAAATTCCGAATAACTGTGTAAATAACTCAAGCTAACAGAAACTCGGGCACCCCAATGAACCAATTAAATTTTTATAGTCGGGTTGTTTAAACCGGAACACAACAGGGGAAGAAAAACTGGACAATATCACAGGGGAACAAAAAAAAACTTGAAAGAGAATTGACGAACTGTTAAAGAAAACGTTAAAGTGTACACAAAATTATTATTGCACGTAAAACCATCTTACGCTGATCTTTAGATCAATACTTGTTGTACACCAAACAAAATATCAAGAAGAGATTACGTAGATCTAGGTAGATCTAGTGAGTACTAGTGAGAGAGTATGAAGCCCGCGGGTGAGGGCGGAAATCCTAGCTTCATGTGTTTAAAAAAAACACACAAAAAAAAGGAACTAGAGGAAATTAATGATGCCATGGGCTTTGTCTAATTAACTTGAAATCTAATAATTAGGGCTGTTAACGATTAATTTAAACTTAATCGTTAACCTTTGAAAAAAAATAAACGATTAATTAATCATTAAATTCGATTTAAGCCTAAAATTACAATTTATGATGTCATAAGCAACATTTATTAAACGTTCTTGTTGAAAATCTAAATAATACTGGAATGTCTCTATTATATGCTACGGAGGATTAAAGGGGGGGGGCTGAACGGGCTAAAGCCAGGGCCCCCGATGATTTAGGGGCCCCCCAAATTATTATTTTCTATACTAAAGGTGGGCAAATGTTTGCATGAAGCCTTGAAAATATAAATAAATTATTAAAATCTCATCTACTTATCAAGAGAAAATGTCGAAAAAATAAGTGTGAAATACCAGAAATCGTCATCATTTGTAATAATTTCTAGGGAAAACCTAGCTTTAGAAAAACAATCGACTTCTATTTAGTTTGGAAAACTTACGACAAAAAACTTTGACATAGTAGAGCTTAATTCAATAATCGAATTTTTAACCAACTTCCAAGTTGCTACACTGTTTACGAGTTTCGACGCTTCAACCTACAGACATACTGCAGTAAGAAGTAGATATTCGAATAAATAAGTAATTAAATACTAGTAACGTATATACTCGTTATAGGGCCGACTTTTTTGGGACAAAATCTAGGGGAAAATGTTGGGGGCGGGGGGTCGGCTTACGAGAGGGTCATAGGTGATTTCTGTATGTACATTAAATATCGGTGTCCCTAATTAACCTGAATTACACGTTGCGTTCCGTTATTAGCTAAATACCATTCATTCCTGTTGAGCGATTCATCAAGTTAATACCAATTAAGTCCCATACTGGATCAGGAATTGCCCAAATTATTTTTAATATTTTGGAAGAAATTGACATTCAAATTCAAGATTGCCGATGGACAGTCATACGACAATGCTGCAAGTATAAATTGGAAGTAAAACTGAGTTCAGACTATCCTTCGTGAGAAGTGCAGTGTTGCTCATTATGTGCCGTCCACAGCTCATTCCCTTAATTTGGTTGGGAAAAGTGCAGCAGAAGGTTGTCCTGCTGCAACCAGATTTTTAAAAAATAATTTTATTTACTTATTTTTTCATTCTGCAAAATCTTTATACCTGGCTTGTTGCATCTATTCATCGTTGGCAGGGTCTTCAAAAACAATCGAAAAGGTTACATGTTAACAAAGCCTTGTCTGACACAAGATGGTCAGCCCGACATGATGCTGTAAGATCTGTTAATAAATAATACCATGAGAATATTGCAGGACTGGAAGAATTGGCAACTGACGACAATCAGCCGCCTGACAGTCGACTTGAAGCATTTCGGAAGGAACTTGAACAACTGAAACTCGCTATTTTACTTGAAATTTGGGACACAATTATAAAATGGTTTCAGAAAATGAATGCATCCCTTCAAGATACATTTGTTGAAATATCTTCTTGAGTTTGTTAAAAGACAGCGTTCTGAATTTGATTTCTATAAAGAAAAAGGAAAGTATATGTCCGTGGAGAAAGAGTATAAACAATCTTCAATGTGATTAAAGAAAGAGAAAGTGTCATCTTGATGAAGAGACATCAGCCGAAACAGTATTTTCTCAAAGACAAAAAATTCAAGGTTGAGGTATTTCTGGTATTCATTGACAAACTTTCTCCAGTCCTACAACATCAGTTAGATGCATATAAAGGCATCCATGAGAAATGTGGCTTTCTTACAAACCTTACGGAGCTCAGCAATGATACCATCCGAGGGGCAGCAGCCAAGTTAATGGAAGAATATTCAAGTGATTTCGAAGACTGCGTTTCCTTCAGAATCAGTCTAATTTTCAGCACTCTTCAAAAAGTTTATTGTCCAGCCCCAGGGTCAGGAAAAGGAAGTAGCACAATGTGAAACTCAAAATACATGCACAAAGCTAAATATGTTGCTGTTTTTGAATGAGCTAAATTTTACACAGTCCTTTCCAAATTTACACATTGCACTTCGCGTGTATCTTCCGTTGATGACATAAAAGTGCAGCTGAGAGCGATCATTTTCAAAGTTAAAAAAAATAAATTATGAAATTAGAAGTTGCTTAGGACAACAAAGACTGAGAAAAATCTCGCCGTAAGAAAAGTTCGCAAACGAAGGTTCTAAAGATTAAAATAAATAATAATAAATATTTTAATGAAGTGTGGATTCGTGTAACTTTTTATTTATTTAATTGACTTCTATTTAATTTTTTGTCTTATTACACCCTGCATTACAAGTTACACAGTCTTATATTAGACTGCTAGTGATCATTTTATTTAAAATTACGCTGCCTGGACAGGGCCCCAATTTGAATTGCAGCTAGGGGCCCCGAGCAGTCTTAATCCGCCCCTGATTATATGTCATCTTTTAACCTACTACGCAAAAAGACAAGTGTGTTGACATTATTTGGTTCAAGTGATGAGCGGGTCTAATTGACAATATAACCAGCCGAGCTGAACAATTATTCACATGGAACTGAGGTAACAGAACCATGGTTGGCAAACTTTATCAACATTTTGAACATTCTCGTCAGTCAATAGTTTAAAACCAATATGTTCGTGTAATCGTCAGGAAATTTATTACTTATCGGCCGCTATTTTTGATTATTTTTTAAAAAACTGTTTGACTTCCAATAATTTGTAAGTGATGGGTCGGTTAATCGTTAAAAATTTCCTGCATCTTTACTATTAATAGAAATATTTGGGCTATATATATCTTATTTAAGGACAAATTTCACAAAAATTTAATAAAAGATACGAGTCAATACGTAAATGTGGTTATATTGAGAAGGATGTATATTATCAGCTAAGTGTATTTGTTAATTCTTCGTTAATTTAAGACTGCTTATTGGACATGAAAACGAAAAAACAGTTCCGCAATTTCACTATGCTAACAATTTTGAGAACATAGTGATTCGTCCGTATTTATGCTTCAAAACATTGTTCCGCTAAAATGTAATTTAAAAATAGAACATTACTCATTGAGCTATGGCGCTCTCCCGTTTTAGAAATGACAAAGCCTGTACACTATACTCACTATACGAAGCAGCTTCTAAACATACGAGACAACGGTATGATTGTTATGATTTTAATGTTTTGTGTTGATTGCAGATAACATTAAAAGTCATGATAGATAAATTAGGTATCACCAGAAAAGATTATCGATTGAGTTAAAGTGCCACTAAATCACTTAAATGAAAGACATTTCATTAAGTATAGTATTAATTCTATGGATGTTTAAACAATAATCTAAATAAGTCAGATTTGTAACGCTTGTAGAATTACTATTTGATCCTTTAAATCTTAGCTCATCTCATCGTTGAGATTAGACCCATCCAACCCAATAGCACAACTGAATACAATCGATGCATTTAACATTGGCTATTATAGTGATGACGTGGCGAGATTGGCGCCAGTCGAATGATAAACAAAAAAGTTACTTTACTGAAGCAAAGTAGCCAAAAATTATTTTGGGGGTTGAACAGTTGTTCTTTCAATAAAACATTTCCCTAGTGAGGATGTAATGGAAAGGAGAGGCCGCTGTCACTTTGTCATTTAAATCAGGATTAGCGGGTGGGGCGGGGTTTGTTTGTGGAAGAGAGAAACAGAAAAAAGGGAGATTAGCAGAAAGAAGAACAAAAACAAGAAGGGAAAGATACGACAGAGAGAGAGAGAGAGAGAGAGAGAGAGAGAGAGAGGAGAGAGAGAGAGAGGAGAGAGAGAGAGAGAGAGAGAGAGAGAGCAGGAAGAAATAGGGAGAGAGCAGACTGAGGGGGGATAGAAGGGATAGAGAGAGAAGGGGAGAGACAGAGAGGAGAGAGTGAGGAGGAGGGGAGAGAGGGAGCTAAAGAAGTTGAAAATGAGATGGGAGAGAGGGGACAGAGAGTGGAAAAGGAGAGAGAGAGAGTGAGCGACAGATAACGAGGGAAGGGAAGACGGAAGGATGGAGGGGGTAGCGATAAAGGTAGAGAAAGAAATCATGAAAAGAGCCCCAGCAGATTGGACTAAACAGTGGCCCATTCCCGGCACATCTCCCTTTAATGATGGTGACCGTAAGGGCCGTTTGCTGGCCTTGTGTACTCAAATGGTCTCTTCATTTCAGACAAATCTCTTTGTAGTTTTTTCCCCCTCCCTTTTAGTGTTGGACGTGAAAAGGCGAGAGATTGATTTTACATAACGAGAAGTGGTGAGGACAGAACAATGTTGATGATGTGGGTGTGTGTTTTGGGGGGGGGCGTATTTTGTGTGATGAGGTTGTGTGTGTGTGAATGATTTTTTAAAGTGAAGAGTATGAACAATCCAATCCTTCGTGAGGAGAGTTGATTGTACTGAGGGAAAGTTATCGAAAAAGGTGTGAGAAGAAAGGTATTTTTGATGATGATTTTTGATGTGACGCAACTGTGTGGAGAATATTGTGCATGGGAAACGTGTCGAAGAATTTTTTTCACAAAAGTAATATTTACAAACAACCAACTTTAAAGGTGATCTGAAAAAAAAATATCAAAATCTCGCAAAATCTGATGACGTGTACTAAACAGATAAAATACATAATTGAAATACTTAAAAAGATAAATAAAATAAAAACGTTATGCTCAGGGCTAAGAAAGACTGGATTAACACTTTGTACCCCAACTACTTGAACTCAAAACAAAACATACGTTATAGGAGTTGTATTTTGTATTTTGTTTTTAAGAATCTGTTTAAAATTCTAGACGTTCTGCGTTTTAAAAGTTAAAAACTACAGTGGAACCTCTCAAAATGAGCCCCTCTCATAACGAGTAATTCGCATAACGAGCTGGAAAAAAGTGAAGAAATTGCTCCTTTAACGAGCGACATTTCGCATAACGAGTTACGCAGAAAGTGGAAGTCCCATTTTCCCGAGATTCATTTGTGAGCCGGGGGTTCCACGCCGGGGACTTCTGACTGGAAAAAAAAACTTTGGCCATAGAGTGTCGTTGAATGTGATTTTGAAACAGTACCTGTGGAGTCTACAGTTAACAAGATTGTGTCATTGGCCAATATCATGGGACTCGAGGTGGACAGTAAAGGTATTGAAGAGCTTGTGAAAGAGCACAGTCAAGAGTTGACCACCGAAGAGCTTATGGAGTTGCATCGTGTTTCGCAGTAAGAAATTATGTAGGAGGAGGAAGTAGCAGAGCACCAAACTTCTAGCGCAATAAGAGAGATGCTGAACGTATGGGAAAATGTAGCATCTTACATTGAGAGGCGTCACTCTTATAAAGAGGTGGTTATTCGTGCTACAAACTTATTCAATGATATGGCTGTGACACATTTTCGTCAAATTTTGAAGCGTAGGAAAAGAAAAAAAGAAATGTCTTTTAACCGTTTTCTAGTTAAAAGGGAGTATGTATTTGTCATAATTTCATAATTGTATTTACGTTTTTTGTTTCTAATCTAAATTGTATTCCAAGTTGTTACACTCCTCAACAATTCATAAGTACAGTGGCGTAGCGAGGGGGGGAAAAGGGGGGCAATGCCCCGGGCGGCACTTTGTCAGGGGCGGCAAAATCCTAGTCGTTAATTAGTTTAGAACAATTTTAAAAATCTATGAAAGTGGAGATATTTTATCTAAATAAAAGAAAAGCCAAATAAGAAATTAATAAAAGAAATAAAGGAACTGTCATAAAGCAGGTGAATTTTTCAATAGTCACAACTTCACACTCCTAAATGGATCAAAATTCTTCTGATACAAAAGCTACTGTACTGAAAAAGTACATAAGTAGTATGAGAACGTAACACTGATGTGGTGGTAGCTTAAATAAATTCTTACAATTCGACAGCCACTCCTGTTGTAAAAGCAAAACTTACTGTACATGAAACATGAGCCAATCGAAAGCTTGGAGCGGCACATTGTGTGTGTGAGGGGGGGGGGCAAATTCATTGTTAATTATCTTAAACAATGAAAAGCGTTAACATCAAGTTTAATCAAATAAAATAAAAGCCAAGATAAAAAAATTAAATAAATGAAGAAACTATATTAAAATACGCGTACGTTTCTAATGCCAAAACTTGAAACTCTACTATGAATGTAAGGTATTCTGATACTAATGCTACTGAATTGATAAACATAGGGTAAGTAGAGTACGAACATGACAATAATGTTTCTGATACATATAATTGATTCAAGTTTGATTTTAACATAAGGAAACTACTGGAACAAGTTGTTGTCGTACTTACCTTACAGGTTTATTGTTGGCGTACTTATATGGTTTATTGTTGGCGTACTTATATGGTTTATTGTTGGCATACTTTTATGGTTTATTGTTTGCGTACTTATATGGTTTATTCACCCATAGCAACATTATTTTTATTTTAATGTCTTTTGTTTTGTGGCATCAAAAAAATAATGAACTAAATTTGTTCTTTAATGGAGTTAACACATTGCACACATAAATCCAAAAGTAGCTACTCATGAACAAGTGCTCAACTTTTCCAAAGTTCTTGTTTCAATTGGAATAATAAGAAATCGGATAAAAAAGAATAGACAAATAGCAACAATAAGTTGAAAAAAGAAAAAAACAAAGTAGAAAGAAGTTTTTGTAAGAACTTTTGACATTATTAAATCCTGGCAAAATTGAATATGCTTTTTTGCGTTCACAGAAGGGACAAAACTGTTGCAAATAAAGCCAATATTCTGTGACCAATGCAATTTCTTGCAAAGTACGATCAAGCACTCCGAGAATATCGCGTGAAAGCAGGTTTTAAAAAAATTGTCATCTAAAATTCAAACTGAGCTCATAGCAATTTTAAGAGATACAGTTGGCGAAAAATCATCTTTCTTTAGGAACAAGACACAAAATCGCTATTGTATTCAATAGCTCTTCATATATTTCACATTATCACCGAACAAGTCCAGTTGTGTGATATGTAACGATTGAAAATAAAAAAGTAGAATTTTAGAATCTTTCAAAGATTTTATTGAAGCAAAAGTGAATCTGCTTACGACATTTCTTAAATGATTTTAATAAATGACGATGGAAAGTATGCAGGAGTTTAAGAAAGACGCAAAGACATAAAATCTCAATGTCAAATTCGTTTCAACAGTTCATTAATCCTAATTTGTTTACATGATGCTCCAAATGAAACGAATTCTCTAGCTTAACTAACTATTTTAGTACACTATAACATTGTTACCCATTCTTATTCAGGCCCATACACCGTTTGGAATATCTAATTATTGCTTCTACAAGCAAGGCATAAAACAGACTTCAGGATACAAAATAGTGAATATACCATGGAGCCATTTTGAGATTATTTTGAGAGCTATAGAAGAACTGAGAGGTGCAGAAAAAAAACTCATCAGACATCCAGAAGCAAGAACTTTGCAACTCACAATGAAATCTTTGTAGTTTCTAAAATTGCCCGAAATTATTTACAAATGTATAGTGCTAGAAAAAGAGAAACAAAGGATGCTTTGGCATCTGATACAATTTTATGTGGAGACCTCACCATTTTAATCGAATCTTCCAGTTAAAGCACGTGAGAGCAAATTTTTGGTGATCAAAGTGAATATGTATCCATACATAAGTAAAGCAGTTGAGAAGAAATTTTTTCATAAGATGAGATTACTGTAGAATTTCGTGGCAGTTTTTGGTTTTGACAGTTATATAGACTTTTGAAAATAGATATAATTTTCTTACAGCAGACAATCTACTGAAATGTTGCCTTCAAATTAGAGTATTCAAATGGCATTGTCAGGCAAAGAATATTTAACCCCACGGGTAAGAAAATGAAGTAATGAATTGAAGACCAGTTGATTTATTAAAGTTTATTAAGATATTAAGGCTCGAAGTTACCCTGCCTAAAATAATATCATTTAATTTGAACATTGCATACAACTTTCTTAAGTAATGCAAGGTTTTAAAATAGCTCCTACAAAACTTAGTTAATGAAAAATTAATTATGTTCAATAAATAACGAAACGAATACGCCGAAATTGTCTAATCTAATGCTATTATAATTTTGCCATATTAAGCATGGCGAGGCTGAAAACATTGATAAATGAAAGATTGTGCCATCAGGAAATACCGAAAAGTTCAAATTTATCAAAGAAATAAAGCTTTTCTTTTTATTTCTAACAAAAAAAAATTATAATCTTATTATTACTTGATATTAAAAACTATGTTTACTTTAAAGCGTTAACATATTTTCGCGGCAAATTTTGGTTCTGCCCCGGGCGGCACATACCCACGCTACGCCGCTGCATAAGTAATTTTATTTGAATAAATGTTAATAATCTTTTTTTTTAAATGAATATTTTTCAGCATGTAACGCATCATCGTAACTTATATTGATTTGTAAAAAAAAAGGGGGGGGGGATTGTTTCGTTTAACGAGTGTTTGCTTAACGAATAAGATTATGGAACGAATTATGCTCGTTATGAGAGGTTCCACTGTATTTTTAACTTCAAAGAAAAAGGTTATCCCCACCCCTCACACACACACACATTTTCAAATATTAATATTTAAAGTTTAATCTTTAACAGTAAAAAAGTATATGCAGCCCCAACAACGAATCAAAACAATCTCCGGTAAAGCAACTTTTCAGCCCTTTATTAACGGTGAACAGTAGAATCCAGAGGATGATATGAGAACATTTAAATTAGGCTTGATTTATTCAGAAGCTAACAGTTTAGTGGGTGGAGAGAAAGTCTTTGAAGGAAAATGGTAACATGGGAGATTTTGTGAACTGTGACTTATCCAGAGATTTAGCTAGAGAACGTTCAATGTTACACCATTTTATTTTTCTTCTTTCTTCTTTCTTTTAGTGGAGTCTGTCCACATTCACTGAACAACAAACATTTATCTAGCAGTATTGACGCAAGGTTAGAATCTCCTACAGTGAGCTATGAAAATTGTTTAAAACATTGAAATTGTAGATCATGTAGCATTATTTCCAAATTTTTTTATATTCTTTCTGCTAGAGCAGTGGTTGGGAAACCATGGCTCGCGAGCCAGATGCGGCTCTATTGATGGCTGCATCTGGCTCTCAGACAAATGTTTGATTATTTAACAAAATTTTTTATTCAGACTCATTTGAGCCACATATTAATTGCATTAAAATTGCATAACAATGTTATTAAAAAGAATTCAGAGACATAATTATTGTACTTATAGGCTACTGTTGAATTTACACACAATTCACACATTTACTAGAATTTTTAGTTTTAAACATAATGCATGGTTCTCACAGGATTACTTTTCAAAATATGTGGTGTTTATGGCTCTCTCAGACAAAAAGTTTCCCGACCCCTGCCCTAGTATAATCCCATTGCCCTAGTATAATCCCATTGCCCTAGTATAATCCCATTGCCCTAGTATAATCCCATTGCCCTAGTATAAGCCCATTGCCCTAGTATAATCCCATTGCCCTAGTATAATCCCATTGCCCTAGTATAATCCCATTGCCCTAGTATAATCCCATTGCCCTAGTATAATCCCATTGCCCTAGTATAATCCCATTGCCCTAGTATAATCCCATTGCCCTAGTATAATCCCATTGCCCTAGTATAATCCCATTGCCCTAGTATAATCCCATTGCCCTAGTATAATCCCATTGCCCTAGTATAATCCCCCTGCCCTAGTATAATCCCATTGCCCTAGTATAATCCCATTGCCCTAGTATAATCCCCCTGTCTTAGTATAATCCCATTGCCCTAGTATAATCCCATTGCCCTAGTATAATCCCATTGCCCTAGTATAATCCCATTGCTTCCCTCGCAGCTGGCGTTACTCATGAGAGTTATGAGTAAAATTCATTACTAATATATTATATTAAACAGGGTAAATTTGAGCCTAAATATATGAATAAACTTGGACAAATCTAATGGGCAAGATTTTTATTTCACGCTGTGTCCATACGTCTTCGTGATTTCATAATTTCAATGCTATGAAATCTTTAAGTTTATGTCATAGGTTAGTTTTTAATAAAAAAAATACTTTTTAAAGCTCTTTTACCAGCTTTCATACACTTTGCAATCTTTCTCAGCCAATAATTGACTAAAGCAAGCACGTGCTAGGAATAGTAATAAAATGAAAAGTGATTGCAACAAATAACCACACGCAAAGATCTCACCAAACGTTACATAGTATCTAATATTGAAATATGTTACAACATCTTCAGTCTCCACTTTAGTTGCAGTGTGCATGTTATTAACAGATTTGATATAAAACGTCTCTATACTATTAAAAGATTTGATATAAAATGTCTATATACTTTTAACAGATTTGATATTAAATGTCTATATACTATTAACAGATTTGATATAAAATGTGTAGTTTACAGTCAACATGCTTTTCACACAGTTGTTTTTAAATTTGTGCACATTCCATTTTCATTTTATTAACATATTAAAAGAATACGAAAAAACAATTGAAAAACATAAAAAATTATTTAAGTTTATAGGATTATTTATATTAGAAATATTCTGTAAGGTTTGCGTAATGTGTGGGTTTTATTACGTGCTTTATTTATAAGTAACCATTTAAAAAATAAATAAATAATTAATATTTAGTTTGTAGTCCTGTCAACATCACATACATGGCTACTGATTATGAAAATCTATATCAGTGGTTCCCAAACTGTTTTGACCCACGGACCCCTTTTATAATCAAAACTTCCCCCATGGACCCCCATGTGAAAAAACTACATAAATGCATAGTACCAAAATTACAAACCCAAAAAATCAACATTTGGTTGAAGAAGTATTAAATGAAATTATAACTTTCTTCTCATCTCATCTATACAGACGCTCCTTCTATGTAGAAGATAATTGCGTCCACAGACCATGACAGATGATCTGTTGGCAAGTGATGCAGCGTTCACAGGCCACGGCTTTGTGGGTTCCACGCATTACCCAGCCGCCTAACTAGTGTTAGGTACCTATTCGGAGCTGGGTGACTCAGGGATGGCCTAGACCCCGGGAACAAATTGCTTGCCTTGACATGGATTCGAACCCGTGACCATTGGTACGCCCAGTCGAGCGCGCTGCCACTTTTGTTTAAAATAAAATTGAAAACAATTAATAACTTTGATGAAACTGATGTGATTTTATGAGTGTATTTACGACCGACTCAATGTTTTTGTGTAGCATTGAGGTTAATAACGGCACTGAATCTTTTTTCTACCAAATAGGAAGACGGGGAAGCAGTACACAACTTCTGTACAATAACCCATAATGCAAGATACAAAAATTGGTATCTAATTTTGTACCGAAATTTGTGGTATCCTGGTTCAAACATTGGTTCAAGTTCTTCATTTCAATAAGCTGCTCCTGTATTAGTATGGATTCATCTGTGTTTGGTATCTGAGTTTGTCCACCCTCAAAAGGGTTCAACTGCCAGTCGGGAATATCCAAGTGAGGAATACCTTCAAATCTTTGGTTCAGGTCTGCATGAATAGCTGTTAAGTTTTGACAGTAAGCCAGCAAATCTTTATCTCTACTTTGCGATTTTGAAAGATTTGGAATCTGAGAAATTCTCCTGTTTCTAAGTTTTGTTTGTACAGAAAAAGGGTTTGCAATAAATTCAGATATTACGCTTTCAGTTTTGATTAAAGTTAATTGGTTACGTTGTAGTTTCAAATAAGTTTAGTTAAAGTTGGTAACTAAATCAGTCATAAAGGAGATATCATTTTTTTTATTCAATTGTGTCGCAAATCATTGTCTTTGTTTTCCTAGAATTCCAAAGCTGAATCAAAGAGAGCATACATCAATTTAAATAAGTACTTATTGATAATCAACGTACTTTTGTGCTAATTTGTAAACGATTATAGTCTTCTTCATTTTCCAAAAAATGTTGAGTAAATAATCTCTCATTCAAGGCATTCATTTTAATTTTATTAAGTGCACTAATGACACCAAGGGGATTTATCTACATACCCGTTCTGATGGCAAACTATTCAATCTGGCCAGGCTGAAGTCAAAGAGGAAGATACGAGAGACAGTCATTAGGGACATGCTTTTTGCAGATTATCAGATGATGCTGCCATAGCTATACTCACAATGAAGCAGATTTGCAAAGCCTAATGGACCGCTTTGCCAAGGCCGCCAACGACTTCGGCTTAACCATCAGCCTCAAAAAGACTAACTCTAACGTGATGGCCCAGGATGCTGATCCACCCAACATCACCATCAATCGTTGCCAACTTGAGGCCGTGGATCACTTTACATACCTTGGATCCAATATCACCAACAACCTGTCCCTTGATTCCGACCTAGACATAAGGATCGGCAAGGCCTCCACAACTCTGGCCAGGCACTCAAAAAGAGTCTGGAAAACAAAAGGCTGACCATCAGAACCAAAATTGCTGTGTACCGTGCATGTGTGCTAAGCACCCTGCTTTATGCCAGTGAATCCTGGACCCTATACTCCAGACAAGAAAGGAGATTGAATGCTTTTCACATGCGCTGTCTCCGGCGCATCCTGGGTATCGCCTGGCAGGACCATGTCACCAACAATGAGGTGCTACAACAGGCAAAAATACAAAGTATGACAACTCTTCTACGCCAGCGATGGCAGAATCCCAAAGGACATCCTCTATTCTGAGCTAGCCAAAGGAAAGAGGACTACAGGCTGGCCTGCCCTCCGTTACAAAGATGTCTGCAAGAGAGACCTCAAAGCTATTGGCATCGACATAAATAGCTGGGAAGAACTCGCTGGGGACAGGTACAGATGGAGACAGGCGTTGACTGCCGGGCTAGAAGCAGGAGAAAGAGACCTGCGGCAGGTCGCAGACGCGGACCGCCAAAAGAGGAAAAGGAGAGCAAATTAGCCAACCCAAGGTGCTGCCTTTCAGTGTCAGAAGTGCGGCAAAGGCTGCCATTCATATGTGGGCTTGTACAGCCACAACAGAAGCTGCAGGGCCATGCGCGAGGATCTCACAGAAGCACAGAAACTTCAGTCGTCTTACGAGACATAAGGAAGCCAACAACAACTAATGACATAATATATTGATCCATGCAAACTTTCAATAAGATTTTTGGTGAATAATTCATAAATGATGTCGATGAATGACACAATGTACTGAAAATTAATTTGTTGCAGGTTTCTTTAAGTATGCCAGGAAGTTAAGGGTATTCCTGTAACTTCAAAAATCTTTTTAATTCAGAAAATAACGTTTCACATTTCGAATTTGTTTCCAAACATTTAGCCATACTTCAAATATTCAACAACACTGTTTTGTTGTCTCACTCAGTGCTGGATTTACCTATTTGCTGATCAAGCTATAGCTTAGGGCCCCCGCCTTTTTGGAGGCCCCCCGGAATTGTTTTCATATCACTGACATAGAATATCTGGACTTCAAAAGTGCCCCCATGTCTCAAATAGCCTAAGGCCCCCATATCTCAACAAGCCTAGGTCCCCATCAAGTCTAAATCCAGCCCTTGGCTCACTCATTCTCTTATGTCTTATATGTTGTAACAAACCAGTGTTAATAATTATTAATAATTAATTAATAATTATTAACGTTTTCAATGGCATGCTACAGTAAAGCACTATTGAAAATAATTTTTGATTATAGGATACAATTTAGATAAATATAACTTCCAGACACATCGAAAAATACCCTACCTTGCAACCCTCGTAGATTCAAGTCAAAAACTTGTATTTTTCTGACTTTCTTATTGGAATTCCGCATTTCTTACGCATCAAGCTTGACCTTTCATTAAACCAATTATTTTGATTGGTTATAGCTGTGGAAATTACCTCAGTTCTACTACCTTATCTAGGTAAAACAACATTGTACTCCATGACTGATATCACCAAATATCGTATTTAATTAGTTGTAAAAATACAATTTTATTTATTGTTATTTATTTTATTTTCCATAATAATAAAAATTGATCACAAATTTATTGTTTTATATTAAACCTTGCGCGGACCCCCTCACGTTGTTCAGGGACCCCCAAATCAAATTTAATTTTCCACGGACCCCCTGAAAGGTACCACGGACCCCTGGGGGTCCGTACGGACCACTTTGGGAACCACTGATCTATATGAAGTTGACATTTTTAAGAAGCAATTTAACTTGTTATATGAGTATACTATGAAAATTTTAAATCAGTTTTTAAAGCTAAATAAAGGTTAACCTGGTTAGAAGAATTCTAATTTTTCTCTAGCATTGTATCCCTAATAATAGGAATCGAGTTCAAGTGGCATGCCACTAGAAAAAAAACTATTTTGTAATATTTATGGGACTACATTTTCAACACATATATAGAAATATCATTTAAAGTAATTATATGAATTTAATACTTTTATCAAAAGTGAAAGGAATAGAATATTAAAATGTGTTTCGATCCTCAAATGTTATATTTCAATAAATTCTTAAAGGCTTCAAACGAGTAAACATTTAAGTAGCACACATCATTTATTCTAGATCTCATAGAAGTGTAAATTATAGTTTAATACACTTTTAAATTAAAGATGCCATCATTAATCTTCACATCTAATTTTCCAAGTAAAATTTAATATGAAATACTTCAGCACTGGTGCTTTATGGTTCGACACTGATGGCAAAAACAATTTTGTTGCACATCCTATATCAGGGGTCGGGAAACCAAATCGTACTTTTAGTGTTGAAATAACACAAAATTCACCCATTTACTTAAATTTTTAGTTTTAAATACAATATATGGCTCTCACAGAATTACTTTTCAAAATATGTGGTGTTTATGGCTCTCTCAGATAAAAATTATTCTTTCTGCTAGACTCTGCTAGAGCATGAACTCAGTAAGTTTGTGTTTTGTGTGTGTGTATTTGTCTTTGAGTATAAAGCTGAGACATATTTGGTATCTATGGAAAGCTTAGCCCCCCTACTGTTTAATGGACTCTCCCTTTACAAAGTCAAGGAATAACCCTTGTATGAATAGCTGTTTGTGGTGGAGAGTTTATGCTAAGTATAAGATTTTTCATAAACAGCTCCTTCTTCTTGTTTTTCAGTTCTTAAATTTGTTGCGGGATCTTTGGTTAATGGTAATAGTTTGATAATGTATATAGCGCAGTACAACAGCCAGCAGCTCGGCTCACAGCGATTAACATAAATAATAATACACACAAATAATTATAAATGCATTCATGTAAAAACATTCATATCCCAAAAAACAACATATGGTCCACATAAGCTATAACGTTTGTCATTTAAAGAAATGTTCGATTGTTGTTTAATTAAATTTGAAAGTAAAGTTTGAAAAGATGTGTTTTTAGTGCAGTCTTGAATGCCTTAATAGTAGGAATTCTGCTAAAAATGTTTTAGTGCGTGTCTTAGGAACAGAGATTCTCTGCACGTGTCTGCATGCAGAAGAGCGTATATGACGAGTGGGTGAGTAGAAAGAGAAAAGTTCAGTAAGACAGGAACAGCATGAGTCAGAAAAATAAGTTGTGGCAAAGAACGGACAGTTCGTAATCAATGCGTGCTTGTACAGGGAGCCAATGAGGTGAATGAAGTAGCGGAGTAATATTATTATTTATTATCATTGGTTACAATTTTGATCCATTTCATGATGCTCCATTGGGCCGAAGCCTTGTTCGCTTGCCAACCCATCGATTTCACAACAACCTTTGCTAACTAGTAGTCTCCAGTGAACTCCATTTATACCCGTGAGTGACCTCTAAAGATTCAAACCTTGAAGCTCATGCATTTGTACACTTTTCCCCAAATCCGAGGAATGCTGAAACAAAGTACATCAAGCTCTAGGGGCGACTTTTTGTTGTTGAAAATAAAATTTAGCTATAGGTAAGATGCATTTTTCATAAACTATGTTAAATTTTGGAAAAGCGTGTCTATTGAAAAAAAAATGTTCAATGACTTTTTGTTTCTATATGAAGATAACATAAACAACAGTGTAGACGTTTAACTTGTTTTTAAAACAATATTATTTACAATATCTATTTGTGGTTTGAATACAAGGGTTTTGATTTTTTTTAAATCCCGTTTATTTGTGTTATCTGTCATATTCCAACCCCTAGTCCATCGTTTTCCCCTATCCGTTTCAGACATCAACGTCATCACCGTAATCTGAAACCGTTGCTCGCGCAGCTACTTTGTCGATATGTGTGTTACGACAGTCGTGTAGATTCAAGGGAAAGTGCCAGCTAACGACAATGCCGATGAAAATTAAATGAAACACACCTTTAGAAGACAGATCAGAGAGGAATTTTGACGTGTTTCCATGACTCGTGAATAAAAAATACCAATGTTTTGTTCTGTTTTTTTCTCTCTACCAAATCTAAACCGTATTAAAAGTATTAACAAGCTTTTCTTCAGTTGAATACCGTGACATCGTCTTCTCTGTCAACATTAGCTCACAAAACAGCTACAGCGAATCGGAAAAAATAATCGACAAAAGATGACGTCATCAAAACTAGCGTCGTGAACTATTGATAATAAAAGTGGGAGGTTGATTTAAAAAAAACAACTTTAAATATTATTGAACTTTATCTTTTAATTGCAATGTCTTAAAACGAAGTGTTTTTAAAAGAGTTAAATTGGTTTAAATATGTAGGAATATCCAGCCTGATTTTAAATTTTTTTTTATACTTTCATTTTCAGAAGCAATTCTCAAGAATTAATTAGCAATAATTAAACAACATTTCAGATAAGTGTTAAGTACAAAGATCGTGTGAAAATAAATATTTATATTGAAAAAAACTTACACCGTTAAAGAAATTTCAAATGGTAAAGTTAATTAGAAAAAAATGTGATGTGTGGATTAATGCATTCAACCTGTGTAAAGAAAATCAACGTTTGAAAAAGGTAACAATATGTTATGCTTATTATTTTTTTTAAATCATTAAAATTATCTGTTGCCTTTTTCTTGTCCACTGAAGACTTTATAAAATTTTTTAAAAAGTTCAATTGTCTTGTCATTTTGTCACAACCTAAAATTATCTTGCTTTAAATTTTTATTTAACTACTTATTAAGTAATATAATAATGAGATGAAATCTTATAGATAGGTGCCGTCCATAAAGTACGTCACGCTCCAGAGAAAAAAAGGGGGGGTGTAAGAAAGTGTGACAGTTTGTGACAGGTGGGACGGGGGTGTCCGGCCCTGTGTGACGTCATGGTGTTTTATATTAAATTTTAAATATTTTGTTAATAAAGAGAATTATTTTTGTTCGAAAGTGTAACGTACTTTGTGGTGTCCGAGATTTGTGACAGTTTTGACGGGGGAGGGGGGTTTAATGGTCAAAAATAGCGTGACGTACTTTATGGACGGTCCCATAAGATAATAATGACCTTTTTAAAGACAAAAATAGAACAGTTTGAAGTCCAAGAAAAAAAAGTACTGCTTCACCCCCAACACCCCAACGCGCCCCCCCCCCACACACACACATACACTTAACTAACACAAAAATCATTAATTTTAAGTGAATAATTAAAGTTTCACACTAAATGGCCTCAACTTCAGTTACAGCGATGAGTTCAACATTTATAAGTGAACAATGTTTTTCACATTAGCTCTGGTCATAAGGGAAACGTCGTCCGATGTCTGTTTTCTTTCATCTTCTTTGAACTCGTGTTTGTTGAAAAATTTGCTCCTCACTTAGAGCGCTGTAATTTGGTTTATTGCTTCATAAACTTCATGTCGTTGAAAAATGAAATTCAACCAGTATTTTCCTGACGTACTCATCTAAAATGGGTGTTAGCGTTTTCTTCTAAATCTTCGACCTCAGCGATTATAAACGCCTTTGAAATAAAATGCAAAGATGAAGTATTTCATCAGAGCACAAAATTTAATTTCAATGAATTTTTTGCTGCGGCAAGGCTTAAAACTATTTATATTTTAACCCCGCCCCCTTTCATGTCTCTATTAAGTTTATTTTCTATAAAATAAGAAAGCATGAAGACAGCCCCATTAGAAAGGACTAAACAGAGGTCCCATCCCGGGCTACACACCTCCATTGATGGTGACCGTAAGGGCCGTTTCCTGACCTTGTGTACTCAAACGATCTCTTAATTATTTTTAAAAAATAACATGTTAATATACAGTGGTACCAAT
Source organism: Ampullaceana balthica (assembly GCA_944989445.1). Classification (NCBI taxonomy): domain Eukaryota; kingdom Metazoa; phylum Mollusca; class Gastropoda; family Lymnaeidae; genus Ampullaceana; species Ampullaceana balthica. The sequence continues at coordinate 686,277 of CALYLW010000251.1, forward strand.
AGGTACGAATGCTTCAAGATACGAAAGATCCAAGATACGAAAGGCCACATGAAAAAAAATTTGTTCCAAGATACGAAAAAAAATCCAAGATACGAAAGGCCACTGGAAAAATCTTTTGTTCCAAGATTTGAAAACAAGCAATAAAAACTCGAATGAGTATTTAAACGCAATTTTCAGCAAATAATTTCCGATTTTTTATCAAGGGAAATCATTCTAGATTACAAGAAAAGTCTATTCAAATAAGTAATTCTGAAACTAAACACAATATAGGGTCATATCCCATCACGCTACGTCACACCAAGAATGTGTCGATATAATGCGCACCGCGCAACAATCTAACATAAGCATTCACAAAGCGGCAAAACCCCATTAACTATCATTCTAGATTACATTAAAAGTCAGTTCAAATCAATAATTTTGAAACTAAACAAAACAATAATTGCTTTCTACAAGTTACTGCTAAAATTACGGGAGTCGAACTGCAACAAATTGGTCAAAAATTCCTTCTCCAACATTGTTTTAAATATTATTAGCTATTGTTTGGCATTTGTTTCAACCCAATAGATGTTATGACTGGCAAGATATTGACAAAATACTGATATTTTTTCGAGTTTTTTTTATTTTCCATAAAAATTCAGTAAACCTTTTCGGTATTTTTTTGGCCGTTTCACATACTTGGGACCTCCTTAGCATATTGCAAAGACCCGAACCCTCTATCTGGTATGGTTCAGGAGGAGTTGCATTGTGCACTTTTCGAAATTGCCTTAAAAAATTCAAGATACGAAAAAACGCACAGCTGACAAAACTGGAAATAGCGTGACATCTTTAAACATGCCATCATTAGTTCTGCTCTCCTATTGGTCGATTCCAGCTCTATTGCTGTGTGTTCCTGCGTGTCATGAATGCTTTATTTACTGCGTAGTTTGTTTGCTGTTGGTGTCCTAAATTCGAGAATATTTTCGTGAAATCTTAGGAAAAGCTTCAAAGAAATGAATAATTACTCGCCTCTCTCCAAAGGTAAAAGTTCATATTTGTATACATATTATTTTTCAATTATCTTATTCTGTGTTCATTATCTTATCTTATCTTATCTTATCTGTTTCAAACGCTCCTTCTTTACAGAAGATTATGGCGTCCTACGTTCATTATTGTAATATTATTAATTTGTTTTTTTTAATAATGTGTACCTTTAAGGATTGTTTTTTCTATAGTTTACCAGGATATTTCCCATTTTTTAGTGTTGTTTCTGTGTGGCGTGGAACGGATTAGGTATTTTACAAGTAAACCTTTGTTCGAGATACGAAAGATCCAAGATACGAAAGCCAACCAGGAACGGATTCATTTCGTATCTCGAGGTACCACTGTATTCGCTTAAATATTACATAAACCAACAAATATGAATGACTAAAATGAAACTGTAAGAATACAATAGCACTGACATTAAAACCACAGAATCAGAAAACGACATATCTCGTATATAGCCTCTGCACTATTAATAAGAAGTATTTGTACCTCCTACGCCAGTCTATGATTTATGTTTGTTCTTGCAAATTTATTACAGTTTTGAATGTTGATGGTGGGTTTGTTTTTCTTGTTTGTTTAAGTTTAGGCAAACCAATCCACGCTAGAATATCAGACTAGAAGAAGAAAGGTTTGAATGTGTTCTGAAATGTAACAAGAAACGTGTTTTCATATCTATTTCTGAGTGTTTTATTAGGGTGTTGTGTTAAATTTTCAGGTTAGAGTTTAATGCTCTGTGTGTGTATTATTACTACTTAGCTTTTTCACCCTCTGGTGTTTCTATGTTTAGTTTTTTAACTAATGGAATTACTCTTGTCAATAGTAAACGGTTTCTGGATGTTTCTTTGACAAGAAAGTGCTTTAAAAAGTAATTAACGAACCTAATCTCTATGAAAGGAGAGAAACCAATTTCATTAATTGATGCGAGTCTTCGTGTTTAAGGTAGGGGAAAAAAATCAATCTTTCACCAGAGCTAAACTGGTTGTCTCTGCTAATTGAATGGACTAGACATAGATCACTACATGAATCAGGACGAAAGTCATGAAACAAAGGGAGACAACGAACAATGAAAATAAAATATTCCTGGAATGTATTTTAATTACGGAAGGATTTTTGTTTTTATTAAATCCATAACAGAGAAATTTCAGACGGCTTAATGTTAAGATGACTTGGTGGAAAGGTTTGAATACAATTATCTCCCATCCACAATAGAGGAAATTACATTAATATCGAGAGATCAATTTATTGTATGATGAATAATGGAGATCACCGATAATGAAAACCATAAATCAATTCAGCGCGCAGCATTCTTCTGAGAATTATAATTATGTATACCATGAACAATATTATATTTTATACGCCACCGAATTACATTGAAAAATTATGACATCAAAATTTACATTTTCTCAAACAGTATCAAAAATTGCACACCAAGCACGCTCATAACCGTTTTCGTAGTTTAATTTAGTGCATGCATGGTACGTTATATCTGGATTGCAGTTAAGACAACTCTTGTCGGAAAGCTGGCTGGACTTGGGTTTGCAGTTAAGACAACTCTTGTCGGAAAGCTGGCGGGACTTCCCAAGGGAGTGAACGACAGGCTCATGACCATGAAACTCCCACTGGCTGGAAAGAAACACCTCACCATCATCAGTGCCTACGCTCCAACCATGACCAATACAGATGAAGTGAAGGCAAAGTTTTATGAAGAACTTCACAATGTCATTGCCGACGTTCCAAAGGCGGACAAACTCATCTTGCTAGGCGACTTCAACGCAAGAGTTGGCAAAGACAACGTTGCCTGGGAAGGAGTCCTTGGTCATCATGGAGTGGGTCAATGCAACAGCAACGGTCTTCTTTTACTCCAGACCTGTGCTGAACATGAACTGCTGATCACCAACACGATCTTCCGCCTCCCAACCCGTAACCGGACGTCATGGATGCACCCCCGCTCGAAGCACTGGCATCTTATTGACTACGCCATCGTGAGGAAGAGGGACAGGCAGGATGTTCGAGTGACCAAGTCCATGTGCGGCGCTGAATGCTGGACAGACCACCGCCTCATCATCACCAAGCTCAACATCCGCATTTAGTCGAAACGGCGCCCGCAAGGGAAGAAGGCCCCCAAGCGGCTAAATGTTGCCAAACTAATGACCGCCAGCTGCAAGCAGTCCTTGGTGGATGCTCTGGAAGAGCGCTTGAAATCCACCTCTCCAGGCAACCAGAACGTGGAGGCAGACTGGGCGTCACTCAGAGAGCTGATTTACACCACAGCTTCAGAGACTCTGGGGCACCAGACCAGGAAACATAAGGACTGGTTCGATGAGAACTGCGAAGACATCAAGCAGTTATTGGATGAGAAACACCTCCTACACCAAGCTTACCTCAATAATCCCAGGTCCACGGCAAGGAGAGATGCACTCAACAACATACGCAGGACTGTACAGCAAAAGCTCCGTCAGATGCAGGACGATTGGCTCAGCAACAAAGCCGACGAGATCCAAGGCTATGCAAACAAGCGTGACTATAAAAACTTTCTACAATGCTTTAAAAGAAGTGAATGGCCCCACGCCCTCAGGATCAAACCCCCTCCTCAGCGCAGACGGTAACACTCTCATCACAGACAAAGAGAAGATCTTGAAGAGGTGGGCCGAACATTTCGAAAGCGTCCTAAATCGCCCTTCGACAATCAACGACGAAGCCATCAATCGTCTTCCCCAAGTGCCCACAAACAAAGCACTGGATGCCCCCCCAACCTTGATCGAGACCAAGAAAGCAATTTATCTTCTTTCCAGTGGCAAAGCACCTGGTTCTGACGCCATACCAGCTGAGGTCTACAAGGAGGGAGGAACAGCCCTGACTGAAAGGCTCCACCATCTATTTCTCTTGGTGTGGCAGCAAGAGACGATCCCGCAGGACTTCAAAGATGCCTCCATCATACATCTTTATAAGCAAAAAGTAAGTAGACAGGCTTGTGACAACCACAGAGGCATATCCCTGCTATCTATCGCAGGAAAGATCCTTGCCAGAATCCTGCTCAACCGCCTCACGGTCCACCTTGACCAAGGACTCCTGCCTGAAAGTCAGTGTGGCTTCCGAAAAGAGCGAGGGACCATCGACATGGTGTTCGCTGCCAGGCAGCTGCAAGAGAAATGTCAGGAGCAGAACCTCAACCTATGTCGACCTGACCAAGGCTTTTGACACCGTTGGCAGAGAGGGTCTGTGGAAGATAATGGCCAAGTACGGTTGCCCAAGGAAATTCATCGTCTTGGTGAGACAATTCCACGAGGGCATGCAGGCCAGAGTCCAGGACAGCGGAGAGTTTTCTGATCCTTTCACAGTCACAAACGGGGTCAAGCAGGGCTGCGTCCTGGCACCAACACTATTTAGCCTCATGTTTTCCGCCATGCTGACAGAGGCCTTCAGAGACGAGGGTGTTGGTGTTAACCTGAGGTACCGCACAGATGGCAAACTGTTCAACCTTCGGAGGCTCCATGCAAAAACCAAGGTTATGACAGACATCATCAGAGACCTCCTGTTTGCTGATGACTGTGCCCTCAATGCTGCCTCAGAAGCCGACATGCAACGCAGCGTTAACCTGTTCTCCAGCGCCTGCACAAACTTTGGTCTGACGATCAACACCAAGAATACTGAAGTCCTCCATCAGCCTGCGCCTGGAAGGCCCTACGTTGAGTCCCAGCATCACTGTCAACGGCCAGAGACTCAACACAGTGCAACGGTTCTCATACCTAGGCAGCACACTGTCGCAAAATGTCACCATCGTTGACGAAGTGAGCGTCAGAATTGCCAGAGCCAGCTCCACTTTAGGCAGGTTGTACCCAAATGTCTGGAATAGAAGAGGCATTACCATCCAGACCAAGCTGAAAGTGTACAGGGTGGTGGTGCTCCCCACACTGCTATATGCGTGTGAAACATGGACTGTGTATCAGCGCCATGCTAGGAAGCTTAAATACTTTCATTCAACAAGCCTCGGGAAGATCCTCGGCATAAAGTGGCAGGATAAAATACCAGACACAGTGATACTGACCAAGGCAGGTCTCCCCAGCATATTCACACTCCTGATGCAGTCCCAGCTTCGTTGGGCAGGGCACGTGGTCCGAATGCCAGACGAGAGACTGCCAAAGAGACTCTTCTATGGCGAGCTCCAGCATGGCCAGCGGTCCCACGGTGGGCAAAAGAAACGCTACAAAGATACACTGAAAGTCTCACTGAAAGCGTTTGCCATAAACCCAGACACGTGGGAACTTCCTGCAATGGACCGTTCCACCTGGCGTTCTTCCATCCACGAAGGTGCCAAGTCATGCGAGGCAAACAGGATCCCCTCCGCAGAAAAGAAGAGGCAAGCCCGAAAGGCCCGTGCTGTCAACCCTCCTGGAGATGTCCCTCTCATCCCTTGTCCCTTCTGTTCCCGAACCTTCCGTGCTAGGATCGGTCTCATCAGCCATCTGCGCACGCACAAACAAAGCCAGTCCCAGCAACCCTCGGATGACTAGAGTGGTCTTCGTCGAATCGACGGACGAACAACAACAACATATCTGGATAACGTTCTTTGAAGGATCACAATGATGCAACATATTGCTCTGTTTGTTTGGTTTTTTCCAATAAAATACAATACTTCATTTGATTATAGGCTCTATTGATTTAATATAAAAGTTCAATAAAAATGCTTAGGAGACAGAATTATCAAATTATTAATAGTGTAACTTCTATAGGCTACATGAACAAAATAAGCTTTTTGTCCGCGTCCACTAAAACTCTTTTAGTTTAGTTAACAATGTCTGGTCTAAATATGACCAAAAAACTACAGTGAGAACATATCATGTCGTAAAGTTACTTGACAAATAAATGCATGCAAGTTAAATACTTTTTTTTAACAATATTCTATTATAGTGTAGGCAATGTCAGTAAAATTGTTTAAAGTCTATTAACGATTTTAATATTTTAATTTAATAACACCCTTAGCAAAAGGTTCATCAACAGTTTTTTCTTTTCTTAGATTTTCTGTTAACAAAAAAATATATCCATCTTTTATCCACTATATTAATTTTTTATGAAACAACGTAAAATAACGAAGTAACGGATTCGTTACTGTTTTTTCAATTACTTATTTTAAACTGTATTTTTGCGGATAGAGAGTGTCAAAATTGGCAATAAAAATGGGATGACGTCATTTAAGCTACCACATTTAATTTATTATAATGCATCAGCCATAATTCACTGCTATCGTTCACGAAAGGTGAAACATACCTCTCGGAGCTGAGCGTCAAAGTGCTGACGTAATTTCTAACAATAGATTGATAAAGACATGAAGCTGAGTCGTGGGTGTTGATGAATGCTAGCAGTTAGAAACATTTGTTATATAGGAGACTCGGTTAAATTTTGTAAAGTCTTGAGAACTATGTTCATCTATAATTTGTAAACAGTGAATGTGTTACACGAACACTAAAAGATTTTTTTGCAGAAATAGGTCAAATATATATAGCGACCAGCTGTACTAGCGAAGAATGTTGCATGTTTAAGGTTGACATTAAAACGTGGAATGCACATTTTCATGGCATGGTAAACATTTTTTAAAGCAATTTCCCTTGGGAATTGAGTTCAGAGGCGAAACTAGATTTTCGGCGCCCTTGGCCAATTTATTTTAGGCGCCCTTGATAAATTGACAAGTTTCAGCTTTGCAATTTTTTTATTTGTTTGAAAAATAATTGAATTTCTATTATTTTATTTATGACAATAATTACATAATCTGACAGTGACAGTCAAACAACGTGAATATAAAAAATGCATGAGACAGTAACAATCCTACTTTTCAGTTTATAATTTACTAAATAATACCAAATAAATTGGTTGATAAAACGGGATATTGTTGTGTTAATAAAGAATACAGCAAAACTTGAAGTAACGTGTATTATAAATTTAAAAAATAGTGTCAATATGTCATACTAATTATCTCATATATACTGTAACGATAGAAGCTCACAATTAAAAGTAAATTTAAGTAACAATCCACCGACTACAGCTCAGCACTTCCGTTAGCTGGCGTATTGGCGTGATGCTAATACAGTCGGGCCTTGCTAAGTCGAACTCAAGGGGGACAAAAATTCGACTTACGGAGTTTTAACGTTAGGGGAACTGGCGTAAGAGGCGCAGATTAATCAAGGACAATGTTGATATGGAGAGGGAGGACAGCCATAGCGGCTAGAAGGCTTGACAGGAAGACGGGTGGTGATGGTTCATATGAAGGGAGCCAACTTGCTTTGACATACCGACACAAGCCCGTGAGAGGAGACACCTTCCCTCCCCTCCCCCACTTTAATCCCTCGACAGTGTTTTGAGTTCGACTTAGAGAGAGAGAGGTCCGACTGTATCTATTTAAATACAAATTTTAAAATTAGATATTTAGTGACGCCCTTTTGAGCTGGCGACTTTGGCAAATGCCCCGATGCCAACCCGTTGTTACGCCACTGATTGCGTTTATACATTTGAAATGTCTGTGCACTTTTCCAGCTTGCACACGCAACTCCGCCTGAACCATGCCAGATAGAGGGTTCGGGTCTTGCGCAAATATGCTAAGGAGGTCCCAAGAATGTGCAACGGCCAAAAAATGCCGAAAAGGTTTACTGGATTTCCTGGAAAATCCAAAAAACCAGAAGAAAAAAAATCAGTATTTTGTCAATTTCTCGCCAACCATAACATCTATCGGGTTGAAACAAACGCCAAACGATAGCTTACGATATTTAGAACAAAGTTGGAGAAGGAATACTTTAAAAATATATATTTACTGGACCCCCGTAATTTTAGCAGGAATTTGTAAAAGTAGAAAGCAATTGTTATGTTTAGTTTCAGAATTATGGATTTGAAATGACTTTAAATGTCATCTAGAATGATAGTTAATGGGGTTTGCCGCTTTGTGAATGCTAATGTTAGACAGTTGTGTGTATTTCGCATTGTATTGACACAATCTTGGTGTGACGCGACGTGAGGGGACATGACGTCATATTGTGTTTAGTTTCAGAATTACTTATTTGAATCGACTTTTAATGTAATCTAGAATGATTTCCCTTGAATAAAAAAAATCGGAAATTCTTTGGTGAAAATTGCGTTTTAACTCATTAGAGTTTTTATTACTCTTTTTTTTCCCCACAAGCTAAACTGATGACACCTACATCATGGCAGACCAAGACATGTTTGTTCAAACAGACTGATAGCTGGACGTTATATTAAAAATTGACACCATCCATAGGGGCCGTCCATAAATGACGTCACGCGCCTAAAAGGGGGAGGGGTGTGTGTAAGAAATGTGACGTCACATCAAAATTCGCATCTAAATTAAATAAAAGTTCCACTTAAATATTTGATTGCTTTCAATTTTTGTAATGACGTTTTCAATGGCTTCACACTTGTTACGATATTAGAGAGCAGTCTTAAACTAAATACTTAGTTAACTCACCAAAAAAATTTGCAACATGCTAATTTTCAATGAGAAAATACGGCTTTTAGGTGGGTGTTAAAGTTTTATGACTGTCTGTACCAGATTTTACTCTCGACTATAATGGTTACACTTCTGTACTTATCTAATGTAATTAATTAAAGAACGTGAAGACCTTTTGATCCAAACGTGAATAAATGTGAAGACACTCTTTACAAATTTTTAAAATTTTAATATATATCTAATTATATGTTATTGATTTATAGCCTAAAAATATACCAAATCATAGCGACTGTAAATAAAAGAATGGCTCGATGGCCGGAATAATTCTATAAGATCCGAAAGAAATTAACTATAGGCTTTATACACAGAGATCACTTGGTGAAACAGGGGCCACAACACAGGCAATGGTGGGAGAGGATTGAAGGGGGATAATAGGACCCCCCACCACCACACACACAAAATACAATGTAAGTAAGGTTGACATTATCTGTATGTCCCCTTTGGCAGGTACGCACATTGACACAGTGAGAAAGTTGTCATTGTCATAATGTTTAGCTTATGGGTAAGCACATGGACACAAGAAGTAAGTAGACATTGCCTATAAGTTTACCTTTACAGGTACGCACATGAACACATAGGAGAAAGTTAACTTTTTCTACATGTTTACCTTGACATGTACGCGCATTTACACAATGATTAAGTTGACATTGTCTATATGTCTACCTTGACAGGAACGCACATGGACACAACGATAAAGTTGACATTGTCTATTTGTTTACCTTGACAGGTACGCACATGGACACAAAGAGAAAGTTGACATTGTCTATTTGCTTACCTTGACAGGCACGCACATGGACACAAGGAGTAAGTCCGCCGTGGCCAGGCTCAAGAGAAAGATGTTCGTGACGTTGTGCATCCTGCGATATCTGACGAGAGAAAGTAAACACAATGATGTAGCGGCCGTTTGTGTTGCAGAGTGTGGAGAGCAGGTGTGGTGTAGTGGGTCAGTGATGTTGTAGCGGTCAGAGGCGTAATACTGGTCAGTGTGATCAATTTAAGAGTTGCTAATTTATTTAGCGTTAAGTCACAGTTTTTAGACGTAATTTTATAATATTTTTTTTAAGTGAGCATAGTTTTTAAAGAGAAAAAACAAGACTGTTCCATATTTCAGCGGTGATAATGATAAAAAGATATAGACTAAAGATATCGAGTTGCATAAGTATCTGAAGCTTCACAGATATCAAGGTTGTTAAAAAGAGCTTAAGGGCTTTATGGACATTCATTTGTTTTTAGGGTTTATAGTTGAGAATCTCCAGTTGACCAGAAAGACCACCCTTCAATTTTTTGTAAAAGCGTCACCAGACGACGGGTGGGGCCATTTTTACCCACATTACGTCTGTCAGTCAGACATCATATATGAGACTTCCTTTTAAAATTTTAATGAATAATCTGTTTCTAGCCGAGTTATCTTTCAAACAAGAACTGAGGAAGTTAGCGATACAAAAAACACGAAAAGGGGTATTAATTACATGTATGAAATCCACAAGCTTTTGTAAGTTTTACCTCCCATGGGAGAGTCTCGTTTCTAGTTTATTAATTGGATACAGGTTTGTTTGAGCTGTCCTCTTCATTTTTTCTGGTTCTTAGATCCATTATTTTTTTAATGTTATTTAACAGTTTATTTATTTTTTTTACTCATTAAATTCATAAGCTCTAGTTGTTGTTTTTGTTTTATTATTTATAAGTCTATAGGTCAGTTCTTGCCATCAATAATTCCTCTTTTATTCTACAGGAAAAAAGTATCTGAACAATTTTCTAACATTTGTGTTTTAAATTTTTCCCATACTTTCAAAAAACTTCAGGTGGATGTTTTTTTTAAAAAATATATATTTTTAAAATTATTATCACTTTACGCTATTTTATTTAATACACAGCTAATTCCATTGAATTCACATCTAATTCCATTGAATCCACATTGACCGTTCCAGCCGACTTAGCCAGTCAGGTTGTTCCCGTAGGTTTAGAGTAGATACACCAACGGTATTCGATTGCTTCTAACAGACACCCGCTACATTGTTAACATTCCCTTGTCTATCAAAGCTGTTCCAGTATTATGTTTCCTGTACGTAGTATCAGTAATTAAACGGGGGGATTTCTGCTGAATCAAAGTGTCGTCGTAAACATTCGTTGGATGTTGACTTCTGACGATCTAAACTTCTCGACTAAATCTTCAGAATGATGGCGTCATTGTTTTCAAATTACTACGAATAGTCTCTTACTCCACACAAAAACATCGAAAAAACACAAAAGCACAGCAAAAACAAACGAAGACAAACAAAAAATTGCTTTTAAATGGTGAAAAGATATTTGTTAAATTGCTATTACTATTTGTTTTCTGAAATTCAATAGTTATGAATTCGTTTTAAATCCTTGTTTCTATTTCGGAATTTTCCAAATGATCTCTTGATAAAAAGTAACTAAAAAACCCTCGACAAACATACAAATGAGCAAGAATTATAGTTGTTTTAAATGCTTGCTTTCTAAATGCATTTATAGATATTCTCGAGTTCTATATTGTATTTAGAAACAAAAAGTGCTTTTGTGTGGGTGTTTTTAAATGAGCTGGTGTTATAGGGCACTAGAAATGAGTGAGCTTTAAATTTTAAATGCGCTTTCTTTCTGTGTTATTATAAAATATACACAAGTTCTATAGGTCATTTTCAATGAGCTAATTTTCATCTTCAGGGGAGAATATTTTTTTCAACTGTTGACCTATTCTTGTCTAGGGATCGATGATGAACAAAGTTTGATAAAAGAAAAAAATGCCAAAAACCCCCTCTTTATTGCTAGGACTTAGAAAGGCATGCAAATGTCTGTGCAAAATTTGATTTTTCCCCTTTTATAATCAGTCTCCGTATCTTATATCTCTTCTCTCTCTCTCTCCTTCTCTCTCGCTCCTCTTCTTTCTTTCTTTCTTTCTTTTTTTCTTTCTTTCTTTCTTTTTTTTCTCTCTTTCTTTCTTTCTCCATCTCTTTCTCTCTCTATCTCTATATTTTTCTCTTTCTTTCTCTCACTGCTCTCTCTTTTTTCTTTCTCCGTCTATTTTTCTATCTTTTTTCTCTCCCTTTCTCTCCTTTTCTCTCTCTCTCTCTTTCTCCTTCCCTCCCCTCTCTCTCAGTCTCTCTCTCTCTCTCTCTCTCTCTCTCTCTCTCTGTCTCTCTCAAACACATAAGTCAAAGGCATCCGTGGAGCTTGATAACGAAAAGAAACAAATTTTGTGGCTTCAGCAATATCATATGTCACTTGTCAAACTCGTGTCAATGTATACTTGCAATGTTACTGTCACATGTGTATCATGAGTGCATCACGAGTGTATTGCGTGATCGGATGACGGAGAGGTCACGTGAGTAATAAGCGCGGGAGAAAGGGTCGTTCCCATTGGCTGAGAAGTTTGGGGGATCAGTTGTCAGAGAAGTTCCGTAATGGAAGGACGGAATGTGTGTGTGCCTCAAGATTTCCACGTTGTATAACCTCAAATTATATGTTATGTACATAGTATACATATTTGTTATGTACATAGTATACATATTAAAGTTGTTTTATTGAAACAAGTTCTCCAGTGGATTATTGTGTACAAGATTATGTATTGAGAGAACGCCTGCAAGTTACATATTAATAAGTAAAAATACAGTTACAGTTACCATGTCTCTCCTGTCATTCAGATGATGTTTCAGACGTATATATTACTAAACCTCTGACCAAGGTTATATCGGTGGAGTTTTGTTACTATTTTTGTTAGAGTGTACGTTTTTCCTCACCTGTGATTGGGACCTTAATTTTAGATTCGAAAATATATTACAAGAACAGTAAATTAAACTAAAATTATCTCACTGTCACAACTTATCTATCACTATTTCTTACGAAAAAAATAAATAATTTTTAATTAAAAAAAAATTAAAATTCAGATACTTAGTTTTTCAAATGCCGCCAATAAAAATCTAACATTCTTCTTAAATACCTCCAGGAGAATGAACATTAATCTAATATAATAATGACCCAAGTCACGGACTCAGTAACGCTGAGGGACATAGTACAACATTCCATAGCAGTTGAAAAAAGAAAGGTATCAGTTTGGTTTCGAGATTAACAGAGCGTGTGGTGTTTCTCGCCGTAAAATATTATATGACGTTAATTACCCAAACAATTATAAAATACTTTGTGTACATTTCAGGAAGTTTAATGTTTCGTATTTATCAAACAATGATAAGTTACTTGGGCTAGTTCTTATAGATTATATTACCGAAAATCTAAAATTGTTTGAGACGATCAAACATGATAAAACATTTTTTTTTCTAAAAATCTTTCTATATCGTTCTGGAAATTATAATTTCATGTCTCTTTTCATTGAAATAATATCATTGACCCATTTCAATTTCAATTGTCCTAATAACGACTTCTTTGATTGGCTCGGTCATTTTGGGAATTTTGCGTGGGACCTTTTTATGAGTCTCCCACCTTTTGGGCTCTTATTAATTAACTTGGGATTCCATAAATTAAAACTAAAACTTAAACGATGAAGAGTAAAATTTAGAAAATAAGTTCATTTTCATTTCGTCATCAGATTATTTGTGCCCCTAATACTTTGCAGCAAATACAGTAGTCATTTCATTTCTTGGCCCTGCATGTCAATGTCAGGTACACATTCTATACTCTAGCATCAATACAGCACCACTACAGTAAGTGTTACTATGGCACTGTAATGGTACGTACAATATGGCTGTTTTAGTGCAAAGGAATTATTACAGTAATAGTACTACTCAGAGCCGTTTTTACACCATTTTGGCACCCAGGGCAAAGAAATAGTGTTGGGCCCCCGGGCAAAGAAATAGTGTTGGGCCCCTGGGCAAAGAAAGAGTGAGTCCCCCCTCCCGCAGGAATAAAAAATAAATATACATAAAATATATAAATTGACATATTCCCATGGGGCCGCTATGCTCGTGGGCCTCCGGGCAAATGCCCAACGGGCCTATGCCTTAAGGCGGCCCTGGTACTACTCTTCTAAAGACACGCGTAGGTATTCTCTGTGTTCCTAAGACACGCACTAAAATATTTGGCGAACGTTCTTTCTCTTTTTGTGCCGCCAAAACAATGGTGCTCTCTACTATTACACACTGGCAATATTCCAAAAAAAATAAATAAGGCCTTCAAGACTGCACTAAAGACACATCGCTTCAAATTTCCCTTTAAAAATTAATTAAACAACATTTCTTCTAACGGTTAACTTGGCGTTTGTGTACCGCACTGTCATTTCTGTGGCTGTTAGGATATGAATGTTTATTGACTGCATTAATACTGTATGTTATTATTTTTATGTAAATTGCCGTGAGCCCAGTTCTTCACTGGGGTACAGCTCTATATAAATTAATTTTTACTTTAAGTTACTTTAGTGATACTGTAACTTCACTAAATTAGAACTGGAAGTAGAGTTACTCTGTTAGTGTGAAGTAACTACAGCAGAACTGTTAGTAGTGTTGCTGTAGTGAAACTATAAAAATACTACAGTAAAGCTGTTTTACTCTAGTGATACTGTAATTTTACTACAGTAGGACAGTAATTAGTGTTACGCTGGTAACGTATTGTGCTCTTTGAACTGGTACAGTGGCTCAACTCAAACAACTCTATAGTAATGCGGCAGTTCTGAAATTGTACAGAAGTGCTTATCAAAAATAGTTCCCTTTTGCTGATGCTTAAGTGGTTCTGTACATTCATTTTCTTGCAAATTTAATTTCTTATACCTAACCTCACTCATGTTTTTTATCTGCATCGATTCTGAAATTTTGGATCTACTTTACAGGACTTAAAGTTAATTTTTTTGTAATCAATTTTTTTCCAGATAATGTTTCTGCATAATACCCTAATCATTAAAAACATGATTTTTGATAATTTGATTTATTCACTTAATTGATATGTTTGATCTAAAATAATATGTTTTTCTCTTGGAGTTTTAAAAAATCCTAATAATTGTTTGGATTGCAACAAATTATCTTTTTTCAAATAGACAAAAACTTAGAACAAAATAATGTATTGTAGTTCTTCAAATAAAATTAAAAAACAGGTTACATATGCCTCAATATTAATTACGTCTTTGAATTGGTTCCAATGCCGCTATGTAAGATGAAGCAAGCTTGTGAGTTTTTAATTACTTCTTCATTTTCACCACACAAATAAACGGAAATAATATTGATACTTGTCTTGTAGGGATCGATTTCAACAGATTGGAAGTTTTTTTTAATAGGATAATAAAATGCTATAAACAATTTTAGAAGTATGTTTTTAAGGACCAGGGTTAGTCTAATTATGAGAGTTAATCAGGTATTTTCTATGGTACATTACAACTATTTTCTTTACCCGAGCTCATGTAAGTTTGATCCAACATAATATGACAACAAAGAGATCATATTCGCCTCACCCTCATAATCCCTCTAAGTTTAAAATTACCGCGCAGCAAATTTTGTAAAATGTTGCACAAAAAATGGGTGCTGTGCAAGTTTGCACACGTTTTTCTGTACTTTTCACAAGGACCAACGAACCTAAAAGGGGACATTGCTCATCTCTCGAAACATTTGAATGATATGTAAAAATAAAACATATTGGAGCTCTGGTTCGCCATTGCTTTATGTAAATTTGATGCACTTCAAATCTCTTGAACAGTTTTAAAAAAATGTGTGGCCTTGCCCAATTCGATGCTGAGATTTCGTGCCACAAGCACTTGAGTGTATCAGAACACATCAAGTACATGTCTTCATGAATCTATAAACTCATCCTCATAGCTTTGCGTGCCCCTCTCCCTTTCCGATCCCCCCATTACACCCTTCATAAAAGAGCAATTTAAAATAAAAAAAAATTAATTTTAAATCACCGTGCAAAAAAAATCAGTTTGGCGTGTTTAAAGCTTCATATATTCAAAAGAAAAAGAGCGACACCTATTTACAGACGTCACAACCATACCACGTTTCTTTGTTAGCTTACCTGGCCACTGATATGATCACCAGAAGGTTGCCCGTTAGGCCGACCACGAGCGTCAGGCCGTAGCCCAAGGCGTTGGGAATGAGCTCCCCTAGAGGAAGTTGGTCGACGGAGTCATTGTAGTTGTAGTCGTACATGTAGTCCTCAGACTCTTCGTTGGTGAGGGCCCCACCGCTGTCAACGACGTTGTAGTCATTTCTATGGATGACACCCATCGACAGGACGAGACTTTCGTTGAGAACCACTCCCCCAGAAGCGTTGGACGACTGTGGTTTTGGTATATTCCAATTCTGACCAGAAGGGCTGTTGAAAAATTGCATACTGCGCGCGCCTGTCCACTGCGCAGTGTCGGGGAAATGACCTCGTTTGTCAGGTCAAACACATTATTAAGCTGAAAATATTCATTGTTAAATTTTAAATATATCCTCGGATGTCACAGAAAGATGTAGTTCAATTTGCATGCACAATCCACCTGACATAGAATATCATTTACTCGTTTTTTTTGTACATAAGATTATGTCAATTTTCCTTGAATGCAGACATTATTATTGAGATGAGTAAATATGTCCGATTCAATTATTGTTGTCTAGGTATAGTATTACCAGTAACAATGCGAATAGTTGTCACGGCTTTTTGTTTATTACTTAAGTGATTGTTGATATCTGGCCCACGATAGTTTGTTTAAATTTTTGTAAAATGAATTTTCAAATACATACATGTAGTCCTTGTAACGGTCTGTTAATCAAGTTATATTGTCCTTATGTTAATAATTGTTTGTAATTGAATAGATAAACACGACACTTCCTACATGTACACATAAGATGAACTCATCATTTTATGATTATTTATAGGATGGTATGTCAACACATTAAATGACCCCATTTCCAGTCCATGACGGACTATGGGGCAAGTGATGTAGCGTTCACAAGTTTTTAGCCACCACTAACGAGCAGGGGAATGTGCGGCCAGCACGTCAATAAATTACCAATTTTTTTATTTTAAAAAAACTCTTTAAAAAAATAATATTAGTTTTTCTATCAGGTTTAATTTTCTACAATGTATCTTCATAATAACTAAAAACTTTGATGACAGAAAAGATGTTGTATCCACTCCTACGAGAGAGTTTAAACTAAGCAGGATTTTCCTTCCAACTTGTTTGATAATAAAATGCAGTATGTGTATATAATTATTGCTGATTCTAATATCGTTATTTACTGACATATCATTAGGCGACGAAACATTTTTTAAAGATATTTTTCTGCTCGATTTATCCACTGAAACTGAAATAGTATAAATTATTCATGTTTATACATTCATTAAAAACTTAACTACATATTTTTTTTTCTTTTCGAATAACTTCATTTTTGATAACTACCGCTAAACTCTAAATCTAAACCCCCAGCGCGTAAATGTAGCTTGGAGAATTGGTGCCACAGACTTAAAGACACCGAGTAGTAAAAAAACAAACAAAAAAAACATCAAAATTTCCAGGCATAGAAGTCACAGTGTTAACAACAAAAACACCGGTTTTTGGTCCAATCTCTGGTGTCATTGACACCCAACAGCAGCACGGGGTTATTACAAACTCATTCGGACCAGTTCAGTAAATCAATGGGTCTAAATATAGAAACTTCTCCAAACGGGAAATAAAAATCACATTTTTTTTCCGGTGAGAATTTATTGCCAAGTCCCTCAAATAGTTCTATTATTTAACTGCCTTTCCTGATAGAAGTTTTCCTTGCAAAAAATTACTTCGACGTCACGATCCTCGTAGAAACTATTCTTGTGGTCTTTATCCTTAACATGATTTTTTTTCCTTAACTTTCTTTATATGAATTTTTCACGTAACAATCTTTGTAGTGACTCTCCCCGTAGAATCTTGTTTGTAACTTTCCTTCACAACAGCTTTCCTTGAAATAAAAATCCCCTGGCGTAACTTTTCTTGAGGTAACTTCCCTTTAGTACCTTTCCTTGTAGTACTTTTTTTTTATTGTAGTAACTTTCCTTTTTGCAAATTTTTGAGTGGAAAGTCTCCGTGAATTAATCGTCGATCACTTCCACAGTTTATCGGGCAATAGCTTCCAGGACGGTTAAATAGACGTTTAATCAATGGCTCCGTCAATCGGTCGGCTCATTACATTGAATCCAAACAACGGAACAGCCACCAGCGGCGAGCGTGAACGGCGCAACGCCAAACACAAGACGTCACTACCGGGGACCACAGCTACTAAGCACAATCAATCCAAGTCAATGCTGTAAGATAGACCTACTACAACTAAACACAATCAATCCAAGTCAATGCTGTCAGACAGACCTACTACAACTAAACACAATCAATCCAAGTCAATGCTGTCCGATAGACCTACTACAACTAAACACAATCAATCCAAGTCAATGCTGTCAGATAGACCTACTACAACTAAACACAATCAATCCAAGTCAATGCTGTCCGATGGACCTACTACAACTAAACACAATCAATCCAAGTCAATGCTGTCAGACATACCTACTACAACTAAACACAATCAATCCAAGTCAATGCTGTCCGATAGACCTACTACAACTAAACACAATCAATCCAAGTCAATGCTATCAGACAGACCTACTACAACTAAACACAATCAATCCAAGTCTTCGCTGTCAGATAGACCTACTACAACTAAACATAATCAAGTTTATCAAGTCAATGCTGTCAGACAGACCTACTACTACTACTACTAAACACAATTCACGGTTTTAATTTTTCTTAACACCATAATTTACCTTTGGAGTTTCCGTATTTTCAATGGGTGATGTTTTTGTTGGGTTTTTTTCTTCTTCAATATTTTCATTATTAATTGCTTTTTTTATATTAAATACACATCGTAATCAAGTCCTAAGCCTAAGGTAGCAGCTAATTTAACTTTTTCAATTGGCGGAGTGAATTTCCATTGTTCACATTATAATTACACTAATATTGAATATATTCTAATTCAAAGTTTATTCACAAAAAATAAATAAATAACTTTTTAAAAACAAATAAATAAACCGAAATAAAATAATTAATAATGTCTGTTAAAAATTAGCATCCAATGCAAATCGTAAAAAAATCTGTGTTAGATTTAAAGTAATTAATTAAAGGATGTAAAAAATTACAAAACAAGAAATTGAAAACTATCCACCAACGAAAACAACTTATTAAACTTTGATCTTAAAAACTCAAAAAACTTGTCGGACTTAAACTGAGACTTATAAAGTTACGACAGTAATGCTAAAACTCTTTGAAACCCTGCAAGCTTAGAAAATGTTCGAATACATCGCGTGAGAGAGAAGTCGAATCATTGGCGGATGCAGTTAAAAAGGGACAGCGAAATTTTAAAATTAACTTTTATGTCATAAAACCTTACATACTGTTGAACAATGATGTAAAATCGATCGAAAAAAATAAAAATTAATGTAATTAAATTACTCATGTAGACTTCATCGTTCTTATCCAAGAAAAGAAAATAAGTTCCGAGATGTGTGTGTGTGTGTTGCGGCTTAGCCATCGGCGGAGTAAGGCAAGATGCCTTCCCGTGTGAGTTTAACTGTGTGAGGCTGGGATAGCTCGTTGGGATACCCTTGTGGGCGAGTGTGTGGGGAGCTGGCGAGAGAGTCTGGTTGGTGTGTGGGTGGCCGGCGTGTGGGCTGTGGGAGGGGTGGTGGGGTTGTCGGGGAAAAAATCTTTTGATTTATTTAATATTTTATAAGCAAAAGAAAATGGCAGTTATAAGTAAACTACACTAGAGAAGTATGTACAAGTCACTTAAGTCGTTGGTGAAATAACGAGGGGAAAATAAACGGTATAAAAAGGTAAGAAATAGCCCCGAAGATTCCCTTCGGTAGGTGAGTAAATGATGCATTGGGTAGAGGCGAGTTGTGAGTGAATCAATGAAGGAGTGACGAAATCAGGAAATGGTGAGCGGATGGTTAAATGGGTTAGTGAGAGTGAAACGTCTTGAAGTAGCGAGTGAGTTATGAATGAATGAAGGAAGGAAGGAAGGAGGTTGTCAACTAGCGGGTTAGGGAGTGAGGTGAGACGGATCGAAAGAATGAGTGAGTGAGTGAAAGGGAAGGGAAGGGGAGAGTAAAGATGGTGAGTTGCAGTGGGAATAAAAATAAAATGCAGAGGAAATAGGACTCTTACAGAAAATGGGTTTGAGAGTCAAGACTTCAATGAGTTGAGAGAAACGGGAAAGATGGTTTGGGGGGCTATAGAGAATATTTAAAGAGAAGTATCTACAAGGAGGGAGTTGTGTAAAGCTTGAAGTGAAATGATGTGACAATACAAAGAGAACGCTCGAGCCAACTGCCTTCTTGGGGAAACAAAAAGAGAAAAACAAAGAGCCAAAGGCATATAAATTATTTTTTTTAAACGTGTGTATTGTTCATTGTTCAATGATGGAGCACATAATTGATGAAGGGCTAACAATGTTGAAGTTAGGCCCCTTTATTTACTAGTCTTCATATTGTTTGTATTATTTTAATTTTATATGTAACTTAATTCAATAATCTTTAATTGACCAGGGATCACGAGTTGTTCTTCATCTTCATTTTCTCATTAGCGTTATGAAAATTAAAGACGGCACAATTCTTTTGAAAGTAAATCAAAGAATGTAATTGTATGTTGTTTGATTAACATGCCTTTGAGTTGGCTTTACAGTTTATGAATGACTAATTTCTCCGGGCGGGCTTCGCCCTTGACACGATTCGTTTGAAACTATGATGTTGTGTTGTGTTGTGTTGTTCGTCTGTCGTGGTCGACGAGGACCGTCTCATCACATTAGCCATGTGCTCTGGCAGCTTGGTGTGCCTAGGACCAATCTCACCACATTAGCTATGTGCTGTGGCAGCTTGGTGTGACTAGGACCATTCTCACAACATTAGCTATGTGCTATGGCAGCTTGGTGTGACGAGGACCAATCTCACCACATTAGCCATGTGCTTTGGCAGCTTGGTGTGACTAGGACCAATCTCACCACATTAGCCATGTGCTATGGCAGCTTGGTGTGACTAGGACCAATCTCACCACATTAGCCATGTGCTGTGGCAGCTTGGTGTGACTAGGACCATTCTCACCACACTAGCCATGTGCTTTGGCAGCTTGGTGTGACTAGGACCATTCTCACCACATTAGTCATGCGATGTGGCAGCTTGGTGTGTCTAGGACCATTCTCACAACATTAGTCATGTGCTTTGGCAGCTTGGTGTGACTAGGACCATTCTCACCACATTAGCCATGTGCTGTGGCAGCTTGGTGTGTCTAGGACCATTCTCACAACATTAGTCATGTGCTCTGGCAGCTTGGTGTGACTAGGACCAATCTCACCACATTAGCTATGTGTTGTGGCAGCTTGGTGTGACTAGGATCATTCTCACCACACTAGCCATGCGCTTTGGCAGCTTGGTGTGACTAGGACCATTCTCACCACATTAGCCATGTGCTCGTGCAGCTTGGTGTGACTAGGACCAATCTCACCACATTAGCCATGTGCTGTGGCAGCTTGGTGTGACTATGACCAATCTCACCACATTAGCCATGTGCTGTGGCAGCTTGGTGTGCCTAGGACCATTCTCACCACACTAGCCATGTGCTTTGGCAGCTTGGTGTGACTAGGACCATTCTCACCACATTAGCCATGTGCTGTGGCAGCTTGGTGTGTCTAGGACCATTCTCACCACATTAGCCATGTGCTCTGGCAGCTTGGTGTGACTAGGACCATTCTCACCACATTTGCCATGTGCTCTGGCAGCTTGGTGTGACTAGGACCATTCTCACCACATTAACTATGTGCTGTGGCAGCTTGGTGTGACTAGGACCAATCTCACCACATTAGCCATGTGCTTTGGCAGCTCGGAAAAGAGATGCTCGGAGTGTCATCTTTAGTGTTTCTAGCACGATTCTTCCTGGTCTGTCGTCTTGACTTGACAGTCTTTTCTGTGTCTGCCTCACAGACTGCTGCGCCGTTCTGTATCATAAGGTACCAGGAGGCTCCGTTGATGTCTGCTGCCTCCTAGGAGTCATGCTCAATGCCGTAAGCCGTCAATGCGGCTTGAGCGTAGCTTCGTGGCTCTGTAATCATGTCATGAAAGAACCTCTTTTTGGGAGCCGGTGGTCTGGCATGCGAACGACGTGCCCCGCCTGGCGTAGTTGGGACTGCATAAGGTTTCTGTAGATACTTGAGAGTCCTACCCTGACGAGTACTTCTTGAACCTTTTTTTATGTTCAGAATTTTCCTCAGGATTTCGGTGTGAAAGTGGTTTAGCAACCTCGCGTGTCTTTGATACACTTAAAGCAGAGTATACGTATAAGGTAATCTGTATGATCTTATTTAGGGTTTGATATGCTGATTGCCCTTCTGTTACAGATACTGTCATACTGTCTGCCAAATGTTGCACTGGCTTCCGAGATACGCACGTTCACTTCATCATCAATTTTGGCACTCTGAGATAATGTATTGCCAAGGTAAGTGAAGCGGGCTTACTGCGTTGATATTGTAGCCATTGATGACTGTTTGATAAAACACATGAAGATGTATTAAATCCTGAACTCATGTTAGACTGTTTAGACATGCACTAACAAATTTTAACCGACTACATTCGGAACCATCACTGATTACTTCCTTCTTGTTGAACTAACAGAAATTATGACAGAGGGAGAATTGTTATTGATTTTTAACTTGGAAATGAACATTACGATAATGGCTAGAGAAAGAGAAAGTTTTGCAAGGTCAACACTTAACGTCTGATGGGATCATTCAGAAGAGAAGATAAACATCTCTTCCTAATGGACTGGCGAGAAAAAAAATCATGCTAGCTAATCTATTGGCTGGCGACAAGCCGAAGCTTGAGTCTAATCCGTTACAATGTCTGGGTCAGGGGAAAATTTTCGTGTCTTGTACAAAAGACGATATTTTTCCTCCCTTTCAAAGATGTGACATTTTTAAAGATACGTTTCCTCTTTGGTTACTCTTTACGTTTGTTTGTTTGTTTATTTGTTAGTTTTGTTGGTGTCCTCGTGATTCTCAGTTTTGACACGCCGCTTTATCTCCCATGTGTGCTGAAACTTTGTTCACTCACCCACCCCCCTTGACGATACAGCCCTTCATAAATAGCTGGCCACCGTCGACCAGGGCGATAATTGCGGTTTACAAAATTGTATTTAAATTCATAGCAACGTCTTAATCACGGAATGAGTTAACATTTTGGCATAGTCTAAAATAAAAAAAAATATCAAGATATATATTTTTGAAAAATAATTTTAAAAATAAAATTCGATTAAAAAAAAACACCAAATTAACCAATGAATAATTACTACAGCCTACATCCCCACAAAAACAAAAAAATAAAAATAAAATAAAAAACCTGATAGCCTTTTTTACCTGAGACAGAGTTGCGTCTTCCTTTTCGTAAATTGTTATGCTCTTTTCGTTGCTGCTTTTTAAAAATAATAATAATAATAATAATAAATTGATTATTTATATAGCGCTGTATCCCAGTAAGGAACTGGGCTCACAGCGCTTTACATGAAAGAAATAACATACCTATAAGTATTAAATTAACTTTCATATCACAACAAACACAAAAAATTACAGTACATTATACATAAGCTACGTTAATCATGTACAAGAAATGTTGTTTCACCAATTTTGAAAATAAATTTTGAAAAGATGTGTCTTAAGTGCAGTCTTGAAGGGCTTGATTGTTTGAATACTACGTATGTGTAATGGTAGAGAATTCCATTGTTTGGCTGCACAAAAAGAGAACGACCTTTCACCAAATGTTTTGGTGCGTGTTGTTGGAACAGAGAGAACGCGTATGTCTGCAGAAGATCGTAGCTGGCGAGTGGGTGAGTAGACCGACAAAAGTTCAGAAAGATACGATGGGCATGAGTCCGAAAAGAAGTTGTGACAGAGAACGGCCAGTTTGTAATCAATACGGGCTTGTATAGGCAGCCAATGAAGTGAGCGAAGAAGTGGAATAAAATGGTCATGTTTTTTTGCCTTGAGCACCAGTCTGGCAGCTGAATTTTGAACTTTCTGTATTCTTTCAATGCATTGTTTTGGCGCACCTGACAGAAGAGAATTGCAGTAATCAATACGAGCTAGTACAAGAGCACAGACTAGAGTTTTTGTGGCACTAACTGTTAAGTAATGACGGATTGAGCTGATCTGACGAATGGCATTGTAGGCAGAGCGACAGATGTGGTTGATGAAGTTGTTAATAGACATGTTGTCAGAAATAATATAGCCAAGATTCCTAGTCGATGTTGTGAACAGAATATCCGAACTGGCTACGTGAATTGACTTCGGAAGAGACAAAGTACTGCGTGATTTATTGTTGCAAAATAGAAGTGATTCAGTCTTGTCATCATTCAGCTTGAGTTTGCTTAACGTCATCCAAGACTTTACTTCACCAATGCACTCCTGCAACAATTGGACAGCGGAGTCCATATTAGAGGGATCAGTGTGAATATATAGTTGAGTATCATCTGCAAATGATTGGCTTTTAACTGAATGCTTTTCGAGCAGTAGAAGTAGTGGTCTTGTATACAGTACAAAAAGTACCGGACCCAAAACAGAGCCCTGAGGCACACCATAAAGCAAGTCAGCTTTGTGAGAGATACAGCCATCTACTGATACTACATGTGATCTGTTTTTATCACTTGTTTATTTTATTTTACTTTACCCCTTTACTTTTATAGTATTCATTTATAATATGGGGTATCTTTTTTCATATTTTAATATTTTCATTATTTATTTATTTGTTTGCAACCAGCGTCAACTGATACCATGCGTCATCTGTCGATTTAGATTTGTGACGATCTGTTATTGCCTCTCACGTTACAGATATGAATTGTGTAAACAAGACAAGATCGTTACGGCGTGTCATGTGATATGGATGTCACTGGACACGATTGATTTCCCATCTGTCACTCAGTGACATTTGATCCGCAAGTCTCATTTGGAATTCATCAATATTTGTAAATCACTTGAGTTCATTTTACTTGATATATCACTTGAATTCATTTTACTTGATATAACGCTTGAATTCATTTTACTTGATATATCCCTTGAATTCATTTTACTTGATATATCCCTTGAATTCATTTTACTTGATATATCACTTGAATTCATTTTACTTGATATATCACTTGAATTCATTTTACTTGATATATCACTTGAATTCATTTTACTTGATATGTCACTTGAATTCATTTTACTTGATATATCACTTGAATTCATTTTACATGATTATCACTTGAATTCATGCAACTTGGTGAATCAATTGAATGCATCTAAATTGGTGAAACACTTTGACAGTTAACACAACTCAACACTGTTACGTCGTCCACTGATTTAGAAACTTACTTATTGTTGCTTTATTGAAATTTCGTGTAACCTTGATTCCTATTATGACAAAAACGTAGTTGTTTTTGTTCTTGTTGTTCGTTTATGTAATGTTATTTTTAATGCTATTTGATATTTAAAACGATATTTGCAATACGCGTGGGAACGATGCTTCGGTTTCGCAGTAGGCTGTTTGCGCCACATTATCACAGAATAATGACGCGTTTCCAGGCATTTTTAATATTGCTCCGTTTGTGCTGGCAACAAAAACCGTGAAGTGCAGCTACGCACATTATTTTTAAACGCATAAATCATGGGGAAAGCACTTTAAAATTATATTTATAACTAGAATTTTATCACCCGTCAAAAATGGCGGAAGTTTTCAAAATAAATACACATCAGATTAAAAAATAACGTAATACAGAACTTTCATTTATTTTATTTATTTTTATTTGATTCATTTATTATCATATTGAACAATTTTATGCGGAACGTTCGAAAAGTGTTAGTTTTGGTGCAGCACTATAAAACATTACATCTATTCGCAGCGCCACCTAACAGAATTACATCCATTCGCAGCGCCACCTAACAGCATTATACCATACAGACGACGGGAATGATGTATATTGACGTACTGAAATTTCATTTTAATAGAATGCACACACAACATTTTTTTAAAATATTTTTTTTAAATAGTTCATATTGATTTTTGTATAGCTAAGATACTACTTTTTTACAAATAAAAAACACTCTGTTGTGAAATTGATTAAAAGCTTTCTGGAAAATAGGGAACTTCGCAAGACGGAGACCGGAAGTGTAACCATGGAGACGCTGAGATGCTCATCCACGGTAACGGAACTTGAGAACGTAAAAATAAAGATCATCAATTTCCTCCTCGACTAATTTATAAATGCACCAACCAAAACTGAAACCGGCTGTATAATAAGGTTTCTTTTTTTTTAAACGTAAAATAGAAACCACGCATGATCATGTCAACACATAGTGTGTCACTGACAACTCAACACATAGTGTGTCACTGACAACTCAACACATAGTGTGTCACTGACAACTCAACACATAGTGTGTCACTGACAACTCAACACAGAGTGTGTCACTGACAACTCAACACATAGTGTATCACTGACACCTCAACACATAGTGTGTCACTGACAACTCAACACATAGTGTGTCACTGACAACTCAACACATAGTGTATCACTGACAACTCAACACATAGTGTGTCACTGACAACTCAACACATAGTGTGTCACTGACAACTCAACACATAGTGTGTCACTGACAACTCAACACATAGTGTGTCACTGACAACTCAACACATAGTGTGTCACTGACAACTCAACACAGAGTGTGTCACTGACAACTCAACACATAGTGAATCACTGACACCTCAACACATAGTGTGTCACTGACAACTCAACACATAGTGTGTCACTGACAACTCAACACATAGTGTATCACTGACAACTCAACACATAGTGTGTCACTGACAACTCAACACAGAGTGTGTCACTGACAACTCAACACATAGTGTATCACTGACACCTCAACACATATTGTGTCACTGACAACTCAACACATAGTGTGTCACTGACAACTCAACACATAGTGTGTCACTGACAACTCAACACATAGTGTGTCACTGACAACTCAACACATAGTGTGTCACTGACAACTCAACACATAGTGTGTCACTGACAACTCAACACATAGTGTGTCACTGACAACTCAACACATAGTGTGTCACTGACAACTCAACACAGAGTGTGTCACTGACAACTCAACACATAGTGTATCACTGACACCTCAACACATAGTGTGTCACTGACAACTCAACACATAGTGTGTCACTGACAACTCAACACATAGTGTATCACTGACAACTCAACACATAGTGTGTCACTGACAACTCAACACATAGTGTGTCACTGACAACTCAACACATAGTGTGTCACTGACAACTCAACACATAGTGTGTCACTGACAACTCAACACATAGTGTGTCACTGACAACTCAACACATAGTGTGTCACTGACAACTCAACACATAGTGTGTCACTGACAACTCAACACATAGTGTGTCACTGACAACTCAACACATAGTGTGTCACTGACAACTCAACACATAGTGTGTCACTGACAACTCAACACATAGTGTGTCACTGACAACTCAACACATAGTGTGTCACTGACAACTCAACACATAGTGTGTCACTGACAACTCAACACATAGTGTGTCACTGACAACTCAACACAAAGTATTTCATTAAAATAAGAAATATTAACAGCTATCGTATTTTTTGAATATTCAAGTTCGTAAGAAGCTGTGAATAAACTTTTGTGGTTCAATGAAAATACAAGAAGATTTCAAAATGGCGGCATAATCGGCACGTGTCCGCAGTGTATAAAACTGGATCAGACTAGTTGGTTCTACGTCACATTCGACGACAGTACAAGCATACTACACAGTACTGGAATCTGGGTCGTGTAGGCTTACTGAATGGTGACACACGGTGAACATATATAGGTCGTGACGTCAACAGGCTCAATGCTAGTTGATTCCAGGAAATATTTGTAAACATAACATCGAACCGAGAAGCTATGGACTATTAAATGTGTTGGTGTGAATTATAAATAAAGAAACGGAATTTTTATCCATTCATTGTGTGAAGAGTTTGATTATCGCAATTTTGGATTAATGGAGTGAACTAAATTGTTTAAAAACTACTCGAAAATTGAAATTTTAACCAAGTGACTTTTATTCAAAACGATCGGACCATTTAATATATTTTGTCAATCTGAGGGAGCGTATATATAAAGTATACTAAAGATCCCGTGTGAGGATTCTTTTGTTGTCTCATCTTGTCAATAACTAGATTTCATGGTTTAGACGTGTCACTTATTTGAACTTAACATTTTGAATTCAAGATTTTTCATTTGGACGATTTATAACTTTATCAATATATACCTAAATTCCTTACCAAATTGCTTGACTCATATTATTCAATCAAACAAAACATGGATTACTACAAGGAATTCACTGCTATAGCTAAAGAGATCGGACTAAAGGGAAAAGAAATGAGAGATTTCATTGAAGAAAAAGTAAATCAAGAATTAGCTAAAAAAGAAGAAAAGCAAAGAATTGCTGAAGAAAAGCAAAGAATTGCTGAAGAAAAAGAACAGCTAAGAAAAGCTGAAGAAAAAGAAAATCAAAGAATTGCTGAAGAAAAAGAACAGCGAAGAAAAGCTGAAGAAAAAGAAAATCAAAGAATTGCTGAAGAAAAAGAACAGCTAAGAAAAGCTGAAGAAAAAGAAAATCAAAGAATTGCTGAAGAAAAAGAACAGCGAAGAAAAGCTGAAGAAAAAGAAAATCAAAGAATAGCTGAAGAAAAAGAACAGCGAAGAAAAGCTGAAGAAAAAGAAAATCAAAGAATAGCCGAAGAAAAAGAACAGCGAAGAAAAGCTGAAGAAAAAGAAAATCAAAGAGAGGCTGAAGAAAAAGCAAGAATTGCTAATGAAGAAGAGAGGCAAAAACTCATAAGTGAAAGAGAAC